>OX465284.1:25183201-25818178 GCA_949987705.1 Thereva unica | reverse complement strand
CCTGATAAGTAAAAAATATTTTAATATTTTTCCACTTTTTAAAACTGTCAAGTTAAATTGATGCAATCTTAATTCGAGTGAAATAAAATAACTTACAGCAACTTTAGTTTCTTTTATTAATCAAGTGCCTTTTATTAACATATAGCATAACAAGTTTCTTTTCTTAACATATAACATAACAAAACACAAAATAAAATTATACTTCTTTATAAAACTCTCAAAAATAATATCAAAAAATATTTAATTTGTTTTAGCAAGTCTGGTTTCTTTAAAACATAATCATAACATTCTTGACAACTTTTATTTTTATAATTTTCTTTGGTAAAAACCAAAGTTTTTATGGATTCTATGATCATCTTATTACGTTCTTTTGTCCACTGCGAATTTATAAGTGAAAATATCCTCTCTACTACTGCATTATGTGCAGAAATAGCAAAAATAAATTTACAAATTTTTTTATCTCAGAAGCATCATTTTTAGTCAAATACGCTGCATACTGAAGATCAAGAGTTTTCTAATAAAAGGAACTGTCTTGTTCAGAGACAAACTTTTTAAGATCATAATATTGGTCAAAAAGTGCAGAATCATTATTAGTTACATTATGCCTTCTCAAATATTCTAGACTATCAGAGATTTAATTAAAATCGCTCATGTCCTTTGAGAGTTTCATCCAAGAAAATACTTTGAATTCTTGGAAAGAATCTGTCCATTTCTCCAGGTAATTCTTGCAATGTGTGTACATTTTCCTAATTTCTTCGTAAAAAACATCTATATTATAATTAGCACAATTTTTTTCACTAACATTGGTATAAAATTTTCAGTTAATCAAGATTTTAGATAATTTAGATTCCCGCACTCCCGCATTCCCGCATTCCCGCACTCCCGCATTCCCGCACTCCCGCATTCCCGCACTCCCGCATTCCCGCATTCCCGCACTCCCGCATTCCCGCACTCCCGCATTCCCGCATTCCCGCATTCCCGCACTCCCGCATTCCCGCATTCCCGCACTCCCGCATTCCCGCATTCCCGCACTCCCGCATTCCCGCATTCCCGCACTCCCGCATTCCCGCACTCCCGCATTCCCGCATTCCCGCATTGCCGCATTGCCGCATTCCCGCATTCCCGCACTCCCGCATTCCCGCACTCCCGCATTCCCGCATTCCCGCATTCCCGCATTCCCGCACTCCCGCATTCCCGCACTCCCGCATTCCCGCACTCCCGCATTCCCGCATTCCCGCACTCCCGCATTCCCGCATTCCCGCATTCCCGCACTCCCGCATTCCCGCACTCCCGCATTCCCGCACTCCCGCATTCCCGCACTCCCGCATTCCCGCACTCCCGCATTCCCGCACTCCCGCATTCCCGCATTCCCGCATTCCCGCACTCCCGCATTCCCGCACTCCCGCACTCCCGCATTCCCGCACTCCCGCATTCCCGCATTCCCGCATTCCCGCACTCCCGCATTCCCGCACTCCCGCACTCCCGCATTCCCGCATTCCCGCACTCCCGCACTCCCGCATTCCCGCATTCCCGCATTCCCGCACTCCCGCATTCCCGCATTCCCGCACTCCCGCATTCCCGCACTCCCGCATTCCCGCATTCCCGCACTCCCGCATTCCCGCATTCCCGCATTCCCGCACTCCCGCATTCCCGCACTCCCGCATTCCCGCACTCCCGCATTCCCGCATTCCCGCATTCCCGCACTCCCGCATTCCCGCACTCCCGCACTCCCGCACTCCCGCATTCCCGCACTCCCGCATTCCCGCACTCCCGCATTCCCGCACTCCCGCATTCCCGCATTCCCGCACTCCCGCATTCCCGCATTCCCGCACTCCCGCATTCCCGCACTCCCGCATTCCCGCACTCCCGCATTCCCGCATTCCCGCATTCCCGCACTCCCGCATTCCCGCACTCCCGCATTCCCGCATTCCCGCATTCCCGCACTCCCGCACTCCCGCATTCCCGCATTCCCGCACTCCCGCATTCCCGCACTCCCGCATTCCCGCACTCCCGCATTCCCGCATTCCCGCACTCCCGCATTCCCGCACTCCCGCATTCCCGCATTCCCGCATTCCCGCACTCCCGCATTCCCGCACTCCCGCATTCCCGCACTCCCGCATTCCCGCACTCCCGCATTCCCGCACTCCCGCATTCCCGCACTCCCGCATTCCCGCATTCCCGCATTCCCGCATTCCCGCACTCCCGCACTCCCGCATTCCCGCACTCCCGCATTCCCGCACTCCCGCATTCCCGCACTCCCGCATTCCCGCACTCCCGCATTCCCGTACTCCCGCATTCCCGCATTCCCGCACTCCCGCACTCCCGCATTCCCGCATTCCCGCACTCCCGCATTCCCGCACTCCCGCATTCCCGCACTCCCGCATTCCCGCACTCCCGCACTCCCGCATTCCCGCATTCCCGCACTCCCGCATTCCCGCATTCCCGCACTCCCGCATTCCCGCACTCCCGCATTCCCGTACTCCCGCACTCCCGCATTCCCGCACTCCCGCATTCCCGCACTCCCGCATTCCCGCACTCCCGCATTCCCGCACTCCCGCACTCCCGCATTCCCGCACTCCCGCATTCCCGCACTCCCGCATTCCCGCACTCCCGCATTCCCGCATTCCCGCACTCCCGCATTCCCGCACTCCCGCACTCCCGCATTCCCGCACTCCCGCATTCCCGCACTCCCGCATTCCCGCACTCCCGCATTCCCGCACTCCCGCATTCCCGCACTCCCGCATTCCCGCAATCCCGCATTCCCGCACTCCCGCATTCCCGCACTCCCGCACTCCCGCATTCCCGCACTCCCGCATTCCCGCACTCCCGCATTCCCGCACTCCCGCATTCCCGCATTCCCGCATTCCCGCACTCCCGCATTCCCGCACTCCCGCACTCCCACACTCCCGCATTCCCGCACTCCCGCATTCCCGCATTCCCGCACTCCCGCATTCCCGCATTCCCGCACTCCCGCATTCCCGCACTCCCGCACTCCCGCATTCCCGCACTCCCGCATTCCCGCATTCCCGCACTCCCGCATTCCCGCACTCCCGCACTCCCGCATTCCCGCATTCCCGCATTCCCGCACTCCCGCACTCCCGCATTCCCGCATTCCCGCATTCCCGCACTCCCGCATTCCCGCATTCCCGCATTCCCGCACTCCCACATTCCCGCACTCCCGCATTCCCGCACTCCCGCATTCCCGCATTCCCGCACTCCCGCATTCCCGCACTCCCGCACTCCCGCACTCCCGCATTCCCGCACTCCCGCATTCCCGCAATCCCGCACTCCCGCACTCCCGCATTCCCGCACTCCCGCACTCCCGCATTCCCGCACTCCCGCACTCCCGCACTCCCGCATTCCCGCATTCCCGCACTCCCGCATTCCCGCATTCCTGCATTCCCGCACTCCCGCATTCCCGCACTCCCGCACTCCCGCATTCCCGCATTCCCGCACTCCCGCACTCCCGCATTCCCGCACTCCCGCATTCCCGCATTCCCGCACTCCCGCATTCCCGCACTCCCGCACTCCCGCATTCCCGCATTCCCGCACTCCCGCACTCCCGCATTCCCGCACTTCCGCATTCCCGCACTCCCGCATTCCCGCATTCCCGCACTCCCGCATTCCCGCACTCCCGCATTCCCGCATTCCCGCACTCCCGCATTCCCGCACTCCCGCATTCCCGCACTCCCGCATTCCCGCACTCCCGCATTCCCGCACTCCCGCACTCCCGCATTCCCGCACTCCCGCACTCCCGCATTCCCGCATTCCCGCACTCCCGCATTCCCGCATTCCCGCATTCCCGCATTCCCGCACTCCCGCATTCCCGCATTCCCGCATTCCCGCACTCCCGCATTCCCGCACTCCCGCACTCCCGCATTCCCGCATTCCCGCACTCCCGCACTCCCGCATTCCCGCATTCCCGCACTCCCGCATTCACGCACTCCCGCATTCCCGCACTCCCGCATTCCCGCATTCCCGCAATCCCGCATTCCCGCACTCCCGCATTCCCGCACTCCCGCACTCCCGCATTCCCGCACTCCCGCATTCCCGCACTCCCGCACTCCCGCATTCCCGCACTCCCGCATTCCCGCATTCCCGCATTCCCGCACTCCCGCATTCCCGCACTCCCGCACTCCCGCATTCCCGCACTCCCGCATTCCCGCACTCCCGCACTCCCGCATTCCCGCAATCCCGCATTCCCGCACTCCCGCATTCCCGCACTCCCGCACTCCCGCATTCCCGCATTCCCGCACTCCCGCATTCCCGCATTCCCGCACTCCCGCACTCCCGCATTCCCGCACTCCCGCATTCCCGCACTCCCGCACTCCCGCATTCCCGCACTCCCGCATTCCCGCACTCCCGCATTCCCGCATTCCCGCATTCCCGCACTCCCGCACTCCCGCATTCCCGCATTCCCGCATTCCCGCACTCCCGCATTCCCGCACTCCCGCATTCCCGCATTCCCGCATTCCCGCACTCCCGCATTCCCGCATTGCCGCATTCCCGCACTCCCGCATTCCCGCACTCCCGCATTCCCGCACTCCCGCACTCCCGCATTCCCTCACTCCCGCATTCCCGCACTCCCGCATTCCCGCACCCCCGCATTCCCGCACTCCCGCATTCCCGCATTCCCGCAATCCCGCATTCCCGCACTCCCGCATTCCCGCACTCCCGCATTCCCCCATTCCCGCACTCCCGCATTCCCGCACTCCCGCATTCCCGCACTTCCGCATTCCCGCACTCCCGCACTCCCGCACTCCCGCACTCCCGCATTCCCGCATTCCCGCAATCCCGCATTCCCGCACTCCCGCATTCCCGCACTCCCGCATTCCCGCATTCCCGCACTCCCGCATTCCCGCACTCCCGCATTCCCGCACTCCCGCATTCCCGCACTCCCGCACTCCCGCATTCCCGCACTCCCGCACTCCCGCATTCCCGCATTCCCGCACTCCCGCATTCCCGCACTCCCGCATTCCCGCACTCTCGCATTCCCGCATTCCCGCACTCCCGCATTCCCGCATTCCCGCATTCCCGCACTCCCGCACTCCCGCATTCCCGCATTCCCGCACTCCCGCATTCCCGCATTCCCGCATTCCCGCATTCCCGCACTCCCGCATTCCCGCACTCCCGCATTCCCGCATTCCCGCATTCCCGCACTCCCGCATTCCCGCACTCCCGCATTCCCGCACTCCCGCATTCCCGCACTCCCGCATTCCCGCACTCCCGCACTCCCGCATTCCCGCACTCCCGCATTCCCGCACTCCCGCATTCCCGCACCCCCGCATTCCCGCACTCCCGCATTCCCGCATTCCCGCAATCCCGCATTCCCGCACTCCCGCATTCCCGCACTCCCGCACTCCCGCATTCCCCCATTCCCGCACTCCCGCATTCCCGCACTCCCGCATTCCCGCACTTCCGCATTCCCGCACTCCCGCACTCCCGCATTCCCGCATTCCCGCACTCCCGCATTCCCGCACTCCCGCATTCCCGCACTCCCGCACTCCCGCATTCCCGCACTCCCGCATTCCCGCACTCCCGCATTCCCGCACCCCCGCATTCCCGCACTCCCGCATTCCCGCATTCCCGCAATCCCGCATTCCCGCACTCCCGCATTCCCGCACTCCCGCATTCCCCCATTCCCGCACTCCCGCATTCCCGCACTCCCGCATTCCCGCACTTCCGCATTCCCGCACTCCCGCACTCCCGCATTCCCGCACTCCCGCATTCCCGCACTCCCGCATTATATATATATATATATATATATATATATATATATATATATATATATATATATATATATATATATATACATATATATATATATATATATATATATATATATATATATATACATATACATATATATACATATATATATATATATTGTTAAGTTCAATACTATAAATTGTTTATAATAAGTATAGCTTTCCACAAAGTAGTTTCTTATCCTATCAACTCTTTGTTGCAACATAAAATTCTGCCACCGTGCATTTTTTTATCTTTTTGTTATTTTTATCCACCGGCATATCCAGTGTCTTTATGTAAACACTTGCCATGCCGAATAAAAGTCACTGTTCAGGATCACCCTGTATCATCCTAACATCATACAAATAAAACTATCACAAACTTATTAGTCTCATGTACTTTGATATTAAATAGAATTCATATTACTCATATTTATTATTGTATAGATTTCTCTTTTCTGAATTTCTTTGTATAACACAGTTAACTTTCAAGTTCAACAGTAATTTTTTGAGTTGACTTCACTTCTTGCAGAGACGTGAACCATAAAACAAGTGTACATCAAATATAATAAAGCAATTAGTGTAGTGTAAAACTAAATCAGAGTTCATCATTTTTAGTATCCCCTTTTATCGACAACATTTTTGGTCCTTCGAGCCGGATCCAATTGGGAACCGTGCCTCTTTTAATTACAAGTTAAGATAATTGTGGGAAGTGCATAGTGGTCAACCCGCGGTTGTACAGTAACCAAACTCGAAGTGCTAAGGTAAAATACATATAAATCGCCAACTCCAACAATCATCATAACGGATGGATTCTGGTGAGTTCTGTCCAACACAACGGATAATAAGTTGAAGACGTTTTTAAAACAATGCTCCAGTAAGTACCATCTTATTCTCAGTTACTCAGAATTCGCAGATCCGCTAGCAAGTGACACAGAAAACCGTACAGATATACAGTGATTCATTTTCATATTGAATAAATTCATTTAGAGTACATAGAAACAGTTCCTTATAAATTTGTGTCGGAATCATGAAAGTGAACTTTATTTAATTTGGATCATAACATTAAATAATAACAGTTTTTTTTCATAAAATTGTATGAAAGAAGACATTCATTTAATTTCGCTCACTAATTCACGAGCAAATTATGAGATTCAGGTAAAAACATTTAGCCTAATTTCAGGAACAAATTTTAACTTGATCAAAAGCAATTGAAAGTGTGGATAGTTTTGAACGGGATTGAATACTATTTCCATATAAAAGTTCTATTGAGTGTTTTTTTTTCACAAACAAAATAAACTTTGAAATTAATTCGTGGTTTTATTATGAACATAATTGAACGTGTGAGAAGAAAAACAGTAATATTCCAAAAATACCAAAAACGGGTTAGATAGCCATTTTGTAATTTAAATGTAGGTCTATCGTTGAGGAAAACATGGTTAATATTCCCGACGATCCTGTCTGTTAAGTAAAGCTTAGGAGTTTGCAATGTGTGGAAGAAAGATAATATTCCAGGAATGTTACTGCCTAGCATAATATCCTGCATCTTATTTTCTCATAAGTAAACGATAGTCCTAAAATCCTCTTTATATTTTACAGATTATTGGTACAAGGAAAAAAATAAACTATTATGTTATATAAACAGAGGAAGGACATTTAAAGAAAACTGAGGCCTTTAATCATTTAAAACGTGTGTTTTTAATATCCAAATATTGTTATTTTCTCTTTTCTGTATTCATCTTGCAACAAGTAAATACAAAAATATTTATCTATACCTATTTTTGAGAAAAATTTTATATTGAGTGGAAGAAAGATAATATTCCATGACACATTATAGTAAATATATACCAAACTAATAATCCGTGTAATTTTCTATTTTGAGATAATATTTAGGACCCATAGATCTACAAATTTACTATAATACGCTTTTTGTTTAAACTTCACGTTTCTTTGGTATATAGTTTTTTTTGATTTCCCGAAAATGATGTTTTTGGAATATTACTGTTCTTCTTCTCACACGTTCAATTTATAATTGAATTGCTAATGATTGACTTTATTATTTATTGAAACATAAATATATTCGGCGTGTATTTGTAAATCATCGTTAGTTAACTTGGTTAATATGTAATAGTGGACTATTTGATGACTTTTCGGACATTCAGTCAAGCTCGTATGAGCTACGTTTTGTTTTATTCACTTGTTTTAGTTGTTGCAAGCAAAAGTCATAGTTAAAATTCTCAAAATGACCGACACGGTCAAAACTAAAATTCTCACTAGATCCGAGAGAATCACAAAGTTTGTAATTAATTCGGCAAAAACAGCAAAGGATAAACGCACTGATTCCTTTCTGCAGGCCAGAATAAAGCTGATTGATGATTATTGGAGTAAGTTTGTAACTGCATACGACGACTACAATGAGACAACTCCACCAAGTACAAAGGAAACGGATGAAATATTCCAGCAAGACATTTACTCCCTTACAGAATGTTCGTACATGGAAGCTATATCGTGGCTTCAAGATCAGTTAAGTCCGTCAGCATTGGCAAATGATACCTCTTTACTTAATGCTACTGCTGTAAATCATCACAATCTCTCAGTAAAGTTACCCAAAATCGATTTACCGTCATTTAGTGGGTCATATTTTGAATGGCCGTCTTTCCACGATACATATGTTTCACTCATTCATAACAATTGCTCCATAAGTGATGTACAAAAGATGCATTACCTTAAGGCTGCAATTACTGGTGAAGCATCAAAACTTCTGAAGCACTTGACTGTGACAAGCACCAATTATGAATCTGCATGGTCTAGTCTGTTGGAGCGATACAATAATGAGCGTATTCTAGTAAATACAAACTTACATTCTCTCGTTAAGTTGCAAGGAATGGAAGGTGAATCTCCACTTGAGCTCCGTCGAGTCTTAGACAGTTTCAATCAGTCAGTCAGAGCATTGCAGAATTTATCTCGTCCAGTGAGCACCTGGGATGATTGGCTGGTATATTTTCTTTCTTCTAAACTAGATCGTACAACACGAAAGGACTGGGAAACTTCACTCACTTCTTCAACAAAAGTTCCTGCATTTTCTTCGCTACAACAATTCCTAGAAGGCAGACTCCATACACTCAGTACCTTGAAGAATAATGAAACAAGCACTATTAAAAGGATCGCGCCTCCGCAGCGGTACACCAAAACTACAGTTCGGAATCATTTTGCATCTTCTTCGAGAGGTTGTCCATACTGTCAACGAAAGCATTTGGTATACTCTTGTCCACGTTTTCTATCATTATCCATTGATGATCGCATCAAGTTTATCCAACGTAAAGATTTATGCGAAAATTGTCTGAAGTCTGGGCACAACGTTGAAAGCTGTCCTTCAGAGTATCGTTGCAAGCAGTGTAACCACAAACATCACTCGCTCATACACCAAGTCAGTAACACCTCTCCAACTACTCATGCTTCCAACACTTTAGTTCATGATGCTCCAATAAAGACAAGTGTTCACATGGTACACAATAGGTATTATTCAACTGCAGTTTTATTAGCTACTGCTATGATTCTTATACAGTCACCTGACGGAACCCTCGTCAAGGTTCGTGCCCTGCTGGATCAAGGTTCTGAGTCCAATTTTATATCATCTTCACTTGTTAAATTGCTACATTTACCAAAAACAAAAGCAAACGTATCCGTCGAAGTTGTTGGTAAAATTAAGGCAGGCACTGCTAAGGCATCTGTACAGTATAGCATAACATCAACAGTTAACTCTAACATCACATACTCTGTACATTCGTTGGTGTTTTCAAATCTGACAGACTTGCTGCCGTCACAACCTGTGCACCGAACTGACTGGCCACATCTCTGTGGGCTTCAACTAGCAGATCCAGATTATGATAAACCTGCTCAAGTTGATTTAATTCTAGGCGTCGAAGTTTATAATAAAGTTCTACTAGGCCCCATCAAACATGGTCCAGAAGGTTCCCCACTCGCACAAGCAACCACTCTAGGTTGGATATTATCTGGACCAATCGATAGTTCGCCAGCTCAATCATCAATTACAGTAAGTTTTCACACTTCATCAGTTGAATTAAATACACTTTTACAAAAGTTCTGGGAAACTGAAGAACCTCCTGCCACATCGTTATTAACGACCGATGAAGCCGAATGCGAAGATTTCTATCGCTCTACACACTGCCGAGATAGTACAGGTCGATACATTGTACGTCTACCATTGAAAACAGCTGTTTGCATGTTGGGAGAATCTAGAGAAGCGGCTCTCAATGCACTTTTACGCATGGAGCGAAGATTTAAGAAAGATACGGAACTTCATAACTCATACTCTCTCTTCATGGATGAGTATTTAAGATTGAATCACATGGAGTTAGTAAGTGATGAAGCAATTTCAAATGGAAAGACTTACTATCTACCACATCATGCTGTGGTCAAGCTGAGTAGTACCACTACAAAACTCCGCGTAGTCTTCAATGGGTCACAAAAAACATCTTCAGGTTCTTCGTTGAACGATCTGCTCCATATTGGGCCCAAGGTCCTGAATGACGTGATGTCAGTACTGATGAAATGGCGACGTTATCCTATTGTATTTGCAGCTGATATCGAAAAAATGTATCGGCAAATCTTAGTTAATCCAGCTGATAGGGACCTACAACGAATTTTGTGGCGTTGCAACACATCTCAGCCTATTCAATGTTATCGACTACTGACAGTCACTTATGGTACCGCCACCGCACCTTATTTGGCATGTAAGACTTTGCGCCAATTGGCTGACGATTATGAAACAAGTCATCCTGAAGCTGCCAATGTAATACGTCATAATTTTTACGTCGACGATGCACTCTTTGGAGCCTATGATGAAGATTCAGCTCGTCATCTCCGTGTCGAAGTAAGCGATCTTCTTCTACGAGGTGGATTTAAATTGAGGAAATGGCTATCCAACTCAACAGACTTGCTTAATGATGTTCCAGAACAGGATAGGGAGCACGTATCATCAGTCAAGATTGTAAGTGATGCAGAGGTCAAGACGTTAGGGATTACTTGGTGTCCCTTTACTGACACCTTTCAGTTCAACATTCAACTTACTGACTCTAGTGTCGACACGAAACGGTCTATACTCGCAGACATCAGCAGAATTTATGACCCGCTCGGTTGGCTATCTCCAGTTTCCATTACTGCAAAAATACTATTACAGAAGCTATGGATAGTTAAATTAGATTGGGATGAATGTATACCTGATGAGACACAGAAGAATTGGACATCCTATAAGCAAGAGCTCAAAGTGCTCAGCAAATTACGGATACATCGATGGGTAGGACTGCAACAGAATCCCCTAGGATTAGAGATACACGGATTCTCCGATGCATCACTCTCCGCTTACGGAGCTGCGGTATATCTACGCATTATCCATGACCTTGAGAACGTTCAAGTTTCTCTCATTTCTGCCAAGACTAGAGTCAGTCCCATTAAAACAGTTTCTTTGCCCAGATTAGAACTGTGCGGCGCTGTCATACTGACTGAACTGGTTGACTACGTGCATAAAACTTTGAATCTCACAAATGTACCTATTCATCTATGGACTGACTCCACGATAGTGTTGGCCTGGCTCCGTGAGCATCCCTCAAAGTGGAAGGTATTCGTGGCAACCCGAGTAGCAATGATTCAAACACGACTTCCAAATGCTAGTTGGCATCACATTCAGTCAAGCGATAATCCCGCGGATTGCATCACAAGGGGCATCCCAGCGTCAGAGCTATCGACCTTCAATTTGTGGTGGTCAGGTCCACCGTGGCTTACAAATACTTCTAACCATTGGCCTCAGAGTTCGACTAGCCCGTCCAATATACAAGTATCAGAAGAGTGTCGTACTGCTTGTCATGCAACAGCAATAGTAGAAGAACCTAAAGTTGACCTGCTATATAGATATTCTTGTTTACGGCGTCTCCTGCGCATAACTGCCTATTTGCTTCGATTTATTCGGAATTGTCGAACATCTTCGTCATTACGAACTTATGGCAGTTTAAAGATTTTAGAGACAGATACAGCTCTAAACATCTGGATACGACAGGCTCAACAGTCTACTTTCATCAATGAATATACATGTCTCAAACATAAAAGGGACTTACCGGCGTCCAGCAAACTACTAAGTTTACATCCTTTTATTGACGATCTTCACTTAATGCGTGTTGGGGGAAGACTCAAGAATGCCTTAATTCCATATGACGAAAAACATCCCATCATTTTGCCTAAAATTAGTCACCTAGCTCTTTTGATTATCCAACATTCACATAGTACAACACTACATGGAGGTGTGCAAGCGACACTTCAACATATTCGCTCAAAATACTGGATCATCAATGGAAGAAGCCGAGTTCGACAAATCATAAGAAACTGCGTCATCTGCTGTCGTTACAGAGCATCCACAAACATCCAGTTGATGGGAGATCTTCCTGCTGATCGCGTCAGGCCTTCAAAACCATTTTTGATTAGTGGTGTTGATTATGCAGGACCTCTTCTTGTCAAACCAGTAAAAGGTCGAAACAAAACGGTTCTCAAATGTTATGTAGCACTATTCATATGCTTTGCTACTAGAGCAATTCACATTGAATTGGTTATGGATCTTACCTCCGAGGCCTTTATAGCTGCTTTTCGTCGTTTTGTGAGTCGTCGTGGCCGCTGCAGCAAGCTTTATAGCGATAATGGACGAAACTTCGTGGCTGCTGACAAAGAGTTATCCTACCATCTCAAACAATTGTTACATCAATCCAACATGACTGATCTTCTCTCCAATGAAGGAACAGAGTGGAAATTCATGCCCCCTGCATCTCCCCACTTTGGCGGATATTGGGAAGCGGGTGTTAAATCGCTGAAGCATCACTTAAGAAGAGTAGTTGGCATACAAACTTTATCAATCGAAGAGATGACCACTCTACTCTATCAAATTGAGGCTTGCCTTAATTCAAGGCCGCTTAGTGCACTAAGTGACGACCCACAAGATTTCTCTGCGTTGACTCCAGGTCACTTCCTGGTAGGCGAAAGTTTGCTCACTCCGCCCTCTCCATGCTTGTATGGGTTACCTATGAATCGCTTAACTAGATGGGAAATGGTGCAGCATATGGTGGAACAACTTTGGCGAAGATGGAAACAAGAATACATACACAACCTACAATTAAGGACAAAATGGAAGTGGCATCGAACATCTGTCAAGGTTAATGACCTTGTACTCCTGAAGGACGAGAATGTGCCTCCTGCTAAATGGTTTTGTGTAGAGTGACGGAAGTACATCCTGGTGCTGATGGAGAAATTCGCGTAGTGACTGTTCGTCCATCACAAAGTTATGTGTTCTACCAATAGACACAGATCCTGATCACACCAATCCGCCAGTTTAATATTTTATTTATTTTCAGTTATATCGTTATCAGTTCAATCACAGACTAACTATCAAGTATACTGGACAGTCATGGCGGGCGGATGATTCAACCCTTCACAACAAACCAAGATACGTTCGTGCTATCACACGAGGCGGGCGGAATGTTCAGGATCACCCTGTATCATCCTAACATCATACAAATAAAACTATCACAAACTTATTAGTCTCATGTACTTTGATATTAAATAGAATTCATATTACTCATATTTATTATTGTATAGATTTCTCTTTTCTGAATTTCTTTGTATAACACAGTTAACTTTCAAGTTCAACAGTAATTTTTTGAGTTGACTTCACTTCTTGCAGAGACGTGAACCATAAAACAAGTGTACATCAAATATAATAAAGCAATTAGTGTAGTGTAAAACTAAATCAGAGTTCATCATTTTTAGTATCCCCTTTTATCGACAACAGTCACTTTAGTCTCAAAAATTGTCAATGTAGCATTTTCTAAGATATGTATCAAGCACCAATGTAGCTAGGATTTAATTATGAATTAGAATAAAGTCAGTTTTCATTTTGGAAACCAAAGAGGAAAGTTCAAGTTTTAATTCGCTCTCGCGACCGTCACATTATCCTCCATAGTTACAGTTCACATTAATTTGTTTTGTTTTCAGTTCTTGGTGGTCAAGTTCTTGGTGGTCAAGGTAATTATCCAATTGTGAACAGTAGTGCAATTGAACATTTTAAGGTGAAGACAATTATGTCATTGTGAGCAATAGTCCGCACAGGAATCATCGTTTAGTTTGGGCTGCAGTGAAATTTGTTAAATAATAATTAAATTAATAACTTGGTGCACGAGTTAAGTACTCGGCGCATCCCCTCCACCCAGTCCTGGTACAGGTACCTAGGATCTAAATAAAGTGAAAAACTATTCCCAAGAATCGGTGCACTGGTTTAAGAGCCACTGTACCATCAACATTTGTATCTAGGTACATAGCACCTTAGATACCGCACAATCTCAACGCGTTTGTAGTCCAGGTACAAGCACCAAGGGCTCCGCCAAGATAAATCAATCTTGACGTTAACATTTTGGTGACCCCGACGTGATTCACGTCCACCTTGAATCATCCGGATTACGAATAAGCCCGCAAAATGGCAAGCGGAGGAATTGACGTCCTGACTTCACGACAAAAGGAGATAGGGGATGAGATTTGCCATATAATTGCAAATTATAAGAAGGATTCTGAGTCCAGAAAAACCTTGGATTATTTACAAAAAAGACTCCTTGCACTAGAACGCCAGTGGGAGCCTTTTGAAGCCAACGATTCTGAAATTCGCGACAAGTACGCTTCTCAGCTGGATCATCCTTACTTTGCAAGGGAGTATTACAACGCGATACAAGGAGGTTTTTTAAAGGCTAAAAATGATATCATCCAGAGAATCCAGAAATTGAAGGCTCAACCAATGACTCGCTCTCTGGAAGCTTTGGAACAATTAAGTGCCAGCGAATTGGCGTTGCCAACGCCCTCGCTTGTTCCTTTGGAAGCCATATCCACCGCTAAGTTCAAGGATCCATCACCCGCAACATCCACAGAAGGAGCCAGGATACCAGCTGATCAGGAATTGCTCATGGACATAGCCTTAGAAGCATCTCCAGTGCCGTTCACAAGAATTCCGACCATCAAGAAGGGAGATGTCGCCGGTGACAGAGTAGCCGATCCCGTTCCTGATAAGGTCGCAATGGAAACAACCGGTCCTACCCAACTTCATGGTAATAGCCCAGGTAGATCAGCACCGAAAACAGATTATTCGCAATATCAACCAAGCAAGGACAACGCAAAAATAGTCGGACTGATCCACAAACAAAGGACTGTAATGAATCGTCTGCAGAGCATGCTTGCGAGCCTTTCTATGACAGAGCCCACTCCAACAACACAATATTATGATGCAAAAATCCGGGGATTAGAGCGATACCTTGACGAGGCACAATTATTACATGACAACATTTGGCAGCAAGTGCCAGATCCCTCACTCATAGAATATAATGTTGAGAGCTATTTCACACTAGAGGACGAGACTGTCAGCAAGTTAATAGAAATGCATAATCAAAGGCGACTACTGAGGGCGAAAGTGCATGCCCCGCCACAAGAACAGGGCACAAGTCTACAGGCCACAAATGCCCCCTCCATCAAGTTGCCCACAATAATACTCCCAAAATTCGACGGAGATTACTTGAAATGGCGTCAATTCTGTGTGTTAAGCTCCACCGCAGACAATTTAACCTTAGAATTAAATAAAAACTTAACATTTAAATAAAAATTGAATTAATTAAAAAAGACAATTTAACATTAAAATTAAAACACTTAACATTAAAAAAAAATATATATTTTTGAAAACATTTGTAAAGTTTAAATTTTTTATTTGATGCAAATGATTCACATGCAACATTTGTCCACTAGATACAAAAACTCAATTATTGTTCAAGTTAAAACCAGACTTTGATTTGAGTCTGGGCGGTTTTTATAACAGCCAAATTTTTGTACGAAATAGACAAAGCCACATCTATGCCAAACCAGGACATGGTGAGCAAATGCTATTTCGTGATTTCTTTGGGTGTGGGTATTTAACAAAATAAAATTAAAAACTAATGCAAATATTTGTTTTTTTTGTTTTGTTGGTATTCATGTTTTTTTTTAGCCAGGGCCAACCAACTGGCATAGGGCGGGACATTTACAAGATTTCGTACTCTCTCAAAACACCACGGAGCAAACGCTTCCTAGTGTACTAAGTATACAACGCACTTAAATGCTCAACAAGAGTCATTATTCGTCAAATGCTAGTAACCTAGGGAGAGCACCAAAGGAGAGCAAACAGGAATAATCACAGCACCACACCAAACTTGCACTTTCTACGTTTTCTCTCTACGCAGCCACATTGGCTGCGCTACATTTATTGGTGGTTCCATCCAGGAGTGCAAACGGTTGTTGCTGAATTTTCCTGTTTTAGTACTATTCTCTTTAGCGCTTCACTTTTGAAGTAAGTATAAATCAAATTAAGGGGATCCACAATATGGCTTCTCTGGACGAATTACTGGTCCAAGAGAAAATCATACGGGGAAGGCTGGATAAGGCGATTGAAAACGGTAAGAAAACAGCTTTGATAAAACGTACTCAAGGTTTTTTTGAAACGAAAATTACTACGATGAAAAATACATGGCAAGACTACACAGCCATAGATTTGCAAATCATGCAGCAAATCGGTTTAGATCCAGCCAAGCAAGCATGCCCATATATAGCAGAAGACCATTACTGCACGGTTGAAGCAAAATTCTCCGATTACATGAGCGAATTGGTAGAAGGCCTTCGAAATTTTGTTACTACAAATAATAACACCTGCAGTGAAGGAAATCCAACCACCAGTACAGCCATTATACAGGAATCCTCCTCTCTTCCCAGAATATCTCTGGCAAAATTCAATGGTGATTTTGATACGTGGAAATCATTTCATGACCTCTTTGTATCATTAGTTCACCGTAACCCAAGCTTGAAACCAGTACAAAAATTACATCATTTGAAAACGTCTTTAGTCGGAGATGCCGAGCGCATTCTAAGACATGTTCCCATAACAAATGAGGATTATGAACCAGCATGGAATAAGTTGAGGGAAGGGTTTGAAAACAAAAGAATCCTTGTAAATCATCAGTTAAAGCGTCTAATGGGTCAACCAAAATTAAATGTAGAATCCAAGAAGGGTTTGAAGGAGCTGATAGAGACCACCGAGGAATGTCTACAGCAACTAAAAAACCTCAATGTTGACACGACTTCCTGGGATATACTTCTCATTTATATCTTAGTTCAAAAATTGCCCTTTGTCACACTCAGATATTGGGAAGAGGAACTAGGATCACAAAAGGAGTTACCGAAACTCACACAATTTATGCAGTTCATAGGCGTTCGAAAACAGGTGTTGGAATCCATTGCAGACACCATTACTTCAAAAATTGAAAACTCGAAACTGTCGAAATTAAAGGAAAAAACAGCCTCATATCATGTCACGAAAGGGAACAAATGTCCAGCGTGTGAAGGTAAACATTACGTATGCAACTGTTCTATATATAAACAAATGAATCCAAACACCAGATATCGCATTATCAAATCAACAGGCCGCTGTCTAAATTGTCTCTCAAACAGTCATACCCATGCCGACTGCACAAGCAGATTCAGCTGCCTCATGTGCAAACAAAAACATCACACATCGCTCCATGTTGATAGAAAACAACAACAGGATGCGAATGAAAGAGAAAAAGATAAACCTTATACAAGTAAGAATCAACCCAACACAACAAGAGAAAATAACGAAGATCACATCCCTAGCACCGATCAAACCACTCACACATTCGTCACAAGTCAAAACGTTCACGCACTTCTGTCTACAGCATTAGTAGCAACCAAGGGCAAACATGGAGAGAGGCATGTTCTACGGTGTCTCATAGATCCAGGCTCACAATCTTCATTTATCACTCAAGCTGCCTGCCAAAGGTTGGGGGCCAGCTGCACATCGACATCAATTACGATCACTGGGGTAAACACCAGCACTGCGGGAAGCGCAAGCAAGCAAACTACGTTGCAATTGCAAGGATGCAATTCAGACACCCCACAAATCGAGGAAACCTTCTTGGTTCTTCAAAAAATAACAGATCCACTTCCAAAATATAAGATCCAAACATGGGATCTCGGACACATAGTGGGACTCCCATTAGCCGATTCATCTTTTTGGAGACCAGGACGAATAGACGCCCTACTAGGAGTTAACGCATATACACAAAGTCTACTGGAAGGAGTAATACGAACAACAAAAACAGCCCCAGTAGCTATCAACACGATCTTCGGTTGGATCATACTCGGTCCAACAGCTATTGTACCACAGAACAATTCCGTCCTTTTCGCAGTCACAACAGAAACCCTAAGTCAACAGATCTCGAAGTTTTGGGAAATCGAAGAAATCCCATCAACATGCATGCTCACGGAGGAAGAGGAACAATGCCAAGAATTGTATAAAAACTCACACAAACGCCTTAGTGATGGCAGATATCAAGTAAAACTACCATTTAAAAACAACGAGTTGCCGATATTAGGCGAATCCAAACAACAAGCCTTTAAACGATTCAATGCTCTGCAAAGGAAATTTCAGAAATTCCCTGAGCTAGCCAAAAACTACACATCATGTCTAAACGAATACTTGGAATTGGGTCACATGGAAATGGTGAAATCATCAGAAGACGGAGATCTACAATACTACATCCCGCACCACGCTGTGTTCAAAAACAGCACTACCACGAAACTACGAGTGGTGTTTGATGCCTCATGCAAAACTTCTACCGGAAAATCTTTAAATGAGTGTCTAGCAAAGGGACCTACCCTACAAAAAAAACTTTTTTCAATTCTGTTAAATTGGCGCAAACATAAAATTGTTATAACAGGAGACATCGAGAAAATGTATCGCATGATTTGGATTCATCCAGATCACCGCAATTTCCAAAGAATAATTTGGCAACATCCCAATGAAGGAAGTTCACAAGAATATAAACTTAAAACAGTCACCTTCGGCACAACATCCGCTCCATATTTAGCAGTCAGGACGCTACATCAGCTGGCAGAGGATGAAAAAACTAGATGGCCCCTAGCTTCAAGAGCTACTTTGACAAACTTCTACGTTGATGATCTGCTAACAGGTGCAGATAATGTAACCGATGCGAAAAATCTACAATTAGAGATGATAAACATGATGAAATCAGGGGGATTCAATTTAAGAAAGTGGGCAAGTAATCATTCAGCCTTACTGTGTCATTTACCAAAGGAGTCCCTTCAATCATCGGACAGCCTACGACTCGGCGAAGAAGAACATATAAAAACCCTAGGTATTCGATGGCACCCATCAACAGACAACTTTACGTTTAAGTTAACAGCATACCCACAGAACAAGACCTTTACAAAACGAACATTGCTATCAGAAATAGCTTCTCTTTATGATCCTTTAGGATGGCTGTCACCAATAATTATTGTAGCAAAAATATTGATACAGGAACTGTGGATCACAGGTTGTTCTTGGGATACGCAAGTCACTTCTTCTATGGCCAACAAATGGGCAGAATTCAAAGGGGATTTGCAAAATTTAAATCAATTGAAGATTCCTAGATGGATTCGTTACAGTCCAAGTGCGCAAGTCCAATTGCATGGATTTTGTGATGCCTCAAACAAAGCGTATGCGGCAGTTGTTTACCTTCGAGTTGAAGTTAACAATCAAACATTTTGCACGTTGTTAACTTCCAAGACCAAGGTAGCTCCAGTCAAACCGACAACGACACCACGATTAGAGCTAAATGCAGCGTTAATATTGGCACGACTTATTAAAACTATCAGAAAAGACATGGAATTTGAAAACGTGCCAGCAATTGCCTGGACAGACTCCACAATAGTTTTACAATGGATTAAGGAGCATCCATCGCGTTGGAAAACGTAAGTCGCCAACAGAGTTGTGGAAATACAAGACACACTAAAATACGAAAATTGGTATCACATTTCAACAAACCAAAACCCAGCAGATGTTGCCTCAAGAGGAACCACAGTCCTAAATCTTCAATCAAATTGTCTGTGGTGGAAGGGCCCGGACTGGCTAAGTTGTCCTAAAGACAAGTGGCCAAGGTTTGAAAAAACCTCCAATAACACAGATTTAGAAGCTAAGAAACCAACATGTCTCACAATCAACACTGCGATAGATGACGACATATTGTTAAGGTATTCGTCCTTTACGCGACTAATAAGAGTCCTCGCCACGATACTTCGATTTGTTAAAAGGTGTCGAAGAACATCTGTACAGCAGTTCAAGTTTCTATCGACCAACGATTGGATCCAAGCTGAAGGTATAGTGTTTCGCTTAGTACAACAAAGGGTTTTCAAGGAAGAATATAGTAATTTAGCGAATAACGTTCCATTACACAGCAAGAGCAAGCTCCACCAACTCAATCCGTTCATAGACGAGCATGGGATAATCAGAGTTGGAGGCCGCTTACAAAATGCCAACATAACATTTAACGCGAGGCATCCTCTCATATTGCCAAAGGATCATCACGTAACTCGCCTACTCATTGATAAAATTCATAAGGAAACAATGCATGGAGGGTGTTCCTTAGTATTAGCTACAAGTCGTCAAAAATTTTGGATATTAGATGCTAGGCGCGTCATAACAAGCCAAATTCATAGATGCCTCATATGTGCACGTCATCGAAAAGAAAAAATCACCCAGTTAATGGGCAACTTACCTCATGCACGAGTAAATATAAGCAGACCCTTCAGTAGAGTGGGTATCGATTATGCCGGGCCAATCACAATAAAAACATCAAATTGTCGAAAGGCAAAACAACTCAAGGCATATTTTTGCATATTTGTATGCATGGCTACAAGAGCAGTTCACATTGAACCAGTGTCATCATTGGCATCAGAGGCCTTCCTCGCTGCGTTAAAACGATTTGTTTCTCGAAGAGGACTATGTACTGATATATTTTCAGATTGTGGGACGAATTTCGTTGGAGGTAAAACTCAACTCGAAAAAGACCTACGAAAGGCTATTACAGAATCAACACCAATAGCCGCAGAATACTTCTCGTCTAAAGCAATAAAGTGGCATTTTAATCCACCCGCGGCCCCGCACTTTGGCGGAATATGGGAGGCTGGAGTAAAGTCCATTAAATATCATCTCCGTAGAAGCTTAGGTAATGCCATTTGCACATTAGCCCTAACTATAATGGTCTTAAGATACCTTAAGATTTTTTACGCTCCTATGAAATGTCATAATACCAACTATAATGGCCTTAAGCAATCTTTCGTTAACTTTTCCAATCTTTCGTCAAGTCTTTAATGTACGGTAACGAGCGTACAAATCTTAAGCAATCATAAGAAAAGTGTAATTTTCTTTAGTGTTTCTAGTTGCAGAAAACGTTTTTTTTTGCAAAATGAATAATTTGGAGTTATTAATTTGGCGTTATTAGTGAAATTGATAGAAGATATGAAAAAAAAACCGAGATCGTGTTGTGTAAGAAAATAAATAGAGACATTAAAAAAACAGTTTTGAACTAATTCAATCAGTTCTTCATTAAAACTATTGTTAATTTCCATTTTTTTAATTTATTGGACACCAGACTCGATTTGTTTACCTTTTAAAAATGTCAAAACGTCTTAAGGCTATTATAGCTGAGCTTAAGATTTGACAGATAATTAACCCGTCTTAAGAGAAAATGACGAAGAATCTTATGATGTCTTAAGATCATTATAGTTAGGGCTATTTGAAGAGTTGACCACCATATTGGCCCAAATTGAATGTTGTTTAAACTCTCGACCGTTATCATACATCAGCAACGATCCAAACGATATATTTATATTAACACCAGGACATTTCCTAATTGGAGAAGCTCTCAATGCAATTCCAGAACCAGATTTTACAGATGAAAAATTACCTCCTCTGCAAAGATGGAAACATCTCCAACAGCGAGTTGGACAATTTTGGAAAAATTGGTCCAGGAATTACCTTCATCAGCTTCAAAATCGCCCTAAATGGTTAACGCCAAAGAAAAACTTAAAGATAGGAGACATTGTTTTAATACAAAATGAAAATGCTCCTTCAACATATTGGCCACTGGGTAAAGTGGAACAAGTATACCCAGGTCAAGATGGACTCATTAGAGTAGCACAAGTAAGAACGCAAAACAGTACCTTCAAAAGACCAGTTTCAAAATTAAGCCTATTGCCAGTAGAGTCCTTATCAGTATTAGAAGGGACAACAAACATGGTATAAGGTTACGCGTTACTCGTGTGCGTGTTCTGTCTTGTGTCGTCTTGTATATATAAAAAAAAAACATAATCTAACAGTTTAATTTCTAGGAATACTACGGACCAGATGGAGTGGTAACAATTTTAGAAGAAATTTATTTCTCGCCACCAGGAAGTCCTAATCCAAGAGCCTTCGAGACAAGTCCTGAGAAGGTTCCCAACGTTTCGGAAAGGGATAATGAACCATCAACGTGCAGGAAAGTCACTGAAGGTTCCAGACCAACCATAACCACCCATACCCATCCTTGTTTAAAGGAGCCTGCCGTGATCAACGGAGCATGGAGAACGAATTTAGAGGTACTACGTCCAACTACCACCATCAAAGAGTTCCACATGAGGATGGAGAACACCTTTCAACGTTTCGTAACAAAAGAAGGCGTCAGCATCTATATAACAAGCGAGGTAAACAGGCGCATCAATCCGGAAGAAATAAAGAAACGGCGAAACCGCACGAAGACCATCAACCTACCAGATCGGTATCAGGTGCGACTTCGCATTAAGGCAGATGATACAATGTTATTCTTCCATTACCACAAGAGAGGACTTGTTAAGCGCCTTCAAAAACAAAATATCATGTTGAACAAGGATGTTCAACGGGGGGGAGAATGTTAAGCTCCACCGCAGACAATTTAACCTTAGAATTAAATAAAAACTTAACATTTAAATAAAAATTGAATTAATTAAAAAAGACAATTTAACATTAAAATTAAAACACTTAACATTAAAAAAAAATATATATTTTTGAAAACATTTGTAAAGTTTAAATTTTTTATTTGATGCAAATGATTCACATGCAACATTTGTCCACTAGATACAAAAACTCAATTATTGTTCAAGTTAAAACCAGACTTTGATTTGAGTCTGGGCAGTTTTTATAACAGCCAAATTTTTGTACGAAATAGACAAAGCCACATCTATGCCAAACCAGGACATGGTGAGCAAATGCTATTTCGTGATTTCTTTGGGTGTGGGTATTTAACAAAATAAAATTAAAAACTAATGCAAATATTTGTTTTTTTTGTTTTGTTGGTATTCATGTTTTTTTTTAGCCAGGGCCAACCAACTGGCATAGGGCGGGACATTTACAAGATTTCGTACTCTCTCAAAACAACACGGAGCAAACGCTTCCTAGTGTACTAAGTATACAACGCACTTAAATGCTCAACAAGAGTCATTATTCGTCAAATGCTAGTAACCTAGGGAGAGCACCAAAGGAGAGCAAACAGGAATAATCACAGCACCACACCAAACTTGCACTTTCTACGTTTTCTCTCTACGCAGCCACATTGGCTGCGCTACACTGTGATCTCTTCACAGAATTAGTCCACAACCAACCAATAGCTGATTGCCAGAAAATGTGGTATCTCAAGACCAGCCTGTCAGGAGATGCTGAAAAGCTAATTCGACATCTGTCCACATCTGATCTCAACTACCAATCCGCATGGAAAATTCTGAATGAACGTTTTGAGAATACCAGATTGCTCACAAATGCTTTAATTCATAAGTTGTTGTCGCAGCCAGCATTCACCACCGAAGGAGCTACAGCCATCAAACACTTGCACGACACCACAATCGAATGTCTACATGGATTGAACAACTTAGGAATCGACACCCGGAATTGGGATCCACTGGTGCTCCACATCCTACTAAAAAAGCTCGACAGAACTTCACATGCCTTATGGGAACAATCTCTGAAGGATCCAAGAGGCTTGCAACCAATAAGTGTCTTTGGATAAGATTACTAACGCACTTTCTACATATAAAATAGCATTAAGTCATTTTTAATAGTAGTCTTGATTTAAGACTACTGTATTTTCATCATCCAACTTTCAGAAGTAGTCTTGCTTCAAGACTACTATATGTTGCATTGTTATAATAACCGCTAGGCTAGCTTTAGACTAGATTTTGCCTTTTTGTTATCACATTCTTGTTGTCTCTCTTGAAAGTACTCTCTAGGGATTCAGTCGGAATTTTGTTACCGTGATAATAAAATGAAAGTTAATTTGTTAAAGTCAAAGTGTTTTCACTTAAGCAGATAAATTAAAGAAAATCTAAAGGTGGACAAGGATAATCTCCACCAATTTTCTGGTCCTTCGAGCCGGATGGCCCTTGGAATAGCGGTTTTATAATCTACATCTTCACGGTCTTCATTATCTTGGAATAGCGGTCTTATAATCTACATCTTTACGGTCTTCATTATCTTGGAATAGCGGTCTTATAATCTACATCTTTACGGTCTTCATTATCTTGGAATAGCGGTCTTATCATATACATATTTACGGTCTTCATTATCTTGGAATGCATTCTTAAACGGTATCAAATTTACATCTAAAACGGATAATCTTTCAATGATTTTCAGTCATATTATTCTAAAATCTATTCGGAGCTACATATCAATTCCAAGGAGTCTAATCATAAAAGGAATCTAATTATCTAATTTAAATGGTTTTCATGGATGCATTGTTGGATTGGCACGTTTTTACCCATATGGAAGATAAGTAATTTATTTTAAACAATATTAACTTGTGTGTGCTGTGAATATAGGCATATATCAGTTATCAAATGTATGTATATTAAAATCGGTTAGCATAGATCATCGGTTCGGTTTCATGATCTTTTTATTCTTTCTATGCTCATGGTGAATACATAATTAACAACTGTTATCCACATGTTAAAGGAATGAACAATTGAATCACGGTACACACACATAACGGAAACTATATTACTGTAATAATCAACTAAATAGAGTGAACTATAGTTATAGTACTATTAACAATATTATTGAAGTGAACTAATTACTAAACTATATTTTGAATTTAAATGCAAATTGAAATTATCTCAATAATAATCCTAACTGTTCTATGACTTTAAATATTATATTCATTATTCTCTTTACATTGGTGGTCTCCTGTGACTGTTTAAGAATATCGTGTTAATACCGGTTGTTATCATTCGAATCTAATAATTTAGAGGCTTTAAATTAAATTAAATTAAATTAACGGAGGTAAGAGTGATTAGTGTTGTATAATCCCAAAATGTCAACTAACTCAAAATTAGGCCGAGTAAAGGGCATTTTGACGCGTTTGCACAGCTATTCCAATTCCATTGCCGATTCTACTTCAGTTGAAGATATTTCAGTTAGATTAGAAAAACTTGAAGACGCTTGGAGCGAAGTTTCAGTGATAGAAGACACATTAATAGATGAGGATGTTTCACAATCTGCTGAAGTCATGAAAATCTTTGAAGAATATGAGTCTAAATATTATGAAGCAAAGTCAGTTTTTGTTCGGGAAATGTCGCTTCGTATTTCACACCCAGCGTCTGATCGTTCCAGCACTAACCATTCTTCTACTACAAACGATACCCTCACACTGCTTCAACAACAACAAGTTTTGACAAACACTCTCTTACAAAATAGTTATTCTTATCATCTACCTCGCTTGCAAGTTCCTTCCTTTTCCGGAGACTATAAAGAATGGCATTCATTCAAGGACCTGTTCGACTCCTCCATTCACAAAAATACCAATCTTTCGAAGGCTCAAAGATTTCAATTTCTCAAGGCTAGTTTAAAGGGTGCTGCCCTTGCTGTCATTCGTCATTTACCGGTCACTGAGTCTAACTACGACAATGCATGGAAACTTCTCAATGAAAGATTCAACAAACGGAATCATATTGCCACATCATTTATCAAATCCTTTCTCGAAATCCCTCCTGTATCTCAACCAACTATTAAGGCCTTGAGGGCCTTGTGCGATACTTGCGAAGAGGCAGTAAAAGGTCTCGCGGCATTAGGATCAGGAGCCGATGGCAGAGACATTTGGCTTATCCATCTACTACTTGGTAAACTTGATCTTGACACCAGGACGAGCTGGGCAAGAAGATCCGTCGATACAGAATTTCCAACTATTGGTGAACTGCTAACCTTTCTCAACAAACGTTGTTCAGCTATGGAAACAGCAACAATCGGAAACAAGCGACCAACAGCAGTCAAGTCTCTGTTTACTTCCTCATGTAACACGACCACATCATGCCCTAAATGTAAAGGTGAGCATTTTATCTATCAATGTCCTCTTTATAAGGCGGATACTCCAGCCGCCAGAAAGATTTTTGCAATCAACAACGCATTGTGCTTTAAGTGCTTGGGAACATCACACTCAGCACAGCAATGTCGTTCCAAGCTCATCTGTAACCAATGCAATGGCAAACATCATAGGTTACTTCACGGTAGTCCAATACAACAAGAATCAAATAAAATACAGAATACTTTTCCAATTCAACGGTTTTCGGCCAAGACTCAATCATCTTCAATCAACTCGGATCGGTCAACAGTCACTCAACAGCCCACAATCAACATTAACAAGGCAGCACATTCATCGGTTTATCCCAAACAATCTCAGGATACTACGGATTCTTCATCTGCGCATATTACCAGCACAGAGGAAGACGGCAACTTCACTTCTTCAGGCAACCACTCCTCGGCATTCACTGCATCTATCCGAGGACCGACTACAACTCTTCTACCAACAGCGGTGGTTTACGCCCTCGACGCCACCAATCGCTCACAAAAATGTCGATTACTCTTAGATTCAGGTTCACAGGTGTCATTAATCACAGAATCATGTGTCAAAAGGCTCGGTCACAGGCGGCAACAGGGTCGTCTATCTATCGACGGTCTCTCATCGGCAGGCATAGGAGTAACACGCGGAAAGGTCCAACTAACCTTAACTTCTTTGTGGGATGCCACTCAACATCTCACGATATCGGCGTTCATCTTGATCAATCTAATCCCGTCGCTTCCTGCAACGATCATTGATATCTCTCATGTGAAGGATTGCGAAAACATTCAGCTCGCTGATCCATTTTTCTTCGAACCATCTTCAGTTGATATCGTTCTAGGGGCAGACAAAGTATTTGAAGTACTGCTTCCAGGTAAGATCAGCAATGTTCCGCATGCACCGATCTTCCAAGAAACTATCTTCGGTTGGGTAGCAGGAGGAGCCGTTAGAGCACAGGAAAACACAGTTTTAGCGTGCTTCAACCAAGTAGACCACGACATTGATAAACTACTAAGGTCCTTCTGGGAAATTGAGGAACTCCCAACTGACAAGTGTATGTACACCCCAGAAGAATCACAATGCGAGCAGTCCTTCAAGGACACTTTACAATGCAACCAATCTAATCGGTATGTTGTTGGCCTTCCCTTTAAGGATAACATCAAACATCTTGGCAACGGTTTATCACAAGCTTTATCTCGGTTAAAATCTATGGAGCGTAAATTCAGTCAAAATATGAAACTAAAGGATGCCTACGTAACATTCATGAGGGAATACGAAATCCTCGAACACATGGAGCTGATTACTGATGAAGAATTGGAGAGTAACATGAAGAACTGTTTTTATCTTCCGCACCATGCGGTCTTCAAAAACAACAAAATCAGGGTTGTATTTGACGGTTCATCCAAATCATCATCGGGACTTTCACTAAATGATGTTTTACTGGTAGGCCCAACCATTCAAAGAGATCTCACCAGCATTCTAATAAGTTTCCGAAAACATAAATATGCTATCTCTGCCGACGTAGAGAAGATGTATAGGCAAATTTTAATTCGAAAAGAACATCAAGATTTTCAGCGTATTTTATGGCGGGAGGGTCCCGAGCAACAAATTAAACATTATCGACTACGGACGGTTACTTACGGTACTTCAAGTGCTCCATTCCTCGCCACACGGTCATTATTTCAAATAGGTGAAGAAATTAAGTCTTCACATGTTCATACAGCGAAAGCAATCCAATCTGATTTTTATGTAGATGATCTGCTTACAGGCGCAAACTCATTAGAAGAAGCACAAGAATTGCGGCATTCACTTACTCATCATCTTAAGCAGCATGGATTTCATCTTGCGAAATGGCGCTCAAATTCAAGCAACCTGAGATCATCTCCAAACGAGAACACTCATCAAAACATCGCATTTTCGCCTTCAGAAAATCTGTCCAAGATTCTCGGCGTAAAGTGGGATTCAATATCAGATTGTTTTACGTTCGAGGTTGCTCCCCTAAAGGTGCACCCAAATACAAAACGGCAAATACTTTCAGAATCCTCAAAAATATTTGATCCCCTCGGTTGGGTTTCACCTATCACGGTTTCGGTTAAAATTTTACTTCAACGTTTATGGCTTCAAAAATTCAACTGGGATGATCCACTTCCTACGGAAATTATATCCAAGTGGCTCACTCTACGTGCAGATCTACAGATGATAGAGAAACTTCGGATTCCAAGACTACTCTTTCATTCATCAAATAAGGTACAATTTCACGGATTTTCGGACGCATCTGAAGCAGCATACTCAGCAGTAATTTATTGTCGCAGTATCACGGAAAACGAAGATGTCAAGGTCCATATTATCGCTTCCAAAACTAAAGTAGCCCCACTTAAGCAGCTGTCACTTCCACGCCTCGAGCTCTCTGGAGCTGTGCTACTAGTTCGTCTTTTAAAGTCTGTACTTACGGCTCTCGATTTGAACTCACCTCAGATATTTGCCTGGACAGACTCCACTATTGTCCTTCATTGGCTCTCAGACGTTCCCAGACGTTGGAAAAGCTTTATCGGCAATCGGACTTCTGAAATCCTGGATACTGTCCCAAGAAGTTCATGGAGACATGTCCGCTCCCACGACAATCCGGCTGACCTTGCATCTCGTGGTGTCTCTCCATCAGACTTAACACAATCAGACTTGTGGTGGACGGGCCCTGATTGGCTTCATCAGCCTCCAAGAAACTGGCCAGCGGAAGTCAAAGATCATCTTTCAGACACGGTCAATTTAGAAGAACGACGAGTCATCATATGCACATCCATCGAAGCGGCTGATAATGTATTTGCTAACTTATGCAAGAGATGCTCCTCCTACTCCAGAATTATACGCACCATTGCTTATTGTATTCGATTCATGGACGTTATCAAAAAGGAGAGAACCACTCCATCGTCATTAAACTTGACAACAACAGAACTTCGTCAGGCAACAACACGGTGTATCAAATTGATGCAACAAGCATCCTTTCCCAGGGAGATCGCAAAATTAACAACAAATAAACCCTTGCCTGTTAGCAGCGCAATTATCAACCTATATCCTTTCCTTGACACGGACGGCTTACTTCGGGTAGGAGGCAGGTTGGAACACTCAAGCCTCAATTTCAATGCTAAACATCCGATAATCCTACCTAAAGATCACATTTTAACTCTCCTACTAATCAGAGAAATGCATCATCAATATCTTCATCCAGGTACTTCATTACTACTCTCCATTTTACGTCAACGGTATTGGATACTAGGAGCTAGAAACCTAGTACGTTCCATAAATCATGCATGCATCACATGCTTCCGACACAAGCGGAATTTAAATCATCAATTAATGGGTTCGTTGCCATCTCCACGAGTCAACGTTTCGCGACCTTTTTCATCCGTTGGCATAGACTTCGCGGGACCAATCACAATAAGTACAAGAACCGGACGAGGTTCAAAAACTTCCAAGGCCTACATAGCATTGTTCGTTTGTCTAGCAGTGAAATGTTTGCACCTGGAGCTTGTAGGTAACTTAAGTTCGGAAGCGTTCGTTGCTGCTTTACGGCGATTCACAGCTCGGAGAGGCATCCCTAAGCAAATTTTTTGCGACAATGGCACGAATTTGGTTGGAGGGAAAAAACATCTGACACAACTTCATTCATTAGCGGTGAGCTCTCTCAAAATACCTATGGTTAATGATTTTTTATTACAGAACAGCATTGAATGGAAATTTTCTCCCCCCTATGCACCCAATTTCGGCGGGATTTGGGAGACTAACGTGAAAAGCGTTAAATGGCACTTAAAGCGAGTTCTTGGCGAAACAATCTTAGGTTTCGAGGAATTGACAACCCTACTGTGCCAGATAGAAGCTATTATTAATTCAAGGCCTCTAATTCCATCGTCATCAGATGCAAACGACTATGAGGCCCTCACACCTAGCCATTTTTTGATTGGAGAAGCCATCACGTCCATTCCCGAACCTGATATTTCAAATGAGCGGATACCACTGGCCAATCGGTATAAACAAATCCAGCAAATGGTCCAGGGCTTCTGGAAACGCTGGCGGTCAGATTACCTGACTTCCCTGCAACAGCGTCCCAAGTGGTGCAAGCAACAGGCGTCGCTAACAGTTGGAGACTTGGTAATCCTACATGACAAATACCTACCCCCCACCCAATGGAGTCTGGGACGAATTGTGGCCGTTCACCCCGGGGCCGATGGGATTGTGCGAGTCGCAACGGTTCAAACTGCTTCAGGTGTCTACAAGAGGGCTTCAAGCAATATGTCCAAATTGCCATCAAGCGACGGTTAAGAATATTTCTTAACGGCGGGAGGATGGATAAGATTACTAACGCACTTTCTACATATAAAATAGCATTAAGTCATTTTTAATAGTAGTCTTGATTTAAGACTACTGTATTTTCATCATCCAACTTTCAGAAGTAGTCTTGCTTCAAGACTACTATATGTTGCATTGTTATAATAACCGCTAGGCTAGCTTTAGACTAGATTTTGCCTTTTTGTTATCACATTCTTGTTGTCTCTCTTGAAAGTACTCTCTAGGGATTCAGTCGGAATTTTGTTACCGTGATAATAAAATGAAAGTTAATTTGTTAAAGTCAAAGTGTTTTCACTTAAGCAGATAAATTAAAGAAAATCTAAAGGTGGACAAGGATAATCTCCACCAGTCTTCCTCAATTTCTTGGAGACACGGTTCCAATCATTAGAAGCTTTAGGCCAAAAACCTAAGAGCTCAGAGGAACCATTCAACAAAAGACACACTTCCTCAAGGGTCTTCACTTCAGTGACTGCAACAGACAACAGTAAGTGTCCACTATGTAAGGACCAACATCAGCTATTTGCCTGCCATAAATTTATCCAGCTTCCTCCGAATAAACGACTAAATGTAGTCAGAGGAGCCAAAAGGTGCGTCAATTGCCTTAATTCAGGCCACAACTCTGCCAATTGCCCATCTCGTTCCTGCACAAGGTGTGCACGAAAACACAACACGCTTCTTCATCTAGACTCCGCCAACAATAAGACAACGACCACACCGAAGCCTACACAAGGCAGTAGCTCAGACAACGCATTACCTTCGTTTAGAGCATCTCCCGCTGATGTCTTTACATCCACCCCGGCTACCCATCAACAAGACAATTCATCACAACTCCTCGCATCAATGTCCCACAGAACTTCATATGTAGTCCTTAGCACAGTACTGGTGAATTTAACGACAAAAAATGGATTCCTAGTGCAATGCCGAGCCCTACTGGATTCCGGTTCCCAATTAAATTTCATCACAGACAAGTTGGCAAGAAAAATGGGATTGAGAGAAAACAATGATAAGGTGAATATTGAAGGCATTTGTATAGCTAAGCAAAAATCATCTGGCAGAGTTAATATTCGAGTTACATCCCGTATCAATGCATTTGCAGTTAACCTGGAAGCTCACATTCTGCCACAGATAATATCGCCTCAGCCCGCTGAATTTATCAACACTTCCGCATGGAACATTCCAAAATCTCCCATTGGCCGATCCTTACTTCAACCAGCCTAGTGCTATAGACCTGCTAATTGGAGCCGAAATTTTTTATGACATTCTCTCCGTAGGGCAAGTCAAATTGGCCACTAATTTGCCCACATTACAAAACACCGTCTTTGGCTGGACCGTCGCTGGCAAGGCTCCCTACGAACAATTCAACAATGCCACCACAAGCATATGCGGAGTCTGTAGTGAAGATGAAGGACTAAATCAACAAATAGAAAGATTCTGGAAATTAGAGGAGAATGAAGGCACATCTAGTCGTCTCACCGCGGCAGAACAACGCTGTGAAACCCATTTCAATCAGAATACAAAACGTGACGCCACAGGACGTTTTATAGTAAAACTTCCCTTCTCAGACGATCCGAACCGATAAGGCCAAACAAGAGATATTGCCATACAAAGATTTAAGTCATTGGAAAGAAAGTTCTTGAAGGATCCAGAACTGAAGGCACAATATTCAGAATTCATTAAGGAATATAGAGAGCTAGGACACATGCAGGAGACAAGGTTTCCGCAGACAAACGATCCACATTATTTCATGCCGCATCACTGTGTGATCAAGCCACATAGCACTACAACGAAACTACGTGTAGTGTTCGATGCATCTGCTAAATCGTCTTCTAATATATCTCTCAATGATTTATTAAGTAACGGTCCCACCGTGCAGGACGATGTCTTTACTTTATTGCTCCGTTTCCGCATGCCACGATTTGTTTTCTCTGCAGACATTGAGAAAATGTATCGTCAGATTCTCATGGACGAGGATGATAGGAAGTACCAGTTGATTGTTTGGCGAGATCATGCACATGAGCCCTTCAGATGCTATGAATTGGGTACTGTCACGTATGGCACAACAAGCGCCCCATATCTCGCAACCAAATGCCTTCAGAGATTAGCAGATGACGGTGCTCACAGGTATCCATTAGGAGCAGAAGTTTTGAAGAGAGATTTTTATGTCGACGATGTACTGACAGGATCTAATAGCTTATCATCACTATTGCAAATACAAGCACAGTTAAAATCACTGCTATCATCTGCCGGATTTAACCTCAGGAAATGGTGTTCAAACCACCCGCGGCTACTCCAAGACATTCCGCCAGCAGACAGAGAACTGCAGCTTGACTTCTCCACACACTTAGAAGACAATATAAAAACGATGGGATTAACTTGGTTGCCAAAAACGGACGAGTTTATTATCAATGGCTCTTGGCCAGAATGCCGTAAGATCACGAAGCGTACTGCATTATCTGACATAGCACACCTATTTGATCCTTTAGGCCTCATGTCCCCAGTAGTTGTCCGAGCCAAAATATTCTTGCAACGACTGTGGGAACTAAAATTGGATTGGGATGCCGCATTGCCGCAAGAACTTCACTCGACTTGGATCCACTTCCGACAAAATCTAAATTCACTAAGTCAGATCAAGATTCCAAGACACGTGTTCCCCGAGGATGCAACCAGGTCTTACCAGATCCACGTGTTTGCTGATGCCTCAGAGAAGGCATACGGAGCAGTTGCTTATGTCAGGTCCTTCAGAAACAACCAACCCACAGCACGGATCCTTTGCGCAAAGAGCCGAGTAGCACCAGTCAAACAAATCACTTTACCAAGACTGGAGCTTTGCGCCGCAAAATTGGCTGCTGACTTAGCCCAACGGATCAAAGCAGATCTAGGCATCAGCCGCGAAGATATCATATTTTGGAGCGATTCTGAAGTGACGCTGGCATGGATAAACTCAACTTCATCATCTTTTCACACCTTTGTCGCTAATCGAGTCTCGGCAATTCAACAAATAACCATACCACAACAATGGCGATATGTAAATTCCAAGGACAATCCAGCCGATATAATGTCTAGAGGTCTAAGCCCAGAGATATTAGCGCAATCCACCCCTTGGTTCTATGGACCCACCTTTCTTCATGGTTCCGTATCACAATGGCCACAACCATACAAGAAGAGAGAAGACTGCAATTTAGAGAGACGGGAGAAGCCAAAAATCGCCACCACAGCGACCATATCGCCCAGCCAGCAACACATAGTCGACATAATCGACCACAAAAATTCATTTCGACATCTACAACGAGTGATCGGATATATTTTACGCTTCATCAAAAATTGCAAACTCCGACACTGTCGCAAGGACAATGTTACGCTCAATCTCGAGGAGCTTGATGAAGCCACCAAGATAATTGTACAATTCATGCAAAGAGACATAATGCAAGATGACATCAGACATCTCCAAACTTATGGTGAAGTGAAAAGGGATAGTTCCCTAAGCAGCCTAGCTCCTTTTATCGACGACAAGGGAATTATTAGAGTCGGAGGAAGACTTGAAGCATCCAATTTGTCCTATAGCGCAAAACATCCTATGTTATTGCCCTACTCGCATCCCCTCATAAAATTGCTGCTAAACGATATACACAAGGAGAACTTCCATGTCGGTCCTCAGACACTTCTAGCAATAACACGCCAACGATTTTGGCCCATTAAGGGAAAAACCATTGCCCGATCTGTTGTCCAAAACTGCGTGCGATGTGCAAAATCAAAACCAAAATTGCTAAGCCAACTCATGGGAAATTTGCCTGCACATCGTGTGCAGCCGTCTCGTCCCTTTTTAAACTCAGGTGTGGACTTTTGTGGACCAGTATGGACGCACTTCAAGATACGAGGCAAACGTCCACAGAAGGCTTACATAGCCGTATTTTGCTGCTTTGCCACCAAGGCTGTACACCTAGAACTGGTAACTGATTTGACTACTGAAGGATTCATCGGTGCACTCAAACGTTTCATTGGCAGAAGGGGCCACTGTCGAAATCTATATTGCGACAATGCCACCAACTTTGTGGGTGCCAGAAATAAATTAAACGAGATAGAAGAAATGATGGAATCCAGCAAGTCCATGGAAAAAATTAATAATGAATGCAGCCAGAAAGGAATACAATTTCACATGATTCCGCCCCTTGCACCTCATTTTGGAGGACTATGGGAGGCAGCCGTCAAATCAGCCAAACACTTGCTGCAACACAGCTTAGCTGCTGCAAATCTTACCTACGAAGAAATGGAAACTGTGGTTATTGAAGTTGAAGCCATTCTTAATTCAAGACCACTGACTCCAATTTCAGACGATCCAAATGATCTCAGCCTCTTGACACCTGGGCATTTGCTGATAGGAGAACCCTTGACTGCCCCAGTGGACCCTGACACACAAGTTAAAACTACAACCCTCGTTACTCGCTGGAAACTTGTTACCCATATTAAGAACGAGTTTTGGAGACGTTGGGTACGAGAATATTTAAATCAACTGCAGCACCGCTATAAGTGGAAGCAACGAGCACAAAATGTTCAAGTAGGAACAATGGTCATCCTCAAAGAAGACAACCTTCCCCCAATGAAATGGCCATTAGGAAGAATAATGAAGACCATTACTGGACATGATGGATTAGTGCGGGTTGCAGAAGTGCGCACAGCAAATAATATTTTGAGACGCCCTATCCATAGACTCGCGCCACTCCCAATAGAAGAAAAAATGACCACATCAGAACTTCCAGAGTCATCATCTACACCCACAACCTCAAGAAAACAGGCGCTTGTAGCTGACCGAGATACGCCTAGCACCTCAAGAGGGACCGATCAGCAACCTCCCAAGAAGATGCGACGGTCGATTGGCTCCTCCATTCTAACAACATTGCTAATTTGCCTTATTATGCCCTCATCATCTGCATCACCCCTGGAAATCATGCCATTTCGCTCTAATCCTGGAATATATTTCGAGAACTTAGGCGCTGCCGACATCGTAACCAGTGAATGGAACCTGATCACTTACTATGACATGCAACCGTTCTGGAGGGAATTTGATATCCTTACATCAACCGTTCAAGCCTTAAAGACAGCGTGTAAGAGAATTGAGCCCAATAGCTCCTGCATTTCCGTGAGTGAGCAGCATGATCATATGATCACGGAATTAGCCAGAACCAATCGCCTGCTCTTGCCGATCGACAATCCCAGGGTAAGGCGCGGAGCTTTAAACATTGTAGGTAACATTGCTAACACATTATTTGGCGTACTAGATTCCGATTATGCTGAAAGCATGTCCGATATAATCGAGAAGGTCCATGGAAACGAAGAACACCTTTCCGAACTGCTCAGAAACCAAACTTCCATACTAGACGCCACAATCAACATTATTGAGAGAGATCAACAGTCAGTTGCGAAACAATTTCGTCAGCTGGAGTCACATGTTAAAATGCTATCAGACACTATGAACCGTGTAAATCAAGAGCTACACGAACAAACTATATTGCAAGCATTCTCATCATTGGGTTTGCAAGCCACACTAGCCATAGCCAATTTCTTGAGAGTACAACAGTCAATCCTGGATGTCCTCACGCAAATGCACCATGGATCCGTGAGTCCACAGTTAATATCGCCAGAACAGCTCACACATCAGATCAACAACATAAAAGGCAACCTTCCATCAACACTGAAGTTGCCCTTTTCCCGAAATGACATTCTGAAATTCTACAAACTTATGACAATAGAAGGAAGACCAACCCAGAAGTACCTATGTTATCTTCCGCCTCAAGTTACCACTAGTGGCCGTAGATAACTTTGAACTATTTCGAGTGATTCCCGTGCCAGTGAACATCAACAACACCTTCGTAGCTATCAGCCCGTCATTCCCGTTTCTAATTGTAAACTTGCATCGGGACAACTATTACACACTCTCGGAACTCGAGCAGCAAGCGTGCACCATCATCTATGACAATAGACATCTTTGCAAACAGAGACACCCACTTCACAGAAGAGGATCTGCAGTGAGTGCGTGCGAAATTAGGTTACTGAATCAACTGGCTCAGGATTCCTCTTGTCAACTCGTGAAAATGGGACCTGGACCTCACTGGATTCAACTGTGCAACCCCAATCATTGGCTGTACTCGCTTGGAGAAAAAAGTGCCATCAACCTAGTATGCAGAGAAGAAGTCAGACAACTTTACATTGAAGGAAGTGGCATTCTCAAAATTAGTGGCGACTGCCTAGTTAAACAAGACATGCTCACCATTCAAGGCCACCATATTTACCCCACGAGTTTGAGACTGTCCTACACTCCCACCACCAACTTAAATGAAACCGTGGCGACCCAACAGCTAGCCCCAATTTTATACCATTCTCCACAACTTCATCCGCATACAGCCGAATTAGAAGACTTAAAGATGAAATTAACGAAGCTTCATGCAGAACTTCCTCACGATCTTCGCGCCGCCAGCATCCATCATCATACCACCAGTTATTTGGGACTGATCTTAATAATCATCATCATCATAGGCCTGATCTGGAAATGGCGATCCAGGGCTACAACAAAAAGCAATTTAAGGCCAACACCGAAACCAAGAAGGATGTTCAACCGCAATGTTAAAGCACAACATGCCGATCTGCAACAACCTGAGATACAACAAGATGCATCACATCCGGACTTTGACGTCAATTTTGACCAACACTCCTCTTGAATGCATACATTCAAGGCCGGGAGGATTATGTTAAGTTCAATACTATAAATTGTTTATAATAAGTATAGCTTTCCACAAAGTAGTTTCTTATCCTATCAACTCTTTGTTGCAACATAAAATTCTGCCACCGTGCATTTTTTTATCTTTTTGTTATTTTTATCCACCGGCATATCCAGTGTCTTTATGTAAACACTTGCCATGCCGAATAAAAGTCACTTTAGTCTCAAAAATTGTCAATGTAGCATTTTCTAAGATATGTATCAAGCACCAATGTAGCTAGGATTTAATTATGAATTAGAATAAAGTCAGTTTTCATTTTGGAAACCAAAGAGGAAAGTTCAAGTTTTAATTCGCTCTCGCGACCGTCACATTATCCTCCATAGTTACAGTTCACATTAATTTGTTTTGTTTTCAGTTCTTGGTGGTCAAGTTCTTGGTGGTCAAGGTAATTATCCAATTGTGAACAGTAGTGCAATTGAACATTTTAAGGTGAAGACAATTATGTCATTGTGAGCAATAGTCCGCACAGGAATCATCGTTTAGTTTGGGCTGCAGTGAAATTTGTTAAATAATAATTAAATTAATAACTTGGTGCACGAGTTAAGTACTCGGCGCATCCCCTCCACCCAGTCCTGGTACAGGTACCTAGGATCTAAATAAAGTGAAAAACTATTCCCAAGAATCGGTGCACTGGTTTAAGAGCCACTGTACCATCAACATTTGTATCTAGGTACATAGCACCTTAGATACCGCACAATCTCAACGCGTTTGTAGTCCAGGTACAAGCACCAAGGGCTCCGCCAAGATAAATCAATCTTGACGTTAACACATATATATATATATATATATATATATATATATATATATATATATATATATATATATATATATATATATATATAGTGCCCCATTTATACATAAATATGAGGTTTTCTTAAAATTTGTAAAAATGGTAAAAAATATCTTGTTTGTAGTTTGCATGATAAGTTTTGTTCTAAAACTTGCGTTATAGTTTTGTTTGTGTTTAAAAAGAGCCAAAATTAAGAATTGTAATGTTTATTTTGACTACAACATAAATAAAAAAAACCAATCTTCGAGGTGGGCAAAAGGCTGATTTTGTAATTTTTTTTAAATCTTTATACCATCTGGGGCACCTCTTAACATGCAATGAGGTGAATAATATTTTTTGTCTTCATTTGTAAGCTAAAATGACAACTTTCTGCAGGTATGCCCTAGCCGTTGTAAAAAAAACAGTTTTTTCACTCCACCCTACTGTGTACACTGAAAAATGATTGTATATTTTCATTACAATTGATTCTATATCTATGTACATTCAGTGATTCTGTGCCATTTCTAACAGCATTATGCAAAATGTGCGCAGGACAACCAATGCCAATTAAATTCTTAATTTCTGCTTTTAAAAACGTTAAAACATCGTTACCTTCTTTTCTATTAATTCCGCCAAAATTAGTATTTGCGTTGTCGCCGGTGTACGAAATACATTTTTTTATAAGAGAGTGTTTTTTTAAAATAGAAATCAAAAATTCTGCAATCGTTTCTGATTTTTCATTAGGAAGATTAACAAGCTCTATTATTTTCGTAACAATGCCAGCTTCAACATCGAAATATTGCACTATAAATGGAAACATTTTAATGGAGCCAAGGTTACTAGCGTCGGTGGCTATGCCAAGAAAGTCAACATCTTGGATTTTTTCAATTACCTCAGTCAAAATATGGGGTGCGACAACATTGTTTATTATTGCTTCAGTCTTATGGCTGGTTTACACCTATTAAGTAGTTAAGTGTTCAAATAAATTTTAACTTAATTTTAAGTGACTTAATTTCAAGTAATCGTTTACACGTATTCAACACTTAATTTTAGTGAAGCTCTTTAGTTCGCTAGAGATGGGCGTCAAAATTTTAAAAAATAGAGTCATAAAATTTGTTTTAAATGAGATTTTCGACGAAGTAAAAGATGAAATAGCCAGAAAAGAGAGAATACCTAAAAGATTGTGGGTGAGAAATTGGATAAGCAGGAGAAATGAATACGGCGCTAGTGCAACTTTGTTCCATGAATTAGATGGAGAAGATAAACAAGAGTATTTCTCTGGGCTACGTATGTCAGAAGAATCCTTTAATTACTCTTGCTGTCTAAAGTTCAACATGAGATACAGAAAAGAGATACAGTAATGCGATGTGCATTAGAACCAAAATTAAAATTGCATATTGTACTATATTTTCTCGCTACTGGAAATAGTTTTCGCAGTCTATCTCAAGCCCTTGTTGTTTCGCTTGTTTGTTTCCTTCTTTATTATTTCTTACATTCCACAAACATTCATGCTTTAAATACTCTTCAACGAACTGCATCGTAGTGTCTTCTGACCACTTCGACATTTTCAAAATTAAATATTCACTTACACGAACGCGACGCTATTCAAACAAATTTATGCATCTAACTAAAATGAATCACTAAACCCACCTACTAAACCGAAAAATAGAAAAAATTCTATTCTACTTGCTTACTTACCCCCTAAATTTTAACTTGCAACTTGTTACTAAATTCAATGTTTACATGCATTAAGTCACTTAAAATTAAGTTAAAATTTAGTTAAATACTTGACTACTTAATACGTGTAAACCAGCCATTAGTTCTAGCACAAGAAAACTTCGAAGCTATTTCTGAATCAGAGAACATTTTTTTAATTATTGGTGTCGTACAATCCATTGATTTGTAGGACTGGTGATGAGACACAGTGTGAAAAGCCCATGTAGCTTCGGCGGCACATAACTTATCATTAATTTTCGAAAGCGTTGACTGAAAAAACGATGTAATTGCACTGGTCGATGCTGTAGTCATCAATGCTTTTTTATGCTTTTCAGTATATACATGTCTTTCTATATCAGCGTGTCCTCTCGAACTAATACTTATATATGAATTGCATACTTTACACAATACCTCAGTCTCATCTCTTCCTTTAATTATGCTTGGATATTTTGCAGTTAGTTCCGGATTAAATTTACAAAGTCTTCTCTTTTTCGCTTCCATTTTTTTTAATTTCAATCGAAACACTATAGATATTATTGAAGTAAATTTTATAACTTTCACAAATAAACACAAAAAACGACTCAAACCATCGCACAAGTAAAATTTTTCGTTGTAAAATTTTAGAAAACCGCGGGGATTCCCAGAAACTCGGGAAATATTTATAGCCAAATTGCAGTGATACTTACTATGATTACATGCATACTTGAAGTCGGCTTCAAGTAGACTTGAAAATCATGTAACCTCAGATCGACTTCAAATCAAGAGCATTTAACCGTCAGTTCAAGTTCAAGTCAAGTCCTCAGTCCGGCATGTAATCGTAGTAATAAATTGAGTAGATTTCATGTAAACGTAATATTAATCATCAATTCCATTCAATTTAGCTAATGTATATCAGATGGCGTTGATTGCTGAGATTGTTTTTGCGATTTTCCATGAAAAATATGGAAAATAACAAAGAAAAATTAATAAGAAGAAAACCCAAAAGGAAAAAGGAATTAAAATTCTAAAAAAAGCCTGACATCAACTAAAGCCTGCCCTGAGCCTGACATGGCTATAAAATGCCTGACATGTCAGGCGAAATCCTGACGAATGGTAACCCTACCCCCAGATAACACTTAGGCGAAATTACAGTGCACATTAACTTTAAATTTGGACTTTCCTTACCATGGGGTTGTGCCACGATAATGAAGTTTACTTTCATTATGATAGTGGATGTGTCAAGGGTATTAATCTGTATGGAGCTATGAGAAATTATTTTATAATTTTTAGTTCGTTTTAAAAACCGTAGTATATTTTTGGAAATATATTTTTCAGTTTAATTTTTGGAAATATATTGTTCATATTTGAAGTCGCAAGTATTTAGTAATACACTTTTCAATTAGAAAACGCTTATGAGTGACATTTTTTACCAAAATGCAAGGACGTAGGATCAAAACGAGTACATAGTAGTAGGGCGCTTTTAGAAACCCACTGCAAACGAGGCATGGTACGCTCCCTTCTAGACTAAAGGAAGCAACATTGGAGCCTTAAAAATGTATAAGGCAAGCAATTATCTTGGGGACCATAAAGGGTGCCATTATCATGCTCAGTAGACCGATTCTCGTTCGTATATGCAGGTCAAGCAGCATTGGATGTTGTTAGTACTTAGTTGGGGGACTTGGTAAAAGGACACTCGCGTTTAGAATGGTCTACGCCGATGTGGGTGCAATTATAGATGTTCATGCCTGTAGAAGGAGCGTGCATACCTCTAGCGGGGGCATTTTTGTGTGGCATGCGCATTTGTTCGCTGTGCAAGTTGCGGCCAAGTATATGTTTTTAAAAAAATTAACCCCCTTTTTTCACTCGAGAGACCTGACACATCACTAAAAGATAAAATGAAATAAGAACGAAGGCTTATAAACAGATAACTTGACTAGTATGCTCAATTAAGTTTCGTTTAGAAGGGCTTTTCAGGAGTTGTAGTGAAAAACTGATCTTTCTATTGATACTATCTATATAAATAATCAAAACTCTTAAAATCTGCTTTCGTGGCCTTTAATGTACATAGGTCCACCCATACAAAAGTATTATTATGTCATTACAATCAAACCAATCGTAATATGTAATTACAATTCAAGAAACTATAAATTTAACCTATAAAAACTTCAAAATTCAGGACGAGACCTATTTTTGTAATTCAATACCTTTCCAAATAGTCAAAAGTCGATAGTCAAGACAAGACCCACTTCAACTTTAGTCCAAAGCACTTCTGATTACTCAATCCGAAAGAATCATTGTAGTACAATCAATCCTCGATACGCGAATACAAACGATAACTACTTCGCAACATAAACTCCCGAAATATACCTGTGAAGCCAAGATTTAGTTGACTGACGCCTTAATGAGGGCATTACCATCACCGAATAGCTAACCCAGAAGGCAGCAGACACGTGTAGAATGCTAAGCGTTACACTCGTAAATGTTACACACTCCTAAAGCACACCACGTGAATTAAAACCATTAATTCGGAAAATACGTGCCACGTACATAACTCAATAATTCGCCAGCAAGTGGTTGGCGGCGGCCCCATTACGTAATGCGATATCATGTCGAGCCCTGCCATGATGGATTCTCCTTCTTGTGTTCATTTACGTTTGCCGCTGCTACCTTTACCTGCCCCGTTGCCATTGTCCGTTGGGGAGATGTTTCAAGTTCAACAATTGAGAAGTGAATCAACAATTTGCATGATATTTCTCGATTTATTTTCTGGACAATTAAAGTGAAAGAAGACACGAACAGCGGAGCATTTCGAAAATTGTGAAAAGCCGAAATCGTCCGAAGTAACTACACGTAGGCACGCAATCACGCATGGATCAGTATCGCCGAGATTCCAGAATGATTTAATTTCACAAAGGGCTCCCCCGCCTCCAGGCCCCAGCCCCAGAAGGCATCTGGCTAGATCTCCATAAAGTTCGACGAGCTGGAATCGTTTCTGTAGCTCATCACGATTCAGGCTCTAAGCCATACACCTGCAGGACCTCCACTAATTTGAATTGCGAAAAGCGAAAGGTAAACAGGGAAAATAGTTAACAGTCGCACTTGAGCCCTGCTGAAAAAACATGGATTTACTACGTCCTGGTCCTAATTAAAGCAAAGGTTCGATTCGCAGGATGTGCCGTTCCCATTCTCGGGTAAATGTTTTTTTAAAACGTCTCCCCGCCTCCACCTCACCCAAAACTTTTCTTTTTAAATCAATGAAGGAAACGCTAACGCAGAAACCAGGATGCTAAAAGGTGCTGATTCCGTTCATCCAGAATCAGTTCATGAGAATCAAAATCTGCTGAAATATCTAGAATCCTTGCGAGCCAGTCGATGGCCGGAGCGTCACTGTTGCCGAACAGGTTGCTCCTTCTGCTTGGATCCGCCAGCTTCAGAGCAGACTCCTTGGAACGAAGCAGACAATGTGGCGCTTCGTCTGTTTACGAAATGGGGGCGTAAGAAACGAGGTAAGACGAAGTTATTAAAAATTTTTCGAAATAACGAAAAAGCTGTTTCCCTTTTCAACTTTCACGGATTCGATAAAGTCGAAAGCTTGCTGGAGGGGAATGGAATCCTTCGTTCTGTACGACTTCCACATTCTTTCCAGGATAATTTCATTTTAACCGAAAAAGCTCTGGTGAGGAAATTCTTTGGGCGCACAATAAATCACAAACGTGCATTAAATTTCTGGGGTTGTAGTTCTGGGAATCTGAATAATGCCTCGAATTTCAAAGTGACCCGCAATAATATCCTTTACATCAGAAAACACGTTAATTTCCTCTTAAACTTATTCTATTACATCAAAGAGCCTAGAGGTCCATGGTTCGATTCCGCACCGCGACATGGCCCCTCACATTTTCACCTGTCCCACCCAGACAACATTTTACCTTTCTTGATTTGTCATCTCTCTACTATCTTTCTCCCTATAGTTTTTTTTTGTGGAAGACTAGAGGCTCAGTAAAAGCCCTTTATACTGTCGACCACGGTACATCTTCGAATACCGTAAAAAATGGGCGCCTAGTGACATCGCGAGTTCCGGATGTTGAAGGTCATGGAGCCCATCTGCTTGACCTGTTTCTTACTTCTCATCCAACTCGATACTCCGTCGAAGTTAGCTCGCCCCTTGGTAACTCGGATCACAATCTAGTCAGCGCTAATTTCTCATATCCATCTTCTACTCCAACCAACACAGTTCCTAAAAAAACTGTCTGGCACTATGGAAAGCCAACTGGTTGGGACTTATACGCTTTTTCCAAGCCACCGACTGGAATTTGTGTTTCCGCAGTGCCAGTACGAACTATGCCGCTTCCTGTATTACTAAAATAATACGGGCAGGAATGTGTTTGTTCATTCCTCACTCTACCATATCTATAAAGCCTAGGCCAAATAGATAGTTCAATGGAGAATTTAGGAACGCAATTCAAGTCAAGGAAGCCGCTTATAGAGCGTACAAACGTTCCCCAAACGAGTCACTTCGGCGTGAGTATATCAAGTCGAGAAATTCCTGTAACTCCATCATCAGGAAGGTCAAAGTATCATTTGACAACAAATTGAGAAGTAAGATCCTTAACACCCACGTAGGCAGCAAAAACTTCTGGGCCTTGGTAACTTCCATTAAGAAGAATTTTACCTCTTCCTCAACCCCTCCATTCTTTAATGGAAAGGAGGTGATAACAGAAAGCAAATCCAAGGCCGATGTTACGGCGTCACTTTCCTAATACCGATCAAAGACCAGGTATTAGGAGGTGATCGTCGTAATAATTAAAAAATAGATGACGTATAGGATAGGTGCCGGCTGCTCTAAATAAAAGAGGCTTGGTTCGTTTAATACAAATATATTCTCTCCTAAATCTTACAAAATCTAATTAACTTTAACTTATTTTTATATGTCAATCTTTATTTAATTTCTTTACTCCAAATATTCTTAAATCTATTTTCCTTTCCCCTGTTGTTCTCCAGTCGCCTTGTGGATTCTCAGGTGGACTTCCTTCTAAATCCTTTTCGGCCTTGGTCTCCTCAGTATTTATTGTTTAGCCTTGTTGCTCGTGCTGGTTTATTTGCGAAGACGTTATATGTCCCAAATGAAACCTCGTGATTACGCGGGGTAATATCCAACGTAATCAATCTGCCAATTAATTCAATCTACCCTGGGCGAACTTTGATTGAACCTTAATTGACTTTCAACTAGCACGTGAGTTTTTCAGCTACTATAAGGTCAATTTCGTAGTAGAAATTATCTCATATAATTTCTATTGACCTTGCCTGAGTTTCAATGTTGTAAAAGAAATTACCGCGAGTAAAAATCTACTTGAAACTCTATCTGTGGCCGTGTGTGACGTCTATATACTCAAAACAAATTCAATTCCGTAGAAGAAATTATCCCATATAATTTCAATTGAATTTGTTCGAATCTCAATATCGTAGAAGAAATTATCTCGTATAATTTCAATTGAGATTCTAAAAATTTATCTAAATAAATAAGTTCAATTTCGTAAAAGAAATTATCCAATATAATTTCTATTGAACTTATTTGAATTTCAATATTTAAAATAAATAAGCTCAATTTCGTAGTAGAAATTATCCAATATAATTTCTATTGAACTTATTTGAATCCCAGTTTCGTAAAAGAAATTATTTCCTATAATTTCCACTGAAATTCTTTATCTCGTAGAATTAATAAATTTAAACCGTCACCTGAAAAACTAACAACAATTATGTGGCTAAACTAACACAAAAGTCAGCGGCGAAAAACCAACCAACTATCTAAATTCCCTAACAAACGATATTCGGAGAAAATCCTAAATATCGCCAGCTAACCTTCTCGGCGTAAAGTCCAAAGAAGATTGAAAATTCTGACCCATGGTCAATAGCTTTATCCAGCATCTTCTTCCTGGTGCTGGATGGTGGCGCTGGATGGGAGAATTTTTCTTGCAGTTTTTTTTTGCAAATTATTCATGCTGTTTTCCACATTCCATTTTTGTGGATCGTGTTTATACTGCGTTTACACGCTGTCAATTTTGTCTTTCCGTGGCGAAATTGACATTTCGTTGTTTTTATTTATTTAAATCCCGGAGGTAAGTATGTTTTGTATTTTTTATTATTAATTTTGTATTTTTAGGTATTTCTGTTAATTTAAGGAGCCTGCTTGTGAAACTGGCTAAAAACAGGTAACTTTCTTTCATTTATTTTTTAATTCATTTTTTAACAAGTATTTTGTTTTGCAGGTCAAAACAGCCGATTTATTGGCATCTCTGTTCGCCTCAAATTCTTCGTTACCCTTAGCAGATACGTCACCACCGGTCCTCGATCGCAACGCCCATTCAATGGACGGAATTTTCTTCAGGACACGAGAGGTGTATAAATGTCGCATAGATCTTGACGTCAATAAATCCACTGGCCCCGATAATATTCCCCCTATAGTACTCAAAAAGTGTGCCTCACCCTTGGCTAAACCTCTGCGCAAAGTTTTCGCCATGTCATATTTCTCCGGAGTTTATCCCAACTCTTGGAAACTAGCTCATGTTCAGCCCATTCCCAAAAAAGGTGAAGCCAGCGACCCTTTAAACTACCTCCCAATAGCAATAACTTCTGTTCTCTCCAAAGTTATGGAGACAATAATCAATAGAAGGTTAATGAAATATCTAGAATCTAACCAAATTACTCACGACAGGCAGTACGGCTTTAGACCAAAAAGGTCTACTGGCGACCTTCTTGTATGCCTGACTGAACACATCAACCAAAGCATCCATGGCTTCGGTGAGTCTGGTCTGGTTGCTCTGGATATCTCCAAGGCCTTTGACAGAGTATGGCATCCCGCTCTGCTGTCGCAACTCCAAGCTATTGGTATTGATTCAGTTCTAAGGAACTGGATTGAGAGCTTTCTTTCTGGCCGTTCAATCAAGGTAGTATTGGATGGCGTCGAATTAAACCCCCACTCCATTTCGGCCGGCGTTCCCCAAGGGGCGATTCTCTCACCTACTCTCTTTCTTATATTTATTAATGATCTGCTCTCAATCCCCTACAATCCACTTCATAGTTTTGCCGATGACGGTACTTTGCGTTACTCATACCCCTCCCACAACACAGGACAAGCAAGTGCCAGACCTTGTCTCTTAGAACGCGAACTCATGTCGAACTCTCTTAACGCGGATATTCAACTCATTCTTGATTGGGGCCGCAAGAATCGTGTTGAGTTCAATGAAACCAAAATCAAGTACTGTCTATTCTCCAACAAAACCTGCACCAACCTTCCCTCCATTTCAGTGGGCGAGGATAATATAACAGCTGATCCATATCTGAACATCCTCGGCGTGACTCTTTCCAACGATCTGCGATGGAATAATCACATACTGCAAGTCACCAAACAAGCGTATCAATGCCTCGGCTTCCTTAAGAGATGTAAGTTTCTCCTTCATCCAGCTGCCTTGGCTACAATATACAAGTCCTACATTCGGCCACGCCTTGAATACAACTCGTATATCTGGGCAGGCGCCCCTAAAACCACCTTGGCTTGGCTAGACAAGGTGCAAAACCGCGCCATCAAACTCATTGGCGATAACACCCTTTGCATCGATTCTTTAAGCCACCGTAGGAATGTAGCAGCGCTCAGCAAGTTTTACCGCTATTATCATAGTGACTGCTCCATTGAAATCAAAAACCTCCTGCCTACACGGCAATTTTTTTCCCGCAACACAAGACTAGCCAACTCGGCTCACCCCTTCACCCTACAACCCTCCCCTTCACGCACATTACGTTTTAGTAGTTCGTTTATAAATAGAACAACTCGATTGTGGAATTCTCTTCCGCAGTCGGTGTTTCCGAGCTCATATAACATCTCAGAGTTCAAACGCAAGGTTCATCGACATCTACTCATGCACCCTCCAGACCCCTAACCTATTCTATTTCATCTTTCCTTCAGATCAAGCTTACTACTATACACTGCACCATGACTTGTAAGACATGACGGACTAGTAGTACAAAGGGTGACTCCTAAGCTTCATCTTACCACAAAAAAAAATCATCATCATCGAGTTTATATGGTAAGCGGGCCCCACGTGACGTCAGCACTAAAAAACCGTACAGTCTTTTTAACCGACTTAAAAAAAAGAGAAGGTTACTCAATTCGACGTGTAGGTAATTTGTAGTTCTGTTCACGCATAACTTTGTAACCCAATAACTTTTTTGCTTTTTTTTTGTTCATTTGAAGGGGGAGTTTCCCACGGTGGTCCCGTTTAATTTTTTTGAAATTCTGATAAAGGAGTTCGAAGTTAGGCATAAAAAACTGTTAAAATTAGTTCAACCTAAACATTTCATAGGCACCGAACAAATTACTTTATTGTTGTAAAACTGGTAAAAGGCCGGTGGGAGAGTGCGTAGCGCGTTGGATGGCGTTACAGGTTCAAGCCCTGGTTGGTCGGGGCAGATTGTTTCCTTTTTCTCTTTTTCTTCTTTCTGAAATGATTTATTACCATATTAGTCAACCGCCGCGCCGGTAGTATCTGTCATGGCGCAAAGGGCTAGGGATAAGTACCATCGTCTGTGAGCTCTGTGGGGCTGCAAGTTCGATTCTTCGGGTCGCGGTGCTTATTTTTCGTCATAATAATTTTTTTTTTTAATTTCCTTCGGGGAATTTTGTTTCATATGAAACAAGTTTTTGACGTGAATACAGAATACGTCTGTAAATTTGCTTCCAGAACAAAAACCAATGATAACGAAATTATGGCATATAGTATAGTATAGTATAAACTATTGTTTATATTAAATAAAGAAATGCACCATGACGTGGGTGAAGAATCAAAAAATTGTATTGTTTACATTTGATTTCCCCGATATCAATGGCAATTAAGCTTATATTTCCTTGATTTGTATGTATGTGTGTGTGTAGTGTAAACAAATCTTGCCACTTGATTTTGACCCACTTCCATATAAGCGATCAACTGCAAATTTTACACATACGTATAGTTCGCATGACAATACACTCTGATCATTAGGTCTGTTCCAGTACTTTTCCTGCAAAAATTTGTTGGGCAAAAACTTACTTGAATGGTGGGGATCGTTTTGTCAAAAGTGCAGAAAGTAAAGAAACGACTTTTGGGAAATTTCTTGCAAATCAAGAAGAAGATAACATAAATGTCGATTGTCTATGTGTATGCCGCTTTTCAAGATACCCACACACATACAAAAAATTGTCAATTGACAATTTGCAAGAAATCGCAGGACCGAAAACCTCCGGCTAATTCCACGAGGGGAAGTGAAAATTCGTCTTCAAAAGTGATTCTTCTTTCTAGGTCCATTCTGATTGGATTAATGTTGTTAAGAATTACAAACAATTATTTCATCCTTTTTTGTGCATCGCGGGATTGGTTTTTTTCTGAAGTCGGTTTTTAAATTTTTTTTTATACATTACCTTGTTTCTGTATACCGTGCTGTCGACAATCTATTTTCTTCGATTTCGTATAGCAGCACTACAGTAGCAATGTAGCATACAGTTGCACTGAAACTCGAAAAAAAAACAGTTTGTGCGTGATTCTTTGGCCAAAAAGTGTTTCTTCATAACTTTGACCTTGAGTAACTTTCAAAGGATTAATCGGGTCAACATTTTTGTAAGAACTAAAGTTGTAGAGAATTTCATTGGCCACATTTTGGGCCTCGCAAGGGGTTGTATGACCTATATAAACCGAGATACAAGGAAAACACGGGAAAAACGCGATATCTCCAGCGGCCATGTTGGTTTTTGTGATTCCGAAATTGTTTTATTAAAAAGTCACAAGGAAGCTGTGGACCAATTTTCAGCCATTCGCCATTAGAACTGTCATAAGTACAATACACTAAAACGCTCAGATATCAGATTGCTAATTCGCAGTGTATTTAGCACATCAATGAAGATATTGTCTCTTTATTGACGCATGTTCTCTGTCAGCTCACAAAGCGTGAATAAATGCCAGAGATGCGTGGCTGACTGAAAGAGCTCGAGCTGTTTAAATATGTATATAGGTGTTCCAGAACGTTGATTTGGAGGAAGAGATCTTGTTTTTGAGTTGTCTAAGACGGAAATAATCATACAGAGCATCTGGTATGACATCTTAGAAATGCCGTCGATAATCAGAAACTATACCTTGACCTATTGTCCGTAAGAAAATTCCATTTCCATTGGAGATATTCCGACCATCCAGTACAGACAACTTTAACATGCTATGGCAAAGCAAAAAGTTTCGTGCAAGCTTGCTCGGTTTGAAGGAGAAGGGTGAGAGAGGAAGGACTTGAGGACGTACGTATTTTATTTCGTGTTTCACCATGTAAAATGCTGCTACTCCAGTTAATGCACATACTTTTACCGCGTCATTTATTGATTTCGCAGTAAGTTCAAGCCTTACAGGAACTTTTTCCTACAATGGATCCACCACAGTAAAGAATATTCTCAATCTTTCGTCGCCACCAAATGTCTGAGTTTGGATTGATTTAGTTACCATAGTACCTAAATATTTCTCTTTGACCAGCATTCATAGGTAGTTGAGCCAAATGGAACTGCTTTTCGTTGATTGTACTTCTTCTTCTTCTTCATCAGACAGGCTCAACTTGTTCTAATATGTGCAACGCGTGCATTTGATTAAATGCATTCCCCAGCTGCTTGTCCCGCTCAGTATAGAGTCTCATATAGGTACTTCTTTATCTAAGCTGTGTAATGCAATGAATGCTTCATTACCACCATTTTATTCTCCAATCAGCTTCCTTTCGAAACGGTAAGGCATATACATATATACTGCAACAACAAATTATAATAGTAAAGGCTGAACGGTAGGAGACGTGAGGTTATAGACATCACGCTAGCTACTCAACAAGTTGCCACTTACGTGAGTGACTGGCGGGTCTCAGATGAGCCATCGTGCTCAGACCATAGACACATTTACTTTATGGTGGGTGAGGCTTTGGAAAATGTGAGTACATACAGGAATCCTAGATATACGAACTGGACAGACTTTCGGGCCGAACTCAGTAGCATATTGAAGGGTTCCATGCACTCAATCAAATCTACGATGGATGTAGAACTATCCGCGGACTTCGTTACGGAGGCGGTTACTGCTGCTTACAACAATAACTGCCCTGTTCTGATGATGACGCGTAATAGGAAAACTCCATGGTGGAATAACGAACTCTCCAAGTTAAGATCCGCTACGAGGAAACTGTTCAACGCAGCTAAGAAGAGCGGCAACTGGGAGAGTTATAAAAGCTCGCTAACCAGCTATAACAGGGCGATCAGATGAGCAAAAAGAAATAATTGGAGGAATTTCTGCAAGAGTGTCGAAGACATTCGAGACTCAGCAAAAATCTATAAAGCTTTATCAAAGGGCTTGTCGGTAGATCTTGGATCCATCGGGAGAACCGATGGCTCTTTCACACAGTCTAGAGAAGAAACCTTGATAATATTGCTCCAGGCACATTTCCCAGGCACAACCATTTATTCAAAAGAGAACACAACTTTTGCTGGGCAGCGAACAGGCCAACTTTCTAAAGTGTCCAAAGCCGCCTGGACAGAAGCAAATGCCTTGTTCAACCATGATGCTATTAGGGAGGCGATTAGATCGTTCAAACCATACAAGACGGAATCTATCCCATTCTGCTACAGGAGGGCTGCGACCTAGTCACTCCCTTATTATGCAAATTATTTAGGGCTTCCTTCGCACATGGCTACATCCCATCCGTCTGGAGGAACGTCAACATAACATTTATACCTAAGCCAGGGCGTTCGGATTACACCCTGACTAAATCTTTCAGGCCGATAAGTCTCTCGTCTTTTGCCTTGAAGACAATGGAGAAAATTGTCGACCCGGCGATAAGGGAAACTTATCTTCAAAGCCAACCACTAAGCTCCTATCAGCATGCGTACCAGGCGGGCAAGTCTACTGAGACAGCACTGCACAATCTGGTGCTCAGGCTTGAACATGCAGCTCTAAACAAAGGAGTTGCGCTGACGGCCTTCCTCGATATCGAGGGAGCCTTTGACAACACATCCTTTGATACTATAGCTACGGCTCTAAGTAGACACAGTCTAAGTAGCACTTTCTGCAACTGGATTGACTCTATGCTGAGAACTCGCAAACTAATTGTTTCTCATGTTGAGGGGTCTCTAGGGCACTATAGCAAGAGGCTGCCCGCAGGGAGGAGTTTTATCTCCACTTCTCTGGTGCCTTGTTGTAGATGAACTCCTCGAGCTGCTCAACGGTCGAAACATTTTCGCCCAAGGTTACGCTGACGATGTCGTCATAGTAATTACAGGTGAATCTGAAGGCGCCATGTCAAGGCGCCTGCAGCAGGCACTTGATCTGGTCTCTAGCTGGTGCGAGAGCGTAGGTCTAAAAGTCAATCCCGACAAAACGATTCTAGTTCCTTTCACCAGGAAACGATCACTACCGGGAATTTGGGAACCTACATTCGCGGGCAGAACTATAGGCCTTTCACAACAAGCCAAATATTTAGGAGTGACGCTAGATGCCAAGCTCAACTGGAAACAGCATATGGAGACTCTGATGTGTAGAACGCGCAGATCCCTGTGGGCTTGCCGCAGAGCTTGTGGTTCCACCTGGGGTTTGCAACCGAAAACCATGTATTGGATATACACCACCATCATAAGACCCATGGTAACTTATGGAGCTTTAGTTTGGTGGCACAGAACGAAGCTTAAGGGTTCCATAACCATTTTAAGCAAAATTCAAAGAATGGCTTGCCTCTCCATCACTGGGGCCATCCGCACTTCCCCAACGGCAGCGCTGGAGACTCTCCTCAATTTGGTACCCCTCCACCTTGAGGTAGAGAAGTCCGCCATAAACGCGGCGCTGCGGCTGAAAGCGAATGGTTACTTGGGCGCTGGTCTTGGGCGAGGACATTCTATAATAATCATAGAAGAGATTCCGGAAGCGGAGATGCTATCGGACGGCATGCCCTATAAAATCTCAAAATTTAAGCAACATTCTGTACATATACAGGAAAGGCTTACCTGGACTTTTCCTAAAGTTTTGCCGGGCGGGCTAGTATGGTACACGGATGGCTCTAAAACGGAGACAGGTGTGGGCGCCGGAATCTGGAGTGAAAGTCCCAGATTCAGCAAGGCTTTAAGCCTAGGCACTCTGGCAAATGTCTTTCAAGCAGAGGTGTACGCTATTCTGGCATGCACTCATGAGAACTTAAGAAGGGCCTACCAAAATAAACGGATTTTTATCTTCTCTGACAGCCAAGCGGCAATTAGAGCGATAAGATCCCGTGCCCGTGCCCTTCATGAGTTGGGCGTTCTCAATCAAATTACACTTCTCTGGGTCCCGGGTCACCGGGGCTTCGAAGGCAATGAAAGTGCGGATGCCCTGGCTAAACAGGGCTCTGATTTAGAATTCATTGGTCCAGAGCCGGCTATTGGGGCACCGTCCAGCTTGCTGCAAAGGGCCCTGGCCGATCGGACTTTGATGAAACATATTGAACGCTGGAGGTCCGCTCCTGGACTGGCCAACTCTAAGCGGTTCCTTCCAGTGCCGTCCCCTAAGACGGCCAAGGAATTATTACGGCGCAGTAGGAGTGAGGTTAGGACACTTGTTGGCTTAATTACCGGACACTGTGCCCTAAATTACCACTTATGGAATATAGGAAGGGCGGAGGACCCTACATGTAGGACCTAGAAGAGGATGAGTCTGCCCTCCATGTTCTCTGTGAGTGCCCTGCAATAGCAAGGAGCAGGGTCTCTTTGTTCGAGAAGTCCCTGCTCGAACACTCAAGTCTAAGCGACAAACCACTAGGCAGACTGCTGAACTTTTTCAGGCGGTCTGGCCTACAAATATGAGGTGTAGGGGTTGTAGTACAATAGGCCAACTTAATGGCCGCAGTACCTTTGGACCTAATACCTCACACAGGAAAAAAAGGCTGTATCAGATCCAAAGCAGAAACGCAGAACCGTCGGCAGAGAATTGTTTCTATTGGCTTACGCGGGTCACGTGACAAGAAAAGCAGCAGAGAGTTCTGCCGCTGTTTTCTCATCTCAAATCCTAATTTTGCTGCTTTTTTGACATTTCTAACAGCTGTTACTTGGGAAGTTGTTTTTAAGTGGCAAGTGGACGGATAAACTTAAAAATTTCGTTATATTTTATAAAGAATAAAATTTATTAAAAAAATCAAAATCTATCAACATCATCTTCAACTATATTTGGAAAAAATTTTTAATTGGTCGTTAGCTGTCAAATAAAAATTCTGCCACTGCTGCTGCTTTACTTGGATCTGATTCAGCAGGCAGAATTCTGCTTCTGCCTCTGCTTCTGCCGCTGCTCAAAAAGTTGGATCTGATACAGCCTTTAAGGATTGGTAGCTGCTACAACGGCTGGTTTGGTGCGTGTACAACGGCTGGTGTATTTCTTATTGTCATTTTCATGTTGTCTCTAAGACGCCTCTTCGTTATTTGTTTTTGTTGAACAAACGCCTCTGCATCAATATTGTCTTCATTGGTTTTTGCTGGCTTTGCAAAGTATGGCTCGAAAAACATTGCAAATTCGGATAGGGTCATGGTGCTGAAGTTGTAATCCGGATGTTTGGTTGGTCGTCTTTCATTATTTCCGACAATAGAGGTCACTGAAATCGAGTTGTAATTGCCAAAATTGTACCGCCACAATAATGTCCATTTATTTTTTTTTATGTGGGAAAACCAAGCGTAGGAATCACCATTTGTACTACCAGTCTGTCATATCGTTCAGGTCATGGTGCAATGTTTAGTAACAAGCTTGGTTTGAAAGATGGAAAAAAATTATAGATCAGGGGGTCTGCGGGTGTTGGAGCAGGTGGCGATGAACCTTACGTTTGAACTCTTGGTTGTTCTGCAAGTTCGGAAAAACTGACTGTGTGAGTCGACTTGTCCTATTCATAAACAAACTTCTAGAACATATTGTGCGCGAATGGGGGCTGTAGGGTATGGGAGTGAGACGAGCGGGGGGGCTAGTCTGGTGTTGCGGGGAACAATATTGCCGTGCAGGCGGAAGGTCCTGCATTTCATCCGCTGCGGTAATAGCGATAAAGTATAGAGAGGGGTGCTACATTCCTACGATGGCTCAGAGAGTTGATGGAGATGCAAAGACTGCCATGATGATTCGGATGGCGCGGCTTTGCACCTTGTCCAGCCACGCTAACACGGTTTTAGAAGTGTCAGCCTAGACAAATGAGTTATAGTCGAGGCGTGGCCGAATGTAGGATTTGTAGATTATAGCTCAGGCTGCTGGTGGGAGAAGGAATTTGCATCTCTTAAGAAATTCTAAGCATTAGGATGCTTGTTTAGCGATTTGGAATTTGTGATCATTTCATCGCAAGTCCTCAGACCAAGTTATACCCAAGATGTTCAGAGAAGAATCAGCTGTCAGATTTGTTTTGCCCACTGAGACAGAAGGAAGGTCGGTGCAGGGTTTATAAGCAATGAAACACTACTTCGTTTTTGAGGGATTGAACTCAACACGATTCTTGCGGCCCCAATCAGGAATGTGTTTAATGTCTCTGTTAAAAGAGTTGGACATGAGTTCACGATGGTGAAGCAATGGGTTGGAAGGAATTGAGACCAAATCATTTATAAATATCAGGAAAAGAGCGAGTGTTCTTTGAGGAAACCCCGGCCGAGATGATGTGGGGATTAGATTCGATCCCATCCAATACACCTTTATTGAGCGGTCAGAAAGGAAGCTTTTAATCCATTTCCTTAGAACTGGGTGGATACCAATAGCTTGCAGTTTTGATAACAGAGCAGGGTGCCATACTCGGTCAAAGGCTTTGGACATATCTAGGGCAACCAGAGCAGACTCTGTTAGGCATACAAGGAGGTCTCCAGTAGATCTTTTGTATCTGAAGCCCTACTGTTTGTCATGTGGTTGTCATTTTGTTGGTTTCCAGATATTCTATTAGTTTTTTTACTTATTAGAGTCTCCATGGACCATTAGATAGAACAAAAGTAATTGCTATTGCGCGGTAGTTTAAGGGTACGCTAGAGTTACTTTTTTCGGTATAGGCTGAACATGAGCCATTTTCAGGAGTCCGGATATACTCCGGAGAAGTAAGACAGGGCAAAAAGTTTACACAGAGGTTTAGCCAAAGGTGATGCACATTTATTGAGAATCATACCTCCATATAAGGGCCAATGGATTTATTGACATCACCCAATGAGAAATTAACAAACGGCCCAGATCTGGCCTAGAGCAGGCTACGATCGAAATGATAACGCTACCCAGCGCCCAGTCAAGGGTCGAGTGCTGGCCGCCGATCCCAAGCCAAGCGCTGGGTATCGTTTGGTCGAAGAATGGCTACCGAGCGTTTTTTTAATATTAAATAATATTTTGTTATTATTTTATATAAAATAAAAAATATGAAATATAAATAATATTAATAATTATAACAAGTGTATTTCCCGAAAGTTTTCACAACATATTATTCACCTTATTAATTTACCACATTTTTTTAATTGTTATTTTTTACGTAAAAGTTTTTATAAGCCCAGTACAAAAAAGTTCAACTGTTGGTGAGCGTTGGCTGGGCCCTGGCCTTGCGTTGCCAATGAGCACTCTAACTCGCTTTGTTACAAGCGCAGGTTCAGCTCAGGTACTTTCGAAATTTTGTGCACTGGCCCAGGTTAAATATTCAACCATTGGGTTTTTTGCCCTGGACCAGCGCTGGGCCGTTTGCAACGGCTGGCATTCTACCGAAATTTTCTTATTGAGCAAGCTCTTTGAGAAATCTCCGTCCATTGAATGAGCGATTCGCTGGATAGTCCAGTCAAAATAGACGAAAAAAAACGCCATAATTGGAAGATAATTCGGAAGTTGCTGAAAATTGGAAACAGCCCTTAAAAACATTATTATACATAAGCTGTAGAGACTGCCACGCGATTGGACGACTGCAAACTTTTTTATTCAAGGTCAAAGGGTCAAAATATCAGTTTTTTGCAAATATATGATTAACCGTACGTCTTATCAGAAAATTGTGTTTACAACGTTTGTAGATTAGGCGATTATCTACAAAAAAAAACAAAGACAGACTGTGCTTTAAAACTTTGCCGCGCTCCGCTGTAAAGATAATGTATCCGGAAGTGTCAATTGCGAGGAACAAATAAAATCAATCAATTTTCTACTTAAATCAAGTAAAAAGTAAAAAGTGTCCAAAAATAAAGTTAGTACGCGAAAAGAAACTTTAAATGACGTTTCTTTTATTTCTACAGGTAAAAAATGAAGCTAACTATGTCCAATCAAGTAAATAAAAAATCTTTTATTTCTACAGAGCAACACATTTTAGTTTTATTTCGTGTACCAATCCCTGGACAACTAAACATTACAAAAACGTCATTTTTAGTTATTAAAGTGAATTAAAAATGGAGAAATTACGTTTTGAGTTTACATTATTGCCTGGAAGTGACAGAAAATCAAGTATTCATTCTATAACCTCAATATCGACAAGTGATAATAAAGTGTATGCAATACCAGAAAACCTACAACCAGTTAGTTATCATAAAGAAATAATGAAAACAGCTGCATATAATAAAGTAAAAAACAGCTTGGAAAAAAGGTACCAGATTAGAAGAGTCTGGATAACAATGACAGAAGAACTTAGAAATACCTATATAGATGAGGTAGGAAATTTACAATTTGAGGATAAATTTCTAGAAGAATTGAATCCAGAACAACTGGCTACTGGACATAAAAAGGAAACAGATTCCCTGGAAAGACTAATTGAAAAATTAGTAGAAAATACTCAAACAAATAGACAGCAGAACTTAAAACATATTGCAGAGAAGTTCGTGATTGAAAATTTTACGAGCAAAAATTCCAACGCAAAGCAGTGGATTGAAACATTTGAAAAAGAATGCATACGCTTTGATGTCACATCAGATGAGAAAAAAATTGAAATACTCAGATTGTTTATGGATAAATCTTGTGTAGAATGGTATAGTTCAATGATTATAAAACTAACAATGAACTCAGAATGGTCAACATGGAGAACTAAATTTTGTGAATCGTTTGCAAACAAAGGATGGAACCCAGTTACTTATGCATTATCATTTAAATACAGAGATGGTTCGTTATTGGATTATGCAATAAGAAAAGAAAAACTTTTATTGGATATGAGAGCATCAATCGACAGAAGTACCTTAGTGGATATTATAGCAGCTGGTTTACCAGAGTTTATACTTAACAAAATTGATAGAGAAATATTGAAAGATACAGTGGATTTGTTTAATGAAGTTAGCAAGTATGAACACATCGTAAATAAAAAAAATCTTCTAAGAAAAAAAAAATATGAAAATTTGAAAATGAATGGTAAAACTGAAGATCGAAATACATGTAAAATTTGTGAAAAATTGAATAGAGGTACTCGTTATCACCCAGAAGCTGCATGCTGGTTTAAAAGAAAAGACGATGACAAGGTAAGGAAGAATTTTATTAATCATGTAAACAATTCAGTGATAGAAGCTGAATTAAATGAAATCGATCAAAAAAACGAATAGTAACACCATTAATAAATGTCAAACTAAGATTAAATGATAAATTAGAAATAGATGGAGTTTACGATTCAGGTTCTAATGTTTCTCTGATTAATTCCAAGTTATTAAAACTAAAAGGAAAAGAAAATAATTTGAATAAGGCAGATTTAATAACGATTAATGGTGTTAAAAAAGCAAAAGGTTTGACAACTTTGAAAATAAAAATCTTTGAATTAGAAAAAAGTGTAGACGTTTACATTATTGATAAAGAACATTTTGAACATAATTTTTTGATAGGGTTAGATTTAATAAAAAAATTCAAGTTAATTCAAAATGAAGATTTAAAAATAACTCAGAAAAAAAATCTGAATAATAGAAGCAAAGTAGAAGAAATTTCAACAAATAAAAAAATTAAGACTGAATTTAAAAATATAGATAACAACACTATAAAAAAATACAAAATAAATTTTAATGAACATGTAAAAAAGGAAGATATTGAAATAAAAATGAATCATTTAAATCAAAATCAAAAATTTGAAATTAATAAACTGATTTGCAAATATAAATCAATTTTTGCAAAAAATAAATACGATATTGGTACTGTTAATGGATATGAAGCGAAGATAGACTTATTAGTGGACAGATATTGTAGTAAGAGGCCTTACAGATGCACTATAGAAGATAAAAGAGAGATAGAAAAACAAATAGCAAAATTACTAGATAACAAGCTGATAGAAGAATCCTACAGCCCTTTTGCTGCACCTGTTACATTGGCATTTAAAAAAGAGGAAAACAAAAGATCCAGACTGTGTATAGACTTCAGAGACTTGAATAAAATAATAGTACCTCAAGCTCAGCCATTTCCCTTAATTGAAGATCTTATGATAAAAACAAGAAATTGCAAATTATTTTCAACCCTGGATATAAACTCGGCGTTTTGGTCAATTCCTCTACGGATTGAGGATAGGAAAAAAACGGGATTCGTAACACAAGAAGGACATTTCCAATGGACCTGTCTACCATTTGGGCTAAAGACGTCACCGGCAATTTTTCAGAGGATATTAAGTAATATATTAAGGAAGTATAAACTTACTGATTTTGCTGTTAATTATATAGATGACATTCTTATATTTTCTAAAACTTTCTCTGAACACATTAACCACCTAACACAGTTGTTGGAAGCAATCAAAACAGAAGGCTTCAGGTTAAAATTTACAAAATGCACATTTGCATCAGACGCAGTTAAATATCTGGGTCATATAATACAAAATAATTCTATCAGACCAGTTAAGGACAATTTAATTTCAATAAAGAATTTTCCTATTCCGAAAACTCAGAAAAATATAAGACAGTTTCTAGGAAAAATCAATTTTTATCATGAGTATATACCAAAAAGTGCAATAATACTAGATCCATTGCATAATTTACTCAGGAAAAATAAAAAGTTCGTTTGGTCTGATAAATGCCAAAAAGCATTTGAGAGCATAAAAAACCTTCTATGTTCCCAACCAGTTCTGGAAATTTTTGATCAAAATTTACCAATCAATATTTATACAGATGCTTCTTTAAAAGGTATTGGAGCCATTTTGAAACAGACACAGCCTGATGGAAAAGAAAAACCAGTAGCATATTTTTCGAAAAAACTGAATGAAGGACAGAAGAAAAAAAAAGCAATATACTTAGAATGTTTAGCTATTAAAGAGGCAGTAAGATACTGGCAATACTGGCTGATTGGTAAATCATTTACAGTTTACACGGATCACAAACCACTAGAAAACATGAACCTGAAATCTAGAACCGATGAAGAGTTAGGTGATTTAACATATTATTTATCACAATATGAACTAAAAATAAAATATGCTCCAGGAAAAAAAAATTTGGAAGCAGACTGTTTGAGTAGGAATCCGGTATTAGAATCTCATGGAAATACAGATGAACAGTTAAAAGTAGTGAACTTGATTAAACTGGAAGATATTCTAACAGATCAGAATAGAAATGAAGATATACAAAATAACAAAAGCAAATTAATTGAAAAACATAATATATACTTAAAAAAGATAAGGAAAAAGGAAAAAATAATTTTATCAGAAGAGTTTAGCATTAAACTATTTAAAAACATACATGAAAACTTATGTCATATTGGAATCAATCAAATGCAAAGAACGATTAGTCCGCACTACACAGCCAAAAATTTGACGAAAAACTTAAAACAAATTTGTAGAAGCTGTAAAAGCTGCATCAAAAATAAATCAAGAGGTCACGAAAAATTTGGTTTGATGTCACATCTAGGCCCAGCCACAAAGCCTTTCGAAATAATCTCTATAGACACAATTGGAGGTTTTGGAGGTTCAAGATCGACGAAGAAATATCTACATCTGTTGGTAGATCACTTTACAAGATACGCATTCATTCTAACATCAAAAACTCAGAGTGCAAATGATTTTGTAAAATTAGTCAAGAAAGCAACAGAAACGGAGGACATTGGTATGCTTCTTACCGACCAGTATCCGGGAATCAATTCGAAAGAATTCAAGAGATTCTTAAATGACAAGGGAATAACAATGGTCTTCACAGCAGTAAACGCACCATTCTCAAATGGCCTAAATGAAAGGCTGAATCAAACAATAGTAAACAAAATCAGATGCAAATTAAATGAAACGGAAAAAAAGAGAGCGTGGACAAGAGTAGCTCAAGAATGCGTGGATAAATATAATGACACTAATCATTCAGTTACTGGCTTTACACCAAATTACCTTTTGTATGGTACAGATGCTACAATTTTACCGAAGGAATTAAAAGAGAAAAAGCCAAATAGTGACTGGATCAGAGACAGAAAAACAGCACTTAAAAACACAATAAAATCTCATAACTACAACAAAAGATTGTACGACAAAAATCGCAAACACTGGGAGTTTAAGGTAGGAGACATGGTATACGTGGAAAATGGTAATAAGTTAAATAGGAAGAAACTGGATGAACTGAAGATTGGACCATATGAAATTATTGAAAGAATTTCAAATTCAATATACAGAATAGAAACTGGACACAGGAAGGCAGAATCTAATCTTTTTCACATCACGAAACTTACTCCAGCCCTTACGTAATAGAAAGATGGAAAAGACGACTCAGAAGAGGACGGAGAACAAGCGAAAATTTGGATGAAAATTTTCTTCCCCAAGGGGGGAGATGTAAAGACAGACTGTGCTTTAAACTTTGCCGCGCTCCGCTGTAAAGATAATGTATCCGGAAGTGTCAATTGCGAGGAACAAATAAAATCAATCAATTTTCTACTTAAATCAAGTAAAAAGTAAAAAGTGTCCAAAAATAAAGTTAGTACGCGAAAAGAAACTTTAAATGACGTTTCTTTTATTTCTACAGGTAAAAAATGAAGCTAACTATGTCCAATCAAGTAAATAAAAAATCTTTTATTTCTACAGAGCAACACATTTTAGTTTTATTTCGTGTACCAATCCCTGGACAACTAAACATTACATATTATACATTTTCTCGTAGGAATTGCCATTTCTGAGATATTGTCGTTTTAATAAGTTAAAATACTCATATTCTATCATTCCCGACTTGTAAAGGTCATCAGAAATTTAATAAATCCTTTGTTGGAGTATGCGGCTAAAATTTTCAGGGGTGATTCCTGGATATGTTTGGAGAAAAAAATGGTTCTACAGGGGGCGGCTATCTCCACTATCCACTAAGATACAGGGTGATTAGGGGAAAATTTTTTTTTTTTTTAAATTTACTGAAATTTGAATAACTCCTAAAGTAATTATCATAAAGTAGCCTAATTAGGCTCATCTTTTAGGTAAATGTGTATTCTTTTATTTGGTATAAAGCACAGCAACCTGAAAATATGTAGGCTCAAACCAATGCTGCTATGCCGCAGTTGAAAGACGAATAACTTTTTAATTGTTCACGATAAAACTACTACTACTACTACTACCTGCAAAACTACCCAAAATAAACACTTATTGTGTATGGAAATATTGTAGGTAATAGTTTGGTGCATCAGAAAAGCAAAAAAAAATGTACTGTTAGTGACGAATTTTCTGAGAAAAACGAAGAAATCTGCCAGGTCTAGATGCAAAGCATTGGTTTGAGCCTTATATTTTTTGAACGGGGTCACTCAGGTTGCTGTGCTTAATACCAAATAAAAGAATACACATTTACCTAAAAGATGAGCCTAATTAGGCTACTTTATGATAATTACTTTATAGGAGTTATTCAAATTTCAGTAAATTTAAAAAAAAACAAAATTTTTCCCCTAATCACCCTGTATCTTAGTGGATAGTGGAGATAGCCGCCCTCTGTAGAACAATTTTTTTCTCCAAAGACATCCAGGAATCACCCCTGAAAATATTAGCCGCGTACTCCAACAAAGGATTTATTAAATTTCTGATGACCTTTACAAGTCGGGAATGATAGAATATGAGTATTTTAACTTATTAAAACGACAATATCTCAGAAATGGCAATTCCTACGAGAAAATGTATAATATATTTTTTTGTAGATAATCGCCTAATCTACAAACGTTGTAAACACAATTTTCTGATAAGACGTACGGTTTAGCAGATATTTGCAAAAAACTGATATTTTGACCCTTTGACCTTGAATAAAAAAGTTTGCAGCCGCCCAATCGCGTGGCAGTCTCTACAGCTTACGTATAATAATGTTTTTAACGGCTGTTCCAATTTTCAGCAACTTCGGAATTATCTTCCAGTCAAACCTCTAATTTGACTGGACTATATCCGGAAACTAACTCTGCATAATCCGACACATCATAATTGTTGTCAGATAAACTACTTTGGACTTGGACTATCCGTGAACTCGAGAAAGGCCGAATTGATGTTTTCACTAACTGGCTTATAATCTACACTTAAAATGAAAATGTTATCCTTCTGAAAAACTTGCTTTATAATTATCTAGGTCATTATTTTTTTTGCAAAATTTACGACTACTCCACTGATCCCCTTATATAATGGGTTGCTCCACAAATACTCTTTTTTCTGCAATCCGAATGAAAAGAACAAAAAAACCCCAACGAAAGAAATTCCTTCTGTTGTGATTTTATCAGTTCGTCCTTAATAATTCGCGAGTGTAATGAACTATAAAATGAAGATTCCTTAATTCATTAAGGCTTGCAACTTGGCGTTTTCCGTGAATTTATGGTCTATTAACAGTGGTTTATCTATGGCAGCGCAGGAGCCCGACTGCCTGTTAAGGCAATTCTGAAACTTCTCCAAATGCCCTTTTTGCCGTTGTTTTATTTTGTGGCAAGAGCCGCCGCAGCCATTTCAACTAGACCGTCCTTCACAGAAGTGAACATAACAAACAGAGACATTATCTTGGAAAAAAGGATATCAAAAGTAAAAATGAATGACAGAAAAGGAGTCGACCACAAGTAAATAAAAGAAGGACTTCTAATTAGGGTACAATTATCTATAAACAGAGAAAGCCATCTATTTGCAGTCATTAGTGCTAGTTAATGGGGAGGACCGAGTTAAGCCGATTGAATTGAGGTTAGGCAGCAGGGTCTTGCGGGGTTGGGCGGTCGGCTGAGTGGTCGGGCCACGGCTGGGCTTAAGAAGAAAAGGGTGAATGGTCGAGGTCGAACGGTGTCGAAAGACGACATCGAAATGCTGTTAAGATCTTTGGTTCTAGGCTTAAGGATGTATAATGTGAGAAAATGTTTAATACTGTGTGAGTTAAGTGGCAATTAATTGTCTTATAAAGGGTACGTCTCGGCGTATAGTAGCTCGTGAGATGTCCTGTAGTTGGGCGAGAGACCGACCTGTATTGGGATGGAAAAGTAGCAGTGATTTATGGCATAAATAGTGCTGTAAAAAGTGTCCAGATACTGAATTTCTATTATTCGACACAAAATGTAGAATTCATTAGTCTGATTTGCAAGCATTTCCTATTAAATTGAGAAACAGCTTTAAGAAAGAGAAAGGATGGAGTACTGGTATTGATCAGTAAAAGGTTATGTTTTTGTTCTCATACAGCGAATTATTCTAGCGATAAAACTTTGTTTTTATACTAAATACTTATGGGTCCAGATAATAATAGGTCTGGATATCGCTGCATCTCAGATACAATCACTCTCATCAATGCTCTTGTCGTCTACTAGCCAGCGCCGTAACTAGGCATGTGCAGGCGGTGCGGCGCACCAGGGCCCCCGGCCCTGAGGGGCCCCCGAAGATTTTTTTTTTAGAATTCGTTTTAAAATATGAGCTAGAAAAGATCTTCGATAACGTTTTTATAACATTGTATAAAATTGGATCTACTTTTTTATGGTTTGTCACGGATAATACTCACGAGCAAAAAAAAGACGAGAGAAATGAAGCTGCAGGACTTTTGAAAAAATTAGAAAGACTTGATTTCATATTATTGCTTATAATTCAATGCAAAATCCTTCAGAAAGTTCTGTGGTACTAAGGCAGAACCCGATATGTCCAAATATACAATTCTTCAGGAAACGGGTTTTTAAGTTTAAACCAATACCGTAAATATATACATATTGGACTTTTTAATTTTGATGGTACACTTTTTAGAGAAACAATCTGTCATATTGGTTTTTGGCAACGTATTATTTACTAAATTTTCGACATGTTAGCAATTAAAACGAAAAATCATTTTTTTGGACATATCGGGTTTTGCCTTAGTACCACAGAGTTATAGTCCGGGAGCCAGCGACCTTTTGAGGGTGGTCATTTCACCAAGGCTGAAAATTTTTTTCCAGCCTTATTTGGTATCACTAGTAAGTGAATGGACCTCCAGCTTGCGCAGTTCCGGGGGGTGTAGCTGCGTCAGCCTCCCACATATGTAAAATAATAATTAAAAAATAATAAAACCGCAAAAGCTGAAACTTTGTTAACATTTACATTATGTTATAAAATAAAGAAAAAACGTATCCAGCCGAATGTATCCAGCCGAATGTACATGCCCCAGCTTTTCACGTAAAGAAGTGAAAAATGCGCACTGAGTAAACTGATACCGCAAAAGCTGAACTTTGGTAAATTTATAGTTAAGTTAATAACTTAAACGAAAAAAACATCCAGCTTCATATTTAGTGGGGGAAAAGTGTGGGTAATAGCATAATATGTTTGTTTATTTTTATTTTTAGTATATAGTTTTGTAAATAAATACTAAAAAAAGTTCAAATAATTAAAAGTAAAACGTTCAAATAATAATTAATAGTAAAAAGTTCACCACAAGAGCTGAAATTCGGTAATATAATAGTTAAGTAAATAAGTTAATAGAAAAAAATATCCAGCTTTCTATTTAGTGGGGGGAAAGTGTCCAGCTGATGCATTCAAAGATGCAACGCGCCCGAGCGCATGCCAATGCGCAGAGTCTTTGACTGCATCGGCTGGACACTTTTCCCCCACTAAATATGAAGCTGGATGTTTTTTTCGTTTAAGTTATTAACTTAACTATAAATTTACCAAAGTTCAGCTTTTGCGGTATCAGTTTACTCAGTGCGCATTTTTCACTTCTTTACGTGAAAAGCTGGGGCATAATCCCCCACTCTACATTCGGCTGGATACGTTTTTTCTTTATTTTATAACATAATGTAAATGTTAACAAAGTTTCAGCTTTTGCGGTATTATTATTTTTTAATTATTATTTTACATATGTGGGAGGCTGACGCAGCTACACCCCCCGGAACTGCGCGAGCTGGAGGTCCATTCACTTACTAGTGATACCAAATAAAGCTTAGGACAAGTTTTCAGCTTTTGTGGTTTTGGTCATCAAAAACGGTCGCTGGCTCCCGGACTATTAACGTTGCATCGCAAGCTCTTCAAGCAAAGGAACTGAATCTTTTTTCAGCCAAAGATTATTTGGAAAATGCTTATTTAGAAGTCACGAACATTCGCCATTCTTTCGATGAATTCCGCTCAGAAGCTGCCGAATTGTGTGTCAAGTTAAATATTGCAAACACATTTGAAGAAAAGAGAAGAAAACAAGTTAGAAAGCACTTTGATGAACTTTGCGAAGATGAAAGGCTCAGCGATCCCGAAAAATGTTTCAAAGTTTCCATTTTTTATCCAATGATTGATACAATTTGTGTACAATTGAAACACAGATTTGAATGAATGATTTCGATTATGGATACATACAAAATTGTACAACTTCAATTCATAGACAATTCAAATGAAGCCGAAATAAGTTTAGAGGCAGAAAAATTTGTTCGAAAAATTCCTGATTACATATCACCATCTTTTCCTGCACAATTGTTATCAATGAAATCTACTTTCAATTCAAAAATTAAGCAAATGAAAACGGTAAAACAGCTAGCCGATTTTCTCATGATTGAACACAGTTCGTTGATGTCAACTTTTTCGGATATTTATACTGCTTGTATAATGTACCTTACTATCCCAGTGACTGTAGCGTCTGCTGAACGATCATTCTCAAAATTAAAGCTCATTAAGAATTATTTGAGGAGTTCAATGGGGCAGGAAAGATTAAATGGGCTAGCTGTTTTGTTGTTCGAGAATGAAAGAGCACGAAAAATTGATTTCACGAAAATTATTGATGATTTCGCCGCCATGAAATCGAGAAAAAAGTCATTTTAGAGAAATAAGTAAACGCAAGAGACTGAGGTAAAAATATCTACCTAATACAGAATATAGTGTAATAGTATGTGCACACATATGAGAAATAAAGAAATTGTTTAAACCAAAGTATAATGCTGTTTTCAATTTCTCACGACCTTTGAACCCTTTTTTTAATGGACTTCGAAAAGGCTTCGAAATCACATTTTTTTCTTTTAGAAATTCATTTTCAAGGGCCCCTTACGAAATCTTGCACAAGGGCCCCCGAGACCCTCGCTACGGCGCTGCTACTAGCAGACTTAATAACCGAGTTAATAAAATGTCAGCCCTTGGCGCTCTTCGGATGTAGGATCAACCTGACTGGAATGGTCAAATATCTGGGGCTGCTATTAATCTACACAAAATTCTCTACAAAAAAAAGGTCTCTACTTTTTCTCTAGGATCAATACTTATGGAGATATGGAAGGGAGGGAAATAGTAAAGGCGAGGCATCCTTGTCGTACTCCTGAGCTCATCTCGAAGCCGACGGATAATTTTCCACCATGCCGAAGAGAAGTCAATTCACGACGACGGCGACGTTTTGCCGGGTCATGCTGTAAACATGCTAAGGGCGACGGCGACGGTGCACACAAATTAAAAAGCACACACAAGAATAATCATCTTCGACATCCGAATGCTACACACGCGCACAGGAACATACGAGAATAGCAACACAATCGAATGTCACGCCGCCCAGGCAACTATGAGGGGCGACGGCTACGAAATAGAACTTGGATTGATTGAGTCGCCACTCTCGGCGACCTCGTCGTCGAGTGGTCTGAATATTGTGCTGCACCCTTCATACTCATAGAAAAGCTGTGTGTTCTATTCGTTTTTGCCAGTTGCTGTGGAAACTATTTTCGCCCTTAGCATGTTTACAGCATCACTTGTAGCGCGCACGTTATTTTTAGGGCCCTCCTGCATTCTATTTTTTGCTAGGTAGTATTTTAGATCCAGATCCTGGTTTCTTTGAACATAACCGTTGTTTGCTTCCACTCCTGTTATTAAAGCGTACTTTGTCCCACTCTCCACATCTTCTCTTCTCCTTTAATGTCAGCGGAAGATGAAGACATTTATACCACTCTGTTCAACAATGTGGTGATCAATGCCTATTTCCCAGAACACTGTAAACTAGCAGTGATATATCCGATCTCTAAAAAAAATAAATTCTGCTAATCTCCGATCAATAAGTTTACTTCCAAACATCAGTAAAGTATTTGAGGTATTTATCGTTCGCTGGCAAACTGGGTTGAGGAAAATAAACAAATTCCAACCGGTTCGGATTTCGAATGGATCATGGCACTATCCATGCTTGCGAAAAACTGTTGTCCGACATACACTGGAACTTCAGTAATAAACAGTGTACGGGTGCTTTATTAACTTCCCAGTATAGGAAGTTATTGTGTTCAGAATTAGCAATTTAATTTCTGACTCAATAAAAAGGTGCCGGAAGGGTGCGATTCAATAAAAAGATAACCTTTTCCAATAACCAAATTACTATTTATTCGCAATTAATTATTAGCTTTTTTTTCAAATATAAATTCAATAAAAAATTCAACAAATTGCCAAAATATTTCAATTCAATCTTAAATTCGTTATTACTTCGTGATTTAGTACTTGAAAATTCGTAAATTATTCTTTATTTGTTTGTAAATAAGAATTACCAAAATATTGCTTGCTCTGATAGCTTAATTGATAACGCCACCTATCTGTCAGATGACGATCGATGTTTCGCCTGATGTGTTCTGCAATTAGAACAGCCAGGAATAACCTTTGTGTTGCTGCACTCTGGTTTCGTTTCTTGGAAATCGCTTGGGATTTGCTTGCTGCTTGCTGCCTGGTTGTGTTTGCTGCCCTGGTTGCTGCTTGCTGGACTGCTTTGCCTTGTTTCTTCGCAAATTCGTCCCTCTGTGGTTGGTTAGAGTAACTGCTGAAATCAATTTTGGTGATTAAGTTACTGCTGTATTAAAGACTTCAAAACTGTCTTTAATTCGGGCTTTACTGGGAAAAGACCTCAATTCTGTCTTTCCAGAATGCTAAGTTCGATACTTAGGCTTTGAAATTGCTTTATTGCTAAAACCTCAATACAGATTTTATCTTCTAGTTCAAGACTCTAGAAAGATTAAAAGCAATCTGATTTAACGCCGTCTGTGCGTCGGTATTTATTTCTCTTTGAATAATGGTTGAGGCTATTCTGTAGTAGGGGGCTTCGTTCTTGAAGTACATAATTTCGTGTTTATGTACTAGATCTGCGTGCGATGTCCGATCAGCTGTTCTTGTTTATCTTACGGCTGTCAAATGGAGGCCTTTTGCATGGTAAGTGTTTTCTTCTAATTTTAGTTTATTTACTAATTTTAGTTAATATTTTTAGGTTTTCTAGTGGGGATGGACGAGGAGGTGGAGCCCGCGACCATCATATTGGGGTTGTCAGGTGAGTACTTTTGTGGGACTTGTTTTGGATTTTTAATTAATACTTTTTTGTTTACAGACTGTGATTTGCCGACGGCATTTCGGCATCTTCGTGGATGGATTTTCTGGTGGGTTTTTGGTTTTAAAAACAGGTAAAAATTTAATATTTATATTTAATAATTCGTTTCTATTTGCAGGTACGAATTTCATGTTGTTTTTTGCTGTTTAGTGCTGTCCCTTAACGTGTGTGTTTTTTTGTAGATTTTGTAGATCCATGTAATTAGTTTGTTTGTTTATTTCCAATAAAATTAAAATATTGAAAAACTTGTGTTTTTATTTATTACTCCTTTTTTAATTTTATTTCGTTTTCAGGGTTTTTTTTGCAGGTTTTTGATTTTTAAAAATAAAGTGAAGAAAATAGTGAATTTTGTGGTTTTATTTAATATTCCCTTTTTTGCTTGGTTCTTATTTTCAGCGTCGCCGGAACATTCTCCCCGCCTTGAAGCGTTAAGCTTCAAAAAAAAAGTGTTTCGAGGAAGCTTACTAAGATATTTTTGTTTTCCGGCGGAAACGCCATTGTGGTATTTTTCTTAGGGTTCGTTGTTGCTTGGCTGAAACACCGTGTACATTGGTGATCGTTTTCCGTAATCCTGTCGTGGTATCTTCTATTTCCTTCCCTTTGGGCCAATGCTCCTTTTTCTGTTGGAGCCAATGCGGACCTGTCCACCATAACTTATGGAGTTTTAATTCACTCGGCGATAGTCCTCTTGTGGCGCAGTCGGCAGGGTTGTCTTCTGTTCTAACATGATTCCAGCGACTTTGGTCTAGCAGCTGATGTATTTGTGAGACCCTGTTCGCCACGAATGTTTCCCATGATGATGGATGTTTTCTTAGCCATGCGATGACAATTGTAGAGTCAGTCCAAGCATGTGTAGTTACCTGCTCGAACTTCATGTCGTCCTTTACTTGCGCCAGTAATTTGGCCAATAAGTGCGCTCCGCATAACTCTAGCTTTGGCAGTGAGATGGTCTTGATGGGTGCCACTTTACTCTTGGCAGCGATTAAGTGACAATGGCAGTTACCGTCTTCGTCTTGTGTCCGGATGTATACGGCTGCTGCATATGCTTTGATGGATGCGTCGCAAAATCCATGGATTTCGATGTTCTGGATTTTGTTGTGAGCTTCAATCCATCGCGGGATTTGAATAGTTTGGATGACTTGGAGGTCTGCTCGGAACTTTCGCCATTGTTGATCGATGTTGATCGGGACTGTTTCATCCCAGTCGAGCTTTGTTAGCCAAAGACTTTGTATTAAAATTTTGGCGTTAATAGTTACTGGTGTAAGCCAGCCGATGGGGTCGAACAGCTTCGCAATTTCGGACAATATTTTCCGTTTTGTGTATATTTCTGGTGCTGACTCCATGCTGACCTTGTACGACAGTGTATCGCTGGCAGGATTCCATAATAAGCCAAGAGCTTTGACTTCTTCTGCATTCACTGCGAGTGGAAAGGAGACCTCTCGATCGGTTGCCGGAACTTCTTCCAAGATGGTGTTGTGATTCGCGGCCCATTTTCGGAGCTCTAGCCCTCCAGCTCGGAGAAGCTGAATTAATTGCCTTTGTTTCTGTCTTGCTTCTTCTATGTTATCTGCGCCAGTCATCAAATCGTCAACGTAGAAATCGTTGAGTACAGCGTTGGATCCGATTTGGAACATTTCTGCTTCATCTTTCGCCAATTGGTGCATGGTTCGGATGGCAAGGAAAGGAGCGCTCTTTGTTCCGAACGTCACAGTCAAGAGTTTGTAGTCTCGTATAGGCTGATCTGGTGATTCCCTCCAAACAATCCGCTGGTAATCGGCATCGTCTGGATGAACTCGTATCTGCCGGTACATCTTCTCGATGTCGGCCATGTAAGCAATTCGATATTTTCTCCATCGCATGAGAGTAGACATCAAAGAGTCTTGTATCACTGGTCCATTCAATAATACGCTATTGAGTGAGTTTCCGTTGGCAGTCGGACGGGATGCGTCGAAAACTACTCTCAGTTTGGTGGTCGTGCTGCTCGGTTTGATGACAGCATGGTGAGGCAGGTAACAACATCGATATGTTGTTGTGTCGTTGGGCAATTGATCTTGAAGTGCTGATTCGGGGGTGGTGGCAGGCATCATGTGACCTAACGTCAAATATTCCTGTATGCATTTGACGTAGTCTGCTTTCAGGTCAGGATCTTGTTGGAATCGTTTCTCCATCTGCATCAATGCTCGAATGGCGATGTGTCTTGATGCGCCAAGTTGTATTTTATCAGCTACAAATGGAAGCCGGACTTGGTAACGTCCGTTGCTGCATCTAGTGACGTTGTTGTTGAAATGTGTTTCACAGCGAGTTTCTTCATTTGTCCACTTAGATCTTGGGGGAAGTTCTTCTAGTTCCCAAAATCTCTTTAGCTCGTCGTTAGGAGTCACCTCGGTGAAGAATGTTTTCACATGTGCGCTTGCTCGTGCAGCTGGAGTCGTCTTCCCAGAGATGATCCACCCAAACACCGTGTTTTGTCCCACTGGGGCTTCCTCGTTGCCTTTCCTTAGGCCGGCCAAGATGATCATGGGGAATACATCTGCTCCCAAAAGGATGTCGATGTGACCCGGCTTGTGGAACGTTGGATCCGCTAATTCGAGACCCTTTAAGTGCGCCCAATCCTTGCTAGAACATTCACTATTTGGTAATGGATTAGTTATTTTGTTAATTACCATTGCCTGGACCTGGATGTTCTTCGCCTGTTGGTTTCGTGGTTTTAGTTGCAGCGAGGCCCATTTTGTGATTTTCCCCGCTGGCATGTTACCGATCACGCTTAATGCGGTTTGTATTGGCTCCTTTTTGAGTTGTAGATCTTGAGCCACTGCCTCACGTACGAATGAGGATTGAGATCCGGGATCAATGAGTGCTCTGCAGACCTGCTCTCGTCCAGTTGGAGATACTACGGTGACCAGGGCTGTGGCTAAGAGTACTTGTCGGCAGTCGTAAGGTGCTGCCTGAGCGAAGTATGTTTGTGTTTGGTTGGATGGTAATTCATCGTTTGAACTTGAAGGCGGTGAAACGCTGCTGTTGGTTTGACTCGCTGACTGGATTCTGTGTAAGGTTGTATGGTGAGTCTTTCCGCATTGGAAACACCTACCTTTACTGGGACACTGTGATGAGCGATGGCCTGCTCTCAGGCAATTGATGCATAGATCCTTTGATTTGACTGTTTTAAATCTATCATCGATGCTGAACTGCACATATTTGGGGCATTTCCCTATGGCATGTGCGCCTTTGCACAGGATGCATACGCTTTGATTTGCGACGTGGAAGGCTTGGCTTCTTCTTCTTGGGTGCTCTCTGGACTTGCTTTCGTGAGGTTCATTCTTGTGGATTGTTGGTTTGCTGACAGCTTCCAAGGTTCTGAACCTGGTTTCCAAAAATTCGCGTAGTTCCACCCATGTTGGAATCGATTGCCTTGATTTGGTGCTCTGCGACTGTTCCCAATGTTCGTGAGTTTCGCTTGGTAGTTTTTGGACCAGCAAGTGGATGAGAATGGGATCCCAATTTTTTGTTGAGACCTCCAGATTCTCAATAGCAGTGAGGCATTCGTGTGTCCTCGTTTTTAGCTCCTTGATGCCTTGAGCTGTTTCTCGGGTTAGTTTAGGTTGATTGAGCAGAATGTCGAGCTGGGTTTTCAACAATGCTCTCTTGTTGTCGTAGTTATCGACGAGAAGTTGCCATGCTGGTTCATAATTGGCGTCACTAATGAGCGTGTTGCTGAGTAGTCGTGCAGCTTCTCCAGAAAGATGAGCCTTTAAATATTGGAGTTTTTGTGCTCCTGTTAAAGATATTTTGTTATGCACAAGGCTGGAAAATAAATCCACGAATGATGGCCACGACTCGTAATCCCCTGCAAATGTGGGTATCGAGATCCTTGGTAGTTTCACATTGTTGTTGTGTTGCGAAATGCAGCTGCTGTTTAAATCGGCTGATGTCTGTTCCGCTCGTGCGACTGGTTCTGTGACTGACAGCGTTTTGTGATAGTCTTCATCGATTTTGCAGTACATCTCGACATAGGCGTTTTCTGTGTCGGCATACCAATCCTCTTTGAAGTATAGCTGCTCTTTCTCGTCCTTCTTCGTCTTGACTGATGTAATCTGTCGATGATTGTTCTTGAATTCCGTCCAGTCATCGTCGAGCATCTTGAGCCTTTTTTGAAAATACTGCGCTGTCTTCCTAGATGGGCCATCCTTGAGATAGTTTCTGAAAGACCGTTCGAGTCTCTCTCGTACTTCGCTCTGTTGAATTATTAAAGCATCCATACTTGTATTGCGGCTTAAGTTATCTTATTGAATCACGATCCGGCTCGAAGGACCAATCTTCAGAATTAGCAATTTAATTTCTGACTCAATAAAAAGGTGCCGGAAGGGTGCGATTCAATAAAAAGATAACCTTTTCCAATAACCAAATTACTATTTATTCGCAATTAATTATTAGCTTTTTTTTCAAATATAAATTCAATAAAAAATTCAACAAATTGCCAAAATATTTCAATTCAATCTTAAATTCGTTATTACTTCGTGATTTAGTACTTGAAAATTCGTAAATTATTCTTTATTTGTTTGTAAATAAGAATTACCAAAATATTGCTTGCTCTGATAGCTTAATTGATAACGCCACCTATCTGTCAGATGACGATCGATGTTTCGCCTGATGTGTTCTGCAATTAGAACAGCCAGGAATAACCTTTGTGTTGCTGCACTCTGGTTTCGTTTCTTGGAAATCGCTTGGGATTTGCTTGCTGCTTGCTGCCTGGTTGTGTTTGCTGCCCTGGTTGCTGCTTGCTGGACTGCTTTGCCTTGTTTCTTCCCAAATTCGTCCCTCTGTGGTTGGTTAGAGTAACTGCTGAAATCAATTTTGGTGATTAAGTTACTGCTGTATTAAAGACTTCAAAACTGTCTTTAATTCGGGCTTTACTGGGAAAAGACCTCAATTCTGTCTTTCCAGAATGCTAAGTTCGATACTTAGGCTTTGAAATTGCTTTATTGCTAAAACCTCAATACAGATTTTATCTTCTAGTTCAAGACTCTAGAAAGATTAAAAGCAATCTGATTTAACGCCGTCTGTGCGTCGGTATTTATTTCTCTTTGAATAATGGTTGAGGCTATTCTGTAGTAGGGGGCTTCGTTCTTGAAGTACATAATTTCGTGTTTATGTACTAGATCTGCGTGCGATGTCCGATCAGCTGTTCTTGTTTATCTTACGGCTGTCAAATGGAGGCCTTTTGCATGGTAAGTGTTTTCTTCTAATTTTAGTTTATTTACTAATTTTAGTTAATATTTTTAGGTTTTCTAGTGGGGATGGACGAGGAGGTGGAGCCCGCGACCATCATATTGGGGTTGTCAGGTGAGTACTTTTGTGGGACTTGTTTTGGATTTTTAATTAATACTTTTTTGTTTACAGACTGTGATTTGCCGACGGCATTTCGGCATCTTCGTGGATGGATTTTCTGGTGGGTTTTTGGTTTTAAAAACAGGTAAAAATTTAATATTTATATTTAATAATTCGTTTCTATTTGCAGGTACGAATTTCATGTTGTTTTTTGCTGTTTAGTGCTGTCCCTTAACGTGTGTGTTTTTTTGTAGATTTTGTAGATCCATGTAATTAGTTTGTTTGTTTATTTCCAATAAAATTAAAATATTGAAAAACTTGTGTTTTTATTTATTACTCCTTTTTTAATTTTATTTCGTTTTCAGGGTTTTTTTTGCAGGTTTTTGATTTTTAAAAATAAAGTGAAGAAAATAGTGAATTTTGTGGTTTTATTTAATATTCCCTTTTTTGCTTGGTTCTTATTTTCAGCGTCGCCGGAACAATTGTAATCGGTCCGAAAATCGAAATCGAAAATTTCAACGTATTTTCATCTTTCAAGGCCCCAGGAGCATTTTAAGCAAAAAATTGGGAGGAAGTATGTGTGTGTGTGTGTGTGTATGTGCGTACGGATGTGGTCATTTTTTCCTGCACGATATCGCGAGAACCAAAACTGATATCGACTTCGTTAAGGTGTCGTTCGAAGCGTATTAACCGAAATATGATCTGAAAAGATTTTCATGAAATTCGGTCCAGCCGTTTTTTTGTTTGAGCGACGTAAGTGATTTTTGTACCTGCACGATATCGCCCGAACCGCGAAAGATATTGACTTACTTGAGGTGCCGTTCGAAGCGCATTAGCGACAATATTATCTGAAAAGATTTTTATAATATTCGGTCCAGCGGTTTTTTGGTTTAAATGACTTAAGTGATTCTTGTACCTGCACGATATCGCGCGAACTATAAAAGATATCGACTTAGTTGACGTGCCGTTCGAAGAGTATTAACCAAAATATGATCTGAAAAGATTTTCATAAAATTCGGTCGAGCCGTTTTTTTGTTTAAGCGGCGTAAGTGATTTTTGTACCTGCACGATATGGCCCGAACCACAAAAGATATTGACTTACTTAAGGTGCCGTTCGAAGTGTATTAGCGACAATATAATCTGAAAATATTTACATTAATAGCCTACATATTTTTTTAACGGAGTCACTCAGGTTGCTGTGCTTTATACCAAATAAAAGAATACATATTTACCTAAAAGATGAGCCTAATTAGGCTACTTCATGATAATTACTTTAGGAGTTATTCAAATTTCAGTAAATTAAAAAAATAAACAAATTTTTTTCCCTAATCACCCTGTATCTTAGTGGATAGTGGAGATAGCCGCCCTCTGTAGAACAATTTTTTTCTCCAAAGACATCCAGGAATCACCCTTGAAAATATTAGCCGCGTACTCCAACAAAGGATTTATTAAACTTCTGATGACCTTTACAAGTCGGGAATGATAGAATATGAGTATTTTAACTTATTAAAACGATAATATCTCAGAAATGGCAATTCCTACGAGATAATGTATAATATATTTTTTTGTAGATAATCGCCTAATCTACAAACGTTGTAAACACAATTTTCTGATAAGACGTACGGTTTAGCATATATTTGCAAAAAACTGATATTTTGACCCTTTGACCTTGAATAAAAAAGTTTGCAGTCGTCCAATCGCGTGGCAGTCTCTACAGCTTATGTATAATAATGTTTTTAAGGGCTGTTCCAATTTTCAGCAACTTCCGAATTATCTTCCAATTATGGCGTTTTTTCGTCTATTTTGACTGGACTATAAGAGAATAAAGAGCGTACGTTTTCTGATGTGTAGATACGTTCTCTCGTCCTCGTAGTCTTGTTAGCTGTTTTCTAAGTTGTTGTACAAGTACAAGAAGTAAAAATAGTGTTAGTTTTATAGTTATATATATTTCGTAATAGAAATGGAACGTGAACCTTCTGCTAAAAAAGCACGCAAACGAGTTAAATTAGAATGTTTACAGTGCGGTAGGCAGTTCGACGATGACTGGAGAAAGAAGCATGAGCAGAAGTGTCATGGAGGGATACGAGTCCAAGTGAAAATGGCGGGTGCTCCTTCTAACCCATTCGAAGCTTCAATGAGAAAGGCAAAAAGCCAACATGCTGTTAATACAGCAACGACAAATCAGAACTTGCCGGTAAGTTTACATTTTGCATTGTGACGTATACTTCTTTCAAATTTAAATTCAGTTCTCAAATATCCGCGGTTTTCCTTTCATTATCTATATGTATATTATATACATTATATATATAAAAATAATAAGTTTTAGGCTCTGTCCAAATGTTCGAAGGTTGAGAGGTGTGGAGATAGAAACCATTTGTTGGGTTTCTCGACTCTATTTTGGCACTATTTGCTATATTTTCCTCTTAATTATGTGCTAAAATAATTCAAATCTTTTAAGTAACTTCATTCATGTGATAGTGTATAAAATGTGCTTTAAAATTATATAAGTTTGAATGTTTTAATAATTAGAATAGCTTAGTTATTAAAAACATTCTGCAATTTTTTCGTATTCTTTTTAATTTCATTTCGCCTTTTCCGTTGTTGTGGACACAAAGTAATCGTTTGGAAATTAAAAAGTATTTTACATTTTATTTATGTCACGCACTTAGGACCAGTCATTAAATTCGATTAGAATTAATCAGCGATTATTTATTATACAAATCTGGCAAAAACTCTGATTACCTTTAGTGAGATCCGGCCTTGATCTTCTTTTTGTGTGTAATTTCACACATCATACTAATAATTTTTATTATTTTAGGCAGATGCAACTGTAACCAATACGACTGATAAAGTTTACTCTTCTGTAAGTGCAGCACTACCCCCAACTCCAAATTATTTTTATGACCGCAATCCCTTGCCATCGGAACTGCAGTGTGCAAGCCCAGCAGTTGAAGTTTCTTCCACGCCTACTATTCGTACGGCTGCTGAAGAGGTTGAATTTAGGTATGTTGATGTTAAAACTCACGGGACAGAAAGTAACACCGAAGCCTCCGCTTCAAACAAAATGTCTGATGATGATCGATCCGGCACTGAATACGATCACGACTTCGGCGAAGGCATTCACATTAGGGTATTGAAATGTGCTGGACAGTTGAATAATTTAGTCGATTGTTTGAACGATTGCAAGCCAATTATTGAAAAATTGACCCAATCTGACGAATTAAGTGTTCTCCCGTTTCTTATGGAGACCATAGATATACATGTGGGATTTTAAATGGTAAAGAATATTAAAAAACGAGAACTTTAAGAACTTCCATAATTTTAATATAAAAACCGATAATAATTTTATAATATTTCAAAGAAACGGTATTGGATCTATTAAAAAAAAAAAAAAATATGATTCCACGTCCACGGTTACTACTTTAAGACTGACTAAAACTAATTCTTGTAACTGATCGAGGCACGATCAGTCTCGATCAATGTGTGTGTTAGTGCGAATTCTCGATTCCCACATTCGGCCGTCCTGACAGCTCTTCGGACTCCGAAGATGTATCCTGGATTGTAGTGGACGATTCGTCTTGAATGGGTTCTTCGAGTTGCTGGACTTCTTCGGTTTCGGAACCTTCATCATAATCGTCATATTCTTCCATCCACGGCTTCATTTTGTCTGCACTTGTGTCAGTGGTTTTCGGTCCTTCGTGTTCGCCGACTCTTTCTACCTTATACCTGTCAAAACCTTTTTCTGCTATTACTTTGTAGGGTCCTAAAAATTTAGATCTTATCTTTAGGCCTACGCCAAACTGCGTCCTCTTTATTGCTACCAGGTCTCCAATCACATATCTGATAGCTGGTCTTCGCTTCTGGTTGAATTGCCGCTTATTCTCTTGTTGAATATTTATTATATCCTTCTTAGCTTGTTCCCTTAGCTGCTCTCGTTGCTCGTCAAATTGTTTTATAACTTCCTCCTCTATTATTTCCAAGATACGGACGTCCTTCTCTGCTCGCATTTCTACCCCAACGAGCAATTGTATTGGTGTAGTTTTTACAGCACGTTGATATGTAGAATTCAAAGCTCTTTGTAAGGGTTTCACGAACTGGAACCATTTCTCCGGGCTTTCCATTGACAGCTTCGTTAGTGCTGAAATAACTGTAGAGTGCATCCTCTCAATTTGGCCGTTCCCTCTTGGAATACCTGAAGTGATAAAGTACAAACTAATATCATGATTTTTACAATACTCCTTAAAAATATTTGAAATGAATGCTCCTCCTTTATCTGCAATTAGACGACGAGGATAACCAAATGTTTCTGCTACTATTTCCATTTTTTGCAATACTTCTTCTGTGTTAAGGGTTTTAACGGGGAATAACCAACAAAACTTGGTGAAACCATCTACCACGGAAAATAAATATCTATAGCCTTTTTTCGTACTCTGTAAAGGCCCCAAGTGATCCACGTGAAACGTGTCTAACGGTTTCTCGCCTTTTGGTATCGGATATAACATTCCTTCTTCTTTTCCTGTTTTCCGCTCAGCTAAGATGCATCGTACACAACCCGATATACAGTATTCGATCCTCCGCCTCAGATTAGGGATGTAGAACTCCTTGTCTAATATTTCCTTCATTTTCTTGTAGTGGAAGTGGCCCTTTTCGTGCACCTCTCTTATGAGATTAGTCTTCATACTATCTGGAACTACAAACAACAGCGTATTATTAACATTCTTATACAATATATTATTATTAAACGCAAAATCCTTATATGGTCCAGCTTTGAGTAATTCTATGATTGCATTCAACTTTTCGTCCCTCTTCTGAGCTTCGCGTAATCTCGTTAAAAAATCCTGATTGCTGGTGATGCACATTACTACGGCATTGCGGCTTAACGCGTCGACGTGCCTCATTCTTGAGCCAGATCGATGCTCAACGTCATAATCGAATTCTTCGAGCAGCAATGCCCATCGCGCGACTCGAGTAACCAAGTCCTTCTTTTCCAAGGTCATAGTGAATGCTTTGCAGTCGGTTACGAGTTTAAACTTTTGGCCTAGTAGATACACCCTGAATTTCTTCACCGCCTGGACTACTGCTAAAACCTCTAACTCGTAGCTGCTATATTTCTGCTCTGCATCGCTGGTCTTCCGACTCATAAAGTGAACTGGGTGTAGTTTATCATCTTCATTGCACCGTTGTAGCAGAATAGCCCCATATCCGAACTTGCTGGCATCCGTGTGTACTTCTGTGTGATTGTTGTATTCAAAAATCTTTAACACTGGTTTTGTGGTAAGTATTTGTTTCAGTCTTTTAAACGCATTGAGTTGCCCCTCCTTCCATTCAAACTTCCTTCCTTGTTTCAACAATTCGCTCAAAGGTCTTGCTATTAGCGCATAACCCTGGATGAATTTTCTAAAATATCCTGTAAGACCTAAAAAACTTTGCAAACTTTTAATTGTTTTTGGTATAGGGAATCGTTCTACGGCCTTAATTTTAACGGGTGACGGTGCTACAGTACCTTTTTTTATAATTTGTCCTAGATACTCAACTTCCTCCTTCAAAAACTGGCACTTTTTCCATTTAATTCTCAATCCATTTGCTTCGGCCACAGCTACGACTTCTTTCAAATGGATCAAGCCATCCACCGTTGATCTAGCTGGAATAATGAGATCATCGACATAACATATAACAGTACCTTTATTTATCAGCTCTCTAAAAACATAGTTGACAAATCGCTGGAAGATGCTAGGGGAATTGCACAACCCAAACGGTACTCTACAGAATTCGTACTGCCCTTGTTGGGTTACGAAAGCCGTATATCTTCGACTTTTCTCCTCGATGCTGACATGGAAGAAACCGTTTTCCAGATCCAAAGTTGAAAAAACACATGCGTCTGAAAGTTTGTCTACCTGATCTTCTATGATAGGAAGTGGGTAATGGTCTTTGTGAATCCGTTTGTTGACTTCCCTAAAATCCACACAAAGTCTATATGATCCGTCTTTTTTCTTGACCAAAACCACTTGACTCGCATAGTCGGATGAACTTTCCCTAATAATGCCATTTTGCATCCATTCTTCAATTTGTTGATTAATCACATATTGCTCCCGAGGTGGGAAGCGTCGTGGATTCCGGTGCACTGGTACATCGTCAATTGGTACTATTCGCATCTGGATTGCTGACTGCTGTTTTAGTTGCGGCTTGTAATTTCGAATTAGCTCCTGAATTTCTCCTCTGACCTCTTTTGACTGGATGTGGGAAATTTCTGGTGTATCGTCGGCTTCAAATCCGTCCGCAAATATTTTAGACAAGAAGCACCCGTTTGTCCCCTTGGTATCTTGCTCCTTTTCTTTTCCTTTCGCAGCCTTCTTTTTTCTAATTATGTGGATCTCATCCCCATCGATTACAGTATATGCTTCTCTTAACAGGTTCATGCCGATGATAACATCTGGTAGCTTCGATTTGTTGTCTCCTATGTCAATTCTGACATCTTCGAACAAAATTCCATCCGCCACAACGTCAGCGTGGAAGGATCCTTTGGTCTGGATATCATCTCCTACCCCTACAACGGAAGTTTTATCCTCCCAACGGATCGAGTCTGGATTTATATCTTTTAGTAAATATTCCTTTATCAGGCATATATCACTGCCGCTGTCGATCAGCCCTTCATATCGCCTGCCGTTGATTTTCACTGGTCTGTACCTGCCTTTGCTTTGGAGTACATTCACACCTTTATCGCCTTCTGCTTTTCCTTCCGGGCAACTGCTCCTTTTATGCCCAAAATTGTTGCATTTAAAGCACTTGGGTCCTTGATTCTTCTCGGGGCACGTATGAAATTCGTGATCGCTAGATCCGCAGTTAAAACAATAACGCCGGTTTCCACTACGTTGGATTTTGGGTACCGGTTTCGCGGACGAGTACTTATTTTTATCACCTTTAATTTTTTCGTAAACTAAAAATTTTTCTTTCAAGTCGCTAATGGTTTTAGCTCCGTATAACACCGCTTTGTTTACCGGTAAGTCATTTACGCCATCAATTACGTAGCCGATAATTGACGCATCATCTACTTCTGCTTGACTCGCAATATCCACCATTTTGTATAAATATTCCCGCCACGTTTCGTTAGATTTTTTCCTTCTCTCGCGCAACATTTGATGGACATCGGATGCCGTTAATTTCTCCTGGAATTCGTCATATAAAGCGATCTTTAAGTCCCGATAAGTTAATGATTTCGCCTCGCACTCAATAAATAATTTGGCAGCACCGGACAACGATCTTTTGCAAAAAATATATTTTTGCAAGTCATTCCAACCGAACGTCGTCGAGTATTGTTCAAAATCGGTAAACCACCTTTTCACGCTAACCGAGTTTTCGCCGGAAAATTTCCGTATTAGGTTGTCAATATCCGAAAAATTAACCTTTGTCGTTACTTGTTCATCAATGCGGGTAGAATTATGGATTATGCTTTCCGTTTGAATAATATCGTCACTCCTCTGAAGTCTCCTCCTTCTCCTTTCACTCATTATTCCACCGTTTTTTATTTACGTTTTCTGACACAACTTCTGCTTTATGTAAAATCACCGAATATTCTGTTGGCACTGAATTCAATTTTACAACACCAAATTCCACTTTCTTTTAATATTTTTCTTAGCGCGATTTTGCCGCTAGATTATTTTCACACCATTTGTTCTTTGTTCTTAAATTATTTTACGAGCGATTATTTTTCGATATTAAAACAAATTTGTATTCAACAAATATCCACTTTTAGTTCACTGCACAGTAATTAAAAAATATTTTCATACAAATCCGTTGTTATCGCTCTCGGCATATGCTAAATTCCACCCAACGGTACCCGAAAAATTTACTTCGACTGCGGCTCTCGTTTATTAAAAAAAAATTTCGCGATTTTTTGTTGCAAATCCCGGTTGAGCCCCCAAATGTGGGATTTTAAATGGTAAAGAATATTAAAAAACGAGAACTTTAAGAACTTCCATAATTTTAATATAAAAACCGATAATAATTTTATAATATTTCAAAGAAACGGTATTGGATCTATTAAAAAAAAAAAAAAAATATGATTCCACGTCCACGGTTACTACTTTAAGACTGACTAAAACTAATTCTTGTAACTGATCGAGGCACGATCAGTCTCGATCAATGTGTGTGTTAGTGCGAATTCTCGATTCCCACATACATAGTTGCCAAGGCAAAAGAAAATTTTTCGTCAGTGTTAAATATCTGTGGTAAGATCGTGAAAGAAATCGAGCAGAAACGTGGAGATGTTAGCGTTACGGAAAGTGGTTGCGATTCCATCGTTGAACATGACCCAGAAAAATGGTCTAAAATACAGTCAGACAACCAGAGACATTATTTGATCAGTTTAGGTCCATATCAGCCAAAACTCGCTGCATACCCGATAAACGGTTCTATCCCGCAGGATAGACAGCGACGTTTCAATAGTGCATGGTACAAAAGTATCCGTTTTTAGAATATAGCACAGAACTTAACGCTGCATTTTGTTTTATTTGTTGCCTGTTTCATGAAGGGAGAGAAAAAACACAAAATGCTTGGGTTGAGAGCGGTGTAAACAAATGGCACAAAATTAAGAGCGTAGGGAAAGAAAAGGACGGAAAACTAGCGCAACATTTCTCTTCCAACTCCCACCGAATTGCTCTATCAGATTATTGTCAGTTTATGATGACACATAATCACATTGATGTATTACTCGACAAGAGCAAGCGCAAACAGATTATTCTGGAAGAGCAAGATCTTGCTTTCAACACTGAAGTTGTAACAATCTTGATGGATATTACGCGAACGTTAGGTAGACAAGGTCTTGCATTCAGGGGAAGTGACAACGATGACAATGGAAACTTTCGGCAAATGGTGAATTTAATTGCTAGACATAACTCAGTACTGAGGAAATGGCTTGAGGGCACACGTTTCAGGCCATACCACACAAGTTACCTTTCTGCTTCATCCCAAAACGAAATGATTGAAGTTCTTGCAACAGCAGTGCGTAAAAAGATAGTCAGTGATATTCAGGAAGCACAATTTTATGGAATTATGGCAGATACGACACCAGATGCTTCACACCAGGATCGATTAGCTGTTGGGGTGAGATATGTCGACAAAAATGGAAAAACTCAGGAGCGGCTTTTGGAAGTTGTAGAAGCAATCGATAAAACCGGTGTCGGCCTTGCAAATGAGATATCACACATCCTTACGAAGAATGAGCTCGATATAGCACAGGTAGCTTTTCAGTCATACGACTTTGCAAGCAGAATGTCGGGAGAATTCAACGGCACCCAGCAGAAGTTTTCAGAAATCGTGGGTCGAATTGTACCGTATATTCCTTGTCAAGCTCACAGACTGAACACTTTTGTTCAGCATAGCTGCAATGCCAGCGATATTATTGCTGACGTTTTCTCCGTGCTGGAAGAACTTTATGTCTTTTTTACGGCAAGTACTAAGCGAAATAAGCCTTTAGTGGACCAGCTCACAGCAATAGAAAATGCTCTTCTACTGCGGAATCTGTCCAAGACTAGATGGACTGCTCGAGCGGAATCATTGAAAGCGGTTTGGATCCCATATGAATGTATCCTACAAATTTTGACAAAAATAGTTGATACTTCTTCTTTTGATAGCAAAACAAAGAAAGAAAATGTTGTCGCTAGACTTCATTGTTTCACTGATGTTTCTGAAGAACGTTCTGTACAAGTGCAAGTTAGTTACTGAAAAACTGGAGTTGAAGAATCTTAACATAATAGACGCTACGATGATACTGAAGACATGAGTATCAAATCACTGCAAATAATCAACAGTGACGATGAAAATATGAATAGGGAAATACATAGCGCAATTATCTTTTCAACTAAGCCAGGTGTGGATCCGATAAATGAATTTGCTATGCATCATAGACGAAGATTGGCGCCTAATAAATTAGACGATAATCGAGACAGTCTCTTTTCTCCCGAACTTTTAACGTTCTATCGCATGGAGTTTAAGAAGGTACTGGATACTCTTACGATGATGATGAATGATAACCTCAATTCCTGCATCAGCATAATCACGCCGTTATATGAAATTATGAATCCTCCCATTACAAGAGAGAAATTAACAATAGATCTGGTTAAGAAAGCGGCAGATTTCTTTCCAAAAACCCAGGCAATTTCTGACATGGAAGCATTACACGCAGAACTGGAAATTTTGTCAGACTTCTGTTCAGAAGCTGAAACATTGGATGATATTTCCAAGAAATCAGAATCTTTAAAGAACATTTTACCACTTGCGAACCGTGTCAGTCGTTTGGCTCTAACTTCCCCAGTCACCGTTGCTTCCAATGAAAGAACTTTCAGTAAATTAAAAATTGTGAAAAACTATTTAAGAACAACAATGACCGATCAACGTCTGAATGAACTTGTGTTGCTTACATGTGAGAAGGACATTTGGGAATGCATAGATTTAAGCGCTGTCGTGAGTAGATGGGCTCGTCTAAAAAAGCGGCGGGTTAAAATACATATTGTGCAATGAATGAACAAAGATTCAATTAAAATAATTCAACAAAAAATAAACATATTTTTCATTAATATCACAATACTTTACTTTAGCGGGATTTTTTTATCAGTTAATAATGTTGAATTTTATATGAGAGACAAAACCGTACTTTTAAAGATATAATTTTTTTTAAGTTAGTCGGCAACATCGTCATATACGCCCCCCCCAATGAATTTTGCTTAAATACGCCCCTGACTGAAGCGTGGTAATATATCTAGACTTAATCGGAAAACATAAAACATTGTGCGCACACATGAATTTTATCATTCAAAGCCGTATCTACCTAAAGTCTTGTCTCTACAGAGTGCGCGCACAGTCTTTTAGAACATATGTAGTTTGAGACTTTTCATATGCTTCTTGCAAGATTTTAGTGAATACGCAAAGAAAACTTGGTCTCCGCACAGTTCGAGATTTTTCGTTTTTTGCTCTATTTTTGTGGATTTTTATGTGCACACTCTGTCTGCAGACCGCAGTGGAAACGCACCTTCAGACGGATACCTGAAGTCTTAGTTAGACTGAGTATTGTGTGGCCTTCATCGGGCCACGCCTGCCGACCTGGCCTGGCGGCGGCCTGTAAGTAAATGGGGGTCTTTAGTGGAGAACCATATTTTACTTAATTTAACCCAGTTTTCTAGCCATTCTACACTGTTTCTTGAGGAGAAAAAATTACGTGATATTTGAAGAGAACCCCCTTCTCCCCCACGTGAGATTGGATGAGATTCGTCTTGACCCTCCCCCCCTAAACGCCTCACGTAATTAATGGACGGCCCCTACCAAGCCATCTGTTTTCATTACGGTTGTAAGTCTGAATTTCCTTTTGGGCTTCAGAAAACCGAGACGATTTCCTAAGGTTAAAAGATGGGAATTTTTTGATTCAGAATAGGAAATTGGCACCAAATTTTATATAATGTTTACTAGGCTCTCTTAAGGCTGAAGCAGAACCAATCCGTTCCGTCCGCTCCGCACGTTTTTCCTTTGTTCTTTTTGACATTCCGTCCGCTTGATTGTGGCTACCGTTCCGTTCGTCTCATGGAAAGTTTATGGAAATGTCAAATTTCCAACTTTTAAAAACGGACGGAACGAATTGGTTCTGCTTGAGCCTTTAAACTTTTACAATATCTAACTCAGTAATTGAGCGATTGAAATATGTACGATGAAAAAGGATTGCGAGTCATTGTTCTAGACAGAAAATAGCAATTGTTTACAGAAATGAAACAGACATTTCAAATGCAATCAATACGTAAGCTCTCCTCCTAAAACTGCCATCAATAACAAATAGAAATTTGAAAGCCTCCCAAGACCATCCATAGGCAACGCAAAAACCCAGTCTACGCACCAAATTTATTTAAAAAAAAAACGAAAATATTGCGCAACACTTTCCAATCTCCCAATACCACTTTGTCACCAGGAGCACCTTTCATATTTCTTCTTAAACTGAGCGAAATAAAAAACCCGGAATTGCGTACACACGATGCCAGTTTACGGCTCTATTTTCACAGGTGACAGGCAAAGTTATCGCAACTGGAACGCACATCTTCTATTATCGCCAATAAAAGTGAGGAAATATGTTATAAAAAAATATTTTTCATTTTCCCCCAAAACTTTGGCACACAGGTAGCACAGTCTAAACCGTTGGGGTCTCATATTTTTATATAGCCAGCAGGAGCCCCGGGTCGGCCATTTCATTCGGTCAAATTACAGCGTAATGGCTGCATTTGAAGGCTCCTTCAGGAGGTTATCCTGGAATCTGGTGTTGATATTCGCGTCAGAATAGGATACTCCGGATCTCATGGCATGTCGTGTCTTCAGGTGTGTGAATGTGTGTGTGTCGGTGTATAAGCTCCAACTAGGCAGGTGACTACACCAGTCGAAGAAATGTCCCCTCTGTGCTGGTGTCCTGCATAATATGTAGGATTTAAGTGCCCTTCAAAATCGGGGAATACTTTTAAGGACAGGCGGCGGTGCTCCTTGTGCACAATACTATGCCCCGGCAAGGCGAGCATTGGATGAGTAAAAAATCGTAAATTTTAGTCCTGTTGGATAGACACGTTCCACACAGGAGTCTCGATCGTTCGTTCTGTTTTAAAGGGTTCGAAAATCTAAGTGATGCTCCTTGTTAAGTAGAATCCTCCCCCAGGCAAGGACGCGTTCCTTTATATCGGTGACTGCTGGTGTTTTCCTGTGCGATGCCAGAGACGGAAGGAAAATGGCTCCCACGGTGCCACCATTTTGTAGGTTTTAATTAAGTTTTTTGGCCTCATTACCAATGATGTGCAAGTCTCCTGTCAGTTATCCTGTCCCCAGTGCAGTAAAACCACACAAAAAAGTACCGTTATATGAATTTACCTTTGCCATGGCAAAGCAAAATCTCTGCAGGTGTTTGTCAACGATGAGACGACATACCTAGGCGGGGGTGGAGAGGGGGTTATAATCGTATTGAAGGTGATAAATTTGACATTATCCTTACGAAACCAAGACAACCCCATCTCCATTATCCCTAACCAGCAGCAGCGGCAACACAAAGCCAGGCAATAACATAAAGGGCAAATCTCTTCGTCGTCGTCACGACTGGAGGTGACGTTCCGGTTAACTGTTTTTCTGGCTTTCTGCCCCCGCCATCTCTGTTTGGTTAGGACGCCATCAATTGAAGGCGAAAGCGTTTTTGCTGCTCCGGAGATATTAATTATTTCGCATTAAAATGATGAGGATTAGCAGAAATAAGAAGCTTAAGCCGGGCGTTGCCGGAGGGGGGAGCGACGATTACCACCGGCAACGACACACCGCCACTGCGCCACATACATGTCACGGACCCTCTCCTTGGACGACCTTTTTGCCTGCTACACTTGCCTGTCATAATCACTGATAGTCAACAGGGATTTTGTCGGCGACAAAGGCAAAGCGAAGGAGACAGGTAAATGTTATTAGGTCACCTGCGAGCTTTGAATATTCGTTAATGGTTTGTTATTGGTTTCTTAAATATATTGTAGGTTAAGTGGCTTGAGTAGACCCTGGGTAATTTGATGGCATTTGCATAATTTTGTTTGTTTTTCCTGTGGCACTCTCTAGCTAAATATTCATTTGGTAATGAGAGAGATAGAGGGAAGAAAGCCTCCTGAAGCAGTTGGTTTTTATTTGGAATGGGTGCTACTAGAAGATATTTTTTCTTTCTTTCTTTTAAGGCGGTACGCAAGTACGTTACTTACCCGATTGCGCTCTTGACAACTTTAAAACTTTAAATTTGACGCCCAGACTGCCTGAACAAGCTCACCAGTCTACCTAAAACCATGTCTCCTAGGCTTCTTTGTTCAATAATAACCTCGCCAAGCAACACGACTCTGTTAATCACTATGGCAGAGAAGCAGATAGAGGCAGAGGAAGCCTGCAGGTAGGATGTCCCAATTCAGTGTTTCCAGGGTGGTTTTAACGACATTAGCAAAATGCGGTGGAGCATTGTTGTGCTGTTGTGGGGATCAAATGGTAGTAACGGCCTCAGGGACCTTTGGTGGTGCCGGTACACCAAAAAGATAAGTCCTGAGAAACGCCATCTGCGATCTAAGGTCTTCACGACCTAAGTCCTTCCGATATGCTACCGAAACCTACCTCCACCTCCACGAAGATGTTGGCTTTACATCGGTTGACCCCTGGATGCTCTTGTCTATACAAGAGTAACTGAAGGAGGAGGGTGAAAGGCGTGTGTTTCGTGCCTCAAAACGAAATAATTACCAGACTGGTCCTCCATGTTGGGGGTTGCGCGGCGGCTGACAACCTTCCACCGTAAAAACCCACCCGTCACGAATCCTCAAGGCAAGCCTCAGACAGGACGGACCCAACGGACGGAATCACTGATTCTGGACTTCAAGCCAGTAAATAATAGAATAAGTACGACGTGGCAGTGACCAGACGGGGTAACTAATAATCAAATTAACCACGTCTTAATTGGGAGAAGAAGAGCCACGAATCTACTGTATGTGAGTGGCTCGGGCCACTATCTCGTCAAAGTGAAATTTAAAGCCCGGATAACGACCTAAACTCACAGAGGACAAACACAACTAAGGTACGACATAGACAAGCTAAAACTTAAAGGAGGAAAAAATTCCTATCAGAATGCTACCGTACAAAACCTGAGAGAAGGTGTAGCAGAAGAGAGAGAAGAGGAACAGCGTAAAGGAGGCAGCAAAAGAGGCCCTAGGCTAGGCCCCCAGACAGACTAGAATTGGCTGGTTTGATTAGGATTGTAGAGCTGCAATAGGAGAACGAAACCAGAGCCACCGGGAGCACATCGCAAGGCCCACAAGAGCAAGGATGGAAGTCTTTAAGCTAAAAAAAAGAACTGCAGACAAGCTGTGCAAAAAGAAGAAGAGAGGAGGATCCTAGAGATACCGGAAGACTTCAACGAAGGGAGAATTAGGCAAGCCTACAAAGGAACATGCCAGATCAGAAATAAGTTTCAGCGAAGAACGGATATTTGCAGAGATATAGAGAGGAGCCTATTAGCAGACCCGGTTGGATCAAGAAAAGATGGAGACAATATTTTCATAACTTATTGAATCCAACCCAAACAATAAACGAAGACTCTCAGGCGGAGGCAATGGTAATCCCTCAAGATAGTATTCCAATAGCACTACCAACACTGGTTGAGATACGGGAAGCTGTGAAAAGGCAAAAAAGCAACAAATCCCCAGGCATCGAAGGAATCGCAGCTGAGGTACTAAAATAAGGAGGACCGCAACTCTTAAGGAACTTACACGAACTCATATGCAACATCTGGAAGGAAGGAGTTATACCAGATGACTGGAAGGAAGTGATTATATGTCCAATATACAAGAAAGGAAAATACATTGTCCTCAACACCAGCTACAAATCCTTCACAATCCTTGTGAGAGAGAAAAAACTAGAATCTATAGCGGAAGGCCTTATAAGAGAATATCAAGCTGGTTTTAGGACAAACAAGACAACATCGGACCAGTTGCTGACCTTAAAACAAATTCTGGAGAAAGCCTGGGAAAGGAATATAGATAATACCAGATATTTGTCGACTTTCAACAGGCATATGCCTCGATAAACAGGGAGAGGTTGTACAGGATCCTATTGGAATTAGAAGTACCCTCCAAGCTGCTTTGACTGATAAAATGCGCAACGAATAGCTCTCTGGCGAAAGTAAGGATACAGAATACTGTAAAAGAAGAGTTCGAAGTACCACATGGACTTAGACAAGGATATGGGCTGCCCCCAATGCTCTTCAACCTCACCCTAGAATGGGTGATAAGGAAAACATTAGTCCAGAAAAGTGCATCAATAGCTACACAGTCAGTACAATTACTTGGTTATGCGGATGACGTGAACATCGTAGTTCCTTTTTGGAAACAAAAGAAGCTTATGTCGAATTAAAAGAGGCGAAGGAGATACAGCAACGAGTTGTATGCAATTTTTGCCGATCCACAACTCTCAACTTTAATAAAAATTAACAGACTGAGACTATCTGGCCACGTAATCAGGATGGAGGACAATCGTATTCCAAAACGACTTATATCCTCAGAAATTTCGGGGAGTAGGCCAGTAGGTAGACCTAGGAGGAGATGGATAGACTCTGTGACTGCTGACGCAGAGGCAGTGCTCAACATCCGGAACTGGAGACATGCTGCAAGGGATCGTCAAACTTGGAGAAATGCCCGATTTGAGATGTAGCGCCATTGGATGGATGGATGCGAACATTTCGCAAATCTCGGTTGGATTAATACTGCAGAATCTCTCTGTTGCATGATGTTAGGGTGATTATCAATTTTTTTTCTTAGTATTATTAAATTTAAAGAATGTTCTGGGATCATCATACAATTTGTCTTTCATGTCACTGAAGTAATTCTTGTAGAGAGCTTCGGAGAGTGCGTGAGTTTATTCTTCTGGTTTTTGACATGTCCAAACTTATAGTTGTTCCAGGGTGGCTCAATAGGTATACAAGATGCAAAGGTTTCGTACAGAACGGAGGAAAACCTTGCAACATCGTCATCCAACTCATTTGAGGAAAGCAACCTATTGACATCGATCGAAGTGAGCTTGGATGACAGTTCTTCAAGATTGGCCTTTTGAAAGTTAAAAGTCGGTGAGGAGGGTGATATTTATCGACAGACGACAAGACTATTGAACTAGGCTCAACAATCATGTTGCCTGAGTCGGAAAAGAATACAAAATCCCACCGCCTTCCTAAAATATTATTCACACCGCTCATTTGGTTAAAGCCGCATGAGAATAGTGAATTCAGAAAGCTGGATTCCCTAAAATTAAGGTTGTTTTTAGGGAGGTAGTTATCGTCGTCATCACAAGATACCCATTGCATATTGGGTAAATTAAAATCACCTAAAAATAGAATTTCGTCTTTAGAATCCACCATATCCTGGATATGATTTATGCTTTATGAAATTAGGATGTTATAAAGGTTTTGGCCTTCATCGTCAAGAGTGCTGAGCATATCGCAGTACACCTAACCTAACTTCTTCAATAAAATTCGACAGTTAGCCTAAAGGAAGACGAAAAGAGTTGGTGCCGTCGATTGCTTTTTTTCCTGGGTGAGGTATTGACTCCAAAGGTACTGCGACCATTCATTTAGCTACACCCCTATATCTCATATTTGTAGGTCAGACCGCTTGAACAAGCTCAGCAGTCTACCTAGTGGCTTGTCCTTTAACTTGAACGTTTAAGCAAGGACTCCTCGAACAAAGAAACCCTGCTTCTCACGATTGCGGGGCACTCACTGAGAATGTGAAGAGCAGACTCATCTTCCTCAAGGTAAAGCCTGCAGATGGGGTCCTCCGCCCTTCCTAACCTCCATAAGTGATAATTTAGCGCACAGTGTACGGTAATCAAGCCAACAAGTGTCCTGATATAATTTCTACTGCGCCCTAACAATTCCTTGGCCGTCTTAGGGGACGACACAGGAACCAACCGCTTAGAATTTGCCAGTCCAGGCGCGGACCTCCAGCGTTCAGTACGTTTCATCAAAGTCCGCCAGGGCCCTTTGCAGCAGGCTGATGAGTGCCCCAATATCCGCCTCTGGACCCATGAATGCAATATCAGAGCTCTGTTTAGCCGAGGCATCCGCACTTTCGTTGCGTTTGAAGGCACATGAGACTCGGGACTCAGACAAGGGAAATTTGATTGAGAACGCTCAGCTCACCAAGCGCACGTTGGCAGTTCCAAACTAATTTCGTCTTGGTTCTACGGGACCTTACTGCCCTAATTACCGCTTGGCTATCAGAGCAGATACAGATCCGTTTGTTATGGCAGGCCCTTCTGAAGTTCTCATGAGTGCATGCCAGTATAACGTACAGCTCTACTTGAAAGACAGTTGCTGGGGTGCCTAGGCTTATCGCCCTGATAGTGAAAACCCCTCCTCGAAGCAGGACGTCTCTTTTGCTCGGTACCGGAATTTTCCAAAATCAATTAAATAAAAAACAAATAATTAAATACTTTAAAGGCCCCCATACACGGTCCAATTGGTTGTACAGCGAAGTGCGGTTGTACAACCAAAACTATCGATTGTGGGCCGGTCGGCCGATCAAAATACATTGCGCTTATAGGTTTGATGAAAATCTGGTTGTACAGCCAATTTGACCGTGTATGGGGGCCTTAAGTGAGTGACATGATCACAGTGTAGATGTGACTTTTCGAGGCTCCGAGTCATTTATATTTTGATTTTTTTTCGCCAATCCAGAGTTTTTTTTTCCGATATCTCGATTTTTCTACTTTCCTGCGTGCGTGCTGTTTATTCCAGTGATAAAGCCGTCCTTGACTTAATTTTGTTTTTTTTTTGTTTTTAACCGTGTTAGTGGAACTCTCCGTTAAAACAAAGCCATAATGTCCAAGCAAACTCGATCTGTCGCCAAGGGACTGACTGAGTGTAATTCCGCTAGGAGCAATGCCCCTGAAGCTAGAACTCCGAGGTCCACTTCACTTGCAGTCTCTGATCATAGCGATGAGCTTGAGAAAAAAATCCTCGCTGGCGTCGATCGCCTGTTTGATAAAAAATTTGCTGCGTTTGAAGACAGAATAAAGCAGCTTGAGGCCCGCCTGGCGATGCAAAATGAGGAGTTCTGCAGCACCGTCAACTGCCAAATCGGAAAGTTAAGAGAAGAGGTGGAAGCTGTGCAGCACGACCTTGCTACAATGTCCAATGAATTTGAGGACCTGCGGCGCCAGTCTAGGCTCCAAGACGTGGTAATTCGGAGCGTTCCTGCCACAAACGATGAAAACCCGAGTCAAGTTCTTAATGCTATTTCGTCTACTATTGGGCATGAATTGTCTCGGTATGTCAATGTTTTTAGGCCCCGTCACCGACGCAGCTCTGATTCAGGAAGTGCCACAAACACGAGCTCGCTGCTAATAGCTAAGTTCCCGTCCGCTAATGAGCAGCAGGAGTTCCTCAGAAGAAACCGCCAGCATGGTACCCTCACTCTATCAAAGTTGAACTTAGGTTTCGCGTCTGATGGAGTGGTCAGAATTAACGAGAGCTTGACGTCGAAGAATAGCGACATCTTCCAGACAGCGCGTAGACTTCTACGAGGGAATCTCGTGACATCGGTCTTCACTAGACGGGGACTTGTGTATGTCCAACTTCAGAAAAATCAGCAGCCGCGGATGTTCACCTCTGCCCTTGACTTAAATGAAGCAGTTGGGTCTTCCACAACGCCTTAGCGTTCTTCGTATAACCTGGATCTGCCGTTTATTTTGTTGGGGCCTTAAATTAATGCATGTTTTAAATTTTTTTAATAAATATTTTTGTTTATTTCTTATTTTTAAATATTTTCGTTTTTATTTCTTGTTCTTATTTTAAATAGTTTCGTTAGTATTTTCGTTCATTAATGCATGTTTTAAATATTTTTAAAGATTTTTGCTTATTTCTTATTTTTATTTTTAAATATTTTTTTTTATTCCATATTCTTATTTTTAAATATTTTTGTTTTCATATTTTATATTTTCATTATTATTTAATATTTAGTATAATGATTAAGTTTATCATTACTTATTTTCTTGCTCTTTCTTTTCTTCTCACTTCTTTTCTCTCGCTTAAATTCTTGCTGGTCGTTCCGTGTGGATGCTTGCTCTTCGTCTATGATGGTGGCTAGTGTCTCCCCACTGGACAAGATAAGAACGATCTTTAAGATATTTACTTCGCGTGCAGATGGTCTCAATGTTGTCGGTATAAATGCAAGAAGCCTTAGAAGCAAGAGTGATATGTTGCATGACTTATTTTGCAATACTTGTGTCCATGTCATTGTTGTCTGTGAAACCTGGCTCAATGACAGTATCAACTCTAAGCTTGTAACTATTCCTGGCTATAACATATTTAGGAATGATCGTGTAGGGCGTACAGGTGGTGGCGTTGCAATTTACGTTCATCATAGCATAAGATCTTCAGTTATAATCTCTGCCACGTGCTGTCAAAATGCCCAATACTTGGCTGTCGAATTAAATACTGGTGTAGAAAAGGCAATTGTAATTGGTATTTACCGTCCACCTAGTATTTTTAGCCTTGATAACGTTAACGAGCTCAATATCGCCCTTTCAACGCTCACCAGAAAGTACCGCCACGTCATTACCTGTGGTGATTTTAATATTGATGCTTTAAAACCAAGTACCTCTCTAAGCAATTTTAATTATCTTTGCCAACTGCTTAATTTGGGAATCGTCAATAGCTTACCTACGTACTTTAATGCAATGGTTCCATCACAATTGGATTATTTTCTGGTTGATGACATTCAGAAAATCTTGTTTCATAACCAAATTAGCCCACCTAGTAATTTTGATCATGACTTTCTATTTTTGGCCTATAAAATACACCTTCGGCCTGTTTCTCAGTTCCAGACGATTTTATTTCGAGACTTCAAACGCATCAATTTGCAGCAACTTGAGTTTGCGTGTCGAGAGTTATCTTGGGATCCTGTTTACTCAAGCTATAATATAAATGAAAAACTTCAAGCGTTTTATGACTCTATTAGACCTTTATATGAAATGTTTGTTCCTCTAAGGTTAATAAGGGTTTACCCACGACGGTGTCCTTGGTTCACGCGTGAAGTGCATATTTCAATAGCTGAAAGAGACTTCTTGAATCATCGGTATAAAAAAACGCGTAATGAGGATGTGCGCAGGTTGTACAAACGAGCACGCAATAGGACAGTATCGTTAATTCGTTCAGCTAAACGCTCCTATTTTAGTAACCTGCTGGATATAAGTTTGCCTCCCAAGAGGCTATGGAGTAATTGTTTTTTATACAAAAACTTTAAACGAATAGCATAATTTCTCGGACGCCTCTAACTGCAGTACACCTGTGTAAAAAAGGTAAAGAAACAAAAAAACCAAATAAAAAGAAGAAGAAGTAGGATTCAGTTATAACAGTTCAAATTTATTCATGATAATTCAAATATCAGTAATTCAATAAAATTCAAGTTCATATAAATTAGTTCAAATTTAGTTATTTAGTTTTAGTTAATTAGTTTAGTTAGTAAGTTTATTAATTCAAATTTCAATAAAGAACAAAACTTCTGATAAATTAGACGTTTGTCAAATTATTTAGTCAAATGACGATTTGATCAAAGTTTACTTAATTCACCCTCAACAATGTTGGAAACTATAATTCAATTCCTTAATAAATTCAAGATACAAAAGGGATAAAATTTTTGACAATTCATAAGTTTAACAAAGTATTAATTCAAGTGAAGACTCACTCAAAATTTATTTGGATCACCCTCGACAATGTTGAAAACTATAAATTCAATCTCATCACCTCGTCAACGATGTAAGCTATGAATTAATTATCGAATTGCAAAAATCACCTCTACAACGTTGTTCACTAAATCGCGAAGTTCAAAATTTCGAAGAAATAATAAATTCAATCACCGAATCACAAAAGAAATAAAAGAGAAAAGAAAAAAAATATATATATAGAATTTTATCAGCATATAAAATGAGGTACTCACCTGTTTTTTAGAGTTGACCTTGAACTTGTATGACAAAAAGGAAATTACTGTTGTATGAAAACAACAAGGAAAGGAAGTACTGTGTTGATGGTCGAATCCCAACAACACAGTAAAGATTAATATCTTTGTTGATGGTCGAATCCCAACAACAAAGAAAGGTTAGTAGTTTGTTATGGTCGAAACCCAAAACAAACGAAATTAATAAGCCTTGTTGATGGTCGAATCCCAACAACAAGGAAAATTAGTAAATCTGTTAATGGTCGAAGCCCAAAAACAGAAAAAGGTTAGTAAACCTTGTTGATGGTCGAATCCCAACAACAAGGAAAATTAGTAAACCTGTTAATGGTCGAAGCCCAAAAACAGGAAAAGGTTAGTAAACCTTGTTGATGGTCGAATCCCAACAACAAGGAAAATTAATAAATCTGTTGTTGGTAGAAACCCAACAACAGAGGAAAGTTAGAAATGGGGAAAAAAAAAGAATAAGGAGGAAAAAAGGAACAAGTCCAGGATCAACTTACCTCGGTGAAGCTCCGGTGCAGAGAGAGCGAGCGTTTCGTTCGCAACAATATTTAATCGTTTGCTTGAATTTCAAGTTCAAGTGGGGATACAAAAGAAAACCGTAACGTTTGAAGTGATCTTTGCTTCGATAATAAAAGTGGGAATGCGATTTTATACGTACGCATGTATTGAGGTGATGGGGTTACCAGAGTAAATTTTGAATGAATATCGTAAGTTCAAAATTAATTATAATAAACTTAAATTATATTATTATGTTAATAATGATGTAATATGATGATGGTTAATGTGGTGATCTTGGCCAAATATGATGATGTTTATGTTTTGATGGATGTCCATTAGTAGCCAAATGACCAAGCTTCTTTATCAAGTGGTTCCGAAAGTGTGTAATTAAACCTGTTCTCCATCAGTTAACGTTATTCATCTGTAATAATAAAAAATTAAATGCCCTAAAGGTGATTCGGTGATTGGATTTTAATCCGACAAAATTCAAAGGATAACCAAGAAAAATTCCTCGCTGTGAAAGTATTTGAACATACTCCCCCCCGTTGAAACATTTTGATATGTTTCAAAACAGTAAATTAACAAATCACCTTGAGGTGTTGAAACTAAATGGGAGAAGAGGAAGGGGAGAAACAATAGATGAACTGAAACAATGGCGGTAGACTCAGTAACGTTTATTAGCCCAAGTCGACCTTGATGAATTGAGAAAAAAAATAAATAAAATAAGAGAAGAGGGAATAGAGAAGCAATAAATAAATAAACCATAACTTCGATCGAGTAACTTTTACTAATCCATTTTGCAACACCTTGAGTTTAATAGTGTCTCCATTACTAAAATGAAGACCCATTTTACGTCGGGATGTTTATAACAAATATTTAAACGAAAATGTTTGTGTTTCTGCATAATTGTCCTCATCGTTTCAAAACTAAGTAGCAAATAAACAATCACCATGATTCTAGCATTGAATAGGTAAATGATCAATGGGATTGGCTAAAGGGAAGCAAAACAATACAAACTAATTATGAATATTTTTGTTAATCCATCCAGCTAGAAATGTATCTTCATTAGGATACGCATGAAATTGACATTTTATCTTCTCCATGTAATAATTGGTTTCGATGTAATATGCAGTACATCTAATTTTCATTAAGACCTTGAGAAACCAAGCGAGTGGCCCAAAATATTAATGTTAATTCTCTCAAGGGTAATTCTCTGAATTTAATTTTATCTCATTATCGATCTCGGTTACGTCTTTGTAAGAGACGATGATCCTAAGACTTGACTGTTTTGAACTTTGTACCATATTATTTGTTTGCTTTTCGTACATAGTAATGCAATGATCGGTATGAGTTGTTCACAGATATCGGGAACAAATAATTAATTGATAACAAAGGGATTTGAGAGAGCGAACCTTTTATGATAACAGAATTGTTAATATTCAACTGTTAGAAAAATTTTATTACCAGGAATTTACTTGATTTCAAGTTCAAGGATAATTGACTATTGAGACTGTTAATAAGGAGATTTGTACAACTAAATTTTAAAGTGAAGCAGAGTGGATGGACTGAAGAAATTAAATACAATTCGTTTAACTGACATAAGGTTATGTATGTATGAGGAAGTGGATTCAAATTCAATTTTCAGACTGAGAATGTGCAACCCGTATGTACAGGGCATGTAATTAGTTTGATACCTGTGGAAATTATCAATTATGTAAACGGAAATAATATTTTTTCAGATTTTATATGTGTGGGATTTATATGATTGTGTTTCATATAGGTTAATGGCGGTAAAGAAAGTTGAATTATTTTATGTGTGCACTGTATTTCAAGGCATAAATTATAGCCAATTGTTATGTACATAGGTTAATTATGGTTTTTCTGATTTTAAAGGAGGATATGAAATCATCCCATGAGATTGTACAGTGCGCAGTTGTGCAGGTGGTTGTATTAATTTACCTGCAATTCGAGGACTATTGAATTTGAAAGGGATAATAGTTATTTGATGAAGTAGTTAAAGTTGAATTGTTTGAGTTACTGGCATTTATTGCCTGGGAAGAATATTGTTAGAAAAGTTAGAACATGAGGGTTATTTTGAAGAAATAAAATACGAAGAAACATTTGATTTTGGATTTTCTATGCTACGTTTATTTTTATTAGTAGCAACTGGTGCTGCGTTGGGCGCTGAAAATAGTTCCTTACCTTGAGACGCTTGTGATGTTTTAACTGCTGTTTGTCCGCAGCAGTTGAGTACATTAAAATATCCTTGTGTCTTGTAGGTAACATATTATTTGTAAAATTTAATGAATTAACAGTGATTAATGAATTACTTGTGTAGCAAATTGGTTTAGATGAGCTAAGAAAGACGTTACAATTATTGGTAGATGAAATTAATTTTAATTTAGGTAAGGTTTCTGTAGATGTAATCGGAAAGGGATCTGTTTTCAAATTTGCATTTCTTTTACTTGATAAGTTAGTTTTGCCATTAATTCTATTGCTGAATTCTTTACATGTAACAGTTTTCGAGGACGTCATCGTCTTCTTATCAGCTGTTAAAGATATGAATAAGGGTTTGTTAAGACTAGTATTTGAAATATTTTCAGAATCTGTAACAACTGGTAGTAGCTTGGGAATGTATGCCAATGGACGAGGTGTGCACACAGGAGCTGTTGATCGTGATGAGTGCGATCCATTTAAGTATGGTTGATACCTTTTTGGGAGTTGAACTTTGTAAAGAATTTTTGTGTAGTAAAGTATGATGAGTTTTACCGCATTTTCTGCATCTAAACTTACTGGAGCAATTTAAAGTGGAGTGGGACTTTGAAAGACAGTTAAAACACAATTGGTTTGACTTTACAATGCCATACTTTTGTTGATGGGAGAGATTTGAAAATTTAGAACATGTTGACAATGTATGAGATTTTTACAACACGGACAAGTAGTCGCTGCGGTGGAAGAGAATGGGTGAGAAATTTGGAATTTGATCCAATAGATGGGTATATATGTAAGAACTAAACTCTTATAAACACTTGATGTGGAAGAAGTTGATATAGATGAGAACTCGCCTCGAGAGTGTAATAAATTAGGATGGTATGAAAACCTTCCAATTGATTTGATTACAAATGAGGGACTTGCCTCGGAAAATGGTATAATTGAGGACTAGGCTCATGTAAATTTAGCTTGGTGCTTAAGACCTTGCAACAGGTGAGGGACTTGCCTCGAGAGTGTAATAAATTAGGTTGGTATGAAAACCTTCCAATTTATTTGATCTCAAATGAGGGACTTTCCTCGGAAAATACTATAGTTGAGGACTAGGCTCATGTAAATGTAGCTTGGTGCTTAAGACCTTGCAACAGGTGAGGGACTTGCCTCGAGAGTGTAATAAATTGGGTTGGTATGAAAACCTTCCAATTTATTTGATCTCAAGTGAGGGACTTTCCTCGGAAAATACTATAGTTGAGGACTAGGCTCATGTAAATGTAGCTTGGTGCTTAAGACCTTGCAACAGGTGAGGGACTTGCCTCGAGAGTGTAATAAATTGGGTTGGTATGAAAACCTTCCAATTTATTTGATCTCAAATGAGGGACTTTCCTCGAAAAATACTATAGTTGAGGACTAGGCTCATGTAAATTTGCTTGGTGTGTAAGACCTTGCTATGAGTGAGGGACTTGGAACTTTGCAATTGATTGAAAAGAGGGGCTTTGCTTCGGGAGAATAATATAGATGAGGACTAGGCTCGAATAATTGTTCGGTGTTAGAACCGTACAATTGATTGAAGTGAGGGCTGTGCCTCGGGAAATTAATATATTTGAGAACTAAGCTTGAATAATTGTTCGGTATGAAAACCTTACAATTGATTGAAGTGAGGGCTGTGCCTCGGGAAAATAATATATTTGAGGACTAGGCTCGAATGTTCGGTAATAAAATGCAAGAACTAGGTTCAAATAAAAATAGCTTGGTTTGTAAGACCCTGCTATGGGTGAGGGGCTTGCCTCGAGAAAATTAAATTAATTTTTGAAACTAAACTCAAGAAACATTTCAATAATAAAATGTAAAAAAAAACTAGGCTCATGTAAAAATAGCCTCTTGCTATGGGTGAGGGGCTTGCCTCAAGAAAATTATAAATTTTAAGACCAGGCTCGAAATAAAAATAGCTTGGTGGGTAAGACCTTGCTATAAGTGAGGGACTTGCCTCGAAAAAATAATAATAATAAACGCAACTTAAAAACACTCGAGTAAACAGTTTGAAAATATTCTCTTGAGTTTGATTGCTTGACATGAAACACCTTGTCTTGATAATAGAAAGTCTTGAGCACTAGGTTCACATTAATATTTTATACTAAGATCTTATAAAATGATAAACTTTAATTTCACTTGACTCCTTTTAAACACTATGCACTGCACTTAGAACACATCCGGCTCGAAGGACCATATGTTTTTTATACAAAAACTTTAAACGAATAGCATAATTTCTCGGACGCCTCTAACTGCAGTACACCTGTGTAAAAAAGGTAAAGAAACAAAAAAACCAAATAAAAAGAAGAAGAAGTAGGATTCAGTTATAACAGTTCAAATTTATTCATGATAATTCAAATATCAGTAATTCAATAAAATTCAAGTTCATATAAATTAGTTCAAATTTAGTTATTTAGTTTTAGTTAATTAGTTTAGTTAGTAAGTTTATTAATTCAAATTTCAATAAAGAACAAAACTTCTGATAAATTAGACGTTTGTCAAATTATTTAGTCAAATGACGATTTGATCAAAGTTTACTTAATTCACCCTCAACAATGTTGGAAACTATAATTCAATTCCTTAATAAATTCAAGATACAAAAGGGATAAAATTTTTGACAATTCATAAGTTTAACAAAGTATTAATTCAAGTGAAGACTCACTCAAAATTTATTTGGATCACCCTCGACAATGTTGAAAACTATAAATTCAATCTCATCACCTCGTCAACGATGTAAGCTATGAATTAATTATCGAATTGCAAAAATCACCTCTACAACGTTGTTCACTAAATCGCGAAGTTCAAAATTTCGAAGAAATAATAAATTCAATCACCGAATCACAAAAGAAATAAAAGAGAAAAGAAAAAAAATATATATATAGAATTTTATCAGCATATAAAATGAGGTACTCACCTGTTTTTTAGAGTTGACCTTGAACTTGTATGACAAAAAGGAAATTACTGTTGTATGAAAACAACAAGGAAAGGAAGTACTGTGTTGATGGTCGAATCCCAACAACACAGTAAAGATTAATATCTTTGTTGATGGTCGAATCCCAACAACAAAGAAAGGTTAGTAGTTTGTTATGGTCGAAACCCAAAACAAACGAAATTAATAAGCCTTGTTGATGGTCGAATCCCAACAACAAGGAAAATTAGTAAATCTGTTAATGGTCGAAGCCCAAAAACAGAAAAAGGTTAGTAAACCTTGTTGATGGTCGAATCCCAACAACAAGGAAAATTAGTAAACCTGTTAATGGTCGAAGCCCAAAAACAGGAAAAGGTTAGTAAACCTTGTTGATGGTCGAATCCCAACAACAAGGAAAATTAATAAATCTGTTGTTGGTAGAAACCCAACAACAGAGGAAAGTTAGAAATGGGGAAAAAAAAAGAATAAGGAGGAAAAAAGGAACAAGTCCAGGATCAACTTACCTCGGTGAAGCTCCGGTGCAGAGAGAGCGAGCGTTTCGTTCGCAACAATATTTAATCGTTTGCTTGAATTTCAAGTTCAAGTGGGGATACAAAAGAAAACCGTAACGTTTGAAGTGATCTTTGCTTCGATAATAAAAGTGGGAATGCGATTTTATACGTACGCATGTATTGAGGTGATGGGGTTACCAGAGTAAATTTTGAATGAATATCGTAAGTTCAAAATTAATTATAATAAACTTAAATTATATTATTATGTTAATAATGATGTAATATGATGATGGTTAATGTGGTGATCTTGGCCAAATATGATGATGTTTATGTTTTGATGGATGTCCATTAGTAGCCAAATGACCAAGCTTCCTTATCAAGTGGTTCCGAAAGTGTGTAATTAAACCTGTTCTCCATCAGTTAACGTTATTCATCTGTAATAATAAAAAATTAAATGCCCTAAAGGTGATTCGGTGATTGGATTTTAATCCGACAAAATTCAAAGGATAACCAAGAAAAATTCCTCGCTGTGAAAGTATTTGAACAGTAATCTCCGTAATCTTGGAGCTGTTGGTCAAAATTACCTAAAAGCAGAGTTAGATCCTGATGTCCTGAATACATTCTTTTCTTCCACCTCCGATGCAGTCTGTAATTTTCCTTCTTTCAACTTAAATTATACTTCTGATGGCTTTGTATTTCGCTGCATTGGCGAGGATGAACTTCTTTCTACACTATACTCAATAAAATCTGAGGCGGTTGGCTCTGATGATTTTCCACCTAAGTTTTTAAAAATCATCGCACCGTTTGTATCAAATGTGCTCACGCATATCTTCAACTACTGTCTTACGTGTTCCCAATTTCCAGCACAATGGAAGCTAGCGTTGGTGGTACCTATTCCAAAAACAATTTCCCCTTTGCAACCCTCTGATTTCCGTCCAATTAGTCTTCTATGTTTTTTGTCAAAAGTATTTGAAAAAGTAATTTTTAAGCAACTTATTTCGTATATTGAAGAAAACTGTCTTCTTTCTGAATGGCAATCTGGCTTTAGAACTGGACATAGTTGTGAAACTGCACTACTAAAAGTCTCTTCTGATATCTATGATGCTTTGGACAACCGTAAAGTAACTTTCTTGACTTTACTCGACTTCTCGAAAGCATTTGATTCGGTTGATCATGTAAAGCAGCAAAGCAGAAATTAGGTAGTAATTTCGGTCTTGGTTCTACTGCTGTGAAATTGATTCAAAGCTACTTGTGTGATCGTTCTCAAATAGTTAAAATCCAGGATAAATTTTCCGAGCCCATACTTCTACGCTGTGGAGTGCCACAAGGCTCTATTTTAGGTCCCTTGCTATTTAGCATTTACATTAATGACCTTCCTCTTGTAATTAAAAGCACATCTATACACTTATATGATGATGATGTGCAAATCTACATAAGTATGCCCATAGATTCAACCGCTGAGTGTATTCGTAGACTTAACGATGATTTGAGAAGTATTTATGATTGGACTGTTAATAATAAACTGCCCCTAAATCCTAGGAAATCTTCATGTCTGGTGGTTAGTAAGACTCCCTTTGTATTAAGCACGCTCGCACCAATTATAATAAATGATGTCATTTTGCCTTATGTTGACTCAGTCAGAAACCTAGGTGTTGTGTTTAATTCTAAATTTAGTTGTTGTAGTCATACGAGCAGAGTTCTTCAAAAAGTCTATGGATGTTTACGTCAATTATGGGTAAACTCTAGCCTTCTCACACCTGATATGCGTAAAATGCTTGTGATTGCTCTAATCATGCCTCACCTGAGGTATGGTAGTCTAATTTTCCCGAAACTTGATTCAGTGTGTATGAGAAAAATGGAAGTTGCATTTAACGATTGTCTTCGTTTCGTCTATAGGCTAAGACGGCATGATCATATTACACCATATGCATCCAGCTTATTGGGTCTTACTTTTGCAAACCATCGCTCTTACCACAAATTAAAATTTATCTTTAAGCTTATGAATAAAATGTGTCCACGTTATTTGTTTGAGAAACTACGTTTCTTACAATCCAATAGGCAGGTAACATTATTGATTCCTAGGTGTAACTCGTCATTTGGTGATCGTTCTTACTTTGTCCAAGTTGCGCGTAAATGGAATGCTTTGCCCTGTGGTATTCGGAGTGCGACATCTAGCCGAACTTTCAGCAAGCTTTTAAAAGACCACTTTAGTTGATTCTATCTTTCTTTCTTTTCACTCTTTCTCCTTCTTTCTCTCTTATCTTCTGCTCTCATTCTTTTCTATTTTAGCAATTGTTCAAATATTTTTTATTTCCTCTTTTTTTATGTACAGTTAAGATGTTTAATCTATGTACTCTACCAATAAATGTTATTATTATTATTATTATTATTATTATTATTATTAATCTGGGGCTTTCACTCCAGATTCCGACCCCCACTCTCTGTTTTGGAACCATCCCTGTACCATACTAGTCCACCCGGCAATACATTAGGAAAAGTCCAGGTTAGCCTATCCTGTATGTACACAGAAGGTTGCTCGATTGCTTTATATTTTTAATTTCGGAATTCGTGTAATTCTTACAATAATCAAAACCTCACGCAATCGCCTTTCTACTTAAGGATGGATGAATCACTACTGCCATGCTTTAACTAAAATTAAAAATAAGAGATATTGATCACTTTAAATGTCAGCTCCACATAGTATACATGGCCTATGAATTTGAGATACCCAAGCTGTTAAGCGGAGCAGAGATTTATATCCTTACTGAATGAAGATGGGTCTATCATCCAGCCATAAGAGCACTTGTTCGTACACGCTCATAAGTCATAGCCATACACCCTTTCATATTAACTCCGTACCTCAAAAGTGCTTTAGATGTGATTGTTCTGGCATTTGAAAATCCGCTCTAAATAGGCCGGCAATAAATATAAGTACAAAACTCCCAAGACACTAGGCACAGCCCGAGAACGCTCTTAGGCGGTATTTAATTGTAGGCGAACGTGATCCAATGAAATCTGTGCCTTTATTTCATTAATATGGAAATTAGAGTCATAAAACTTCAGCTGCTGCAGGTTGCCGCTTACTGGCAACAGCGCTGTAACATCGCACACGGCGCGAACATGCGAAGGTTAAGAGATGGCAGCATATGTAGATGTAAAAAAAGAACGTTGTTTAATTTATTTGAAATCTCATAACGTGGCGTCTGTGTGTGTGCAGCCGGAATGTGACTGGAATCCTGAATTGTATCTTCCATATTTTTGCGGCAGGATTGCGAAACAATCCTCGCAGGCGATTCTCACATCCTGGGGCGGTGGTGTGATAACTGTGGGCTTGGTTTAGCGGTGTCATTCTTAAGTGTAATAACTTAAAAATCTTTTCAGATTTTTCTGGGAGTTTTTCAACAGAAGGAGCAGAAGGTTTATTTTTATCCTATTTTTTTAAAAGAGTGAAAGTAAAACATTTTTGATATTGTAGATACGTATCTACCTTTATAAATAAAGTCAGGAACCCATTTTGCGGTGAAGCGCACCGTTTTGTAACCGCACTCATGAAAGACCTTTAAGTACATATATGTATGACAGTGTGATTGGATGGTTGGCAGCCCAATAGGTGGGGTCAAAAACAAGCTAAAGATGGAGCGCGCTGGACGCTTGTATTATCTCTGAAACGACTTAGCCCAATTACAAAAAGGAAAGGACAATGGGCCTCGAAGATCATACATATATTGCCCGAATTACAAGCGCCCACTTTTCGCTGGTCAGTGCTCAACCATTATATTGTAGATAGACTGAAATCAGAATATTTGTTTTATTGGTAAAGAGAATCAATTCTGTCTATTCCGAATTAACGAGTTGCTCACACAGGACCTCGCGCTTTATTTCCAAGAGCCATCTCCACATTCTCAGAGATCTAGGAAAGAAAATTTCGGAATACTAAGATCACCACATGTACACATAGGCGTTTACTTTTGCCCTGTTGTTCTCTGTTTTTAGTTTTTAGTCTTATCCATCGCCATAGCATCAGCGAGCTAACTTCCACTGCGATGTGCCCTGGCATGTCGTTTACGTTTTTTTTATGTGATATTCTAAACTCAGGTATCACCCTTTATTCTACTAGTTCGTCATGTCGTATTTGTAATGGTGCTGCATGCACCTTAGCTCGAAGGATAAAGACAAGAATAGGATAGGGTTGGAGGGAGTCAGGGGGTGTTGGAGAAAATGGCGATGAAGCGTGCGTTTGAACTATTGGGTGTTATATGAGTTCGGGAATACTGACTTTGGAAGGTTGTTCCACATACGAGTTGTTCTTGTTATAAACGAACTTCTAGATCGGAGTGTGCCTGAAGATAAGGGCTGTAAACTGTGAGGGTAAGACGAGCGGGCAAGTCTTGTGTTGCGGGAGAAATGTTGCCACGGAGGCATGAGGTTACTTATTTCAATGGAGCAGGCATGGTGATGAAAGCGATAAAACTTTGCAAGAGCTGCTATCCCTGTCCCTGTTAATTGAATTGGACAAGAGCTAGCGATGATGCAGACAAGGTCTGGCGCGTGCTTGTATTATATTATCGAAGCCTTAGAAGTAATATAGAGTACCGTCGTCAGCAAAACTATGCAGTGAATTGGAGGGAATTTCTAGCAGGCAAGATAGAATTTCAACCGAAGAACTATGGCGCCGTGCCGGCCAAGAAGGGATAGACGACCAAATCAGGCGAAGGAAATAGAATTGGGCTGGCCACACCTAGCGACACGAAAACGAAAATCTAGCCAAACAGGTCCTTGACTGGAATCCGCAAGGATCCCGTCGAGTAGGAAGACCTAGAAAAACTGGGAGATCCTGGTCGGAGCTGAGAGCTGTCGCGCAAAACAGAGTCCGCTGGAGGGTAACTGTTTCCGCCCTATGTCCCATGAGGGATTAAAGGAGCTTAAAGAAGAAAGAAGAAGAACTATTACAACAACAAATTCAAGACTTTTGGAAAAGATGGAGCCGAGAATACCTTTCACGACTTCAACACCAAAACCAAAATGGCCAAAAAACAACCAAACGTTAAGGTCGAGGAACTAGTGCAATAAAAGGAATTAAGAAAAGATATAAGTTTGGTTGTACCCCACATCAAGCGTGGAGATTGTCAACTGATTGATTAAGCTGACAAATTTTTGAAACCCAAGAAGGATAATACCAGACCGAGGAACAGATTTTACAGCCAAACTGTTTCAAAATGGCCGCATAGAACATTCGTTAATCACTACTGGCGTCCCGAGGGGAAAGTAGAGAGGATAAATCGTATCCTAACACCGATTCTAACCAAATCAACCGCGGAATCAAACAACACATTGATCGAGTTCAGGCAATGATAAATAATACCCCAACAAGAAGTACGCCCGTATTTTAACTGGCATGGAAATGAAGCTAGCACCATTACCAGACTTTCAAGCCTTTAAAAGCGACGATAACGCGATGACAGAACATGCAGGAAATGCTACGACGAGAAGCTAAACAAAATATTACTAATCTTCAGGAGTATAGGAGACAAAGCAATAAGAAGCATAAAGCTGCAAGAGTCTATGAGGAGAGCGCCTTGGTTGCAGTCAAGGGAAAACAATTTAGCCCAGGGTTGAAATTAAAACCTAAGGTATTGGAACCTTACCGTGTAGTGAAACGACAGAATCACGACCGTTATGAATTGGAAAATACAGGTGACCACAAGGGACCCAGGATAGCTCCAGCCGCAGCGAATGGCCTTAAAGGATGGGGCTACTCATTCGGGATATGATACGTCAGACTGACCGAATGTGAGATCTGAACTCGATTTACATAGTATGGAATAAACTAAAATATGTGTCCTAGATTGTGTTAAATAAATTTTGTAAAAAAGTAGTGTTTTGTTCAATTGCAGGCCCAGAAGTGCAAATCTTAAAATAACTTTGGGGGTCAATTCACCAAAGCAGATCCTCACATGTATAATGTTATCTATTTCATTAGAACAGGTAATTTGTTTATTTTGTCGTAAAAAGATTTTAAATAAAAATAACTAATAATTAATAATAACCAAAAAATATAACACCAACAAAAATTGCCGCCCCCCGAAAAGGCCTGCGCCCCGGGATGTAGCACATTTAGCCCTGTGGTTAGAGTGGCCCTGAGTTGCACTACTTGCTCGAAGATAAACTGACTGTGGCTTAATGATTCGTTATGCCCAGTCGCTAATTTTTTACTATTGTAATAGTTCAGTCAATCTGGCAAATGGATCTTGCAAAATCAAACAATTGGATGAAACTTGGTGGAGTAGGTAGGAAGTGATGTTAGAAAGTGACCTTGCTGAAGGCCGCCTGATACTCGTGTGCGTTTTTGAAAAAACTCAAAAAAACTTCAAAAAATATTTTGAAATGGATTTATCTCGAAAACTAAGGATCTTACAAACAAATGTTTCAAATAAAAAATGTAGAGGACATCGTTATCTACATTTTTTGTCATTGGTGCAACATTGTACAACAAAAAGTGTGCGCAGTAGGTGGCGCTAAAGTGCTCAAAAAAGGGTTTTTCACCCTTTTCACCCTTAAATTTTATTTTTTCAGCTACAATCCAAATGGGAAAATTGTTCCTTTCAAAATTACGAACAACTTTTATTTAAACATTTTTTCATACGACTTACCGTTTCAGAGCAGCAGCTTGATGAAGTATGGAAATCCCAATATTATGCTTGCACAAAGTATAAAGACAAGCAAAGTGCATATAAAAGATGTAAATTTTTGTTTATAACAAATAAATATTAGTTTGAAGTATTAAAATTAGACATTTATAATACGTTTTCTATCATTTACGTTTCAAAGTTATAGTGTAGTGCAGCAGCAACAGCAGAGAGTTAACACTTGTTCCTAGAATAGCATAGGTGTTTGTATATTGTCACATAAAATGAATACATGTACATTATAAAAGAAATGTAAGCTTATTTACCAATACAATTGTGGACCTCCATTAGATTATTTTGTCGACCTAATCCAAATTTCTCAAAGACTTGATGGCAATTTGTAACTGTAAAATTTTCAATGCATTATTTTATACTATACTTTCTTTGTAAAAAATAATAATTTCACAAAAGATTCAACTACTTTGAATATTTCATATTAAAGTATAAAAAATACGGATTATACATTTCTAATTTTGATAATTATTAAAAAAATTATTTGTTATAAACATTATTAATTGTTACATTCAAAGTTAAACAAAAATGACATCTTTTATATGCACTTTGCTTGTCTTTATACTTTGTGCAAGCATAATATTGGGATTTCCATACTTCATCAAGCTGCTGCTCTGAAACGGTAAGTCGTATGAAAAAAATGTTTAAATAAAAGTTGTTCGTAATTTTGAAAGGAACAATTTTCCCATTTGGATTGTAGCTGAAAAAATAAAATTTAAGGGTGAAAAGGGTGAAAAACCCTTTTTTGAGCACTTTAGCGCCACCTACTGCGCACACTTTTTGTTGTACAATGTTGCACCAATGACAAAAAATGTAGATAACGATGTCCTCTACATTTTTTATTTGAAACATTTGTTTGTAAGATCCTTAGTTTTCGAGATAAATCCATTTCAAAATATTTTTTGAAGTTTTTTTGAGTTTTTTCAAAAACGCACACGAGTATCAGGCGGCCTTCAGCAAGGTCACTTTCTAACATCACTTCCTACCTACTCCACCAAGTTTCATCCAATTGTTTGATTTTGCAAGCAGACGCCTTTTTTTTCGCCAGATTGACTGAACTATAAGGAATATTAGCAATACGCGTTTCCTGTTGAAACGGGTCTATGTAAAAATGTGGTCCAACTTTTAGGATTATCCGCGGGCGCTGAATGTACCACCAAAATTACAAAATGATATTATTTACCTTAATAGATTCAAGGTTCCGTTAGTTAGTAGATTTCCTGTATTAAACAGTTGTCCAAAAATAACACAAGGCAAGAAAATTAAGTGTGAAATAAATTGAGAATCGATTAGACTCATGTGTTTCCTTCGTTTAAGTGTTTTTTATAGAATTACCGCTTGGGGATCTACACTTATTTCTACCCTACTCTCCAACTGTGATTTCTTTTCTATCGGCCGTGTTTTTTTAATGAACTGGCTGGTTCTTCGCCATATAAAACTGAAAACCCAGGTTCTATCGGGGTCTATCTGGGTCTCTATGGCCGTGTTTTTTTAATGAACTGGTTGGGTCTTCGCCATACAAATTTGAAAACCCAAGTTTTATCGGGGTCTATCTGGGTCTCTATCGAGGTTACTGGGAAATTTTAAAATTTCCCTGCTTTCCAGAACGCGGCCTACTTCAAGCAGGAGGAGAAATGTCATTCAAATTTTGTAAATATTAGGATGACAGGTTTTAAAAAAAACTAATTTAACCCTTAGCTGGCCCACCTCGTTTTTGTAGCATAGCTGATCTATGGGGTGTCCACGAAACCCCCGGAAAAAACTACTTCCACGGAAAATATGCAATATTGACCGTTTAAAAAAATCAGTGGAGTTCTTTGACAACCCTTTTTATGTTCCTATGGCCGTGTTTTTTTAATGAACTGGGTTTTGAGAGCTTTTGAGTTCATTAAAAAAACGGCAAGGGAAATTTTGCAAAACCTCAACTGAATCTATCTTCAGAGTATTTATCAAAAATAGCTGAAACGTCAACTGTCGCCATCGTTATTTGTGTTTGGTTTTTTAAATATCCAGACCATGGAGACTATACAAGGAGATATAACTCTTATGGGAAAAATAACCGGAAATGGATGGGTAGCAGAAACTAAACCTTTAGTTCATTTTTAGCCACAGATGTCGCCTAAAGCTGACGTACCTCACATGAAGTTAGCTGAATTTTACCAGAAAATGGAGCAATGCAAAAAAAAATTCTTTGGAAATTAATAAAAATTCATTGGAACATCCATAAATTGGTTAATTACGAAAAACCGCATCGATATAAATCCAATTTAGAAGCTGATTTTTCAAGTTAGGCGTAAAAATAAAGTATCTTGGTAGTTAACGAACTTTGCCATCAACCGGATGAATATAATCGGCCATGTTTTTTGGGGTACATGTGACTGTGGCGCCCTCACTCAATCAAACAAAATTTGACAACACGGAGTTTTAACTCCTTGTCTAGGCTCCATGATCCAGACACTAGGTATTACTGCAAACGTGGCCTTAAAATGCATGAATTTAAAGTTCCGGCCCGGGGAAAGAGATTTTCAATTCGGATATTATTTGAAAATGTTTGCCATAAAGCTTGGCAGTTGTATAAACCGAATGAGAGAATCTGCACGTCACAGTAATACGAGATAATGGCCTCGATTCCCAGATCCGGCGGGAATTATGATGTAAAAGGATCAAAAGAGCTACTGAATTGGAAGTCATGGTTTAAGGAAAAACTAACGTCTCTGTATACCTTTAAAGAAAAAAAAAGGCAGATAGAACAGAAAAACGCAGTGACAGTTTATTTGTTATGATGAATAAAAATGTTTATTTACAATATTTAATTGACATTTTTCCTCCGGCGTGAAGTAGGCCGCATTCTGGAAAGCAGGGAAATTTTAAAATTTCCCAGTAACCTCGATAGAGACCCAGATAGACCCCGATAGAACCTGGGTTTTCAGTTTTATATGGCGAAGAACCAGCCAGTTCATTAAAAAAACGGCGTGTTTTTTTAATGAACTGGGTTTTGAGAGCTTTTGAGTTCATTAAAAAAACGGCAAGGGAAATTTTGCAAAACCTCAACTGAATCTATCTTCAGAGTATTTATCAAAAATAGCTGAAACGTCAACTGTCGCCATCGTTATTTGTGTTTGGTTTTTTAAATATCCAGACACTAGGTATTACTGCAAACGTGGCCTTAAAATGCATGAATTTAAAGTTCCGGCCCGGGGAAAGAGATTTTCAATTCGGATATTATTTGAAAATGTTTGCCATAAAGCTTGGCAGTTGTATAAACCGAATGAGAGAATCTGCACGTCACAGTAATACGAGATAATGGCCTCGATTCCCAGATCCGGCGGGAATTATGATGTAAAAGGATCAAAAGAGCTACTGAATTGGAAGTCATGGTTTAAGGAAAAACTAACGTCTCTGTATACCTTTAAAGAAAAAAAAAGGCAGATAGAACAGAAAAACGCAGTGACAGTTTATTTGTTATGATGAATAAAAATGTTTATTTACAAAATTTAATTGACATTTTTCCTCCGGCGTGAAGTAGGCCGCATTCTGGAAAGCAGGGAAATTTTAAAATTTCCCAGTAACCTCGATAGAGACCCAGATAGACCCCGATAGAACCTGGGTTTTCAGTTTTATATGGCGAAGAACCAGCCAGTTCATTAAAAAAACGGCGTGTTTTTTTAATGAACTGGGTTTTGAGAGCTTTTGAGTTCATTAAAAAAACGGCAAGGGAAATTTTGCAAAACTTCAACTGAATCTATCTTCAGGGTTTTCAACGTCAACTGTCAGCATTTGTGATACAACAACAGTATATTTTCTTTTTGAATTTTCTTCTAGACGTATTCATCTCCATCTAGAGACCCCGCAAAGCACTAAAATTCACATATACAGCTTTTATTTTCAGAAATGTGTCTCGGCTAAGCTTTAGTCACCTATTTTTCAAGAGAGAATTGAGACATTTGAAGAACAGTCCAATTCAAAAATTTCGGGTCGATTCAATCACAGAAATTTAAATATGACAAGATGCATTATAGCTGCTTTTCTGCCTAAACGGTGCTCGGCGGAATCCTGAAATTAAGTGGACATCACATCGTAAAATGCACTTTAGTAAATTTTAAATAAAATACGACTGCAACCATCATTGAGCTTTTCTCGTCACAGCGAATATACCTACCGAAAAAGCTTTCTTGCAAGTCCCGCCAAAGCGTTACACGTTTGTGCATGTTCCAGTCGTGTTTAGCTTACCTTGTGATGTCATCGGATAATTGCGAAAATCCATTAAACTTGCGTGAGACGAAATTAAACCTGAAACTTAAATATTATTTCTTACCACGATTACCATATTGTTTATTCAATCTTCCCCTAATTACAAACCTGAAGGCGGCAACCCTGTGCGCGTTCTCTCCTCAGATTCCTCTTCGCTGCCATCATTCATCCAGTTTCGACAGTAGTTGCACACTGACGTCGGTTTGTTGCGCTGATTTCAGTCGCAGTTAATTGAAGATTTTCCGCAAACGGTCGGACATAAGTCCTCCAATAATGTGAAGTGCCATTAATCGCGTCATCAATATTTTTTTAAGTTTATTGTCCTTGTTGAAACTGTTTTGTGATATCCAGGATCAGAACTTTGTTATTTCACTGCTGGGAGCCACACATGCAGATTTTCAAGTGAGTGAGGATAGCTTTTATGTTGTTTGTGTGAGTGAGTGAGTGAGAATACACGCAAATTCCAACTTGCATAATGCATCGCCTTGCAGCCAGCCACGGCGAATGGTGGCGGCGAGAGCAGTGAAAGGAATGCGAAAGCGATTCGCGAATTTTGACAAGTGTCGAGATTTCGCTGGATTTTGCCTCCAGTCGTTGTTGATTGAAAATTTTTATTGTTGATTGTTAATATTTAGCAAAGCCGTACTAATTTCGGCAGGTGCTAAATACGGGAATTTTCTGTCAATAATTTGGAGCAATTCGCTCAATTTTTGGTCTGTTTTGATGATGTTTTGGTGGTCGCCATTGTGTATTTTCGTTGAGTGCTGCCAGTGCGCAAAAACTTTTTTCACATTGGTTGTCAAACTTATTTCATATTCGAATTCAATGTTGAAATTTGAACGAGGCGGGTTTTACTTGTTTACCGGCCTGAATTTAACGTCTTGTTTACATAAATGGCTGTTAACACAATTTTAAGGGGGTTTGCTACATTAAAAACACTTGCCTTATTTAATCTCTGTTAGCCCGGAGACTCTTCGCAGCATTGCCTGCCATAGCTTTATTGCTAGGCAATCCAATGGTTGGAAATTTTTTCACTAAAAAAACAAGACAATCTTCCAATATTTATTTGTTTTGACAATAATAGACTCAATTAATAATATTCGTTTTATTTATATGCTACACGGCCAATTTTAGGTGCGTTTCATTTTCATTGTACGGGCCTTTTCGTAAACGTCAAAGCAACTGAGCAACAACGCATCGGCAACAAAGCAGCGCAAACTTCTTTTCGCATACGTATGCATACATTCGAAATTGGCTGCGCTGTTGCATTGACTGTTGCGCAACAGACTTGAATCTTGTACGTTTCCGAACGAATGACTTTGGATCATCTGCGTTTACGAACTCGTTGCATCGTTGCAAAGCATACGTATGCGTTTACGAAAAGGCCCTACGTCAGTACGTTACGCTGGCGTAGTAGGGCGGAAATCAGCGTAGGTTGCAGGTTGCAGCTCATACTATGGTACACCTAAATAAGCCGGCGTAGTACTCCAATGAAAATGAAACGCTTCTTTGAACTCGGCAAGGCAATATTCTCATTGCCATGACCTCATTTAAATCACTACATAAAGATAAAAACGAGGTGAACGCAAGTTTTTGAACCTTCATTATGCCTTGAATTTCACTTGAACTACATATATTACCTTTCCTATTATAATATCAAATAGCTCCATATTATAATATAAATTAATTTAGAAATATTTATACAAAAAAGATATCCACTATCTCAATTATCTATATCTTCTTCTTATCTGAAGGAATGTAGCAAGCCTGACAAAGTTTTATCCTTGCTATGATAGCGATTGCTCCATCGAAATAAAAGCTCTTTTGCCTCCACGGCCAGGCTGTAGTTTTGTTAAAGCCGGCTCCACACGATGCCATTAACACCCTCCAACGTTGGACTCCTGATGGTGAGACGCATCGTGTGGCCGATGCTCGAACTACGAGTGTCCTATATCAAGCGTCCAACTTTGTGGTTTGGGCTGTTTTTGGTTTTTAATCAAACGTTGGAAGCCAACATTCGCATGGCCACGAAAGGCCCTTTATACTGTTGACAATCTATTTTTGTCGTATAGAGTGCAATGTCGAACAGCAGCTCTAGTCGAAAGATAGTGAAGAGCCGGAGAAGTCAAGGAAGGAACAGCCACAACCAAGCCGTGAATTTTTTTTATTCCACCTACTTCCAAAACCATTACTATCGCGACTAGCATCGAGAAACAGCTCGCTGAAGTGTTATGCCTTCTAAAACGAGTTGAATCTCATCAAGCAACCGATGACATGCGCTTTGGTTGAGCGGGGAAGGGCTAGCGAGGGAAGAAGAAAGAAGGAAAGTTATGTAGGTGCAAAGTGGAAAAGGCGAAGGACCGTTGAGCTGCCCTTGATTCGAACCCGGAACCTCTGGGATGGTAACCAGATGCTTTACTCGCTAAGCTACCGAGGTCCAACAGCCGAAACCTAAAACTTCAAGTTACAAAAACGAAGCAACATATCGAAAAAAATATATTTTACATTTCCGTCTTATTTTGGGGTGTGTTATCGAAATTCATAATTAAAATATCGCCGGCACGGAAATCATAGCTTTGTTATAACTAAAAACTTTTGGCAAATACTTCAAGTGTCAATGACTCGAAAACTAAGCGTGGTATCTTATTTTGTGGTGCTTCATCAAAAATCGAGCCACACAAACCGTAGAGGTGCTAACAAAAGAAGAGGGTGTAAAAAATTGGACCCTAGAATGGACCATCCGTTTTGCAATATCCGCCGTTATCGGAATGCAGTCCTCATATTTTGCTTTTTTCTGTTCAAGTTTGAAACAGCGAATTGACTGAAGCTTAATCCAATTTATAACACTCCCGCTTTGTTAAGACCGTGACACAATGGTGGCTTCGGCTTCGGCTTCGATCTCGAAGCCGATGCCTGTCAAAATCAAATGTAAGCGTTGCAATACTTATTATAACACAATGGGAGCTTCGGCTTCGGATTCGATTTCGAAGCCGAAGCCTCAATCAAATGATATTTGATATTCGAAGCGGCGTCGGTTAAAATTTATTTAGAAAATCGAAGTGGGCTGTCCGGTAATTTAAATTTAACACGTGTTTTACATGGATTTTGAAGAAAAATTAATCGAGATAGTAAAGGAAAATCCATGTATGTATTTACAAAAAAGGGTGCAAAGATTATAAAAATAATCAGAAAAAAGACCACGTATGGAAAAAAATAAGTGGAATTTTAGGTATTCCGGGTAAGTTTATATTTATGTCATATTTTAATAAAACAGAATTGAAATCTTTTTGAAATATTTCCAGAAAATGTAACAAATTTTCCGCGATTTGCAAGACGAAGACGAATGCCGTTATTGTGTTATACTTGGCTTCGGCTTCGGCGTCGATTCTTAATTCAGCGCTTCAACGTCGCTTTCGAAGCCGAAGCCGAAGTCGCCATTGTGTCACGGCCTTTACAAGCTTGAAAAAAATTTATTACTCCTATACTTTCTCTTAAGCTTTTAAATTTATATTTTGGTAAAGATTTTGTTAAAATATCTGCTAATTGTTTTTCTTTTTCTGCATATATAAAGATCAAATTGAGTCAACTGCAATCCAAGAAATGATTCTGCTTCAAGTAGATTTACTTCAAAGTTTTCACTCAAACATCGTAATAAATTCAAGATATCATCTTCATTTTCTCTCGTCACTAAACCATCATCAACATAAATAGCTAGTATCAACTTTGAATTCCAAATAAATACCCATGGTTCTGCGTTACTGCATTGGAGATTAAACTTGCTAATCACACTGGTAAATTTTCAGTGCCAGCACCGAGGAGCTTGTTTCAAGCCATAAAGACTCCTTTGCAGTTTGCACACTCGATTTGATCCGTTATTGTATCCACTTGGTTGACACATATACACTTCTTCGTTTAATTCCCCATATATAAGAATGCAGTCTATATCAAATTGTTCGTTTTAAAATTATTTGTCGCAGCAAAGGATAGAAGCACACGTAACGAATTAAATTTTATCACTGGGCTAAAGGTGTCTTCATAGTCAATACCATATCCGTGCCGAAATCTGCGCGCAAATTATCTGGATTGAACTTATTTTCTTTACTTCCTTTTCCACCTTTGATCTTGTACACCCACTTACCTTTTATCCTGTGGTGCAGTAGTCAGAATCCAAGTGTTGTCTTCATTAGGGATTGAAACTCTTCATCCCTAGCAGCCCTCCAATGTTCAGCATCTTCGCTTTAGATAGCCTCTTCATAAGATTTCGGTTCATCATTGGTCATAAATGCACAGCATCCTGGTCACGTCCGAATTTCGAATCACTTTCTCCAACGCAAGGTTGAAAAGGAAGCAGGCCAGACCGTACCCTTGCCGGAGTCCATTATAGATGTTATTGGTCTGGAAAGTGTTCCGGACACCTTTACTTGCTTTGTCACGTTGGTTATAGTCAGCCTACATAGTCTTGTCAGCTTGTTGGGGATGCCGAATTCTCTCCCGGGTGAAAATATGAGGCTGGAAATTTACTGAATTTTTCAATGTTTAAGAGAAGCCGGAAAACGAACGGAACTCGTTCGTTAACTCGCTATCTATTCTCATTAGTGCTTTCATGCAAGCTCTGGGTGCCAACATATTGCCTGTATATGGGCTCCCGGCCTACTTTGGCATTCATATCTCCCAGTATGATTTTTACATACCTGGGGCAGGCATTAAGTTCCTTTTTAACCACTTGCGTGCGTGAATCTTACCTACTCTAATACAATTTAATGCATATTAGAATCAAACTCGTAAAAAAGCTCTTCATTGGTATTTATTTTATTTTTTTTTAATTTGCTTCTTATTTTGGCATTACAATAGCATCTCTCCTCATTTGAAGGTTCAAAAGAAAAAAAGAGGCACCTCTTAAAAACTCATTTTATGATTCTGTCCCACTCAACACTAATACTTTGTTAAATTGCTTTTTGTAAGTATACCACGTATTTAAGGCTCTTTAACATTTATTCAGTTAATTTTATGAACTTTTTTATCACGGGCTAGTGATTTGGTGCTTTGTTTAATCTTGTCACTATTATTTTTGTTTGCTAACGTATTCGCCGTCGACCACAGGTCGACCAAACCAAGTCAAAGGTGTGTAAGGAAGAGGGTGGTCGACCTGCGGAATTGATCAGAATCGGGAAACCGAAGAAACTAGATAAGAAACCCCATGGATATACGAACTAACTATTTACGAAATAATGCTACTGCATCCGGGGCAGCCGATGCCCCAGCGCTAGGGAGCAGGGGTCTTGGTGTGAAGTGGGCTACTGGCCAAGATGCGATCAACACTGATCGAAGAAGAAATACAAACACGTCGACTACGGTGTTTTGGGCATGTTTGCCGAATTGATGATAACCGCTTGTCACGTAAACTTCTCTGGCCAGATTGTCCGGCAGACTGGAGAATTCAGCGATTGGTACCCAAGTAAACCTGGCTAAAGAATATCGAGGGCGACTAAAAGAATCGACGATTATCAGTTATCGAGACTCGGGCCGTTACCAAACATCGGCAAGAATGGAAACGATTATAGAGGAATTGCGAAGCTATTACCTGTTCCTAAATGTTTTGAAAGTCTAGTTACTGACAGACTACAATTTGTTGTTAATAAATGTACATATTTGTGAGGAGCAACATGGTTTTATGAGCGGTAAATCAACTACCACAAATCTAGTGGTTTTTAAAAACTATGCAATTAATGCTATTGAACGTGGTGAACAGGTTGATATTATTTATACAGACTTTGAAAAAGCCTTTGATCGCATTGACACTGCTCTGTTAATTATGAAACTACGTGCGTTTGGTCTTCATTCCTCTCTTCTCAATTGGCTAAGTTCTTATCTTACTGGTCGTAAACAGTCCGTTTCAATCGATACATATCTGTCTAAAACTTTTGCTGTCAAGTCAGGTGTGCCGCAAGGTAGTCATCTTGGTCCGTTGTTATTCATTATTTTTGTTAATGATGTTTGAACATTTTTTCGCATGCCAGTACTTTATTGTTCGCAGATGATTTGAAGATCTTTACATCAATTTTTTCACTATCCGACTGCATTATTCTTCAGAAGGAACTTGACACCCTTTGTTCGTGGTGCAAGGCTAACAGACTAGAGTTAAATCCCAATAAATGTAAAAAATATTCGTTTTATCGTCTTGTTGTTCCTTTTTCTTATTCATATAATATTAATTGTATGATTGTTGGCTCTCCAGTTACTATTTGTGATCTTGGCGTTACCTTTGATCATACGTTCAACTCATCTTGCCAGGTTGACTTTGCATGCTCCAAAGCTTTTAGAATGGTGGGTTTCATAAAGCGAAATTCTACTGACTTTCGGGACTCATGTCCCTTGTTCGGTCTCACTTAGAATACGCATCTGTTGTGTTGAATCCTTATACCTCTCTCCACAGTTCTCGGATTGAATGCGTTCAGAAGTCCTTTACTCGGTTTTCTTTTCGTAAGATCAATTGGCATAATAGTATGCCCTCTTACAATTCCATATGCTTGCTTCTAGGACTGCAGAAGTTAGAGACTAGGCGAAACATTGCCTGTATTATGTTTGTCAGAAATGTGTTAAGTTTTCGTATGTATTAAATCTGCTTCATTACTTACTCTATTTAACATTTATGCGCCTGGCATATCCTTGAGGTCTAGGCCTCTATTGTTTGTTCCTCCGCATAGGACCGTTTATGGCCAGCATGAACCAATAACGTATTGCTCTCGCCTATTTAATGAAATTTATTGCGTGATTGATTTATCTGCTGAGAGAATAGCATTCAAGTCGGACTTACGTCATCTTAGTAGGTAAAATTATTGTATTCTTAGAAATTTTATATATTCATTCCTAGCTTGTCGTTTGCTTTAAATTAATTTGTCTTTATAATCTTATTCTTTCTAACTTATATTTTTTATGTACCTATTTTAATTTTTATTATTAATTTTTGCATTCTGTCTGTTGGAGATTTACTCTGTAGACCAGTAAATAAATAAATAAATAAATGAATCGTGAATGGACCGCCAGCTGATCCGTTAGCTGAAGAAGAACTTATTCTTATAAGCAAAAGTTTACAAATAAGATCCTTTGTACCGTCGAAGTTTTTTATAGAATGCAATTTTGAACAGCAAGATCCAGTCGGATAGTTAGTAGCGAACAAAGTGAGAGAACAGCTGCCAACAAGAATATGCGGTTTTATTCTCCCGGCTCTCATCCAAAACCCCCATCGAAGACCACACGGGTTCCTCGCTCATTATGCGATGGCAGCAGAAAAGACAGGGAATTACTTTAAGGGGGTAGACTACAGTAAAATTTTCAAAAAATTTATTTTTTTTTGGCTTTAAATTTGAAATCAGCAACCTCGGAAACCACCGAGTTAGAAATTTCATCACAAAATAATCAAGATTTCACGTTTTGGCCAGAAATGTGGGACTCTGTCCCACAGTGCAATGTTCAAACGCGTTTTTCTCGAAACGATGTTTTTCAAAACGGTGTACATGATATCTCAAGATCTAATTAACGAATTGACTTGAAATTTGACACACTTCTTTTATGGATGAGTGCCTCTGGCGTCACGTAGGATTTTGTCAATATCTTGCTTCGTTCAATAATTATTAACAATCATAACATGAAATTTGTGCCGAAAAAAACGTATGTATAATTCAGGATTTTCTTTCTCGTTGCCAAAAAATGCTAAAAAAAAGGCTACGTGACGCGATAGCCAATACCATATAGATGATGAGAATATTTGGTTTTTTTGTCTCAGACGACTGGTTTTCGCAGAATCATGTACACCATCCAACAATGCGTGAAAATCATAGGGATGTGCGAAGCAACATATATCGAAATATAGCAACATATATCATAACAAAAAAATTTTTAAACGTTTTTGAAGTAAAACTTCTTTAGGGACGTTTGCTTAAAAAAATTTACATGAGAGTGAATCAATTTCATTCGCGTAACGCTCTCACACATGAAAAATCGTCAGAACTTTCGTATAACGATGGGAAAAGGGGCGGACGGGGTACAAGAGACGATGACACTCGGGGCTGTGTGTGCAACAGTTAAAATACACTCTGCCTTACTGCACAGATTTTCTGGCATGTTAGCTACGTTGTCGCCCAGACTTTGCTTTATCTCATTATAGGAATACAAATTCACCATTCTGTAGAGGTGAATTATTTCAGATTTTTCTTGTGGTTTGGTCACTGGCCGGGCTTATGCCGCGGACACTTTGGAGTTGACTGACATGTTGGAAGCGGCATATACGAGAAGAATTTTCGGCGGTGGTTTGGGTGCTTAGAATACCAAAAGGGAGTGGTGAATTAAATGTGTGAGGTGCTGTTGTTTAAAATTGGCACCCACTTCCGCTTTGGTGAGATGTGCTGGACCTTTCCCCTTTTTAAATTACAATTTTTTTAACTTGCACAAATCGACGAATCGTTTATGTCAAAACATTACACTGTGTGAAAATCGTTCCTGATATGTTTTTTGGGTCGCTGATTACGAAAATCAGGGTCCCACAGTCTTAAAATATGGATGTCACCTTTAAATATGCTTAAAAATTCCCCTTTTTAAGGATTTTCGCGATAATTTTAATTACAAATCAAAATCAATCTAATGAAATACATTTATTGCAACATTTATCAAAAGTGGTTGATTTATAACAAAGCAAATTTTATGATAAGGGATAATAGTAAAGGGCTGAAACTATCCCTACATCGACTGAAAATATAAAGGTTTGTAAAAAATGTTTTTTCAACTTTATGCTTCGAATTCGGTTTAATCAGCCAAAATAAATTATTTTCAACTACGCCTAGAAAGAAGAATTTGAAAAAAGGTTGATTGCATATCTTTTTGCTCCCTTTAAAATTAATTGGCTCCCTAAAAGATTGTATGGGACGAAGTAATCAGGTAATTGGATAGGTGGCTATAAAGGGTGCCAATATCATACTCAAGTAGACTGGCTCTCGTTCGCGTAGGTAAAGCGGCTCGCGTAGGTAAAGCTTCATTGTATGTGGTTGGCGGACTGCTTGGTAAAACAATACCTGGGTTTGGAATAGTCTATGCCGATGCGGATGCAATTATTAATGATCATGAATGTAGCGGGAGCGGAGCATGCATTCAGCTGGTGACATATCCAAGCGTACATGCGTTCAATTCGTTGATAAATAATATAGAAGTGTGTGTATTCAAATGCGACCTGACGGAATGTTCCATGAATGGAATGCATGCCACGCAAAGGTCGGACTACTTTTGACTTTTTCTGTAATGCCGCATTCGAAATAGCACACACAAGTATGCACAACAAACACATGCACCTTGCATGCACTCGTTTAGATTTTCAGGCTATGTTTGAAAGCCGGGACGGAAAAAAACCATGCAATTTTATGAACCTCTGAATGCAATGCATGTACGCTTGCATATGTCACCAGCTTACTTCCATGAGGCGAATGTTTAGATTTTCGTGCCTGTGGCGGTAGTATCCATGCCTGTGGCGGAAGCGTGCATACCCGTGTGGGATGCGCACTTATATGCTATACGTACTAGGTGCACCGCGTGTATGCTTTTAAGAAAATTAGCCAATAAAAATTATTTTTACTCGGTTACTTTTAGGTTTTAATGTAAATAGGAATTCATAAATATTTTCAAATAGTATTTGTATCAAGTCCGTCAGTAGATTCGTCACTATTCTTCCTGCATCTGTCGTTGGCCTGAATTTTCTCAAGCGTACTATAGATCCGACAGACTTTCCACTATATCTATTGCATATTACTAGCCGTTGGGCACAAAAGTTTTACTTCTAAAGTGTGGTCTTAAGCACACTCATATTTTTGTAAAAATATCTTTTGTCATTTGATTTTGCTGATTATTTTTTTTAATATGTACGGAAGATAATAAAAAAAAAAGTTATTAGTGTAACATTATTAGTTAGTTAGCAATAAATTAATGAAAATGACCCACAAACAATGCCCGTTACTGTGCTCTACCCCCTTAAAGAGGAAAACAACAAAGAAAGAATCTTATATAGTTTAAAGAAGTGGATCGAACCACGGATGCCCTGGCTGACCATAGTGTGCCTTAAGGAAAAGGGTATTGTTAGCTCTTCAGCCTGTCTAAGAAGAAGCACTGATTCCTAATGGGATAGGTTCAGTCCCTTAACCCTATTCTCTATCAGGGACTTGGAGGTCGACCAAAAGATGCGTCAGAAGAGTTAAGGATTCTGGAGCAGCTTCTCAGCCCCTCTCTCGTAAGATTGTGCGCAGCCTCATTTCCCTCAACACACCAGTGTCCAAGGACCCAGCAGATCGAGACCCTATTTTTCCTGACCTGGAAACACCAAATCACCCTGCAATTATTTCGAAAAAACTTCTACTTCTAGGAATGCCTTAATGGCAGCTTCACTGTCCAAAATTGTTGGCGCCTTTTAAACCTTTCTCAAGGTTGAGACTAGCGTAGGTCTTAATGGCACGTAATATATTTGATTCAGCCTGGACTCCAGCTCCTGTACCATTTTGAAGGCCTCAACTCTGTCGAATTATTTTGAACAGTATTAGGGACCATTTCAACCATTTCCTCCGCCTCTGTTGCCGTTTATTAATTCAGACGCATCTGTCCCGCCAAAGGTATTATGAATCTTTTTTGTTTCGGACTTTCAGCAAAGTTTTAATCTAGATTCATTTACTTCGGATGTTGTCTTCTAACCCTGTCGTTCTCCCCCTTTTCACAATAGCTGAGCTTGACGTCATACCATTTCGAGTTAATCTTCGTCTATGTTCTCGGATCGACTTAACTCTCCAGTAATCGATAATGCAATCAAAGCTAGATTTCAATGATTTTTTCATTTAGGTGAAGTAATTCGGGAGCTAGAAAATTCCAACCATCACTGAAACAGGTGCACTTTCAAGCTTTGAACTAAAGTCTATTCTATCAACCAAAGCATGGCAACACACCTAGTCTTCACTTTTGCATTCGTCTCTGTTTCTTTAGCATTTCTAGTCAGCTGACATTGTTGCCGCTAGTAAGATTGAGTGCCATCGGCACTCTTCAAACAAGGCAGAAAACACCCAACCCACCATCACACACTTGAAAAACATTCTTTCGCGCGAAGCTTTCGATATATATACACATATAGAGCTTAAAGATTTTTGTGTCCAACAACATTGTGGATACAAGACTTTAATTTGTTGTATACAGATGGGGCATACATGATAGCTCCAATCCCCCCAGAGGACGGGGTACACTCCAATAGCCGCGCTGTATAGAATATACACAGAATACAGAAGCACTGCTGTCGAGACCAGAGCACCCAAACAGTGCACCGCCACCAGGCATAGGCGTATTTAGTGTGAATCGCGCCGCGCTCTAGCTTAAAAGTTTAAATCTAAATAATGCTATTTTTTTCGTTGGTTCGGCTTCATTATTGTGAGCAGCTTGTTTAGTTTTATAATATTGAAAGTTTGGTTTTTTCGGTGAAAGAAAAAATTGTAATGGGCGACGCGACGTGACGTGAATCGAGCATTTTATCAGGTTGAATGTCGGTCATTGAGGCAAAATTTCAACTCGAACGCGTATGGCGTTTAGGGAATATTAACAATTATTGTTGTGACATTATTAAATAATAAACTTTATTTTTGTTTTACATTTTATTTTATTGTATGTGAATTATTTTGTCGAAAGAGACAGAAAAATACTGTTGATTTTTTTTTTGTGTTATTCTTTCGTACATATTGAATTAACTCATAACTCCGGCTGTGCAAATATAAATATATATATAGGCACGCATACATTGACTGTATTTTTAAGTTGCCGTGAAATGATGTCGCGCGAGTTCGCGATAAAAAACCAAGTAAAAATTTTTGTATGCCCGATCTTGAATCGCCAAACAGCAAAGCAACAGTAAAACTTGTTGGCGACGACACCAACAACGAAAGTGACGAACTTGCAGTACAGATTTTCGCCTGTATTTTAATTCGGTCGTCTTTCGCCTCGACAAGTCGCTGCTTCGGTCGTCAATTATTATTGAAAATCAGTGGTTAATCAGTAATTATCAATTAAACAATTTCTGCGAAAGGAAAAGATAATATTGTTCAATTGAAACGATATAGTCTTTAATTGTGATTTGTAGTTTTAACGAAAGATATATCAGGAATAATAATAAATATGGTGAGTTTTTAGGTGTTTGTTTTCTCTCTAATTTTTGATATTTGTGTGCGATGATCGATCCGAACAAAACGCAGTTTTAATTGCTAATTAACTCTGTGTATGGCCTTGGAAGATTTTTTCGAATACGAATTTTTTTTTCGACATTTATACACCTTATGAAAACTGGTACATAATTCGAAACGTGTACATAACTCATTTTCGATCTGGAATTTTATTAATAATTAAAAAAATAAAAATTGATTTTCACTTTCTGTAATGAAAATTGGTGGAAAAAGTGGAAATCTATATAACGTGAAAAAAGCCAATCAGCTGTGGTGACCGCTGATGACAATGAAAATTTTCTAACACTATGAAACAACATGAAAATGATATTATTGTGGTGTTGTATATCAACAACAACAACCTATATATATATATATATATGTATCAACGAAAAAAGCTTTTGGTACCATACATACAAATACCCTATATATTTTTGTATTATTAATTCCAAATGGTTGAACTGAGAATATATTACATATAGTCGCTATATGGAAAAGTATATAAACCACATAAATTGTGAATACCCCATAACTACCTTATATACATTGCAATATAATTTATAGGGAATTCCCCGAAGTTTTAAACTGCATCGGTTCTTATCATCATCCATCATAGAGTGAAGATTGGGAGTAATACTAAAATTAGACTTATGCCTTTATAAAATTTCAATTGTTATGAAATAATTTATACGATACGGAAATTTAATGTTGAGATGTGATTCATGATCGTTCATTGTTCAATATTGATATTTTTGAAACATACATATAGTTTGATATATATGTATATTTACAAACAATGCGAATATGTAGATCAAATTTCTTTATTCTGATACTCTGTTTATAACCAAGCCAAATTCTTTATGCTATATACAAAATTTTATCTCTAAATAAAGGAAATGAAATATTCTCGTTAAGAAAATTAACGTTGGAATTTCTTCAGTGTAGTTTTTATTAATTTCTTCGAGACGACTATTGTTAGAACTGAAGATTGAATTAAGAGTTGAAATTCATTTAAGATTTCATAATACATATTATGCAAGAATTTGATTTATGTGAATTGTTAACCACAAGTTTCTTTAGTAAGAATTTAGTACTAGAATTTAGAATCATTAATAGTTTTTGTGTGGTTATGCAAAAATTCTATTTAACAATCATGATCATCGGACATTGAACCTAGGCAACATCTGTTTACTATAATCTATGCGATTCATTTTCATTATATTTCCGCGAAAGAAAGCCTGCAGAAAAGCAAGAGGGATACAGTGGGGAATTTTACAACGGTTAGTTTCTAATACGCAGAGGTTGCTAACAGTGCCTTTACTTTAGCTTAGACTAACAAAAGCAATCAGCGTTGCTCTCCTTTCTCGAGAGACCACTAGATTCGACTTTTAAAACCACCAAAAAACCACTAAAATATTTTCAACTTCGCTAAAAGTAACTAGATGTCTGTTTAAGGGGAAATAATCAAATTAACTCGAAAAAAAAATAATGACTGCACTAAATGCTATAAAATATCAATATTTTAATAATAGAATCAACATTATAGCTTTGACCAATTATCATTATACCCTGGCTTCACTGGTGACATGAAATTTAAAATAACCTCAATTCGCATACAATTTTCATATATTCAACTGAGGATAAAGGTAGGGACACACTGAGCCCACGTACGCAACGTATGCAACACGTTATTAAATCTAAACGGTTGAATTTGTATGCCTAGAAACACACTTATCATACGCAATACTGTCACACGCGTCCCACGCAACGTTACATCTGCCGATCCAGATCGGCGTGAGAAGGTGGAGGGGATATCATACGCCATCCCACGCGAAAGACCAGTGTGTTTCTAGAAATTACGTTCGCAACGCGTCAGAAGCGCCAGAAGAAATATTGAACGAATCTGACGCCATATACGTTGCGTACGCGTAGTGTGCACACCAACTCTCCCACGTTGGATAGCCTACGTTGCGTACGTGGGCTCAGTGTGTCCCTACCTTTATCATACGCAATACTGTCACACGCGTCCCACGCAACGTTACATCTGTCGATCCAGATCGGCGTGGGAAGGTGGAGGGGATATCATACGCCATCCCACGCGTAAGACCAGTGTGTTTCTAGAAATTACGTTCGCAACGCGTCAGAAGCGCCAGAAGAAATATTGAACGAATCTGACGCCATATACGTTGCGTACGCGTAGTGTGCACACCAACTCTCCCACGTTGGATAGCATACGTTGCGTACGTGGGCTCAGTGTGTCCCTACCTTAAAGCAGACCTCTGGGGTGGTAGCACGTAAGTTGTTTCAATCGACCTCTTCAACAATGTGTGTTCACTGTTCAACGTTTAATCCAGCACTGGATTGGTCGTCTACACTATTCCAGTGGCGCTGAAATGAAAAAATAGAGTATCAATCTAGTCACTGGAATCAATCACCAAAAATCTCCTTGCTTGTGTGGCCAGAAGGGAAATTCTCAGTCAAGCTCCTAAGTCGATATCAATAGCTTGGAATGGGCCTTTTCGTAAACGTCAAAGCAACAGAGCAACTGAGCAACAACGCATCGGCAACAAAGCAGCGCAAACTTGCATACGTATGCATACATTCGAAATTGGCTGCGCTGTTGCATTGATTGTTGCGCAACAAACTAGAATCTTGTACGTTTCCGAACGAATGACTTTGGATCATCTGCGCTTACGAACTCGTTGCCTTGTTGCAAAGCATACGTATGCGTTTACGAAAAGGCCCAATTTACTGAGCAGCTAGAGCAACCAAATTCAACAAAGCGAAAAATCGCCAAAATCACCTCACGTAATTAATGGGCGACCGCTAACTAAGTTGTCATAAAGTGGATATCAAGGCATGAAGGATTCAATGAAAATGAGCGCTTGCACTCCAATACCTTTCTATGGGACATCAAGTCTTTATTTAATGAAGATTTCGAATATGGGCTTGTCTCGCTACTCGACTCGTGTACTAGGTATAAGACAATCTAGCACATCAACGTACCACCAAAAAATGAAATAAGTCAGGCTAAGAAGTAAAATATTCCGAAGGACTATGTTTAAAACTATTCTTACTGATGTAAAGAAACTGGATTGCGAGTGGGCTGGCCAATCACAGTAGTACGTCGAATCTAAACTCTTCCGATGTTCACCAGAGGTCAATACTATCACCTGTGCTATTTTTATCATTGAAATAAACTCTTAGGCTAGGACATACGATTAGGTTTTTCCGCGCCGGTTTTTTTCGTGCTAAATGGAACTCAAGCAATTAGGTTGGCTGCGAAATACGTTAAGGTTAAAACCAAATCGGATTCAGAATCGAAAAGCAACCGTAAGCATCCCCAGTTTGGCAAAGGCTGGTTGCTCGTTTTTGCAGCCTAAATGTGTTGCTACATAAGATTAGGTTTTTCTCGAACGATCTGTTGAAATTCAGTGCATTGGCGTAGTAACCGTAGAGTGGTGCAGAATTAATATTTAGAGTGTTTTTTTTTTTGGTATAAAATGCTTGACCCAGAACGCCTAATTTTAGAAAAAAGGTCATGTCTTTCATTAAAAGCAACATAATTAGAAGTTCGAAGAATCAACGATTATCAGTTACCGAGACTCGAGACGTCGCCAAAAACCGGCAAGAATGGAAACGTGAATCGTGAATAGAGTCCGACAGCAGCGTATCCGTTGCGGGGACGTCCCGCTCGGACCGCCAGCTAACGGATCAAAGAAGATATTTGCCATTATTTTTACACTTTCAAAATTAATGAAACCACTGACTTGCAATAATAAAATGCTCGGAAAACCGTCTCGTATGTAATCACGGCGACGGAAAATATCGGGGACAGTAAGCCGTACGGTAAAAACCTAATCGTCCTAGTCACCTCCTATTTAACAGAATTGTTGATGGCGGTATTTTATTTTATTCTTACTTCTTCAACAGTGTAAGACATAATCAAGATATTCCTTTTATCATCGCGAATTTTCGCTCAGCTCAATCAACAGTATCATTAAGTTATTTCTTGGTTGGAGTGACATGAATCGTTCGATCGATGTTTAATTCATCTGTTTCGCAATGGCAGGCCTAAAACTTATAGCTTACTGATCTCTTAACACCCCGTATGTAACATTGGCCGAGGATCTATGCTGGAAAGAACACATATATCAAAATTGCTGCTGGACGGGCTGAAATGTACAAAGCATTTGTAGCATGTATCAGGCCGCCATACCATCGCATGCAATTTATTTAATTGAGACGGGCCTATAGATCAAAAATATGCCTTCAACCTACCTCGCGTTGAGGTCCTTAATTCTTTCCTAGACCCTTTAAACCACCGTAGCAATATAGAGCTCTAGCACAACTTCATCACTACCATAAAGTCTTCAGCTTAACTGAATTAAACGCTCTCCTACCGCCACGGCAATGTGGTTCATTACCATAAATATATAGAACAACCCGACTGTGGAATATTTTTTTTCCAAAACATCAAAAAAAGTTTTAACTTTTGCTGCATCTTACCTTCCTCATAACTCTTTTGCCCGTTACACATGGCGTTTTATATTTTAAGTATCATTACTCTTGCAAAGAGGTAATGATCTGTGAATAAATATGCACCTCACCTTGAGCACACGTCTAATAATAGAGAGGCTATTCACCTTATAGTAATAAGATCGATTCGATTCCGGGTGGCTTTTTGGATAACTTGGCGGAATACGCTCCAATCGATAATAAGGTTATTGTGGCATCAAAATTTCGCCGAGTTCTCATTGTTGCATAAAGTCCTTCTTTCTCCATAAAACACCTTCCCAATCTCGGTTGCTGTCACCGGGTTTGGCATTAAAATCGCCAAACACGAAGAAAATTTCCGATCGAGGAATTCTATTTACATCCATTGTGAGCAAGCTGTCCATAAACGTTTCTTTATTTGAAATCTTTGCTTCGATTGTCGGAGAATAAGTCGCGGTAAACTTTAACAGCTTAGTTGATGTTTTCAATCTCAATGCTGCAATACTTGGAGCTTGTTCACATTGGGATGAAAGCGCGAGGCATTACAGCGCTTTATGCAGCATAGGTGTGTTTACATTTGTTTCTTTTCGCCATTAATTACAGCTGATTAAACGGAGCTTTTGGAAATAAAAGAAAGTGTTGTCTGAAAGAAAACACATGGATATGAGGAAATTTTAAAAAAAAAAGTGTAAAGCAGCATAAATTGCTGAAAATGCTGAAGTATGCATGTCACTGTACGGAATCGAACCCTGCGATGGGAGTATGGCGTTTTAATCACTAGTGAAGTATCGAATCCCAAAGTCACACTCAACAGTCTCCGGCCATAAATCAGCAAATGAAGGACCAGGCACAGAAAGAAATGTTTCCAGATATATCATTTTTCAAACTGCTAGCTTATTTATGTGCATCTTGATCTTGCAATTAGTATGGAACAAAAGCCTTTGCAATGGTTTTCTTCAGCGGTAACTCCTAAGAAGAGGATTGTTTCTTCAGTTTACATTGCGTCCATTTCAGTTTTCATTGTTTTGCTCGTGCCCATGCAGTTGTCTACGTTTGAGTGAGAATATAGTATCCTAACCGACTCAGTTTGTTGATCTTTTGTACCGAGTGAAATTAAGTACAAGACGTTCCATCTTGGTTAGCCCAAAACTTTCCCTAATGGTTTATGCATTTCGCGTTTACCTGATTTACGTTGTGGTAACTAGGACAAGACAGCAAGTAATAAACTCATGCAAAATTTATAAATTCGGGTATATAGCCAAATGAACAAGGATATCATGAAATCTCAATCCACACTAACTTTTTCGGGCAATCTAGCCTCTCATCTTTATGGAGTCATCGATATACGGAAAGACAATGTAGTTCAACAATGGCCGAATACTGATAAAAACAACAATTTATCGTTTCAAAATAATTTGGACATGCTGGTTAAAAAAAAAGGATTGTCAGTACAGAATCAGATTTCAAGTGACTCAAATCGGAATTTACAGTTTTCAAAAATACTAGTCAACGCACAGAAAATTTTAAGAAATTATATAAAGAAATCCTTTGTTACAAACCAACGTTGACCGATATTGAACGTGTATTTTCAGTATGCACTAATTTTAGCACCAGAATAAGATCGCGTCTTTCAGACAAATCACATCAGGCGGTGGTGTTTTTGGAATACTATTTTTTTTAAGGAATGAGTGTTGCTCCCACATGGTGAATACTACGGCTAAGTTAGGTCTATTGTGTACGTACTCCACTAGCGGAATAGACTATCAGCCTTCCGGACGAAGGCAAGACGGTCTTTAATTGACGAAGACCGGACTTTAGCAAAGCTCATAAACTCTCTGATTGACTTTCTTATTCTAAGCCTGATCAGAGCAGGACATTCACAAAGAATATGTGTGGAAGTCTCGTCGTCTTCCATGCAGAGTCGGAATTCTGTCTGCTGAGACAGTCCTAGGTTTTAGAGGTGATACCGCAGTCTTACATGGTCAGTCAAGTAACCCACCAGCAGCCTTGGGTCCGCTCGGTTTAACGTGATAGTGACCCTTAAGGCAAAGGGCCTTATAACATCTTTAGCCTGTCCAAGACCTGGGACCGATTCGCAATAGGCTAATTTTAGTCCGTTAATCCACTCCTCTATCAGGAACTTGGAGGTGGGCCAAAAAAAGGTACAGAAAGTTTCTGGGCCCTGGACCAACGTCTCAGAACCCTGGCTGTCTGCAGCCTCATTTCCCTCGATACCCCAGTGTCCAGGGACTCAGCAGAGCGAGATCTCATTTCTTCTGGTCAGGCTCTGGAGGACGTCAAAACACCCTGCAACTATTTTGGACGAAAATTTCTACGTTGAGAGTGACTTGATGGACCAAGCTGTCAGAAAAGATTTTAATGTTGGCAAACCTTCCTCGAGGTTGAGTCTAACGCAGGTCGCAATGGCACGTATCTCAGTCTGGAATACAGAGGGCCATTTACCTATTGCAATCGAGATATTGGAGTTGGGTCCTGCGACACCAGTCCCTACTTCTTTGACCCGTCGGTAAACAGTGGAAACGCTTTGGATCTCCAGGAAGAACAAGTGCCCGCCACTCAGAACCATCTCCACCCTTCCCTAATCTCACGTGAGATTTTTCAAATTATAAAAATCTCTAGTAAGGGCTTGAACACAGCAAGTTGGGTCAGTCGTGCGCAAGAATTTATTTGAGATAACTGATAGTTTGGACTCCTTTCTCCTTCTCTATTCCACTCGCTTTTTCCGCTTGTAGTAGACACACAACTACCAAAACGTACCCACTTTTGTGTAGCCATATCTTGAGGCCCCCATTTACATACAGGGCGCCGGCAGGCCATGCCCAGAAAATTTTCGCCTTGCGGCCAAGTATCGCTAACTGTATGGGGCATGCAGTGCAAGAAAACTTACAAAAATCGTTATGTCGGCCATTAATCGAAGATGAAGATTTGAACTTCTATGCACTCCTAAGCCCTGAATTTACGGCAAGAATTCACGACTTATCCCCTTGAAACGGAAAGCTAGGCGCAAAAACCATCCACACTCGCATTCGCGGGTGTTCAGGGAGTGGATCTGGAGCCTACCGGCCGAAAGGCCACTGTCTAACCTAGTTTTCTCGCAATTTTACACTGTTTATTGAAAAAACTCCAAATTTACATGATATATGGCAAGACCCCACTCCCCAACGTGAGATTTGGCGATCCTTATTCTATTTTGAAGTTATTCGATGAATATTATGCCATGTTCATCCCCTAAATACAGACGCCATAACCGTTCCAGACGATTTTTGCCACTTTTGACCGCTTTTCCCGGTTGCTGTCCACTCAGCCGATTGCGGATTTGACTCGGAAGTGTAAAGATGGATCTATGTTTTATCCTTTTCATTTCTCCTAAATAGCAGTCTGATTGCAAACTAATGGTTAAGATGTCACGAGATTTTGACACATCGTTTGACGTTTGATCTAAAATCATAAGGATTTGCCAATAGCGGCGCCATCTGTATGTTATGCTAGAACCCATAGAAAAGCCCATAGAATCTAAATTTTAAGATGCATGCTAACACCTTTCCACAGAGCACTAACCCATTGATAAACATAACTGTAATTACATACACGCAATATTCTTGTAAATTTAGGATTGTGTGTATTGTATAATCTTGTGTCTTATTGCATAACAATTTAACCTTTGCTAACCTCTAGTATTCCCAAAAACAAACAAATTATAACAAAATTTATTTAAATGGCATCTCCCTCTCGCAAGGCAGGCACATGTGACAATATTCAGCTTGTCCTCCACTAAAAAACTGGATTTCTAGCCAAAAATAATTCTCCATTTAATTACAAATCAATAAAAAAATAACATCCAAGAATCGATGAAACCAGTTTTGTCTACACTTTTTTATAACCTTCACTTTCTGAACTGAAATTATAATTCGAAAAATCTTCCCTTCACTGCTGCTGCCATCTTGTTTATGTGGCCAGTTATTAAGCCTCTTTACCAGCCATATCATATTCAATGATTCCGTATATTTGTTGCAAGCCACACAAGATCTTGTAGGCACATACCCTTAATTATTGCGATATGCTGACTTAATGGTTCGCAATGTAAACAACAAACAAAATAGTCCTCGGCAGTTCGGGCATTTCTTGAATGCATAAAGATAAATAAAAACAAAATGACGGAAGTTCAGTCGTACTAAAGATTCGAACCGATAGTGACACATATCCATAACACCCAACACAGTTCAGTTATGAGCCCCGGAGGAATAACAAAACTCTTTTCAAATCGGGTATCGTTTGCGAGATAAGGTTTCGCTGACTCGGCTCGGGCCTGAGCCAAAAATAAACACTCGATTATAATAATCTGTATCATAAGAATAAACAACAAAATAAATATGGACTGATTTAAAAAAAAAAAAGTGTACCATAAACGAAAACAAGAACGTTCCTCCATCGGCCACACATACATAGGCACAGTTTACGCCTGGTTTTCATATGGTATCAAAAAAAAAGAAGAATGGTCTACACAAAAGCTTATTGTGTTTGGTTGATTGGCACCATCAAAGCCCCGAACTCGGACCGCTTTACACATAAAAAATGCATAGTGCCGAGCTTTTGAAACACCAGCAAACAATATAGCACAACATTTTTGCATACATAAATACCACTACCACCTGCATCGTCAAGCTTTTTAACTGTTAAATGTATATATAATGACAATATAAATACATGAGAAGCTTTTCATCTACTGACACAGATTCTATGGCTTTCGATTGAGAGAAATGAAAAGCCTTTCAGTAAATACAAAATGGAAGCTTTTGAAAGAATGAAAGAGAAGAACGTCGGCATTGTTCCGTTCTGAAATGGTCGCCGCGTCCAAGTTCAAGTATTTCTCGAGCAAAAGCTCTGCCTGTTGTACTCTTCTCACATAACACTTTTTTGTTTTATTGTTTCTTATGCCTCCCCCACTTTGCAAGTTCTCAAGGTCGTTTCAAACTTCTTGCGTGTGTGTGTGTGTTGGGTGTTGTGTCACTTTCAAAAAATAAATAAAAAAAAAGCTTTGAATCTGTGTTGTTGTTGTTGACCACCCCGTCCACCCTCCATTTTAGTGTTGGCATCGAAACTTGAACAACTGATTTCGTTTCGAAAGTTTTCTGTAATGACTTCAATTATATTTTGGCGTTTGTTTCTCATTTTAATAAAAGTAAATATACATTTTTGAAAAGTGTTGGTCTAGTTTCATGACTTCCGTCATCCAAAAAGTTGAAAACTAAATTTAGTTTTGTGCTTCGCGGTCGTCTAGATCTTCAGTTGCTGTGACTTTAATCTTAGCAAATCAGAGCTCCCGACTATCTTTGCAGAATTACGGCTTATTAGGTTGCAAAGTAAAATTCTATCTCTTATCCAATCCCCTGGACAAGATATTCTCTCTTTTGAAGGAAGAGAAGTTCTACTACTGACATTTGGACATCCTCATAATTTGCGTACTTATTTCCATCACGAAAGTTTTGCAGAGACTTGATAAGGTGGTAAACTGGATGGTACAATATTAGGAGAATATGAAAGCTGGGATAAAGTTTCCCAAAATTCCTTAAGTGTTTAATCGAGCATCTTCAATAAGGCCAAACGGTCTAACTTGGATTCGGACAGGGCAACTATAAAGGTCGTCTCAGGGAGTCCAAATACGAACTGCGCAAGACAAAGAGGGAATCCTTGAAGACCTTTTGTAAGACAATAGATGGTTTTTCGGACCCCGCAACAAGCAGACGGTACATGGACCACAGACAGTCACGAGTCATTGAAACTCCTGTTTGATACCCACTTTCCTGGCTAGACGTCTCTTGCGGTGTCCACAGAAAAAGGTTTTTCGGAGCGCAGCTAGTGAATATAACTTAGATACCATCGACAGACTGATAAACATAGGGGCCTCGGTTGCCTAGGGTGTAAGGCGTATGGCTATCAACCCAGAAATCCCGGGTTCGAATCGCGGCAGCGCCACGGTCCTTCACCTTTTCCACTTTCCCACCTACATAACTTACCTTCTTTCTTCTTCCCTCTTTACATTCCTAATTTCTCCTGTCATATCCTTCTTTAGTCCTCCACTCCACGAAAGCGCATGTCATCGGTTGGTTGATGAGATTTAACTCGTTTCAAGAGGCATAGCACTCCAGCGAGTTATTTCGCGATGTCCCGATGTCAGAGTGATAGTCTATGACATAAAAAAAGTAAGGGTTGGGAGTAGGTGAAATAAAAAAAATATCGCAGCTTGTGGCAGTTTCTTCCTTTCCGCTGTTCGACATTGCTCTCTATACGAAGAAAATAGATTGCCAGTATAAAGGCTTTTCCTGAGCCTCTAGTCTTCCACATAAAAAAAGGCCTTTCATAAGTAGACCACTATATTTTAACTCCTAAACTTTTATCAAACTATGTCCTTGAATGGATAAGATCATCTCTCAACGAAATAATACAGATGATCAGATTTCAAGGATTCCTTTCAAATGAAATCGAAGTAACTTTCGGTGTTCCTCAAGGTAACCATCTTGGTCCTCTTCTATTCAATAATTTCCCAAAATTCCTCCGAATTGCCGAGAAATTATTGAATAACTCGCATCTCCCAAACTGACGTCTCCCTTTTTCGTCGAAACTCAATGCATTACCGCGCCACCAATAAATTACATTCTTCTACTTGTTAAATGACGCTACATTGCTTGTAGGATTCGATTCGGACATCTTGAAGTCTCATCTTCCAGCAACCCCTTTACGTCTTGCTGGCTCTGTCCAGGAAAAAAACTAGCTTTTATGGAACCAGTCGTACGGAGACACGTTTAATGCCCGAAATGCCAGTCATTATATTGTAGACGAACTTAAAAGTAATGTAGACCTATTCAGTCAACTCTCTAAGGCTAAGGTTGCACTGGATGCCAGTTCTGGCGAAAACTGTTCTGACAACCTCCACTTTGCTAAAACTCATTCAGCTCTTGACAATCTGTCACGTTCTTCTTGGCTTCTGATACTAAAGTTCCAAATCCGATAATGGGGTAGGCCTGGGTACATATGGCCTAAGGAACGAAATATCCATGTCTCTGGGCACTACCCCCACTCACAGGGTGTCATCAAAGGCTGTTGTGGATTGTATCTCAGAAATCACTCAGCAGGAACAACGTTAGCTGATGAGGATTTCGGGCCACAAAGGTCGTATTGGTTATAAAATTGCAGACAGCCTGGCTCGAAGAGACCATCAAGAGTTGGGCCGACCAGCTGTTTCTTCATAGCTGGACAAGGACTCAGAGTGATCTTCAAGCTAAAAGATATGCGTAAGGCGGAAAACTTCTAAATTTCAAGAGGTGGGAGCTAAAAACAATAACAGATCTCCTGACGGGCCACTATTCGCTCAATTATCATCTAAGCAGAATAGGGCTGGTAGTTGATTGTAGCTGCCGGTTCTGCAGGGCAGTTCCCGAAACTGTAGAGCACTTGCTGTGCGACTGTGAGGTAGTGTTGGGTAGGACACGATTTTAAAATGAGTTTGTAAGAGAAGCCTATTTTCTCTTTTGAGCCAGTATAATGTCATACTTCATATGAGGCGAGGTGCTATTGTAATGCCAAAATTACAAAACAAGCATATTAAGAAAAAAACAATGAAGAGCTTTTTTACAAGGCTAATTATAATATGCCTTAAATTGTCTCCCTCAAAAAATGTAAGAAATGTCTCTCCAGTACAAAACTTCACTCCCTCAAAAAATGAAAGAAATGTCTCTCCAGTTCGTATTTACAATCTCACCTCATCAATAGGATATTTTACTACCGCAAAACAGTGAGAAATTCTCTTCGATTCGCGTTTACAATCTTACCTCGCCGCAGTTCAAATTGGAACTTTTACTGCCGCAAAAGAATGTGTCTCCACGACGTATTTTACAATCGCTTCATCTATTTCGACTCTCGATACACGCTCATATACCAGTAGGACATCATTTTTGAACCGGGACATTTTAAAAAATTGAGGTCTCAGTACAATTTACTGTCGTGTAAGGCACAAATGTCCTGCCTCTACATTGCCTTTTCTGACATATACAGTGAGCATCAATATAAAGTTAACACAAAAGGCTCAACAACAAAAATACACTAAAAAATCCACGTTTTTACCTCCTCAAAAAAAATCGGAGGAGGCTACACGACCCCTTAAAATCTTCGTAACAGTCTCTACTACAATTAAAAAATAATTTAAAAATTCGCATTTGCCTCTAAGGGGGTCCTGGAGGCTCCCTAAAAGGCTCAAAATAAAATAAAGGGGAATTTGTGTTAACTTTATATTGATGCTCACTGTATGTCGATTTCGACCAAAATGGCATCCAGCAAAACCTTAGTCTGTGTCCACTTTGTAAAACTCTTACGACAATTTTCGAGGATTAGCTTCTTGAATTGATTGACCGTATTTGAATGATCTTGATTTATCGTAAACGTTGAAGGTCGATCAGAATAAAGCAAATAAACTACAACTTCTTCCGTCCTTCTTCAAATGCTTGATACTATTCAGATGCGTGTGTGCTTGACATTCACCATAGGTCTTCTAAGACGTTTCATCACACCAAATTTCGTTTGAAACACGAAATTTAAGATAAACTCTTTGTTTCCACTCTAATTTTTCCTATGTGAAAACCGCGGATCACGTATGATTTACAACTTTTGTGAACACGCTGAGTAACAGATGTGGCTCAAAATTCGCATGGTAACTCGGTACAGCATTGCCAGCTTAGAAAAATAAAATTTTAGTAATATCGTTTTTCAAATGATAAATTTTGGGGTACTTTTTACGCAATATGCAGACTCTCTATTCACCTGACATAAGACATAGCTTTTGCTACCTGATTCGTTATTTCCATCGAAATCATACTGTTGACTTGGAAACTGTAACTCCTCACGTGCATTTTCAAACTTCTCTAGATTTGACCTCCCCGTAATATGAGTAGCGCTTTCACTGTAACTCGCATTAATTGTGGTCAGGCGATACGAATGCAATTGCTTCGAAAGACCAATATTTTACATTCAAAAAATCCGCACAAAACATAAATTAGTCCAGTTTCACGCAACTTCCATTAAAAAATTCAAATTAATTCTAGACGAACTTCAGCATTACGAAAACACAGAAACTCCTGCCATCTTCCGTGTATATTTAGTTGAGTGACTGTTTAAATTATTCAAGCTTTTTCATTAATTTCATATGTTCGGAAAGCTTATCACACCAGAATGTGTGTTGGTAAATGTATATCTCTCTCGTGCATATATAGATTGGACGTAAGGGAGTAGTGTGGATCGAGTTAGTTGCCTATTATCACGTCAAGTGCAACGACATTGTTCAAGGAAAAGTTCAAGATTATTGCTTGGCTATGATGAACAAAAGTAAAACGACTTCAGTTATTATTCAATTTATGAATTTATCTAAACTTGTTTTTTTTTTGTTATGTTTTCTGTTAATTTATTCCCAGAGTGTCACGGTTCCGTTGATTTTTATCAATAATCCGCTCGAGATTTACCGCAGTTTTAAACGGTTTTCTATTATCAGTAAAAATTATCACTGCTTTGTTTAAAAAAAGACTTTTAAAACATAAAAACGACATTTTAAATACAAATGTGTAGATAAGGGCTCTTAGCATAATGTAATTGAAATTAAGGTTTGAACAATTATGGCTTCGTAACGTTTCGTTAAAAAAATTTGGACAGCCATATTATTTGTGGATGCGACTACCTACCATACAAATAGTTTCACTTATAAAAACTGATGTCCTTCAACTTCTGATTATAATCAAGTGATAATATATACGTTACAAATAACCCAATAACAATTTTCCTTTCTATGTACTTCAATAAAACAATAAATTATCGAATCAGAACACAATCGACTACCAACTAATATTACGTTATACCGGAAAAAGCAATTGCCCCAAATCTATTATATGGTCTGGTCATAGGCTTGTTCAAAAACAGGCTTCCTTTGTAATTTTTGAATCGTGCTGCCTCTAGAGAGTTCAATTTAAGGCTTCTGCTATCATAATCTGAGATTATCCAAAATTCGTACTCTGATGGCATTCAAATTTGCATTATAGTTAAAAATGTTGTTTGCAAGCTTGATTATGATAATTTTCGCTAATATTCTACCATAAAATAGTTAAATATATCTAAAACTAGTTGCCTCTAGTTCCACTAGTTGCGGAAATAGATTGAAGGCTTCAAATTTTGCCAAAAAAACAAATATACTTCTACTAGTAGATTTGATCCTGCATTCCATCAAAAGCCCCAATCTTGGACTATACCAATTAGCACGCCTTCCCTTACACATAAGAATTATCTCGACAATACATTATTTGCAGCGTCGCCAGAAGAGCAAAATATGTAAAACAGGGTGTGTTTGGCCATCTGAACTTTCGATTTTTAATCTTATTCTCTAACCTACTGGAGGCCAAGTGAGACGTTAACAAACCATTTATAGTACATATCAGTAGCCGAGTAGCCTGGAAGTTTCACAAATTGCCATTTTCTGGACCTATTGCTATAGTACACAGATAGCTCAATAGACCCAGTTTCTGCCATTCATCCACACATTTTCAAACTGAGATAGTGCCCAAAATACCCGAGGAGAGCCCTTCGATGGGGGCTGACTCTAGGCTGGCTCCTAACCACCCAAAAACCTGTGACAAGCGTAAACGTAGACGCAGTCGTAAAGTGACTATTGCAGAGGCTGTCAATAGGAACTCCTCTGTTAGCTTGTCGGTGCCCACCCCTCCACTTCCAAAGGCCTCTAACTCTATCCCAGAGTCTTATGCGTCAACTCCTGTGGCAATATTGGTGGGCAATTGACGCTGGGGTTACTGGGTCTTCGGTAACCTGCATCAACCTTATAACCTTTCGCATTTTCCCCTGAAACTACGCCAGAGGCAATTAAAAATTATTTAAGGGGAAAAGAAATCAATCCTGAGACAATCTGCAGAAAGATTAGCAATTCATCCAAACCGGTCGCGTCCTTTGTTCTGTCTGCAGGACAGTACCGCTGAAAGGCTTTTGGACCCGACATTATGGCCTCCCGGTGCTTTCTCTAAATACTTTGTTCCTCGCGCACGTGTACATCGCACTGCTGACTCTCAACAGGTTTCAAAAAACTTAAGACGCTTACTCTCGATTACCAAAACGTAAGAGGAATGAGATCCAAAACCTACGATGTGTTTCTATTAACTTCGGCCAGCGATTTTGATACAATCGCTTTTACGGGGGCATGGTTATATAGTGGGATCCTCAATGCCGGACTCCTCTTTTTTCGACTTCTCCTTCCACGTTTTTCGGAGGGATAGATATAATGCCTCGGAACCTTGTGGAGGTGATGTACTACTAGCCTGTACTAACCTTCTCAATTGCTGTTCAATAACGCTTTCTAATTGTTTCAACTCTTTGGACATTGAGCTTTTCGGTCTTAAAGTCTATCTTGTCCACAATAACCTGTTTTTGATTTGCTGTTACATCCCACCCTATATGCTCAGCACTCTTGACGATAAAGGTCAAAACCTTTATGATATCCTAATTTCCTGCATAAATCATAATGTGAATAACATTATAGGAAGGCGGTTGGTTCTTGTAGTCTTTTCCGACTCAGACAACATATTTGTTGAGCCTAGTTCAATATTCTTGTCCTCGGTTGATTATTATCACCCTCCTCTTCTACTGAGCTACTGTTCTACCTTTAACATTAAGATTATCCATGAAGAGCCCACATTTGTCTTTAACTTTAAAAAGGCCAATCTTGAAGAACTGTCATCCAAGCTCACTTCGATCGATTTCAATAGTTTGCTTTCCTCATATGAGTTTGAAGACGACTTTGCAAAGTTTTTCTCCGCTCTGTACGAAACCTATTGAGCCTCTAAAGTTGTCCAGATCATCCTCACCCTGGTACAACTCTCAGTTAAGACATGTCAAAAATCAGAAGAATAAATTCTGGAAAACCTACCTGAAGAGGAAAGGTACTGCAAGTTTTCAACCTGGCGAAAACAATTTCCGACATATTTATCCAATACAAGTGTCTCACTGCTCCTCCTAAGTTGGAAGAGTTGAATCGGAAGTTTGTCCGTTTTATACTCAGTCACCTACCTTGGGATGACCCACTTATCCCTTATGCAGATAAGGGCGATACCAGAATAATTAATAGATTCGAATAGTTTTGGTATAAGTACATAGTAGTGTCATAAATGGAGCATATCGCGATTTTATTCATAGATGTCGTGATAGCACTTGTATGATCATTGTTGACTCCGGAATCGTCATTCTAACTCATATAAAATTAAATAAATTCGCGGGCATTCCTTTCGACCACAGTTAAAATGTTAATTGCTTTTTGGTAACCAACCAAACATCGCACCGTCTTTAGTAGCAGTTTCGATATCATGGTCATCTGCTTAGATTTAAAGAGCTTAGAGTGACTATAATAAGTGTTGTTGACTTTTATCAATTGTGCGCGTTTGGCTCGCTTAATGCTGTTGCCGACTGCTATTATTGACCCAAGGCACTTGTAGGACTGCGCTTCAAAATCATGCTCAACTATATTCGCTCTGAGACCAATCTCTGCTAGACCGTCTAGCGAACGAGGCCACCGTGAACTTGATGTTGCTTGCATTGAGGTGAAACCATAGTTTTTATACTGGACGCTTAATTAAGTTAAAGAATCATGTACCATTCCTAGTGTCTTCCAATGATGTCGATGTCGTCCGCGTAACTCAATTTTAGGTGAACTTGTGGTGGAGTAGGCCCCTTGCTGTCACACACGAATCTCGGATCACTTTCTTAAAACCCAGGGTAAAGGGGAAGCAAGTCAGATCATACTGATGGTTTGAGACCATTTGTAAGAACAATCTTTCACCTCAACGACATGACGATCTGGTGGTACAAAGAGTGATTCTTAAGCTTACCTTATTCGGAACCACTTTAACGAATTTAACAAACTTAACAACCAGTAAATAAGAAAAGTTCTATGCATGTCTATATTTCTACATGGTTTATCAGCTGATTATGTACTTCAAAGTCGCGTCAAAGACATTTTAAAGATACAGTGACTCGTTTACTTTTGAATAATTAAATGTTAAAGTTTTGGCCACTTTTGGGTGAAATGGCCAGCCAATGCTTTTTGTAACGCAACATCCTGAGATGTTCGTAAATACCAAAGATGGTTTTATAAGCTCAAATGGGGAAATTTTGATCTGTTCTACTTGTATCAATCAAGAAGACCAACAATTTATGACAGTCTTGTTAAGGGTAGAAATGGAAGGAAATCCGTGTCAGACAATCGACGAACTGGCAAGCACTTACAACCAATCTTGGCCTTCCAAGAACATTTGCAACAGATTGGTAAAGTATGCAGAGCAGGTGTAATGCAAAAAATGACACTTTCCGGTTCTTCTTCAAGTCTTCAGATAAAAACTCATATTTTCACGTTCCTAGGAATACGCCATTTTATCAAAGCTTGTTTTACGTAAAGAAAAATAACGAATTACATTCGGCATCTTTGAATAATTTGAAAAAGATTATTATAAACGTTTAACTTATTTTTCCATTCGTTTTAATTTATAAATACCCTGAAAATAATTAAAATTAAACTATATTTAAGTACAGCAATCCAATAACAAAAGCTCCTAGTTCAATCAAGACGGCAGCAATTAAAATTTCTCGAGAGAAGAAAAAAACTAACAAAAATATGTCGAACACATTCATTTCGTACGTGAACAGCTTTCCACAATTATTATTCTTCAACAATCTTTTATAACAAAAGAAATTACACATATAATAAATACACGACGTACATTTTGTTTACAAAAAGCTTGACACACACATCGGCCATTTACTTTTTATCGTTACATAATGAGACCAAAACAATTTTGTCGAAATTTTGCGTGGACTTTAACAACAGCAAAAACACCTATGAAATACAAAGGTAGACTCCATCGAAAGCAACTCGCCGATAGCTTTCGATCGTTCGTGCGAGCATTCGTATTTCTTCCATCAGCTGATGATTTGCAGAAAAAAAGCAAAATATTTTGAAACAATATTTCCGAGTTGTTGCGACGAATTTTTACTGGCAGAAGTAAACAAAACGGATGTGTATTTATTCGCTGTGATTGTGGGTGTTATACCAGCACGGACACCAGCACGGTATAGGTCGGTCGATTAGATCAGCTTTTCGTCTTTCACGGTTTCTTGGTTTAAGGTCATGAGCAGTTTTTTTTCTTCTTCGATGATAGAAACATTTTTTCGGTGAAGAATATTATTGCCAAATACAAGGTCACAATTTGTTAGCGAGTTCTTGAGATTTGCGAATTTATTGGGATTGAAATGATTTTATAAAACTTATTTTGCAATGATATAAGAATGTATTCTCATTTGTGTAAAATTATGGTGCATTTGTTTTATAAATTTTGCCTTAAAGTGTCTTGATAAAAGATGACTCATTTCAAAATTGCACCACTTCACGATCTAGTATTTACTTATAGTTGAGTTTTCAAGTTGAATCTAAAAACTGCCACTTTGAACGTAATTGATTGCTATTAAGCCAATAAACTAAAACCACCCAGCTGAGTCGGTTAATACATACGAAAAAGCTTGGAGGAATTTATTAAAGCCTTATTGGGTTTTAAAATTTTGATTTGTTATTTCTTGTATAAAGACTTAGATGATAGAGTAATTTGCACTGTAAAAACCGCAATATTTTATACAATATTCAAGAAATTGTTCAATTCAAATTCATGTAAATGTTTCACAAAGTAATTGTTATGTCCAGCTTTGATGCCATACATCTCGCCGAACGATGAATCCATGCTTTTTGCCTACGAGAAACAACGACAGAAAAGGTGAAAGGCAGATTAATTCTTATAAGGAAGCAAGCAAAATTTGGATGTTAATTTAGGGCGCAGTGTCCGGCAGTCAAGTCAATCGATATCCTTGACTTACTAGACATCACAGGAAGAAACCGCTTGTGGTTGACCATTTCTTTATGTCTGTGAAAGTCGAAGCTAAGGTGTCAACTTTTATACTACTAGTCCGTCATGTCGTTCACGTCAGTATTAGTACCTAGTATTAAGCTTAGCTAGGTATATTTCATTAGAACTAGAATTAATGGTGAGTCGATTCTATAGCAGTGAATACAGTACCAGATCTCTATCTTGTCACCATTTCATTGCCTTCGACGCCCTGGTGACTCGGTACGCAAACAAGGATAACAATTCAGACTACCCAGCTCTCTAACGACACGTTGGCAAACTGAAACTAATTTAGGCTTGGTCTCACGGGACTGTATTGCTCTGATTGTCTTTTGCTGCTGGAAAAGACAAAGATCTGCTCGCCAACATATCATGAAGTGACATATAGCGCGGGTACTGAAAAACGGGCAAGCTATGATACGCCTGAATTCGTCAGCTTTTTCGACAACTATGATTCAGTTTTCAGTCCCTGCGTTATTTGTCACTTCAAGCGCCAACCATGATCAGTCCCAGTAGTCAAAGTGTGCTGAACACTATAATCTAGAGGTTTTTCTTCAAACCCTGACACCCACATAGGCGTCTCTAACTTGGAGCCGTCCGTATTCAATTCGATTCCAGCTTAGGTATCCCCAAGATATCATATCTGGTATCTTCGCGTGTGAGTGAGTGTTTCAACTTTGAGACCAAACAATCCAATAGCATTTATCCTTCAGACAATTCTTCTAAAATGTTGACAAATTTAGTTTCATAAGTCTTTTCAATCTGGGGCAGAATAGTTTTGGCTCTGACTAGCTCTAGGATTTCATTCACAGCAAGCCACCACAGGAACGGGGATATCCGGAATCCTCCCTGCGTTCATCATTTTACCAATCTTCTCTACGGATATCATTTTCTATCCAGAAATCGTTCTTATTGATTGAGGAACACTACGCCCTAAACAATCAACGGATCGGAAGAATAGAGAACTCGCCTACAGACTCTGCTACGAGGAGCACCTTTCGGCTTTCTATGTTCTCGGTCACTTTCTCACATCAGTGAGAAGTTGAGTATCGTTGACCCTGCTTGACTAATCAAATCTCAGTGGCAACTCTTTAAGCATATTTCTCCACCCTTTCAAGCGATCTCACCTACAAATCTGAAGAATAGGGGCTGCTTAGAATACAATATGTCCAAGTTGCGGAGCTTTGGCGCAATACTTCACTAAAAGGAAGAATGAAAGGACATTCGGCACTTCTCTGGACTTACTTTTCTTATCACCCATTCTAGGGCAAGGTTGAAAACCATTAGGGCCAGCCTATTAGACGTTGTCGAAAGTACTTCTGTTACTGAATTTTGGATCTTTACTTTCGTCAGTGAGTTATTCATTACGCATTTGATCAGTCGTATCAGCTTTGAGGGCACTCCTAATTCCGATAAGATTTTTTACAGACCATCTCTGCTTATAGAGACATATGCCTGTTAACCGAGAGTGGTCAGTCATCAGCGGAATCAGTGGTCAGTCATCAGGGGGAATAATATGTAGCATCACATGCACGTATCGCAACTATTTCGGTCTGCTTGAAGTGCGATCATAACCTCCTAGCGGTGGCCTTTCCCATGAGAGAGGATATGCTAATATGATCGGGCTAGTCCCTTCCAAGTAAGGTTGGATTGAGGCCAATAATCTCAGCCAACAACATGCCTCGGATACTGGAATAAACGACGACGACCACGTCAACGAAAAAGGCAAAACGATTGACGAATTTTCTCATGGAATGTTCGAACTCTGTACATAACTCTAGCTACATAACATCTAGCCGATACTCTGTCAAAGTATAAAGCTGATATTACCGCCGTTCAGGCAATAAGATGGTCAGGGAATGGTGTTTTGCAAAAACCAGCTGTCATACAAAACACCATGTGCTCGGAGTAGGTTTTATGGTCAGCAAAAAAATGAAGTCTACCATTATCGGCATTAAAGCAATAAACGAAAGGCTTTGCACATTTAAGAACATCAGCCTCATAAACACCCACACCCACAGAATTCTTCGAAGTAGTTGAACGGGAACTTAATGCTTGACCCAGTTATGATGTAAAAATCATACTGGGAGATCTGAACACCAAAGTAGGCCGAGAGACCACTTTGTGTCTGCTGATCTGGCTCGAATCAACACAGCTGCACTACGCATGAAATGGCCAGAAACAGCTACGGACATGAATTAGAACTCGCCCTAAGTCCGGGGATCAACAACTGTTCAGATTTTAACCTTGAGGCAGGCTATGGAAAAATGTCACTCAATTCAACACCTCTTCATAGACTTTAAAGCCGCCTATGATACCAAAGCCAGAGTAGAATTCTACAAAGCCATGAGTGAACTGACAAGACTATGTAGGTTGACCATGACCAATGTGTCCAAGTAAACGTATCCGGAACACTGTCCAGACCAATCAACATCTATAATGGACTCCGACAAGGGGCGGTCTGGCCTGCCTCCTTTTTAACTTGGCGTTGGAGAAAGTGATCCGAGATTCGGGCGTGACATCAAGGGTCACAATCCTCCACAAGTCCACCCAATTACTGGCTTATGCAGACGACATTGACATCATTGGAACAACAACAACAACTGTACAAGAAGCTTTCACTCATATTGAGCAAGCGGCAGGAAATCTGAGACTGCACATTAACGAAATCAAAACGAAGTACGGTGGCCTCGTCTACAAGAACACTAACATTGGTCCCGCAATCAAGGTAGAGGAACACGAGTTTGAAGTGGTAAAATCACCTTGAGTCAATAGTAGCAGCCGACAATAGCATGGAACCAAAAATACGCGCACGACTGCTGAAAGCCAACAAAGCCTACTATAGTCTGTCAAAGCTCTTTAAATCCAAGTATCTAACCATAACGACAAACTTTTACTATATAAGACGATGTTCCTACCGATACTCACATATGCATTTGAAAAGTGGGTGCTTCGCAAAAAGCACTCAAACCTCTTAGCCGTGTTCGCGGGGAAAATACTTCGGAGGATTGTTGGCCCCTTATGTGAGGAAGGACGATTCCGGAGACTCTACAATGACGAGATCTACGAGCGCTATCGCGATCTAGATGTTGGGAAGAAAATAGGCCCCTTTAGACTCCGGTGGGCATGACTCGTATGAGTCAAGATAAACCTGCTGGCAAAGTTCTCTACGGTAAGACCTATGGGGTGCGACAGCCAGGGAGACCCAATCTCCGCTGAAAGGATGGCGTAGACGGGAAGCTCAGAGATTCGAACTGGATGACATCGAATCAGAATCGGGACCGCTGGAGAGAACAGTTGCGAGAGGCCAGGACTGGATCCTTGTTGTAGAGCCGTTAAAGAAGAAGACACCTGTTGACAGTCCACTATATACTTGTCGAAGGTTTTTTCCAAAATTTGTTTTAAGGTCAGCACACTTTCCAGTGTTGACCTGTTTGTCATAAAACAAGCTTTATTTATAGGCTTTCACTATAGACTCAAAATTATGTTTCTCAAGAATTGTGAATTGTTTGGTTTCTGGTGCTAAGGAGTGTAATGCTTCTGTAGCTTTTACAGGTAAATAAATTTATTTCGTATATTGGACATATAATCACATCAGTGGAAGATTACTGTTTCAGACACATAGAGCTTTTTGAACCTCAAATCTAGAGTTATTTTTTCACAGTTCCTATTTCTTAACAAAATTGCAGTCGACTGAATGCACTCACAAAGACGAATTGATCAATGATCGTCGACATAAACGTCAAGTATTTATCTAGCACGAAATCAAATCTTGAATCGCGAAATGCAGATTGCTATGAAAGCTATTGTAAGTTTTCTTTGATTCCTGTTATCAATTTCAAGTTGATAATAAATTATGATGACGAACAGGATTGCACATCTGTGACTTGTCGTCGACCTTTTCTTAGTTCTATTGGATTGTTCTCAAATGTTGAAATATTTTTTAATCTTGTATTTTAAATGGTCATACCTCTGTCAGCTTTATCTACTGCATTCGCCAACGCGTATCTTTGTTATAATTATAAATGCTACAAATTTTGATTACAATTTGAAAAATAATGTGCCACATTTTATAACAGCAAAAATGAATACTCTTTTTATAGATATTACATTTTTAACGTTCAATTATTTAATGGAAAATACCAAAAATCGATTGAATAAATCACGATCTAATCTCAATACTAAATAAAATTATTATTTTCTCATTTCAGATAACAATAGTGATAAGCAAAAATAGAATAACAAACCTGTAAGTGAAATGACCCCTATGACATCTGGAAGCAAAGAAAAACAAACAATTTAGATATCAATACACAACTGATAAGACACTGTCTACATTTCAAGAGACAATGTTGGAATTTTAATTTGTTTTGGAAGTAAGCAGAAAAAAAAACCAGATGTGGATACAATAGGAATTTTAATCATTTCATAAAATATAATCATCAATTTTTTTAAAACAAAAATTTGACTCTAGATAACATCCATTAAACAATATGATTAGCAATATGCAGCAACAAAATCTTGATGGTGTTGTAACACAAATATTGAGCAATGACGGCTCACCGCTATATATTAACAATAACAACACCCAAAAAAATAAGAATATTAACACACTTCCAAGCTCAACGGAAGTAATGCACAACTTAAGCCCGAACGGACTTAATTTCTACAAAAATGATTTAGAACAAACATTTGACCAATCTAGTGAAAATGCCAAAGAAACAGTAACAAGTCAAGCCAGTCATACTAATGTGAATGTATGTTTAAGTTTTCTCGATGAGATATCGGAATTGATTAAGAAACAACCCTCTTTAGCAACCGAATCGCAGAAAGAAAGTGCCTTCAATCAGTCTAGTGATAGAAATAGAAATCAAATAAGTAAAACCGAAACAATTTCATCAATGGCGTCATGCAAGAAGCCAACAATTAGAGATGAACACCAAGAAAATGCCTTTCGTCGAATTGAGGACGTTCATAACTACTCAAAAATTAGTCGAAGCGATGAAAGTACAAATAGTAGCAGCCAAGATGATGAGGAATATGAAGATGATGATGCTGACGATGATGATGGCAATAATATGCAACAGAATTCATCAGACGAGGCTGGTGGTAGTAATAAGTTTGCATGCAATGATAATGCTACTGGTCAAAATTCACAATTGACATCACAAAATCTTGATATGCCGGATGATGAGGATAAGACAATGCCAGAACATCATGCTCGTCGGCCAATGAATGCATTTTTAATATTTTGCAAGAGACATCGAGCTATTGTTAGAGAGAAATATAAACATCTTGAAAATAGGTAATTATATTAAGATTTTATTGTCTTTCTTTTTTTGTTATTCTTCTTCTATCTTCAAGTAGTTGTCTCATTACCTCATATATTTTTTCAAGGTCTTTGTTTGTTCTAATACGACCGAAGGCCCAATTAGCCGTTTGCTGTGCCGTTCTGGTACCACAACCTCGGTTGCTTATAGTCAGCTGGTTGTTAAATCGACTGTGGTGGATGTCTAATATCATCCTGTGGATTTTATCAAACTTATTCGTGATCAGTGGAATTTCACGTGAGTCTTCCAGAACCAGAGAAAGATAGGTTAGAAGGCTCGAGGGTTTGTGTGTAGATATCGAGGAACCTTGCTTCTTGGTAACTCCTTACATATATTATTTTACAACCATGCTTTATATTAACTATAACGTGGTTTACTTGGTTGTGGTTTCTGTTATTTGGAGACGTCCTATTTGGGTATATTCTTAGACCACGTGCTATCTGGATTGGATTAGGTATTACCTAAATGACTAGGCCAGATGTCAGCTATTTTTAATCTTCTTGCGATGACGAATTCAGCCATTTTGTTTCCTTGAGACTTGTCCATCATATGTCCATCTTACTGCTTCATAAAACTCATACTTTTCTTGCTGTAGGTTTTCTTCTGTAGGCGCGAGCACGATGATTTACCTTTATAATGAAATCTGTTTTTATTTCTTAAGGTTGCAGTCCGATTACTAATCGGGATGAAGACTATGACGTTATTTGTTAGAGTTTTGAGTACACAGAAACTTATGCCAAAGTTCGCGCTGTTGGTTCTAGGACTCCTTTATCATTTCATCTTAGCTGTTGTCCAGTGATACGTAGTTATATGTAATGTTCTGACATTGAACGCTGCGAATTTTATATCCTCCTTCCTTAAATCGTTAGTCTTTTTTATGCGGCAGTTCTAAGCCCACTAGCGGTCCGTCATGTCGTTGGTCATGTAGTAGTAGTAAGCTTTGTTCCAAGGGTAAAATAGGTTTGGGGTTTTGCGTTTGAATTTTCGTATGTTGTAGAAGTTCGGAAATGCCATGTTGCTTCACAGTCTATTTATGAACGAACTCCTAGTTTGTATAGTGAGCAAAGTATAAGACTGTTGTGGAGGCAAGAGAGCAATTAGTATCAGTGGAGCAATGAGTATCATGCTATTCTTTCGAATTCTCTGTAATAACTGCTACACCGTTTCATTTATTATTAATTTTTCTTAATCTGTTTCTCAGTTCAGACTAATTCTACTGGTAGTGATAATATCTCGTACAGATTCCTTGAAGTGCCAATGCCTTGTATCCTGCCTGCTTTAGTTCATCTATTTAATATCTGCAAATGTGCAACACCTACATGTCTCGCGGATTTTCGACCCATCAGCATCTTCCCATTTCTAGCAAAGGTGCATGAAAAGCTAATTGCACTGCAAATCATTGCGTTTTGTGAACGAAATCAGGTGGCTCATACTTACCAATCAGGTTTTCGTAAATCTCATAGCTGTGATACGGCACTTCTCAAAATTACCACTGATATAAGGCACTCTCTAGATGATCATGACGTTTGTCTACTCGCTCTATTAGATTTTTAAAAAGCTTTTGATAAAGTTAATCACTCCTTAGTGGGATGATACACGAGTCAACGTGTTGATGCAACACACTATCAGTTTGTAGCCGTATATCATCCCCCTTACTTCTAGTAAAGTTCGCTCGCTTCGGCTTTTCGTGATCCGCCCTGAATCTTTTGTACAGTTTCCTTGCCAATCGCTCGCAGCAGGTTAAACTGCTAAACTCTATTTCTTCTCCTTCTAAGTTATAAGATGGTGTTCCCCAAGGGTCGATACTTGGCCCGCTTCTATTTAGTTTATTTATTAATGATCTTCCAGCGGTTGTCACGAACTCTAATATTCATATGTACGCTGACGACGTACACCTCTATTTTACAATGCATAAATACAAGCTTGGAATTTGGATAAGTAAATTGCCCGCAGACCTGCACAACATCGTTGACTGGTCTGGACTGGTATAATTCGAACTCAATTGAAGCTGATTTCTCAATTCCATAACCAGGCCCGCCACATCATCTTGTGGGGCCGGGGTTAAATATGAGTGAGGGCTCTTTTTATTATTATTATTATTATGTAAGTATGAGGGCAAGCCATATGCTGAAAACCGCGGCCAAGTTAAGTAAATTATCCACATATTTCAGGAACGGAAAAGATCGTATAGAAACTAGAAGGTCTTTAGTGTCGATCGGGGCTCATAAAGCTCTCTGATAACCGTTCTTCTTCTAAACGATATCTTTTCACCTTTGAAGTTAGCAATCAGTCTGTTCTGAAACAGTCCTAGATTGTGAAGGTGATACCGTAACCATACCTGGCCATCCCACCATGGTCAGATATCCCACCAACAGCCTAGGGTTGAAATGTATCCCCAATTGAAGTTGAAGAATTAGTTCGACGAACTTCTGAAGTAGCAACTGGTAACTACTCATTTAACCTTGTCCCGGTCGAATGTGTTACCAGAAAGGCTACGAGAATAACGGTTTGGAACGGTTCTATGACTGTAACTAGTATCCCATGAATTAACGGTTTGGAGGATTGAGCCTGAAAAGTGCTCGATGAGCAGGTACCTCAAAGTTCAGGGCGGTGAAGAAGTTAGAAGTGTATGAATACCCCTCCTCCCCAGAATACCCCAGGCTATCACAATGCTTCCTGCAAGTAGTCTTTCTGGAATGTCTCTACTCCTCATTGTAGTAGCGTGTTATAGTGAACCTGTATTCTTCCATTTGCCCAGCAATTTGTATCCTATTGAACGTTCTCTTAACTATCCTCCGCATTGCAACCAGCCTGTCGTTCCACCAGGGAACCTTACGCTACGACTAGAAGGAAAAAACAGCGTTGCTGTCATGGTGTGATGAGATCAGCGTGTTGCAGCCATCTTTAGTTCACACACTGAGCTGATAGAGGCGACGAGCAGGTCTAATTTCAAGGCTACTAGTCCCTGAAAGTTTGACCTGTTGGTTTTTTTAGGAACCAGGAAGAGGCGCGAAGGAGGCCAACAATATTAAAACTGTGTTGCAAATAGTGAGGCCTCATCTAGAACACGTCAGTTTTGGATACTGTCAGAGAGTAGCATGCTAGGGATGCAGCGCCTCCTCCCTACCACCAGTGACAAAAATGGGTTTGTATAGTCTTTTTTTTATGTTATTCGTAACAAGAAATTCTAGGAGACACACACCTCTCTAATTTACATCGGTAATCCCCAAAATAGAGTGCTGAACATTTGAATCAAAACCGATGACGATTTCTCGGTTCATCTGGTGATAGAACTCTAACAGGCCTTGGACCTCTTAAGAGATTGAAATTCCAAAAAATCGATTTCTAAGAAATATTTAACACTAATACCTTTTAAACTCTGTGCTAAGAAAAAATCCATTCATTTTATTTTGGAGCGATGTTTTAACTTTTCAGGTTTGCCTAGGGACCCGCGGCAATTCGTCCCCCTTTGTGGCGGGCCTTTCACTAACAATAATTGCGTTACGAGGTCAATCTTGAATTGTCCTATTGCCTAACCCCTACCTAAAAGACAAGTCCCCGAATATTTGTGACCTCGGGGCATGAATGATTTAGTTATACTTCTATGTAGGTTTAGAAATTTAACTAAGAATTAGTATGTTAATCGCCGTCCTAAATCTTCCCCTTTCTCTGAAGTTAGGTCCTGCAGGATATTCTAAGCTGCTTCATTCTTTTATTAATATAAACTAATTTTAGGTCTATAACAAAAATTCTTGGTGACTGGTGGGCAACTTTAGACGCTGAAGAGAAGGTCTGCTACACAAATTTGGCCAAACAAGTAAGTAAAGCATTTTTCTTTATAATAGAAGTATTTTTAAATATTATTTTATATTTCTTTTAAAAACAGTACAAGGATGCATTTTTCTCGGCCAATCCAAATTTTAAATGGTACAAGCTGCCAGCTCCACCCCTACGTACTTTATCAACACGTCCAAGCAATGTAGATCGACCAATATCAGTTTTAAATTACCCAATTGCAAGCGATTACGATTGTTCGAAAATCAGTAAAGATATTCGCAGTAATCGTATACCAATAACTGGTGGAATTTCATACTGGAACTACTTGAAGAAAGAGCCATCAGAAGTTGGCGCATTCAAGCTAGCCGATGAAACACAAATGGGAAACTTAAGCAGTCTTATGATAAAGCCACATGACGTTAACACAAACGGTGTTACTTGTAGCACAACTAGTCGGCCCAATGTAATTTTAAATATATCAAATAGTAGCGCTGATGATGTTCTTCAATATTCTTCTGTTGGTGAAAGTGTTTCAATAAAACACGAACCACTTGAGAATATGCGTGATCATGCTATTAAGATGGAAAATGATCATTTAATTAATGGAAAACGAAAACTGATCGATGATGGTAATCCAAATGGTTATAAGAGACCAATGCTGCTTAGTGATAATAGTTTTTCAAGTGGTGATGAAGATGGCTTGAATAAGAAATCAGCACGTTCGTGTAAGGGTAAAAAATATCAGGAGTTTTTGAATTCGGGGCAAATAACTATATTTACGAAAAAGGCTAGAACTAAAACAACATCAACAAGTAACACGTTTCCTCATAATAATTACTGTAAGCCGCTGGATTGTTCGGCAGTTGATAATAGTATGGCCGGTTCAAAGCTTAAAATTGATGTTTCTGCAACAAATGATCAAATGAAATCTCCTCAAGCCATATTAGACTCACCAGTTAAGCAATTCGATGCTTCTGATTTTGATTTAGAGGAAAAAATCAAGGCTTTGCCGGCACAAAGCTTAGAGGGTTACTTGCAGCGTAAACGTGAAACGAAAAAGAAGAAGAAGATTAATTCGAAACGTTATACATCACGCACTGCTGCTTCTACAAAAGGTGGACCGAAAACTATATTGGAAGCTAGGGAGCAGATCCAGAATGCTATGGTTGGTAGTCAGAAACGTAAGGCTCGCAAGGAGAGCATAACTCGTCGTGATATTAATGCTATAACTAATGATGCTCATACCGGTCATTTTGAGACTGTTGAAAGTCTTGTGCAACTTGGTGGTGCTGTTACTAAGATTGAAGTCGATGATAATGATGAACCAGCAGCAACAACAGCGGCTAAGCAGACAAATACCTCGGACTTACTCATTTTGGCTGAAGTTGCAACAACTCATATCGAAGAGAACGTTTGAGTCATGTATATATAACATATATATACACGCATATACATATATATATTTTTAAAAACAAAACCGAAAATATTCTTAATTTTAAAAAATATTGTTTTTTTTTTGTTATTGTTATCGCTACTCTTCTTCATAATTTTTATATTGTTTTATCAAACATCCTTGCAAGATGTCATAGCTATGGAGTTTTATTTTATTTTGTTTTTTCTTAATTTTTTAATTTTTATTTGTTGCACGCTTAATTTGGTGCTGTAAGTTTAATGAGAAAGAGTGAATTTGATGCGAAAAGAGTTTTTTTTTTTTTTTCAAATAAGTACTGTGTTGCCAAAATAATGCCACTCCAAAGAGTCTTGTTATTTGATTTATTATTGAAAAAAACAAATCAAACAAAAAAAACAGAAAACAAATCATAGCTGTGCTATCGATAAGAATGTTATAATTGACATAACATTTTTGTCCTTAATGCGATTAATGGTGATAGAAATGCGCATTCGTTTATAGAAATATATTAATTAATATATAAATATAAAAATATTTTTGATCTAGCTATAAGCATCCAAATAAGACATTGAGGCAAGTTTTAAAACATAATATTGTTTGATTTTAATACTGGCCTAATTGATTTCAAGAAAAAACATATAATTATAATAATAATAATAGTTTACAAGCTGTAGTTGTTTAAAAAAAGTAATTTTCATATTCATTGTTATTTGTAGCATTTTGAAAGTTTATTAGAAAATAGCATAGAAATGAGAATTAATATTTAAGGCATTAAAAATATGCTTATTTTTTTAAAAACATACATAAATTTATTGAGATATAATATAGTTATGCAATCATTAAATGAAGTAACACCAAATAATTGAATAGGATTTTTTTTTTTTTTTTGGAAAAAAAATGCAAATTATAATAAGTGTTAATTAACTGAAGATTTTGAATAGATTACAGGTCCTTAGGACGTGTGCGAATTCTGTCTAAAATGAAAGATGTTAATTATGAAAAAAAATTATCAAATCAAGCATGTCCTATGAAAATATTCTGCATGTTTTATTGAATTTATATTATTTTCACAAAACAACAAATATTAAACCAAGTTACAATGAAAAAAAAAAATACAAAACATCTACACTGGTGGAAATTCGACTAAAAACACTAGTGATTTTGAATATTTCGGTATACAATATCTAATTTTTCAAAAATAAATAGTAATATTGCATTCATAAAAAAAATCAAAATTATATTACATTTGTCTCAAACATTTTTTAATAATATGCCCTTAATTATAAAAGTAACATAACTCAAAAAGGAAATTCCATTAATATCAACAGTATATTTAACTTTTTAATTTATGTGAATTATTTTAATATTAACATTAGTAATGCGGTCGATCTCCTTCCCTCGTATTTTTAAACCTCGAGACGTTTTTTCATAGACATTGCGAGATTTTTTGAAGTTTCTGAAGGTATTGACGACCATGATTGCCGAATTTGATCTCTCAGCTCGAAAACACTGTTAAATTGTTTTCCCATTGGAATAAACCATCCGAGACAATATTTCCCAAAGATTATCAATTGGATTTAGATTGCGGCTTCGAGCTGGCCAATCTAAAACAACGATTTTTTTTTTTTTAACCAATCTTTTACCTTCTGCGCAAAGTGAATCGACGCCATTAATCTTGTTGAAAATAAAAGTAATTTTCACGACATTTTTCCGGTATGTTCACTAATTTCTAACAACTCCAAATACAAATCAAAATTAAACTTTTACGGAGCCATGCTATTTGGGATTTACCAGCAGTACAAAAATCGGCCCAAATCATTACACCTCCGCCCTGAGAATTTCTCAAATCATGCCGATAGCAACTAAAACCATCAGGACCATCCAAATTGAAGTCCAATGGATATGATTTTGCGCAAATGCCAATCTCGTATTATTATGATGCTGTGTCAAAGGTGGGTTTTTCTACATTTTCGCGAACAGTTTCAATTTGTTGTACGCGCCTCGCGGACACAGGAAGATTCAAATTCCTTACTATTTTTGTGTAGATTGCATTGCTTTTACAGATTTCACGGAGTATTAAGGGCCGCCCACGCGCTTTTCGCCTCAGAAAAGGCTCTGAATCGTGAGCAAATTGGAAAAATTTGAAAAGCTCGTATTGTGTGGACGTAGAATGTACCTTTTTAATCGAATTTCCACTTGTAACAAAATTCGGATGTTTTTTCCCCCAAATAAATGTGCAGCTCTAACTGCGTGAGCTCAGACAAATATAATTAGTCCAGTCAGTGCACGGAAAAAACCGCCAAACCTGGCATTTCTGCTAAGCAGCACCAATTTGCACCAAAATTTGGATTTGGGTTCTGCTTAATCTCTAATTGTCAATATGCCGAGGGTTGCTTTTTATTTTTTAGAGGTGTAAACTATCCCCATTCGAAAATAATTGTAGAACTGTAGCTTCAGGCGTTTAATCGATAGAAATTATCATTGCATCATGAATTACTAGTTGCAACCCTTAGCGCCTGCCTTATCTTCTTCTTCCTCCTCGTTTTCCTCCTGATTTATAATTGGATCACCATTCGGAAAATTGTCTCCGCTGCATGTTGAACAAGTTGGATTTGCAGAAGAGTCTACAATTTTTAACTCTTCCAAATTTTGCGTACCTTTCATAGTTTTTGAATTATTATTAATGAAATAAACTTGCAAAAGGGTTCTCTTCACTTCAAGCTCAAATTTTTCCAAGCACTTTAAACCGGTAAAACTTAACGAACAATTACAATTGAGGGGTGATTTTTACATTTTTTTTTTTTTTTGGCCGCCAACATTTTTTTTTGTCATAACTCGTTTAATTTTGATATGTAGTAGGAACTTCCATAAAAAAAAACAAATTAAAGGCCTTTTTAAGCACTTCAAAAAAGTCCCATGAGTTTTCTCCCAAAAATGCATTGATTTTTGGATATTTCACTTTGAAACTTTCGATGTTTACGTTTGACGAAAAAGAACTAACCTCTAACAAGCTATTACTCCGTTAATATTGGGTCTAGTGATATTTTAAACCCAGTATTTTTTATATAGGTAAGCTATATTTTTACTTCGAATGGTTTTTTTTTTTCATAAAATACTTATTTTCAGAATTATTCATGAAAACCCGTCTGAAACAGGGTTTTTTTTTTGAAAAAATTGGCGTTTCTACTACCAATAGGGGTATACAGACGGTGCACATTCATGGCAAGTAAAACCGGTTTTATAGATGAGAGAGGGAAGGGAGCGGAAGAACTTAACGAAACATTTTTCACGCAAAAGTAAACGCGTGAAAACTTACACACATATGCAATGTTATTTCTATCTCTTGTTTTCTTTAGCTCTGTTTTTGTCTGACAAGTGAATTTTATTTACAATACATTTAAGCGTTCCTGTAAAGCTTTCAAATGTTCTAAGCCACAATTACGCCCCGTGTGTGTTCCGAGGGGTTGAATAAAACCGGTTTTGCTCAACACACTTATGGCAGCGTCTGAATACCCCCAATAAGTGGAAAAGTATTGACTTTCAGTAAAAACTTAATATAACAAAAGTTGCTTAAAATTAGTCAATCTATCCATTCCCATACTTATTTTTAATTTAAAAAATTTCACCCCCGAGAAAGGGTTGAGTCCACCCCTAGGGTGAAAGCAGCCCTCGGCACATTTGACAACTTCGAAGTAGAGGGTAAGTGGAACCTACAGCCAAATGACTGGCTATAAGAGTAAATTACACAAAGGGACTTGGATGATATAGAATACGGAGAAGTTTAATGCTGCCTTAACTATGTACAATTTTGCTTTTTTTTTCTTTTAAACAACCCAGCTGCTTTTAATCGAATTTCCTCCAGTGTAAATACGCCCTTACGAAAAACAAAATAAAACTTAAACATCACAGATTTTAATTATTATATGTAATGTAATATTAAAGCGAAGTTTAAAAGTAAAAGAATGAATAATATATTTTTTATAAATGTTATTATTAAAAAGTTATGACTTTAAAAAATACAAATATATACTTAGCTCGAGGCATTGTGAAGTAAGAAAAAACATATTTTATTAAACATTTTAAAGTGAAAACTAAAGTAAAAAATTTGGAAAGTTGTGGATGCCTTACATTCGAAAAAAAAGCTTGTAGGTCTTAGGATAAACAGATTGGATATTGTGTGATATTTTAAAAGGAGTAGATAGTATATAAAATTTTCTTTTCTGAAACTTTAAATTGTTATACTTACCATTATTAATTGGTATGGTGAAATTATGTCTTGGAATGGAATTTGTTTTATTATTATTTTTTTAATCTACATAAATCGTTATATTCGCCAATCAAGTGTTACTCTTAGGCCAATGTTAAGTTAATGCTAGTTATCAGCCAACAGAAATGAGTCGTTTCAAGTTGTGAAATTTTAAAGATTAGAAATGTATTTAAGAAATATAGGATAGTTGGAAATTTCGTAATTACATGATTCCTAATAGTTAATCGTGATATATTAATAATATGGTAAAATAATAGTTACCAAGAATGATGAAAATTAAATTTTTAATTTTATAAACCCTTACATAAAATTGTAACTGCATGTGTTTTGATAATTTGCAATTGATAGTTAAGGAGCAGCAACGGGTAACAGAACTGGATAAAATCACTTTGAACTACCATAACCTTTTTTCGACTTGGCATTTTCAACCATCACCGGATCAACTGAATAAAGATCACGGATAATATATTGCTAAAACGTCTTTCAAAATTGCTTTGAGAACGTGTCTTGGAGCAAAATCCAGTGTACAAAGATATTGTGGCTTCTTCTGTAAAATTTGCAAAAATGAATTTATTTAGTTTTGTTATATTGCTCTTCAATTATTAATTCATACTTATGTAGATAGATTATGGTCATCATCTCTCAGCTCAACACTTCTTCTTTGGATGTTATTACATTAAACAATCATCCTCACTTCTTGGTGGTACAAAAATAGGTAGACCATGAGATATCCCATTTCTAAAACTATGTCTAATATAATTAAATGGTTTGTTGAAATGAGAAATGATTAAGAAATTCTTTTATTCCTTTATAATTGCCCTATGTGAGCCTTGGCCTCCTCACGAATTTTCTTCCGGCGCTCCCGGTCCTTCGTCTCTCTTTTCCAGTTGGTGATCTCAATTGAGTAGCTACAATCAGGTTTTATTTGCTAGTAAGAAATATTAACAAATAAGAAATTAATTTGGAGAAATTTTGAAGGTATCGTACTACAACAATTGCATTTTAACATGATATGTATACATATTTCAGTGTTATACGTGTTAAATTTAAAAAAAAAAGGAAAAAAAACGTACAAAAATTTATAACAGCGGGTATACGAATGTATAGACAAGTGAATCAGTATTAGTTTTGATGCAACTCAAGCTAAGCGAAGAAAAGCTCAGGGAAATTTTTTTTACAAAATGGAAGAATTAATTCATGTCGACTATTTTTGGTGTGCCTTCATTAAATCGGGGCTAAAGTGGGAGAATTTTTGGGGTAGATATCTTTCATATTTGGCTCGCGCGAAAGAACAATGCAAACAGGAACACAGAAGTTGGTGAGTTGCTATCGGATGTTATGTTGTAGTTTTCATCGATAAAATGCTTGATTACATATTTTCAATATATTTTAGATAAGTTAAAATTTGGACTGTATAAAAAACATATTCACCCTGGTTCCAGACAGAAACTTCTTATTCTCCCTCAATAGTACCCAAGGGACATAGGGCGGAAACAGTTACCCGCCAGCGGACTCTGTTTTGTGCGACAGACAGAAAATTCATATTTAAATCGAATTTAAAATCGTTCGAATTTGATATTGGTGTTATAGATTTTTTGAATATCTTTTTTTATTTCAGCCAATTTTTCTTTCTGTCGCTCGATATGTCAATAATGGAAATTTTCTGCAGTTTATCGGAAAACACTTCCTTTTGAGTCTTCATAATATTCTATGATATTCAAGCACTCATTCTCAACAAGAATTTAATTACGCTAAAATTCGGCAAGGGCCCTTCCTGTAGTTATATATTGTAAGGGCTTTTGTTCAGCGCGGGTAGGCGATACTTGGATCGTACGCCACAGCATTATACAAGGAGTAAAATCTCTTATGGGGGAAATAACCGGAAATGGATGGGTAGCAGAAACTAAACTTCTAATTCATGTGCCACAGATCTTGCCTAAACTTGATGTGCCCCACATCAAGTTAGCTGAATTTTACCCATTTCGACGATTTCTTCAAAATTAAGTTATTCGAAATGGAGCAATGCAAAATAATCATTGGAAAATCCATAAATTGGTTAAATACGAAAAATCGCATCGATATAAATCCAATTTAGAAACTGATTTTTGAAGTTAGGCGTAAACATAAAAAATCTTAGTAGTTAACGAGTTTGGCCATAAACCGAATGAAAATAATCGGCAATGTTTTTTGGGGTACATGTGACTGTGGCGCTCTCATTAATCAAACGAAAATTAACAACACGGAGTTAATACTCCTTGTATAGTCTCCATGGGTTAAACAATGGAGGGACTACTATGATAATATCCTGACGTTCGCATAAATTTTTTTGTGTAAGATTTAGTCATATCTTAAGGCCCTCTTTCACAACACAGGTGGATGGCAGGCGGTGGCCTGAAGGTTTTCGCCTTGAAGACAAGTATCACCATACACTCACCGGCTGCGAACTGGATGGGGCTTGCAGTCCAAGAAAACAGACACAAATCTTTAGGTGTGTGGGAATTTATCGTCAGTTTGTACCCGAAGATCTGAACTTCTGTTCAGTCTCAAGCTGTGAGTTTACGACATAAATTGACGCTGTAACTGAAAGCAAGGCACGAACTAGGAAAACCATCCATACTCGCGTTCGCGCTTGTTCGTGGGTGTTCACGGCATGAGTCTGGAGCCGCCCTAAGCCACAAACAGATTGGAGCGCCTACAAGAGCATTTCCCATACATTTAATTTTTCCGCGCAGCCTACCCATTTAGCAAATATGGTGGTCCGTGTTTTTCCAGTCACCGTAGCCGCCGTATTTGCTCCTTTAAAGTTTTCGTTGAGGCCATGAACATATTTGCACTTGAATTAACAACCTGCTATGCTAAACTGCCGTCTTCGCATGTGTGTCTCTAGGGAATCATGAGCTCACCTGCATGCCACGGCCTGTCAGGCGGATACCTGAAGTCTTTATCTATCAGAGCAATATGTAGCCTTCATTGGGCCGCTTCTGCCGACCTGGTCTGACTCATTAGCGTCGTTTTGATATCTCTCACTCTCATGACCATTAGACTTGTTACGGTCCATTTTGTAGCATTCAAGAACGGTATCAAGTTCGTTGGATGCTCTGCTGTTAGATGCCCAAGCTCGTATGTATGTGGCTACCAAATGAACTGTGCCTTTGAATTTCTTGCTCAACTCTAATTTGGAGACAATTTAGTCTGTTGTAGTTAGGATCAACCTTCTGTCAATCATACCAAGAATGTGGCTATGCTCGTATGACTTTCCTTGCTAGTCCTTATTTCCTTTGGGTGTCACTACTCTACAAGAGGCCAGGTGCTTAGTTTGGAGCTCCAGTGGAGGAAGGCTGATAGTGCCGGAATTATCCTAAGTGATCCTCTTTCATTAGCGACTTGATAAAAAATGGGAACCAATTTGAAATAAATGCATACTTACTTCGACGACAATCTACCAAATGACTTTTGACGATTTGTGCGAATAGATTCCAGCGATAAGAATCGTGCACAAGAAGTCATCATTTCGCCATGAGAAAAATCCTTTCGGAAATTCTTTAGCAAATTGTGAAAATTAATAATGAATCTCTCAAGGGGATGGGCCTTCCATTTTACAATATACTAGCATTTAATAATATGTAGAAAGGATTTTCTTAATTATTCATTTTGCATGCTGCATGAATTCATTTTCCTATTATTCCTATATCGGTAAATTACTACTTGAACTACACATTATATTTTTCTTATGAAGCTATATTCCTAATGTTGTTTAATTGAAAAGGTTTGATAGTATATCTGATATAAAAATTTATTATAAGAGAAATGAAAAGAAACGTTGGCAAAAAGTGCAAAGGGAAATTTTAAACTGCAGCAATTCTATACTATATAAATTGATATCTGAAAAAGCTACAAGAAACTTATATATGACTAAAAACTAAAAAAACCTATACTGTTTAAGTACATTTATAAATCATATCATTGCTACACGCATGAAATTCATATAATATACATATATTTCTCAGCAGATCATTTATTTTTATGCGTATGCGTAACTACATAGTATGTAATAAAGAGAAGTAAAAAATTATTTTTAAAAATGGCATACACAACATTAACATAACGTACAATACTAAACTACAGCTTGTAAACTATTAAAAATAATATTGAAGTCCTTTATTTTAAAAACATAGAAGATATGTATGTACTAAATCTTATAAAGAAAGAAGAAGTTAAACTTCTCAAGTGATGATATTAAGTAATATGAAAGTGTCTTAATAAATTGTTAGGGTTTATTTTTAAATAAAAAAGAAGAACCTTTATTTTTTCTAAATAACAAAACGAAAAACTTAAAAACCTTTTAAAGGTACAATAATCAATAACAAAACAAGTTTAAGTTAATAAAGGTCAGTGAAGAGCAGAAGAATAAAGCTAAAGAAAAGAGAGAGTATTTTTATAAAACAAAAAAAAACGAAAAGAAAAGATTGTTCTGTAGTAATTTAAAATGAAGTACCGTGTATCTGTAATATCCTTAATAAATAAAACAAAACGAATAATATATTTTTGTTATAAATAGTTTTTATTTTCTAAAAAGAAATATAAGCTTTTTCATTATTTAATTTCTAGTTTAGTATTTAAATGTTTTACGTTCTAAAAGATACAAAAAAAAAGAAAAAAATCACTTTCTTCTAGAAGAAGAAATATTGATATCGTATTTTTATTATAATTACAAAAAAACAATAATATTAGATATTTAAGAATGAAATGAATTATTCAAGGTTTTCATTTAAGTACCAACAAATCCTATAGATTCAACAAAATAGAGTTTTTATTAAATTATAAACAAACAAAAAAATTAATAAAAGAATCAATTTTCACATATTTATATAATAAAAGATTCTTATACATTATATATTATATAACAAACTGATTTCATATAAAGCTGTATTTGCAGAACAGACAATAGTTAAGTCGATTCCGAGTTTTTAAATATTACAACAACAAGAAAAAAATTACTTATTTTTGTTCACAATTGTATTTCTGTAATAGTGATTAAAACAGTAATAAAAAATTATTTATATTTTATTTTATATTAGGAACTACCCATTAGTGTTACACATGCTATTATCATGAAGATTATTAATCATTTTCACACCAATGATCTGCAGCAAGTGATAAAGCAAACAAACATAGGTGGATATTGGTTAGACTTGGTTTTCACTAATCTGTATGACGAGGTTACCCGCTGGCGAAAAGTAAAACCCTTAAGCTAACACGTTTCATCATTCCGGATACTAAAGCTCAACACCGCAAACACCATGCTTCGTGCATCTCACAGCAATGCAATTATTTATGATTTTAAAAACGTAAACTATAACAGTATTTACTTTGAATTATTCCAAACCGAGTGGAGGAGTATGAAGTCAGGTGATAATCTATACCAGATATTACCATGTTTCAACATTATTTTCAGAACCATCGAAAAATACGTACCCAACGATCCATAAATCATGCGATAAGCATTTAGTGGATAATTGTGGGACTAGTGCGAAATAGATTTTATTTGCGTATGAAGTGTCTGTGGATGTCGTCCTTTATCTTATTTTCTTCAGTTAACATTGTCCCTAAATAGATAAAATTTCTACAATTTCTACACTGTGATCGGTAAGGCTGATACTTCGCCCTAGTCGTTGACTTCGTTTCATCTTTTTTTTGTGTCATTTACTCGTAGATTGAATTTGGCTGAACTTTCTACCATTAAGGAAAAGGTGCTTAACGTCCAACTATGACTATGTCATCTGCGAATGTTAGTACTGAATGTTATGTGTATTTATATATGCCTTTGTTCCATTAAGCTTTGTTGCTCTCATTATTGCTTCCAGAGTAATGTTAAAAAGTATTGGTGAGATCGCATCTTCTTGTGGCGGAAAGGAAAGTTGATTGAGTTACCACGTATTCATACTTTTGTTTCACAATCTTTGGTCGTCATTCTGCATAGTTCTTTTAATTTTTTTTTGGGAAACCCATTTCACTCATCTTTTTCCAGAGATTGCCCTGTTGTTTTTGCAGCTCATCAAATCACATTATGTATGGACTGGGACTATTGTGTCCAAAAGCCATTCTTCTGGCATCTTGCTGCTTCTCCATAGTTTTACGATGAGACTATGTAAGGCCTGGCATAATTTCTCCCCACCATGTTTTAAGATATCTGGGGGTATACCATCTGGATCTCGAGCCCTATCTTGTTGCTAGTTTTTTCGCCCTCATTTTCCCAACAGGAAGTGATGGGTGTCTACATTCGCTCCTCGAAAAGTGCTGTGTTAAGTTCATTTAAATGTGCCTTGTTTGGTTTATTAATAAATAAACAAAATCTTCTGTTCCTTGATAACTTCAAAAAACAAGAATGGAATTTTGAATGGATATGGAAAGCAAATCCAAGGCCGATTTGTTAGCATCTCTGCTCACCTCAAATTCCCATTTAACTGATACTGTTTTGCCACCTATACTCGAGCGTACTATAATAATAGAATTACCTTTCTAACACAGAAGGCACACTTCTAAGCTGGGCTGAGAAACATTTACCACTGTCCTGTGGGTCAGCTAAGGCATGAAAACATATAATAATAAATACTAAACACTCTAACAAAGAAGCGTGCAACAACAAAGAGTGAATCACACTAAGGAGTCACGTCACATTAAAAACATTTTGAGAGCCACTTCACATGCTAAAAGCACTCATATTCTTATTAACGTTAATAATCATGCGATTAACAGGGTTCTTTCTTCGTATGCAAGAGAGGTACACCCCTCCAGTTGTAATTGCTTACTCTAAATACCGTATGGCTTCGTAAGAAACTGAGTCCACTTTGTCATTCAGTAGCCGATGAACAAATATAATGTCAGTAACTTCACGACGCTTATGTAGGGGGCTTAAGTTGAGTAATTTAAGTCTGTTTTCATAAGGCGTTAGGATAAGTGGGTCATCCCATGGGAGATGACTGAGTAGGAAATGGACAAACTTCCTTTGAACCGATTCGACTCTTTCAACTTGGGTGGAGTACTGAAGAGACGATACATGGGAGGCCTATTCGAGTAAAGGCCTAACCAAGGACATGTACAAATACTTAGTGCTGAGGGGATTGTTGAATTCCTTGGACCACCATTTTATAAATCTCAGAATTGAACTCCCCTTGGAGGAAATATAATTGATGTGGGTGGAAAAATCCATTTTACTTTCAAACCTCACCAGATCGATTACAGAGTTATCGCAGGAGACTATGTTGTTAAGGAAAGTATAGTCATAAATTAGAGGATCACGTAAATAACGATATTACAGTTCTTTAACAAGGCAACAATGTCATCAATTGATAGAATAAAAAGGAAGAGGACCAAGGTGACTGCCTTGCGGGACACAAGAGTACGCTTCAATGTTTCTAGACTTGGCCCCGCGGTATTGAACTTGGTAAGTCCTGTCGTAGAGGAACACGAGTTTGAAGTGGTAAACTCATTTCCCTACCTTGGGTCAATAGTAGCAGGCGACAATAGCATGGAACCAGAAATATGCGCACTGCTAATAGCTTACAAAGCCTACTATAGTCTGTCTATATGGTTCTTTAAATCCAAGCATCTAACCATAACGTCTAAACTTTTACTATATAAGACGATAGTCTTACCGGTTCTCACATATGCATCTGAAACTTGGGTGCGTGAAAAATACTTCGGAGGATTGGTGGTCCCGTATATGAAGAAGGATGATTCTGGAAACTCTACAATGACGAGATCTACGGGCGCTATCGCGACTTATATGTGAAGTAAATAAAGCTCCGGTGGGCAGGGCTAGCTCATATGAGTGAAGATGAGCCCGCTTGGAAAGTTCTCTGCGGTAAGGCCTATGGGGTGCGACCCAACCTTCGCCGAAAGGATGGCGTAGACCAGAACGCTCAGAACTTAGGGATGCCAAACTGGATGACATCGGCTCAGAATCGGGACCGGTGGAGAGAGTAGTTGCGATAGGCCAGGAACGGATCCCGGTTGTAGAGCCGTTAAAGAATAAGACGAAGTATTTGCCCATTCCGTTTGCCCTTTTTTGATATAAATTAATGGTTCTTCGTTCTGTGTTTGGTCTAACATAGGATATAATTTATCTGATATTAATTCAATGTTTGCTTTGATTAGTTAAGCTGCACCTTCTGTTTTCTTGTTTTTTAGGTCGACTATGCCGGCTATGTCCATAAATAACTCTTGTTAGCCATATATATAAGATATAGTGGTTGAGGTACATCAACAGCACGAACAAAAATAAGGCACGGCTATTTTGTTAGCTGCTTCCTTCATACATCATCATCGCCATCATTATAGCAACCATATAAGGCTAGGTAGGCCATCTAACGAACGGCCGTATATCAACATACAATATTTTAAAATTCAGCGCGGCGAACTTACAGCAAAATTTCATATGTTCAAAAACTTTAGATCAAAGGCTGCGATAATTATTAAATTCCATGTTCGAATTTTAAAATTTCCGACTTCGACTTGCGAACAACCTCCGATCGTGGTGTCCCAGCTTTCTGTCATTCTTCCCATATATATGGCCGAAAAGTTGTGCGTCTTTTATTAGCGAATTTTAATGTTCCTTAATCCCAGACTATTATGTAAATGGCGTGGCCTTGCCGCAAAAGAAATCGAGTCCACCATCCACATTCTGCATGCAGTGGAAGCCGTAGGGAGAAAAATATCAACCGAGGAGAAAATAAAGAAGATAAAAATAAATTCGGTTATCGGAGCAGACATTTTTTGCAACATTTTGCCATTGACCTCAAGCTTTGTTTACATTAATTTCGCGAAGAGATTAAAAGATTATTGTCACGAAAAAGTTTGAACTTCGCAGGTTTTTTCCCCTAGTTTTCGGGGATAAGGTGTTTTTGTATTATTTATGGCAACCTTTTTTTCTTCCTCAGAACCATTCTTTTTTAATATAGTCGACAACTGAGTAGACGGCCATCAATATAATAGGGGAATAACATATAATGTATGAAAATTCTATTCTAAGTTGAGTAGTCTACCGATTCTCCCACATTCAAAAATTAGGATCCTTTAAAGATGCAGACCTCAGGCTCTGAAATGGAGCCTCCCAATGCTGTTGGGGAAACCGTGGATAGTAATACAGAAACTTCAGCCAAAGGGCCATCTGACGACAGAGCTGCGGTCGCGTTGTTCCAGCTCCAGCTCCGCAGCTGTAGTAAGCATCAATGACCCGGTGCGGTGGCCGAGCCAGCAGCTAAGCGAACAAAAAGCAGTCTTGTTGGCCCTGAAGTTGGAACAAGGGGCAAATCAGCACCCCCAAAGGACAAAGGGTTCTAGACAATCCGAGAAGACCGTGCTTGTCAAACGCCCCTTGCAGAAAAATCGAACGACACGAAAATTCACGCCCCGTGCGAAAGGGGCATCCTCCACTCTATGCAAGACGTTCGTAGAGAAGCAGCTTACCCTTGGTCTTGCTGAGGAACCTTGGGGCTTTTTTATGTCCAGTATTAAGCTCAAGGAACACTATGTCCATTAAGTCGTTTGTCACGTCATGATGCAATGTCTAGCATCTTACAACGGGGGGAATAGGTTATGAGGGTTCAGAGGTGTGGAAGAAGGTGGCCATGAACCCTGCATTTGAACTCTTGGATATTGTAGGAGCTCGGAAATACTGACTGCGAAAGATTGTTCCACAGTCGTGTAGTTCTCTATTTAGAAACGAATTGCTCTCTTGTTGAGTGCGCGAAAAGACGGACTGCAACTGTTGGAAGTGAGGCGAGTGGGCTAATCTGGTGTTGTAGGTAGTGATTTATGTTCAATGATGCAGCTTATTTGCTTTTGCAGGTTGCTAAAGCTGTCAGCGAAGGTCATTTGCTTTTGTGCAAGTTTGCAAAACCAACCTGCATTATTGAAAACACCCATTGCCGTGGAGGCAGGAGAGCCTTTATTTCTATGGAACAGTAGTAGTGACAAAATTTTGTCAGTGCTGCTACATTCCTACAGTGGCTCAAGGATTCGATGGTGGAGTAAACGGTGTCATCAATTAATTTAAGGGCCCTTTTCTGCACCTTATCTAACCATCGCAAGGTGGTTATCGAAGCGCCGCCCCAAACGAGGGAGTTGTATTCGAGAAGAGGCCGAATGTAGGATTTATAGGAGGAAGGGGGAGGAACTTGCACCTCTTCAGAAATCCCAAACCCTGGGGTGCTTGTTTGGCGATTTGAAATATGCGGTCATTCCATCGCAAATCTTTAGCTAACGTCACGCCTAAGATGGATAGGGAAGGGTCGGCCATTAGTTCAACTTCACCCACTGTCACAGATGGAGAGATATTATATTTTTTATTAGAAATAAGACAGTACTCGGGTTTCGTGGGGTTGTTTAAGTTTAATGTCGTTATTAATAGAGGGGAACATTAGTTCTCGGTCATCAAGACAGGATCTGGCACGTGTCTGCCTTGTATCGAAGCGCGGGGTACCGTCGTCAGCAAAGCTGAGAAGTGCGTTGGAGGGGATTGAAAGTAGATCATTTCTGAAAATTAGAAATAGGGCAGGTGTTAAAATTGACCCCTGGAGGACCCCCGCAGAGATCGCATGGGATTCGGATTTGACGCTATCCAATACCTACCTTGTTTGAACGGCCGAAAACGAAACTCCATTTCTGTAGAAGTTAGTCGACTCCAATAGCTTTAAGTTTAGCCAACAGGGCTACGTGCCAAACTCTATCGAAAGCCTTGGAGATATCCAGAGCAATTAGACTAGACTCACCAAATCCATGCAGAATTCAGTTGAGGTGCTCTGTAAGTCAAACTAAAAGATTGCCAGTGAATCATTTAACCGAGGCACCTTGGGTACGTACAAACGTGTCTCTTATCTCTAAAGATCTACTGGCAATCTCGGTAGTGGTTCCCTTCCCACCGCCAACGGTTGCCAGGAAATCGTCTGTGTGTGTCTGCTTATTGTTTGGGGGATGATACTATAGTGCCACACCAGGAGGCTCGAAAACTGTTCGAGTCGCAAGACGAACCGGCAATTCGTCATCGGCAGGATTTTAGGCAGGATTTTTTCATGGCGAGTTAGCCATTAAAAAGCACTATAACTCCGAACATATTGACTTTACAAAAAACAATTCTGAACGAAATAGTTAAATCACTTATTTTTCTACAAAAAAGATTATATACATTTTTGTCGTAAAATGCATAGTTTCTGAGATATAGAAGTAAACGCGTTTCTCTTCACTGTAAGTTAAGTAAGGGTGGGATGACGCCATTTTGAATTTAAGCTCATAAAAATATATAAAATAATTTGGTAAAAAAATTGCGTACGGTATTTTTCGCATTAGAAGGCCTTTTTTCGACCTATTTACTGGACTACAGGGGCCTCCAGAACCTTACCCGGAGGCCAGACGATCAATTTGTCTGCAATTGCAATTTGAAATTTTGAATGTCAAAGTTTTATCGGCAGGAATTTCATTGCATTGCAATTTCATTCTTGTGAGAAACGTGCAGGAGATCATCATTTCATCATTGCGCTCCTTTAATCCCTCATGGGACATAGGGCGGAAACATTTGCCCTCCAGCGGACTCTGTTTTGCGCGACAGCTCTCAGCTCCGACCAGGATCTCCCAGTTGTTGCGGCTTCTGCTAGTAGGGTTCTCCTCCACGTTGTTCTAGGTCGTCCTACTCGACGGGATCCTTGCGGATTCCAGTCAAGGGCCTGTTTGGCTAGATTTTCGTTTTCGCGTCGCAAGGTGTGGCCAACCCAATTCCATTTCCTTCGCCTGATTTGGTCGTCTATCCTTTCTTGGCCGGCACGGCGCCATAGTTCTTCGTTTGAAATTCTATCTTGCCAGCGAATTTTTAGGATACGACGCAGGCTCTGTTGATGAAGACTTGTAGGCGCCCTGTGATGAATTGGGTGACTTTCCATGTTTCGCAACCGTACAAAAGTACTGCCTTCACGTTGGAGTTGAACAGCCGCAATTTTGTGTTAGTTGAGATCTCCGTTGATCTCCATATGCGGAACAGGCATGCATATGCGCCTCGTGCTTTATTTATTCTGGAACTGACATCTTCTTCTGCACCGCCATTTTCGGTAATAATACTACCGAGGTAGCAGAATTTATTTACCAGTTCCACGTCACGGTTATTCAGCGCTGTTCGTTCAAAGGTGTTTGCATTTATCCGCATTTCTTTAGTTTTAGTCGGATTTAGCCTTAAGCCTGCTGGACTACTTTCTGTTGCCAAATTGTTAATCATGTTTTTGAGGTCCTGGTGTCTGTGGGCCAGCAAACAGATATCATCTGCGTAGTCGAGATCCTTAAGGCGGTCTAACAAACCATTGTATGCCGCCTATTCTATTATCTAGAGCGCCGACAAGGATGTCATTTATTACTATAAGAAGAAGTAAAGGCGAGAGTAGGCATCCTTGTCGTACTCCTGAGCTCACCTCGAAGCTGTCGGATAATTTTCCATTATGGAGAACTCTGCATTTGGAATTGGAATATAGGGCTTTTATCAAATCTATTATTTTATCACGCAGTCCAAGTCGCCGTAGGGCCTGCCATATAAAGCTCCTATTAACCGAGTCGAACGCTTTCTCCTAATCTACGAAAGCAAGGTAAAGGGGTGATCGGAATTCAGTAGACTGCTCCACTATGATTCTCAAGGTGTTAATATGATCAATACATGAGCGGTCCTTCCTGAATCCGGCCTGCTGCCTCCTAAGCGTTCGGTCTACTGCCTCACTTATCCTAGATAGTAATATATGGGACAAAATTTTGCCCACAGTAGATAATAAACAGATGCCTCTCCAGTTGTCGCATATTGTTAGGTCCCCCTTTTTTGGTATTTTGACTATGATACCTTCCGTACAATCCTCCGGAAAGGTACAGGCAGAGATAACATAATACTCCGTATAAAGATGCGACAGCTAGAACAAAAAACCCGAACGCTTTTTGCCTCGGCAGGCCTCTGAGATTGCCTCCCCCTTAGCAACATGCAACATATTCGAGTTTCTAGCTACACAAGGAGGCGAACGTGGTCATGGTCCGCAGCACAAGACATGCGGTGAGTTTGTCGATAAGGAAGCTAGAATTTTAGGGGGGCCAGGAAAGGAACTGACAACAGAATGTTTCTCGCAACATCTTTCTTTCTTTCTCATCTTTCAAACGTTTGCCTCTAGCGCTACATTGAAGGATTTCCCTGATGCTTTGTATTTTAACTATTTCTTAGAACATTCCGTGTATTTTTTAATGACTGTCTGAGATCCACTATCAATTTCACTTGATTTCAAATTCTTGGTGAGAGGGTTTGCGATATTTTTAAAATAGGTGATTAGTTGAGGTTTTGGTTACTTTTTTTTATTTTCTGGTTTCGGTATTGGCTAACTCGATTGATTTTAGAATCGAATTTAGGTAATTATTCTTTGTTCTATTTTATCCAAAATCTGGGACAAGTGCTTTTTCTAAATGCTTGTAAAGTTAACTCCCCGCCCACAATAAAAAATCGTACGTCTGCTCAAAACAATTCGATCGTAATTGTTTTGGTAAAAATAAATTAAAAATAGGTTCAATACCTTTATAGGCTTCATGTCCAGTCAATTTTCAGGAAAAACGTATGACAGAAGGAATTCATTCTCGGACTTGCAATTACAGGATTTATCCATTTTAGAGTCCCATTATCAACAATTAAATATTGAGCTCGTAAATATATACTGCAAACAATGGAAGGTGAAAAACAATTTCTTTATATTTGTTCTTCTGGTGGAAACTAAAAAAAATAAGTTTTCAAATTTTTGGACTTCCATTTTATTAGTTATAAATTTTCAAAAAGTCGAAAATCTTAAAATTTTAACAAATTTTGAAATCTTTAAATTGATCTAGTTCAAAAACTATTTGACATAGAAAGCTGAAAGTAGCACCAATTTCTTCTGCTTCAGGCTTTAATACGTGATATACAATATAGTATTATTAGTAAGAATAAAACTTTAGTATTAATAGTAAGAACGAAACTTTTGTTTTTGGAATATCTCAAAATAATATTTTTCCAAATTTTTGAAAAAATTATATTTTGTACATACAATCTTAACGTACATAAAATGCCAAAATTTAGGATAGGACGACATTGGGATCATATAGAAATAAATGTTACTCAATGAACGCAATATAAAAAAACATTTGCCAAAAACATAGCCATTTACTAATTTGGGTATGGCGAATTAAATGGAAATAAAGTCAATCCTCTAACTTGATCGAAAACTACCCCCAGGACAACTCTTATTACTAAATTTTAGGGTTTCACACTTGCACTCCAAAAAATTTTTGTTTATGGGCTATTTATAAACTATGAGTATTTCTTGAGACCAAAATCAACCCTATCGGTGAAGCGGAAACCACCCCCACAGCAACCCCTAACCTTAAATTATTTTCTTTACGCCCAAAATGAAGGTTCACCACGCCAATTTTTAAAGTACATACACTAGGGCTTATACAAAAACCGACTTAAAGGTACATATACAACTTTATCCATTATTATAGTCTCCCTCAATAGTGGTACATTCATTCCAACGCTTCTCTAACATTTCTATGTCGTTCTTATAGAACGATTTGATCAACCTCCTCATTATAGCCATATTTCTTGCCGGCAACCATCTTTCTTTATTAATTTCAGAACAGGTAATATTCGCTTTAGGCTAAATTTGCATAAGTCGGTGTACGTAGAAGCAATTCGAAGTACAACTTGGGCGATTTTGCCTTTGTTTCGATCGCCTATCGTGGTACGGTGCATTAACTTGGTGAAGGGGCACTTGTTTTTCTTTGCTGTTTTCTTCGCGATTTCGTCGTTAGTTATGTAATATTCACTATGGATCCCCTTTCCTTTTCAAAATAGTCGAAGCACTTCCCAAAATAAGCGTCTGTCCCAGCCGAATTTTTCATGTTTTGTCACTTTGGTCGGCTTTCCTGGCAGATGTCTACTTAGTTGATGGCCAATTCAACGGTTGGCTTCCCCGTCAAATCTGAACCCCTCTTCGGGGGTCCCCCAAGGATCAATTTTATTACCGGCCCTATTGCTTATCTTTATAAATAACCTACTTCCGATCCCCTCCAACCCACTTCTCAGCTTTGCTGACGACGGTACCCTACGTTACTCTTACAGCTACGATAGAAGACAGACTCATGCCAGATCTGTCTTGATGATCGTGAATTAATGTTCAATTCTATTAATAACGACATTAATCTCATTCTAGAGTGGGGAAAAAGAATCGTGTCGAATTCAACTCCACCAAAACTAAGTACTGTCTTATTTCGAAACAAAAAGCTCAACACCTCACCATCCTTAACAGTGGATGACGTTAAACTAATGGCCGACCCATCCCTACACATCTTAGGCGTGACATTAGCCAAAGACTTGCGATAGAATGACCACATATTCCAATTCGCCAAACAAGGATCCCAGTGCTTGGGATTTCTCAAGAGGTGCAAGTTCCTCCTCCAGCCATCGGCCCGTGCTGTTATTTATAAATCCTACATTCGGCCTCTTCTCGAATACAACTCCCTCGTTTGGGGCGGCGATTCGATAACCACCTTGGTATGGTTAGATAAAGAGCAAAAAAGCGCACTTAAATTAATTGATGACGACACCGCCTGCTCCACCATCGACCCCTTGAGGAGCTGTAGGAATGTAGCAGCACTGACAAAATTTTATCGCTACTAATATAGCGACTGTTCCTCCGAAATAAACGCTCTCCTGCCTCCACGGCAATCTTATAACCACAACACTGGATTAGCCACTCGTCTCATTCCTTCTACCTTCAACTCCCCCTTTCACGCACTCAACAAGATATGAATTCGTTTGTAAATAGAACAACTCGACTGTGGAATAATCTCTCGCAGTCAGTATTTCCGAGATCATACAACATCCAAGAGTTCAAACGCAGGATTCATCGTCATCTTCTCCAACACCCCTTCGAACCCTCATAACCCTTAACCTATTCCCCCCCCCCCGTACTAAGCTTGTGCTAGACATTGCACCACGACGATAAACGACATGACGGACTAGTAGTACAAAGGGTGATTCCTGAGCTTAGCACTGCCATATAAAAAAAGTTCTATGGATATTACAGTAGTGGGGCCATCTATATGATGAACTTATTAAGTGTTGTAATAGATACACACATATGTCTTAATTTTCTTCTTCCCCAGTAGGACCGGTAAGCTTACAGAAGTACTGAAATCAGCACTTACTGGTAAGGGGTAGGCCTTACCACTCCCTTTTACAGAAGTGCTTACTTTTACACACGATGTCATAGGGGGTAAGGCCTTACTTTAGTACTTACCTTAGAGTACTTATAGAACTGCTCATCTGTAAGGGGTATAGTAAGGCTGCAAATGGAACATTGCAAAAAGAGCTATTCATGGGCGCCTGTGGATATGTGATCCGGTGTCGAAATGCTTTTATTTCTTCATCTTTTACAAATGCCTTTTTTTTCCAAGCCCGAGAGTGGCTTTACCTAAGCAGTCCCCCAACCAAATTCTCCATTTCTCCAAAGCTGCTTGTCCTCCGTATCGAATGAGAGCCGGGCTATTGAGTATGCTAATGTAGCATTTTATGTCGACGAATTTAATTGCCCGTTTTCTTTCTTTCTATAAAATTTATGAAAGCTCCAGGAAAGCTCCCTTGAGTCATCGGGCAGACTCTGACTTGTTTGGGTATAATTGTGGACTACACCTTACCATCTGCCTTCTCTTGTAATGGGGTTTGTAAGGGCTCATCTAGCACCAAGAAAATAAGGGGTACCCCTTACCAGATGAGTACTTATTTCAGTGCTCCATCGGTAAGGCCTTCCTAGAATTCCTCGTTACTTATTCTAACATCTCATCTTCTATAGATTATATAAGTTTGATAATATCTGTTCGGATAACTCAATGTAGCTGTCAGAAGAAGTGCAATGTATAAATTTAAAACCGTTTTGTTTTTACTGGAAACCCCGAATTTCGAATTACAAAATTTTCTTGTAAAAACCGGTTTTTAAAAACTGACAAACCCTAACATACACCTATTAGATTAAAAATAAATTTTGGAAACGATACCTCTGCTCTCGGGCATCGGAAATCACCCGCCCCATTAGTGGTGAGAGCTAAATTATTTAATTGAAGTTTAGGTATAAAATTAAATAATTTAGTTTTCATCCCCTAGAGGTGGGGTGGCTTCTACCTGAGGGATAGGCATGTTTTAGAAACCATGTCTTATATGAAATATACATATGTTCTTGTTCATTAAAAATTGGCAGTGAAACCTTTATTTTGGACATAAGAAAATAATTTAACTTCAGCAGTGGCTGTAGGGGTGGGATCCGCGGGTCTGACAGGGTTGACTTTGGGCCACAAATAGAGCAAGTGTGAAACCCTAAAATTTAGTAATAAGGGTTGTCTTGGGGATAGTTTTCGATCAAGTTATTATTCCAAAAGATAGTCCAAAAACAAAAGTTTCGTTCTTACTAATAATACTATAGTTTTATTCTTACTAATAATACTATATTGTATATCACGTATTAAAGCCTGAAGCAGAAGAAATTGGTGCTACTTTCAGCTTTCTATGTCAAATAGTTTTTGAACTAGATCAATTTAAAGATTTCAAAATTTGTTAAAATTTTAAGATTTTCGACTTTTTGAAAATTTATAACTAATAAAATGGAAGTCCAAAAATTTGAAAACTTAATTTTTTTAGTTTCCACCAGAAGAACAAATATAAAGAAATTGTTTTTCACCTTCCATTGTTTGCAGTATATATTTACGAGCTCAATATTTAATTGTTGATAATGGGACTCTAAAATGGATAAATCCTGTAATTGCAAGTCCGAGAATGAATTCCTTCTGTCATACGTTTTTCCTGAAAATTGACTGGACATGAAGCCTATAAAGGTATTGAACCTATTTTTAATTTATTTTTACCAAAACAATTACGATCGAATTGTTTTGAGCAGACGTACGATTTTTTATTGTGGGCGGGGAGTTAACTTTACAAGCATTTAGAAAAAGCACTTGTCCCAGATTTTGGATAAAATAGAACAAAGAATAATTACCTAAATTCGATTCTAAAATCAATCGAGTTAGCCAATACCGAAACCAGAAAATAAAAAAAAGTAACCAAAACCTCAACTAATCACCTATTTTAAAAATATCGCAAACCCTCTCACCAAGAATTTGAAATCAAGTGAAATTGATAGTGGATCTCAGACAGTCATTAAAAAATACACGGAATGTTCTAAGAAATAGTTAAAATACAAAGCATCAGGGAAATCCTTCAATGTAGCGCTAGAGGCAAACGTTTGAAAGATGAGAAAGAAAGAAAGATGTTGCGAGAAACATTCTGTTGTCAGTTCCTTTCCTTGCCCCCCTAAAATTCTAGCTTCCTTATCGACAAACTCACCGCATGTCTTGTGCTGCGGACCATGGCCACGTTTGCCTCCTTGTGTAGCTAGAAACTCGAATATGTTGCATGTTGCTAAGGGGGAGGCAATCTCAGAGGCCTGCAGAGGCAAAAAGCGTTCGGGTTTTTTGTTCTAGCTGTCGCATCTTTATACGGAGTATTATGTTATCTCTGGTACAGGTGCTCCATGCTATTTCCAGGATTGGCGCATCTGCTATTCTGGCGGGATGCCATCTTTTCCAGCTGCTTTACCATTGGCCATCGCATGAATTGCGGATACTATTTCCGTCTTGGAAGAGGCCCGGGTGGTGATTCTTATTGGCTGTGCATTATTGCTGTTTTCCTGAGGTTCCTATGTAGGTGAACCATTCAGAGCGGCGAAGAAGTAATCTCTCCATCTTTGGAGCTGCTCCTCGAATGCCATGCTTTTTAGTAGAGTGCTTTCCCGAGAGCTGTTTAGTGATTTGGTACAGCACCTTACTATTCCCTGTGTTTGCCGCGTTTTCCGCTTTTTCTGCGAACTTATTGATCTGCTGCCTTTTATCACGCCGGACACTTCTCTTTTCCTCCCGGTGTAATTGGGAGTATTCCCGTTCAAGTTGGTAACGTCTTCCCGGGTCGCTTGTAGAGTTTACGTTATTTTTGAGGGCCCTTCTGCGTTCTACTTTTTACCAGGTTGTGTCCGAGATCCAGTGTTGCTGGTTTCTTTGGACATAACCGATGCTCGTTTTCGCAGCCGTCAATGTAGCGCCCTTTGTCGTACTCCACAGTTCTTCAATATTTGTGTCGTCAGAAACGAATTGCTGGTTTAATATTTCTTGCATGTTTCCAGCAAATTCTCGCTTTTTATCGCTCTCCCGCAGAAGGTCTACGTTAAGCCGTCTACGGTTTATAGCATCGTGTTGCACGTTTCTGATTGCGGCGAATAGGCGAATAGCTGCTACAACTAAATGGTGGTCGCCTCTAGTGTCTGCTCCCCTGAAACTCCTTACATCTTCAAGAATAGTTCTCCATCGGCCACGTGATCTATCTGATTTCACTTTCTACCATCGGGAGATATCCAAGTCTCTTTGTGTATCTTCTTGTGGCAAAAGTAAGTTCCACCTACCATGAGTTGGTGGGAACTACAAAAGTCAACGAAAAGCTCACCATTGTTATTGGTAACTTGGCTTAGGCCTTGATTTCCAAATGTTTGTTCAAGGCTGGTGTTGTCACGGCCGATCTGTGCGTTTAAGTCACCCATTAATACAATGATGTCTCCCCTTGGAATAGAGCGGTAATAATCCTCTCAGAACCAGGTGACCAGCTAATGAGGCTGGACCTGGCTTCTTTGGTGAGTATCACGCCAACGCCACTCCTACGGCCTTCAGTTTCGTTTCTCCCAGAATATAAGAAGGCGATTCGGGTCCTTCTTCGAAAAGCAAAGGTCGTCGTCGGGTTGTCCGTTCGGCTCCGAGGCATTGTTTGCCGATTCGTAGCAATGGTGTTTTTTTATGGGAGCGGGTTGCTAACCCTCAGCCCAACCGACTTAAAACTATGTTTTGTGGCGCAGAGAGCTCGCCATTCGCCCGTCTCCTGTTAGCTCCTTCCGAAGAAGTAACCCAGGAGGCACAGCGGGGAGGTGCAACTAGGACTCGCTAACAGGTCTGCTAGGTGCTCGTCTGCAGTGGCCGTGTTCCGTAATATCACCCAGCATACTGCCCAGCAGGAAAGGGTTAATTCGGGCGTGTACGCTGTGATTAACAGCAGGTCACATGAAAGTTTTATAGCTTGAAACTGTTTCAGCCTCCAATATCTTATATTTTTGTGATTACCAGTACGTCCCACCGGTTCACACAACTAAAATATAGCATCAATCAATGACGTCATTTTCACTAGCCAGTATACTGGGTTATATTTCGGAACACAGCCAGTGACTTTTCTCGGGTTTTGACAGAAGTGAGAAATCGGGTGCCACTACCTTCTGAGGTCTTTGTTAGCCGTTCGCCCCCAGGAGATATGTAGTTGTTCGTTTTTTGTACTAATTTTCGTTAATTTCGTCTTGTAATAAAAAAATAGTTAACAGCCTCAACTTTTACTTTGTAAAAAAATTTATGTTAATTCTCATCCAATTAAATAATCTCGCGTCAAGTAATCACCACTGTTTAGGATTTTTCATTTTCTGCAATTTTGCATTTGAAAAAATCTGAATTTCTTGCATATGGGCAATTTCGCGTAAACTGGGGTGTTTCTCAGATACCTATGTTTGTTTCTACTTCGGATTTTTTCTAAATGATACATTTTGGTGAAAAAACGATGAACCTACAGTTTTTGGAGGTGTCGCCATCAAGGGGAATTTGCTACAGTTGGTGTAATATTGAAAAATTGGCTTTTTTTAAATAGATTGAGAGTCACACGAATTTTCAAAATTCCATAGAAAAGGCGCACATGATCCAATTTCAACGTTTGATAGCTCAAAATACTCCTTGCGGCTACTGTAATAAGATCACATCAGCAAAAGTATAAAACATTTCAAGTGTTGTGGACAGGGGTCACAAGTTATAGACTCGCATTTATCGATTTTCCACTAATTTTGAAAAATTCTATTTATAAAAAAACACCCTTCGTGAAACTAAGCAACCATATGGGCTTGAAAAGTTCCTCCTTTCATGGTTAAGAAATAGAGCTAAATTTAGAATGCGTGCTCTTTTGTAAGGAGCAGGGAGATCACTTAGAACAAGAAATTTTTGTGCGAACACAAACCTCTTTTTTTCTTCAACTGAACAACAAAAACACGGGTCACTCTGGATTAGGCTCAAAGCATATGAACATGATTCATCTTGATGTAATAGCCTTATGACACTGGCTTTATCGTAGGCTGAAAATGCTGCCTTGGCTAGGCTGAAAATGACGAAATCTGTTATACTGTGGGACAGAGATAGCATGTGAGAGTAAGAACGATTATCTGATTATTATAACAGATAGTTGTTAAGGGGAGAAGAAATCCGTTGGAAATATTTGAAATATTCAAATTTATTATGATTAAAATTCAATTAATTTAAATTTATTGTATTTAATATTAAACACGGTCAACATCAGGTAAATTAAAATTCTTTGTTCTCTTCCTTTCAATTTGCTACTTCCTCATTAAAAACTCTTGTTTGACCTGAGTCCTCCAGAGTAAAACAATATCTTCAAATATTTTCAAAAATACTTCAACAACTATATCTAAAAAAATAAAAAAAAATATTTTTCTTTTAGACTCCCCCAATTCGCAACGCGCACCCGCCCGTTGCAATAACAAAAATATGTCTCCCACGATTTGAAATTACTTTGGGGCAATTAAAAATCACACTAAACACATCAAAAATTGTTTGGAGCGATTTTACTCCAGAGCCCCAATTCTAAAAATTTACCCTTCAATAAAATATTATTTATTCTCACTTCAATTATATTTGCTGCCACTTCAATTATAATTATTTCAATTTATTACTTCAATTTATTTTGATTCTCACTCATTATAAAAAGCCTAGAGATGTAGCAAACTGTTATAAAAAGCATAGAAAAAAGAACATGAATTTCATTCTTTTCCACTTAAAATTCAGCCAAGAAAAGTTTGAGTATATTCCTCTCACTCTTACATATGGGAAAATCTCATTTGAATTTTTTCTTTCAGTTTTCAGCCTAGCCAAGGCAGTATTTTCAGCCTACGATGAAGCCAGTGTCATAAGGCTATAAGGAAACTGGACATATGCTATTGAGCCAAATTACACGACCTATCACTTTCCCAGACTCACTTTCCAATCACTTCCAATAAACCGGTTTTTTAGACAAGGGGGCGCAGGGAAGTGCATGTGTTGGTCTCACTTGTGAATCCAAGAAAAATTTCGGTCTCACAGCAAATTACACTAACACAAGCATAACTTTTTTCACTGGGACTGCGATAAATTATAAGAATTTTTGTTGTTTTGTGCACGACCACATAGACAATAGAATTGTTACACGGAAAAGAGGCAGAAATTTAAATGCACCGTGTAATACTCAAATTATACACAGACAGGTTTGGCGTGAGTCCCAAGTGAATGGCCGTGTAATTTCACTCATTATGATACACTTTCCATCGCAAGGGCAAACTAAATAGCCTTTTTAGCATGGACATGGAACATAGGGTCTCCATTTAATAACATGGAAAAATACAAGTTAATAGAGATGCGTATAGTGCGAATACCTATCCTTGAAATAATTTTTACTACAGATGAAATTATAGGGTATTGATCAAAGAATCAGCCGGTGAAAACGGCTTGAGTGTCGCTCCTTTGCCTCTCAAGTTATGTCCTTTTGAAAATGTAAATTTTTTGAGTTTTTTCAACGATTTTACTGGAATGCAGAGTATCCTCCGCCAGCTAGTTTTTGTCGATACCTACCATTGAAAAGCTACCTGCCTGAATGCAGGAGAAGTTGGTAGAGGGCGCGCGACTGTGGCTTCATCCTCTTTCGAACTACATCACTTCTAAAATGCACATTTTTTAGTCTTTCAGCTGTTTTCCTGGATTGGCAAGGGACCCCCGGAATCAACTTTATAGAGAATATATATCAATAAATTATTGGCACGTGCAAAAATTTCTTCTTTGTGAGGATCGGACGCCCCCTACCACCACTGGATACCTATCACCGAAAAGTGAGTCATCTGGAACATAATTGGAGGTGTTTAAGTGGATAATAAGTTGTAGAGGGCGTGCTTTTTATCTAAATAAGAAGATCACTCGTAAGCTCACCACATCGGACAGCGATATTCATGGCACACGATAGCAGTTCTGTCACTATCACTTTTCGTTGGTAGGTATCGTCAAAAACTAGGGGGCGTGTGTTATCTGGATTCCAGAAAAACCATTGAAAAAATCAAAAAACATGCACATTTTCAAAGATTCACAGACAGAAAACAGAAAGAGCGACATTCAAGCGAGTTGTGTCATGTTATTCCATGTTTAAATACCTACATTTTATTACCTACAATTATTTCCTCTGAACACGCCAAATAAAACTAACTTTCTAGAGCCAAACGTAAACCATCGGAAGTCATTTCATTCTCGCACATCATTTCTCCAGATTCAATGCTCAAAAATCTACAATTTGACTACTTAGGAGCTGAAAGGTCATTTCTGTGACAATTTTTCTTCAGCTATATTGAGTTGATATTTTAGTGATATTCAGTTCAATTTTTTAACCCTTCTAACCTCCACCTGAAAAATACTTGACCTCAAAATTATTGTTCACGTGCGAAAATGACTTCCCTGGACCTCAACCTATCGACTGATATCGGTTTCAGGATTGTCGCAGCTCAAAGAAAAAGTTGAGATATTCCTCCCGACGCGGAAGGGTTACGCGAAATTACCCATATGCAATCATTGAATTTACAATATTGTATGCAATTTTGCAACTGGTGCTAGACGATCAATTTTAATGCTGCAATGCAATATTGCAATTGAAAAATTATTTGTCTAGCCCCCGGGTTAATCCGGCTCTACAAAGTAGTGCAGTGAAATTAATGTGAATTGCCGCATTCATTCAAAAGTTCACTGCACTGCACTGATTTTTATTGTATTTCAGGCTTCAGAAGTACGTAATTGGAGAGCATTACCCAGAAACCGAACGACAAGGAGAAAAATGCTAGACGAAGCTAAGCCCAATAATAGGGTGCAGTGCTACCGATGATGATGATACAAAAAGCCTATTATATCGCCTTTGATTTTTCATCTGTGGTCTATTGTAATTCCACATTGTAAATACATTTCATCCAAATTCTTTTATTTAGAATTTCCATCCAACAGGTTTTGGGAAATCGAAGTTTTTTTCCCAACAAGAAAAACTCGTTTCACAAAGTGCATTCGTCTGTTGATAAAATATTCTGAATTGGTAATAAATTGCATTAATAATCACTTCTGGTAATAAACGTGAAATTGTAAGTACAAAGACTTGTTTTGTAAGCACATAGTCTTATAGTAAAAGTAATAAATTCGCCCTTCAGGTAACCTCCTCATAAAACAAAAAATTTATTCCAATTAACGAACGAAAACGATTAGCTTTCTTACCTGCTCAAATGGAACACTAAAAAACTAGTTGTTGCGTTAAAGTAATCATATCAGATACAATTTTTACGTATGTACGTTCATCATTTATATAAAAAAACAAAGCGCACAAAAAAATTACAGCCCACTTAAAAAAGTGAAAATAACCCGTTTTTTGTCGAACGGAACCGCCGCGTCCCAGCGACTTCTTCTGGGGATCCTCCACCTAGTGAAAATCGACGTCACAAAGTTCGGTGCAAAACACTTTAGTCGTCCAAATGCAAATTTCGGCATTCTTAATTGAACGTTTTAGCATTTTCCCAAGGTATAGGCCAGGTAACTAATGAGCCCGGTGCATGCTGCATCTTAAGTAGATCAATCAGAGTTGATCTGTGTTTGGTTGCCGCTGCTACGTAGTTCGTCAGATGCTATCGCACTTTGGATCGGCGGCATCGAGAAACCCCATAGTGCTGGGATATTAAGTCACTAGTCGTACATAGCAGTGTATATATAGGTATAGTAGGGGCAGTGTCTCATCTCAGGTGCGTGCTTATTGTGTGGTACCGACTTCATTCCGTGTCAGTTACAAATCAGCCACAAAAGTAACAAGGTACGACTAGACTTCCACACCAGATCGTAGATGGACGTTAGTAAGACTTAACGATTTTTTCTGTTTCCTTAAGAGAAGAACACCTTAAGACGCGGCTTAAAGAATTTCGCGTGTTTTGAATTTTAAAATAATTTTTTGGACAGTGAAACTCTTTTTGGCAGGAGGATTCCAATTGCAAAAATTCCGGCGAAAGAACTGAACAGAATATTAAAAAATTTTGAAAAAAAGTATCGACTAATGTGAAATTTGTTTGAATAGTGAAAACAGTAGAGTAAACTTGACTTTGAAACAAAAATGGGTGTTTTAGTAGACTATGAAGCGAAAATTCCAATTCTTGAGAACTGGCTAAGGACTCAGTACCATCTTCCGCAATGCATCGGTAAGTCAATTATCACAACCATAAAAGATCTACTATGTACTTCCTAGTTACTTGTGAAAGTTTTCTAAAAATACGCGAACAAGAAGCAGTGCCGTGCCTTGTGTGACAAGTGTTGTAACTACACCATTACGTAAAGTACTCTCCATTACACAAATTTTAATTTCTCACTTATTGTTTTCTCTTTTTCCACGATTAATAATAGTTAGCTAACTACTAACTACACTATTAATTATCGACCAACCATAAGCGTGAAACTTTATCTAGGGCTGTGTCCTCCTTTTTTGGGAGCTCGTTACTTCTTATTACATGCTCTTGTAACTTCGCCTGGGGCATACTTTTCCAAGTTGGTTTACCAGAATAAAAAAATCTAATTGCCTTCTTCTTGATGGAACATATATTAAAATGTTTTTTGTTGTGCGCAGACTCAATCGAGTTATGAGATAGATGATGGTTGTTGGGTGCTGTCTGTCCGTGCTTAAGTTTCAAATACATTAATTATGCGATTAAGCGGAATGAAGCCAAAGCACGATTTATTTGCGTGAGGTGCATTGAGGCTAGCTTTACACAGGTTGATGCTTTAAGTGAAATCTCAAGGGTATTATTATTGGCTTAATCTAGTGTTATGTAATATAAACAAGTTAGTATTTCAAATAGACACTAGTAAGTGATTGGTAATTAGCCGGTTATTTGGGAGCCAGTTTGTTTGATTGCACGATTATCTAAAATGCTTTATGTTAGAAGGGTAATTTTTTTAGAAAAAAATATTGCTGCAAGTTCGACAATTGGCCTTATTAATGTCGTATATGTCAGTGTGAATGGCGGCATAATTATTATGATAGCTTTATTAGGCATGTGTAAATGAACTTTATTCATTTATTAAAAAGGTAATTGCAAGGGCTTGTTTATATTTGCTTACGTCACCATACCATAGTGAACTTTTCATTACATATCACAGCGGGGAATTGAAGCGCTTTTGAACGGATTCTGAAGCGCTGAAAAGGAATGCCAGCGCGTTTGTTATTCATATCCCAATTCCTTTCTTTTAAACACTGGCATGTCATCAGAGCGAAACTTGAGAAAAACAATGTAAGGAAACTTAAGAAAACAAAAAGGCGGGAAGTGCCATGGCTTCTCGATGGCACAGTAGACATGAATATGTCTTATCCCTTGGGTCTATTTGTTTCTTGTTCTTATTGGAAATCACCTTCTTGTTCTTATTGGAAAGAACCCCTGGAGGGGGTCGAAAGGAATGCACACAACAATATATATCTGGCTCGTTTCAATACATACCCTTCAACCAACTTATCCTTTTCCACAATGTAACAGAATACAAACACACGAAACGAAATCGTTCAAAATAAAAAAATTGTGTTTTTGCAAAAATTCTAAACGCGCCGCGGCCGCACCACACTCAATCCGCAAACTGCGTAGTAAGAAAATTCCCTGATATCGATTCTGATTCCGCCCCGCTTCGAAAACACAAAAATATCGCGCGACGGACGACTCAAGCACCCCTTTTCTAATGGGGCCCATCCACGGGCCAACTAGTTGCCCAAACTGAGTTGTGTTGTCACTGAATCGCATCGTGTGTGGGGCAGTTGGCAAACTGATTTGACAGTTGGGGTTTCAGTTGGGATAAATCAAAATCTTTTAATTTTATGAGGGCGGGGTTTAGAGTTTGGGCAACTAGTCGCACTGTGTGTATTGCAGTTTGGCAAACTACTTGGATGAATTAAGCCTGAATTCGAAGAATATATTTTTTTGCAAGTTTATTTTGCATTATTTTTAATTTAAATTATGAAAGTTCACATATTATTAAATTATTTTCATAATTTATACTTTTAGAATTTAATTTATATTTTGAAAAATATAAATATTCATATTAATAATTAAAAACAATTATAATTAATCTAAAAAATCATCTTTCTCCAATTTTTATTATTATAAAACTTAGTCGCGGGTTTTCTACAATTTCATTTAACTTTCAAATTGCCTATAAAATATCGAATTGACAGTTGAAATATCAACTCAGTTGAAGCGTGTGTTGCAAAACAACAACTTTTTACACAACTCAGTTTGGACAACTAGTTGGATGGGCCCCATAAGCTGTTTAAAAAATCTCAGACAAAGTAAAATATCCTGGACACTTTTTCTCACTCTTGGAACAAGAACTCGCAGCTTTTGAACAAAAAAAGCTGCTATGATATTGGACGCAAAAAAGCTGCTAGCATAGCTTCTTGTTAATATATGTGCTCGAAACAGTCATTTTGGCAAAACGACAAATATTCATGTCAAAAGAAATGTCTCGAAAATTTTCTAACCTTAAGAAAGCTTTCGATAATATTTTCACCTAAAAATATGCAGAATTAAATATAAATTTAATTTGCTTCTAAAATTTATCCTAAAAGTATGCCAAACAGTAATGAGTCATGGTAACGATTTTAGTCTCCGCACATTCTTTCAAATAGACCCCAGGGATAAGACATATTCATGTCAAAAAAAAATGCGAAAAATGGGAGTCTAGAGTGAGTGCTTCCAGAGAACTTCCTTAGCATATGAATTGGAAGCACTACATTCTTGCTTCTTTTAACAGCGCTGAATTAATTTCCCGCTGGGATGTTATTTAAATTTAATTAAACTGATACGAGTTAGTCGTTCACTAATTTCCTGGTAGGTACGCTGTCCAAGCTTTCGGAAGTTTGTTTGAAAAACTGATCGAAGTGATTTCAAAAGGACTCTTTCAAAGGCAGACTTATACCGTTCAGACAAAGAGATCAAATATTGCATAAATGATAGTATCTTAGTGTAAGATTATAGCTTTGTTCCAGAACTCGAATGTGGGATCCCGCGGGACAAAAATTTTCCCAATTTGTGTTTCTTTACTTTCTCATGCAAGAAAAAGCGGGGAAATTTTCACTTCCCCTCATGAAGGAATTAGCCGGAGGTTTTCGGTCCTGCGATTTCTTGCAAGTTGTCAGCTGACAATTTTTTGTATGTAGGTATGTGGGTATCTTAACAAGCGGCATACACATAGACAATCGACATTTATGTTATCTTTTTCTTGATTTGCAGGAAATTGCCCAAAAAGTGTTTCTTTACTTTCTGAATTTTTGACAAAATTATCCCCACCATTCACTAAGTTTTTTCCCAACAAATTTTTGCAGGAAAAGTACTGGAACAAAGCTTATGACAATAAAGCTCGTATACCATAACTTCATAATCAGTCTCTCACAATATTTGCCATTAGGGGTATTCATGTCATTTTTCAGTTGTTCAAAGTGTCGTAGTTTTACAGCTTGTTTGGCATGAAGGCCCGTTTAAATTTGAATTGTTATTGCCGCTGAAACGCAATGGGTGACTCCACACGAGCGTACACACGACACGACAAGAGTCGGCTGCAAAAATGGTATATGGACAAGAAGGTAAGAGAGAGAGAGAGAGCGATGGAAATTGTGTCCATTCCATCTTAGTACACTTAGTTTAATGGATATAAAATATTACGATAGGTTAGCAGGGGCGTATCCAGAAACAATTCTGGGGGGGGAGTCCCTCACCCACAAGAAGAAAAAGCATTGCAAATCGCAGCCTGGAAAAACACAAAGAATTTTAGGATTTTTCCCATGCTTCGAACCTATCCATATCGTCTAAAAATGAAATCACCCAAGTTTGGTTTTTCTTAAAAACCCTGTATCTTAGGGAATGTAACGGCGGGCCTATTCCTTTACGAAAAACCCACCTAGTTTTAGTCACTGTAAAAAGCGAACAACTGCCATGCTGTTTTCTCCTGTTGTATGGATTCAGTAATATTCTGGGACTTTTAACAAACTAAAATATAAACATAGGGCGCATTTGAAATATATTTGTGGTTTGGTGGAAACATATTTTTATGAACATTCGTTCTTATTTAATTATTATACAGTGATTATACAGGTTTTTATGCGTCCCATGCTCACTTTTCGCAGTGTTTTAGTTTCAATTTTTTTTGTTAATTTTTTTTTCATATTGTTCCCACGAGTGTTGGACAAATAACAGTCGACCCCGCCAGAGGTCCCACCCTTTAGGTTGAAACGCTAACGACTTATAATTTTTATCCAGCCTAGCGCCATACAGTCCTCAGCATGTTTCTAACGTTGACTTGGGTGCTGTATCGCTAACGACGTATCGTTTTTACCCACACTAACGCCACACAGTTCTCGGCACAATATAGAAACCTTAAGGCTGCTCCCACACTGGATCAGAATTTGTGCGAATTCCGATGAAATAGCATACAATTTCATCAGAATTCGCACAAAATCGTACAAATTCTGATGCAGTGTGCGAGCAGCCTAACTTGGGTGCATTCAAAACATAAAAAATTACTCCAACGAAATAACCTGATCATTATTGTATTCTCTTTAGTGTTAATTCAGTCATTATTGGATATTACTTTTTCAAAAATTCTGGTGAATTGATTAGTTATGCATACCATATTGGGTGTGTTTCAAGTTCCATCAGTGATTGCAATCATTCTATGTTTTCAACATCACATATGTCTCATATTTCATCATTTTTTGTCATATTCGAACAATTGTCCATCAATGATTAGGGTTAATTTCCATCACTGATTTCTGATTGCTAATTGTGATGGAACTTGAAACATACCCATTGCTATCGTCATTTTAAATTTCCTAATTTTGACAACAGATTCACTAATTCCCATTTTGGTTGTTTTTAAATTTTTATCCCAGATTCGTCATTTATGACCTTAAAAACTCCCCGATACCGATTTTCCATGGCTTCAGAACACATTTGCAAAATTCATCCGCCATATTGGCGCCACCATTTTGAATTTTCAAATGTTGACCACAGAAACGTCATTTGTGGGCCTAAAAACCCCCCGATGCCGATTTTCAATGGAATTACAAAATTTGTCCGCCATCTTGGAAGCGCCATCTTAATTTTTTTGCAAAATTGTCAACTCAATGTGTGTGCAAAGTTTCAAAAGAATCGGTTAAGTAGAAGTAGTTGAAAAAGCTGTCGCAATATTTGAACCGAAGAAACAAACAAATATACTAAAGGTAAGGGTAAATAAAACCAGTAAAAAGGCTATGACAGGTTAAGAGTAGTCTGGAGGATGCCTCAGGAGGAGGCATTGAACCACTGTGTAAATGAATTCTTGGGTGTTGTCTGAGTCATTTTTTAAAAAGCCGGTTGAGTCGCAAGCTCTGAATTTAGCGAGAGATAGTCTTGTCCGAGTGGTATGCCTCTTGCAACAAGTGAAACCCGTGTGCCAGCCAACAAACGGGTATACCACAGGCAGCACCAAACTACCAGATCATATGAATGCTCCAGCCAACTCATTAATAGATCATGTAATAGGGCACATAACTGGTCGTTTTTTCAATTATCATCGGAAAAGCATTAGGTACTGCTTTATGCAGCATTTTGCCGCAAAACTGTGTGACACGCGGGCTTATACCCTAACATCCCCACCCTCCTAAAAGTCTTGGCTACCCTTCCTGTCCCAAGGGATGAATGTGCCAAAACAAAGCCAAACTCCGCCCGAAAAAAAAAATCCTGGGTACGCATAAAGGCGTAGATTTTCATCGAACTCAGTTTTGTTCGGACGACCGGCTCATAATCGATAATTTTGATTGTACATCCGCATTTAAATATACATCCGATTTGACCGTGTATGGGGGCCTTTAGGCGTACCCCGGATTTTTAGGTAGGTCCACATAACTCTAGTTATACAGAGGCAAGCAATCCATTGTAGTCTATTGCACTTTAGGATCGCCGTGATCTGATTAGCCTTGTAGCACCAGAGATTAACGCCATAGGTGATAACAGGTTTGGTGATCCTGTTGTACATCAGCACATAATTTGTGGTGTAATACCAACCCCATATCTTATCCAAAAACTTTTTGCAAGCTCATATAGCCCTAGTGTCTTTACTGATAACGTATTCTAGTTGATCGTTCCAGTTTAGCCTCTTTTCCAGCTTCACTCTCAGATATTTGACTGACAGTTAGCTATTAGATGAAGGAAGAGCTCCAGTTTGCCATTTTAAGGAAGGTATTAAAAACCGTCCAACTGCATTTCTACGGAAGAAGCAGGACTTTATATTAGTTCTTCAAAATCTTCATTCTTTTTCTATCTCTGATAAAGAAAAGGTGGAACGTTAAAATTCCAATTTCGACGATATATTTTAACAGTTCATAAATGGTGATTCATAGTGCAAAGTTATGTACATAATGAAGTAGCAATTCATTAAGTTTTGCTACTTCATTATGTACATTATGACAGCCGTTAAAAATCGTCAAAACGACACAAAACGGTAGAAATTTGTAACTCTCTCAAGCAACCCGTTAAACCCATCGGTAATCCAATTACAACATTGTAAAATTCTTCGAGCTTTTTGCATTTGTAATAAAAAATTTGTTTTAAATAAAGATTAGATTAAAATTAACCGTAGACTGTTAAAAATATATGCAATAACCTTTTATTTAATTATTTTCTTCACCCACTGAACTGAACTGAACTGAGTTTCAATTTCTATTCATTCTATAGCGGTTTTTCTTGGTGACAAATAATGAAATTTAAATAAAACTAATGTAAATATGCAGACAGAATATTTAATTAAGTTAGCAGACAAAAGTAGTGACGAAGGACTTTTTTCGTTATTGAAAATCACATGACATCAAATTCTTGTTTTCGATCAGCTATCTTATTAGTTACCATACAATCAGCCATAGATCAGAATTAGATCAGAATCACATGTCAAACTAGAAATTGTCATTTAATATATTCGAAAATTTTTGATTCCTACTTGAGGAATAAGCAATTTTTACGTAATTCTGAAAATGTTAGTGTTATAACAGATTTGGTAGTTAAAATGTATTTTTGTACATAAGTTATTTATAGATTTAATGTTTTAGTAATGTATCAACAATGAATGGGCTTATAGGAAAATCTTTAAAAAGGACTTAAATGTACATTTCGATCGGTCATAAATGTGATCTTTTAAACAGTAAAGTTAAGACATCGAATAAAAAGGCTAACGTTATGGAAGAGTATGATGCTCATTCAAGACAGGCAGGAAATCATTGAAAGTAGACCAATATTTGGTATTAAATAAATTCTAATCACTCATTCGGGTTTTCCTTCCAATTACACAAAGGTAACTGCTATTATGTATCCTGAAACATCAAACAAAAACCAGCAATGAAAACCACCCGGTAGCTTACAGCGATATGCAGTGGCGGCGCTTTCATAGGTGCGAATGATGCACTTGCACCGGGCGCATTTTTTCGGGTCGTAGGTAATTTCAGAAATTAAGATTGCAAAAAAAAATTAAACTTTAAAATTTATTCTCACAGGTGCAAGAAATTTTACAAATTTACCCAATTTCTGTCCCTGTATTTTCTCATGAAAGAAAAACCGGGGAAATTTTACTCTTCCTCGTGCAGGAACTTACCAAAGATTTTAGCTTCGAGATTTTCATAAAATTTTACTCAAGAAATCTTACTCGCCTCATAGATTGTTGGTTGGATGTTGACCCATGTGAAACTTCCTTTGTAGTCTTTTTTTATGTTGTACGCATTATTAATGTGTTATCTTTAATTTTTCACAAGCTATAAAAAGTATTTCTCCCTTACGGCGAATGTTTGTGCCGTTTTCCCACTGCGTTCAAAAATGAATCGCTTATGAGACGCAATATGGCCTAGTGCACCTGGGGCAAACGCGTATTGGTCTAATCGTCTAATCCTTGTCCGGACGTGGTAACCCATTCTTTCCACTCTAAAAAGGCTAAATTTGATGAACTGTCATTGCCTTAAATGATTTCAACAGAACGCAAACGAATTGGATGTCGATGTAGCACGGTTTTTGCCGTACTATATGAAGAATTGGCCAGTTCATCTCCACCTTGGTACAATAATGAGCTGAAGCATTTAAAAAATTAAAAGAACTCTGGAAACCCTATTTAAAAAGAAATAATACTCCGAGTCTCAATTCAATTGCTATAACCGATTTAGTTCATTCTTTTTTGTTCGGTATCGAGAATATCTCAGCACCATGAAGGATAAAATATGTACTGGTCCCAGAAACTTATTAAAATTTGTCAACTCTAAAAAATTAGTTGATAACTACCCTAATACCATGCAGCAGACCTGCGCCTGCAGTTTGCAACATGTTTGCACAGTGGCGTAGCAAGAATTATTTTCAGGGGGGGTTAAATAGTTGTAGGTCGAGTCCTGAACTCCAAACATTACCTTTCAAAATTGATATAAATTTATGTTATGTTTTAATAGGAATAAAACTAGAAGAAGTGTTTTAGAGGAATTCAGTTTGTTCACTATTGACATACATGATCAAAAGTCACAGTTCTATGTTTCTACGCTTTTCAGCAAATTTGTTGATTACTTTCTTAGCCGTTGCCTCGATTTTATTGCGAATATTCAAAAGAGCAAGACCGTTCGGCTGCTGTTCTCCGATTGCACTACTTTGCCAATCTTTTAAACGCCTTAAAGTTGAAAAACTTCTTTCGTTGCTAGCAATTATGGTCACAGGTAGCTCCAAGCTTCAGACAATTAGTGACTTTCGCAAAAAGTGTGATTTAAAATTAAAGCATTGACGAGGGTGCAATGGACGATGGACTGATACAATATTGACGAAAAGAGTGATTTGCAATTTGCACTAGTTGCTCGATTTCGCCGCACTTTAGGATTATTCGCGGAATACCTGGAAAAGCGCTCAATAATGATCCTTCATGAATGAAAAGATTTCAAATAATTGAAAAGAAATTCACCAAACAAATTTGAGCGTATCAGAAAGGGCACTTTTCAATCCGAAGGACGGGAAAGTTAGCGTGAAATAAAACATCTGTATTGTTCGAATTCCCCCCTGATTTTAACCACTATTTATGAGCCCCCTGGTCATTATGTATCTATAAAGATGGCTCTATGTATCTATAGAGATGGACCAAACGTTTCTACGCCAGTGTGTTTGCATCATTGTTTCATGGAGCTTAGTTTTTTTTCCAGCTCATTCCACTAGCACCAATCTTCTTGAGTTCGCTTCACATGCTGTCTAGGGCATTTGACAAGCTGTCCCACTCTAGTATAATTCTCAAACTAAGAAAGCTAGGCTTTCCTTAATCCCTTCTATTACCGTTCCAGTCTTACTTAGCTGACAAGACCTACCAAGGTCTTTTCCGTTGATCCAATTCTGCAACCGTAGAACCGTTATCCGATGCCCCTCAAGGCAGCCATCTTGGTCCTCTCCTCTTCATTCTATCAATTGATGACATTATTCCCTTGATTATACATTACGTTTTGACATCAAATGGTACCCTCACATAAAGAGTATCGAAGATTGCAAACTCTTGCAAGTTGACTGTTCAATATCCCTCCTTGATATTGAGTATTTATGCCAGTTAATTCGCTTCGTTTGCTTGAAGCACACTTATTGAAATAAAAACACGTTTTTTTTCTTTTACTGATATAAGTTGTTTATTCAACAAATAATGAAACAGAATTCTGGTTTTAATCAACTTCCAATAACAATAAACCTTTTTTTTTTTTATTTGTAATTCAAATTGAAGCCACACGTATCAAACTCTAACAAACCTGCAGTTTGGTAATCCCCAACCTGCAGTATAACTCCTAAACTTGGCTCTCAATTTGAATTTAATTTAATTTTAATTTAATGTTGTTTATAATAAATTGGGTGTGGTGTTTCGTGTATGGCTCTTACTTTCTCTGGTAATCCCCAGTTCAGTAGTGAGCGTTTAATCCTAATGAAACGCAGTTTGGTAATTCCCAACCTGCGATCTAACCCTATATGTGGCAAATATCCACTGGCTCTTACTAATTCTCTGGTAATCCCCAGTTCAATAGTGAGCAACTTCCATTATTCGTCTCGGCCTTTTATAGTCAGAAAGCTTTAACGCCTAGCTTCCTATGTTTCCTATTATTGGCAAAAGCTTTTAAGCTCTATTCTACTTGTTACTTCTAACCTTAGTCATGCCACACCTGACACCTTGTACAATTTGTACTAAAAACTTTTCCTATTTAGCCATCCAAGTTGGCTACCAGTTTGACTTACACTACATAAATTATATGTCATACATTTTATTTTATAGGTATATCTTTATATATATTTTGATTTCTAATAAATTTCTTTTTAGATAACTATTTAAATTTCTGTTGTGTAGCTGCGCCACAACATATTCCCGCCCCTTGATGTAACATCAACAAAACTTACCTATTAAAACGGGATTTAACAAGAAAAATATAAACGGAACTTATTGTTAATATTATTTTTTAATTTTAAAGCTAGACCAAACCGTCTTCTTGTCCCGGAGCCTCAACCTCACCGTTCGTCCTTCTCCCAGGAACAGCGTGTATCGTTTTCTTTTGCTGGCCTTTATCCGGTCCCACGGTATGGTGTCCATTATTTCACAAGGAATATCTACGTATTTCCCTTCCTGGGTCCTGACAGTAGTTGTTTTCAGACCCTTTTTGGAGGTGTCTTCAATCAAGGCATGCACTGTCGATACAGCTTCTAGTATTTTTGTTTTTAGTTCTTCACGTACCTTTGGTTGCTGAAGAAATTTGCGTTCAGTATGTGCAAATTGCTTGGTAGCCATTTGTTTAGAATCTCCCACTTGTTGATTTTCCTTACACGGGATTCTGACGTCATATCGACCATTTGACAACCGTTTATGTGTCCGCTGATAGAAATCTTCACACTGTTGTTTTTCTTCTGTCAACCTTCGCCCTCCTTGTTTGTTTAACTGCTTGATGCTGGCTTCTGTAGTTGCCATATATGCACGATTCTTATTTTCTTGCTGAATTGCTGTCTTTGTAGATGCCATTTCTCCAAACAATATCCAACCCAATTTCGTTTTCTGGGCTATGGGGGCATCTGAAGGTCCTTTCTTTATCTTGCCGCAAATTATATTTGCATAGACCTTTACTCCCAGCAACATATCAATCTCACCTGGATCTAAAAATTGTGGATCTGATAATTTTAATCCTTTGATATAATCCCAATCGTGATGTGCGTATCGAGTTCGAGGACAAACACTTGTAACGTTTTTAATTATGTATGCCTCTACTGGAAGTTCAAAATTAGGTGTCACAGGAGATCTTAACTGTATCATGGTGCTCTTTGTAGCTTCTGCTACCTTAATAGAGTCCAATCCTGTGACATTGAGTGATGCTGGTGACCCCTTAAGTTTCAATGCTTGATATGCTGCTTGAGAAATGAAGGAGCTTTGAGAACCCAAATCGATTAAAGCTCGAAGTCGTTGTCCTTTCACGAGTACTATAGCTGTAGCCAATAGTGCTTCCGTATTCTTATTAAGTAGATTACATCTAGTGGCACAGGCTGTTGCTGTAGTTGTATCGGTAGTAAGAACTGGGTTCGGTGGTGCACTAGCATCTTCATGCAGCCACGTATGGTGTCGTCTATGACACTTATAACATCCACTCTTGTGTGGACATATGTGTTCCGGATGCGGTCGTAAGCAGTTGCCACATAAATTCTGTGTTTGCAGGACATCTTTTTTATCCTTTCTTGTAAGCTTCAGAAACCGATCACATCTGTGCAACTTGTGCTCTTGATTGCATAAAGGACACTCTTGACCGGCAATACAAGACCCTTGGTGACGCTGTATACAATTTAAACAAATGCCATACTTTATGAGCATTTTGCGCCTTTCGTTGCTGTTTAATCGTTTTAACCGACCACACTGATAAATCAGATGTTGGCCTTTGCAAACACTGCAATTCTTGTGTTCACTGGAAAGATATGTGGAAGACTTCCTAGGCACCAGCATGTCTCTCTGTTTAGACTGCGCGACCCTTCCATCTCGTAAGGCTTCATGCATTCGGAATCTTTCTTCTAAAAATTCAAACATCTTGTTTAATGCTGGATGTTCTGACGATGTTGCAATTCTTTGCTCCCAAATTCTCTTAGTTTCTTCTGGTAGACGTGTAGTTAACAGGCATACAACAATTTGATCCCAATGTTGTACTGGACTTCCTAATGATGCCAACTCGTGCAAACGTCTCTTGGTGGTATCTAACAAGTCCTTTAAGTCTCGTTCAGACTCCTTAACGATGTTGGTTTGTGTTAGTAAAGCCTTTAGATGCGTAGTAACTAACACTCGCTTGTTATCATATCGCTTAACAATCTCATCCCAGGCAGCTTGATAATTGTCACCAGAAACATCATATAAATCCAACAAACGATGCGGTTCTCCAGAGAGACATGATCGTAAATATTGGAGTTTTTGAATTAAGGGAATGTGAGGATCATCGTGAATCATGGAAGTGAAACTATCGCGGAAATTTCTCCATTCACTGAAATTCCCGTTGAATTTTGGTAATTCCGTTGCTGGTAGTCTCTTCTCTGCAGCCCTCACAACTGTGACTTCCGATGGTGACGACTGCATATGAACTTCCTTATGTTGAATCCTTGCAAGTCCATCTTGTAAATCTCCTAGAAACTCAAAATAGGTTTCTTCAAAGATTGAATACAGATCAGCTGTTTCATACGTCGCTACCCGTTCGCGGTCTTGGTCTGATTCCTCATCTTCGAGTCTGTATATTTGCTCGTGATTCTCCAAGAACTGTCTCCAAAATTCTTTAATATTTTCAATGCGGCCTGTTAAATATCCTTCAGTACGTCTTGCTTGACCAGTTTTTTTAAAATTTGCAATCGCTTTAGTTAAATTAGCCTGCAATGTCTTCTGCGATTTTAGCAAAGCGTTCATTTTGAACTGATTTGAATATTGTATTATTGGAAGTGGATTTTATTAAATTATTTAATTAACTGTATATTGCTTTCAATAAATGTGCTTGGCTACAACGATCCGGCTCGAAGGACCATGTTCAATATCCCTCCTTGATATTGAGTATTTATGCCAGTTAATTCGCTTCGTTTGCTTGAAGCACACTTATTGAAATAAAAACACGTTTTTTTTCTTTTACTGATATAAGTTGTTTATTCAACAAATAATGAAACAGAATTCTGGTTTTAATCAACTTCCAATAACAATAAACCTTTTTTTTTTTATTTGTAATTCAAATTGAAGCCACACGTATCAAACTCTAACAAACCTGCAGTTTGGTAATCCCCAACCTGCAGTATAACTCCTAAACTTGGCTCTCAATTTGAATTTAATTTAATTTTAATTTAATGTTGTTTATAATAAATTGGGTGTGGTGTTTCGTGTATGGCTCTTACTTTCTCTGGTAATCCCCAGTTCAGTAGTGAGCGTTTAATCCTAATGAAACGCAGTTTGGTAATTCCCAACCTGCGATCTAACCCTATATGTGGCAAATATCCACTGGCTCTTACTAATTCTCTGGTAATCCCCAGTTCAATAGTGAGCAACTTCCATTATTCGTCTCGGCCTTTTATAGTCAGAAAGCTTTAACGCCTAGCTTCCTATGTTTCCTATTATTGGCAAAAGCTTTTAAGCTCTATTCTACTTGTTACTTCTAACCTTAGTCATGCCACACCTGACACCTTGTACAATTTGTACTAAAAACTTTTCCTATTTAGCCATCCAAGTTGGCTACCAGTTTGACTTACACTACATAAATTATATGTCATACATTTTATTTTATAGGTATATCTTTATATATATTTTGATTTCTAATAAATTTCTTTTTAGATAACTATTTAAATTTCTGTTGTGTAGCTGCGCCACAACATTGACCTTGACACCTTTTACTCTTAGTGTGCTAACAACGATTTGGTTTTTAACATTAGTAAATGCGAAGTCATGATTTTTTGAAGAAGACATGGTCCTATAATTTATAACTACTTCTTTTTCAATGAGGGTTGTCAATCATATTAATTATGTTAAAGATCTCGGGATTAGATTTGAGAGTTACCACTCACATCAACTATATTTCTTCCAAGAACATTTTAGTCCTGGGTTTTATAAAAATGTGGCCCAAAGATCACCTCTATACCTATACCTTTCTCTTGTCAGACCATTATTTGAATATGCGTCCCAGGTTTGGTCTCCTTACTACTCTTCGCACGTTGGAAGAATTGAATCAGTTTAACGTAGGAAGATCCATTAATTCTTTCATCACACGAATACCGGCTTAAATTACTCAACTTGTGGAGACCTTGTGAGGCTGCCGATGCTGTATTTATCAGCTTCTTAATGGAAGAGTCGACTCGGGTTGTCTAAGTCGCCGTGCGTCGTTTAAAAAGAGTAGGGATAATTTCAGAGGGCCACTTCTCTTAGATATCAACTCTTCTAATACCAATTACTAATTATTAATGTGAATAAAAATATTAAGCGTGAGCACTATTAAAGATGTCCTTAAAAGGCGTCTTAACTCCGCCTTCGTCTGGTCCCAAGCCCAGAGTGTGAAAGGAGGAGGGTTGTCGACCTGCCGAGTTGATCGTAAAAACTAGGTAAGAAACCGCATGGATACACGAACTAACCATTCACGAAATAATGCTACTGCATCCGGGGCAGCCGATGCGCCAGCACTGGGGGCCAGGGATGCTGGTGAGAAGTGGGTTACTGGCCGAACACCCAAATTAGTCACACCGAAAAGGGAATTAAAATTCGCTGCGTGGAATGTACGAACAGGACATCACGTTGGTCAAAAGGAAATCATAGCAATGGAATTGTTGAAATGCAAAATATCAATTGCTGCGCTATCGGAACTACGGCTTACCGGATCCGGGATATTGACAATCGTCCCGCCAACAATCGACGAAACGATGATGCTTTACTATTCCGGTGGTGAGAAAAGAGAGGCCGGCGTCGGCTTTATGGTCGACCGACGGGCTGCCAGCAGCGTTATCGCATTCCAACCGATATCCGAGCGTTTGGCGGTTATAACCATCAGTGGAACGATCAAGACCCATATCATATCCGTTTATGCGCCAACCGAGACCAGCACGGACACGAACAAGGACGAATTTTACGATCAGTTTCAACAGACGCTGGATATGATACCTCAAACCGAATTAATAATTCTCGCGGGGGATTTCAATGCACATTCAGGAGTAGATCGAACCGGCTGGGAAGAAACCATGGGCAAATTCGAACACGGAGTAATTAATGACAACGGCTTACGCCTGCTTTCATTCGCATCGTCAAACAACTTGATCGTTGGCAACAGCATTTTCCGCCATCCACTCAAACACCAACTCACCTGGCGAAATCCATCCGGCAAAGACTCTGCGATGTTAGACTACGTTTTGATCAACGCAAGATTCCGATCGACGCTTAAAGACGTACGTGCAATGCGTGGACCCGATTGCGGATCGGACCATTATCTTGTTCGAGCGAAATTGCAGATGCGATTGCAAAGAGCGAAGAAAACGGAGCCACCACCAGCCAAGAAAAATTGGGCGTGCCTACGGGACCCGGCCATCGGGCGAGAGTTTCAAATGGCATTATCCAACAAATTCGCGGCGCTCGCAATACCGGACGATATCGATGTAGAAGAAAGGCAATTGTCGGAGTCTATTGTGGAGTGTGCAATGGAGTTGTGTCCAATTATCCGTAAACGGACGCAGCCATGGATCTCGGACAGCTGTCTGGACCTCGTCGATCAGCGGAAGCGCATGAAACACGTCGACTTTGAGGAATACCGAAGATTGAACAAAGAAGTTCGGCAGAAAATGAAATTGGAACGAGAAGCGTACTGGAATAACGTTGCGGCCGACATGGAAAAAGCGGCGTCGAGGCACGAGTACCGGACGCTGTACCAGACAATCCGCCGGTTAGGCGGCAAAACAACATCAACAAACGACAACATCAAAAAATCGGATGGAACTTTTGTGACTTCTGCCCATGAACGCCTGGAGCGGTGGAGAGCATTCTTCCACCAGCTGTATAACCACGATCCGCCGCAAGGTCCAGCACCCGAACCACCGATTATCGAACAGCCGATGAATCAGTTTCTCGATACCGAACCAACAATTATCGAGGTGAAGACAGCAATAAAATCGCTGAAAAATGGAAAAGCGCCGGGAATAGACCAAGTAACCGCCGAGATGATCAAAGCTGGAGGTGATGTCTTATCACAACGACTTCATGTCCTCATAACACACATATGGCATTCGGATCGTGTCCCTTCGGTATGGAAGAAAGCGATCGTTGTCCCAATTTTGAAGAAAGGCGACAGTCGGGAATGCAAGAATTATTGCGGTATTAGCCTTCTTTCGATCGTCGGTAAAGTATTTACGAAAATAATACAATCGAGGCTACAGAAACATCGAGAGCAAACGAGCCGGGAGGAACAAGCGGGATTTAGACCACATCGAGGATGCATTGATCAAATATTCGCCCTCCGTCAGTTAATGGAAGAAAGAATTCGTTGCGGCAAACGAATTGTCGTCGTTTTCATCGATTTCAAATCCGCTTTCGACTGATCGATTGGAACAGCTTGTGGAGAGTCTTGGTAACCGAACACGTGCCATTGAGAATCATCCAACTTCTCCAAGCGTCGTACGATGGCTCAACGCTCAACCAGCAGCGTTCGTATTCGAAACGACTTATCCGAGGAGTTCCCGATTCAGACGGGTGTCCGACAGGGAGACGTCGCTTCGCCACTTCTCTTCAACGTTGTGATCGACGCGATTATGCGTGAAGCATTCGATGGACGACTCGGAGTTCAATACGACGACAACTTCGTAACAGACTTAATGTTCGCCGACGATAGCGCTGTTTTCGCCGACACGGATGCCGAAGCAACGGACATCTTGTGCGATATTTCCCGCATCGCCCAATCATACGGGTTAAAAATCAATGCGGAAAAGACCAAAGTGCTCACAACGGATGGATCAAGAGCCAGTGTTCACCTCGATGGAATCCAAATCGAACAGGTTCCAAGGTTCAAATATTTGGGATCATTGGTTGAGGAAACGAAAGTAGCATCGACGGCCGACGTTCACAACCGTATCGGCCAGGCAACAGCAACATTCGCCTCGCTCAAGTGGTGCATATGGAAACAAGCAAATATCTCCATCAAAACAAAACTACGTCTTTACCGAACGTTGATTCTTCCGATTCTTCTTTATGGATCTGAAACGTGGACACTGCTCAAACCGGACGTTAAGAAGCTCGAGGTCTTCCAAATGCGATGTTTGAGGCAGATCCTCCGTGTCTCACTCCGTGATCGCCTTCGAAACCAGGTTGTCAGACAAAGATGCGATCAGCAAACACTGATCGAAGAAGAAATGCAAAAACGTCGACTACGGTGGTTTGGACATGTTTGCCGAATGGATGATAACCGCTTGCCACGTAAACTTTTCTGGCGAGACCGTCCTGCAGACTGGAGAATACAGCGATCGGCACCGAAGAAAACCTGGTTGAAGAATATCGAGGGTGACTTAAAGAATCAACGATTATCAGTTACCGAGGCTCGAGACACCGCCAAAAACCGAGAAGAATGGAAGCGAATCGTGAATAGAGTTCGGGACCCAGCGGCACCGACAGCAGCGTATCCGTTGCGGGGACGTCCCGCTCGGACCGCCAGCTAACGGATCAAAGAAGAAGAAAAGGCGTCTTTTTAATCTCACGTGATTACTTATATGCTTGCTCCTCCTGTACTGCACACTTCTTTATGTTTTTTTTTTGGCATGCCTTCATTCTCATATATGCAGAACATAAAGACAACACATCCTCGACAACCCGTCCAAAAATATGTTAACATGCATACCTGTAGGACACCGACTACAGCGTGCTCTCCAAACTAGGAGCCCAAACCAAGTAATTTCTTGTTTCCATCGCACTTGAAATCCGCAGGTTTTGATAGAACGATTTGGCGAAATCCAAATGTGTTTACATCGCACCAAGCAGTTTTCGCTTGTCATAACAAACTTGCACACCAAATTTTAAAAACTTAATTATATCAACAAAACTTGAAGAATTTGGAAAGAATAGGCTGCAAAATAAGGAAAAAATATAAATATTCATTTAAGCTTCATTTTAAACGTTAAAGGTAGAAAATTTAAAAATAACAAATTCGTACGGTCAAAAAATGTTTACAGCTGACAGAATTCCCCATGCTAAGTACACATGCTGAATAGGCTGAATAGTCATTAGCAAGATTTCGATCGAGTTTTCATTGAAATCTCCCCCGTAAGGCGATTTCATTTTATATGCCAAAACATGAGGTTTCACATGAGATTTCGTCCGAAATCCTCATTTTTGCCGAAATCGGAAGATTTCGAGTGCGATGGAAACATAGTATAAAATAAACCAAACAATTACAAAAACTATTCTTCGCAAAATTGAAAGGCACAATCAAGATTGAAGCCAATCTTTGATTTTGACCGTGACAACAAAAACAAGCCATTCGAAGCGGAAACATTTCGTTAACCCTATGCGGAAATTTACAAGTTTTCCGTAAAGCCCCACAAGAAACTCCCGACCGAACAATCCATAGATCACAGTTCAGTGATCTAACCTCTTCCGGCATCTTCGTCAGAACTTGTCCTACCATTATCCAAAGTGATACTTCGGAGACCGTAAGGCGGGTTTATAGTTATTATCATATTTATATCTTTACTAACTCATTCTTGCGAAGTATCGATTTAAGATTATAAACAAAAATTGTCGTTAATAATAATTATTTAAAACTAAAATACCAAAATGTTATTTTAAATAGTTTCGCTAACGGTACATTGAGTGAAACGACACTTTATACTACGATTTTATTAATTACCAACATTTTTATATTTATTAAAAATGCAAATTCTCAAATATCCTGATAAATGGTCTTTGTCCACTTTAAAAATAGACAGGAGATTATATGCATAATATTATCTCTAAACCAATAAAACCTTTAATATCTAAAAATTCTATTTTAAAATTCTACACACGCTTATTTTAATCATGTTAATCGTAAAAAAAAACTACAAAAACTTATTTTTATTCATAAATTCTGTAAAATTTCCATATAATGATTAAAGTTCAAAATTCAATCCATTGTTTGGACTACGCCGAAAAACATTGCTCTTATCCATTTGCTTGTTATGCCCATTAAATATTCTAGTAGAGTTTCCGGAATCTACTAAAAATACTCTTGATTCCCGTGATGTGAGTTATCCACTCGAATAATAGACGAGTATGTTCCAAATATTTTCCAAATACAAAAAAAATTGTTGACTATTTTGTCATATTATTAAAATTAGTAATTAGTAATCCACAAAAAGAATCCTCTCATCTCTATTACGTGACTAGGATCACAATTTGAAATATCTACGGCTTTGATTTTGCTAACAACTTCCCAGAACAGAATGCGTGCACGTGACAAGGACTATTAGGACACTTCCATATTCTGAATAAATCAAGTTCGTTATACTCATCGAACTCCATACTTACAAAAAGAGCACCGCTCTCCATAGAAAGTTCCAAAGCCTATCGTCTTTTTTCTAGTTGAAATTCAAATTAACCTGTTTGTAAAAAAACTAAAAAGCAAAAAAGGTAAGTCTGCGTGAAAATAGTTAATGAATGCATAACAAGAGCCACACGCCGCCGGACAGCCACTTGGAGTCTGAGTTTGTTTGTTTTTTAAATGTATTTTTTTATTTATAAACATTTTTCTGTTTAATCCGATTATTCATTCGAAAATTGCATTTTCTTTTGCAGAAAAAATTTTACTGCGAAGGTTCATCTATACCTGCCAAGGTGATGTGGAGAAGGCCAAGAAGTTGATCGATTTGAATTATACGATGCGGAACAACTACTCGCACATATTTCTGAAAAGGGATCCAGCTGATGCGGGAACTCAGAATATATTAAAAGCCACGTAAGTATAAGAAGTTATATAGTTAAGAACTTCAAAATGGAGTGCACGTATATGACATGATGAGTTGAACTCAGGTTGAACCCGAGTTTGCGAGACGACTCAGTTCAGTAGTTGAATTTGGTTGACAGCAGCATCTCTGTGTTTTGTTTGAGATTTTTAACGCGAGTCAAAAATTCAACTCAACCTCAACACAACTATTCAACTCATCATGTACAAAGTAGTATATGTTAAGAAACTTCCCACAAGGAAAAGGAAACATACAATCATGAATGCTGGAAACCTTCCGAGGAAGTTTGGAAGCATTCTCTTCCGTGCTCTAGTTCATATTCTTTTTATCCATCCATGTCATTGGATGGAAGACTAAGAATGAAGCTTTTGCGGAAATAAAATTCAAAAAATTCTCTATACCTTCTCTGGGCAACGAACAGGAAGGCTTCCTTATTCCTACCAATAGGAAGCATTCTCAATTTTCCTTGTGGGTTGTCCCACTGACATTATAGTAATGGACTGCTAAATGAGCAAAATCCCATACAAAAAAATGGCACCAAAAACTATTCCTGCCTCGCTCCCACGTTAAATCCCAATGAACTGTAATCGTCAGCGCATGTCAGCGATATAAACATATTTAGAAAAAAATAGACAGGTATAGTTTTCGTTCTTCGGTCTCACTCTTGAGCTATTTTGAAAACTTCGTTAAACAGGGGAAATAACCGTCACGGTTTTGGAATAAATACATTTATTTAATGAAAAAACTGCTAATAAATAAAAATGAGTGATGGAAATTTGTTTCCGTTAATTATAACAAACATCTTATCACTTATTTTCTCCTAAATTCGAAGAAATTTTTTTTGTTTGCATGAAAAAGGTTTTCTATTTCTGGAGAAAAATGGTGCCATTCAGCATCGTCAATCAGCAGTCCATTACTATATGTCAGTGGGGTTGTCCTCTGCAAAAATTAATAGATAGTTATAAGCAGGGCCAGTGCTTGGTTTTTTTTGCACCCGGTGCTTAATTCCAGATTGCGCCCCATCATTTTTTGGTCGCAGTGAAGGACTATGGAAAGAGGCAATAAACAACAAAGCAAAAGAAATTTTTTGAAATTTAATAAATCCATCAAGATCTATTCACAGTTCTCCTTTTTTCATTGCCTTACACTTAGGGGCTTTGTTCTTCTTACTTCATTCATTTGGCTCTTTTATAGCAACTGTTGGAACAAGATTTAAAAGTGCTCCAACAGCGCCCAAAGAGTTGATATGGCACTTTTTAAAGAATTTTCAAAAAGTGCCTCGGAGCAGTATAAATAATAGATTTTCCTCTCACTTAGCGGATTTTTCTAGTTAATTTTTACTTTTCAAAGACCAAGGTCACTTTATGGGTAATATTTTTTGTGGTGAGATATTGGGTCAAAAAGTACCGGGGCCACTAACTTGGCCTATTGTACTGCACGCCTACAGCTCATGGAACAAGTGCAGCAGCCAGCACCCTTTTTTCCTTGTTCTGGGTCCCTGCTTCCCTGGTTGATGGGAATGTTCCCCCTATATTATATGGGAGCTGGTGTTGAAAATTTTCCTGCGGGTCAAGAAATGTTGAGCAGAGCGGCCAGCGGAAGGGAAGGAGTTCGCTAAAACGGGTCTTGGGTGTGCCCTTGAAGCTCCCTAATTCCACTTCGACTGTCCTTGCCTTGGCCCTCTCCAGCTTAATTGGTCCACCAAAGCCCCATGAGTATGGTAGAAGGGGTAAAGGCCATCCTGACAGAACCTCCATATAAGAATAAGGCATTTTACTACTGGGTGCGCGCGGTGCCCAGAGGAGATCGATAAACGACAGTACAAAACCTATCCACTGCCATGCAGCCAGTACCGGCTTTAGGGGTGGGCGAACCCGGGCGATCGCCCGAGGGCGCCATGTCCTAGGGGCGCCGCCGCGATCCAATAATGTGTTCATTCATTCCCGTGAAGATAGCTCAGAGTCTTCAAATAATTACCAAAAAGGAAAAAGTTCTCAAGACCAACAATAGTTCGTGATGCTTCTACTTCAGGAACCCAACAATCAGGCTCAACGGGTAACAGGACAATGAGTGAATTAGTGAAGGACCACCTTATAGTGACACTAACCTATGCCAATTCTAGTAGCAGCACACTCCCGGACCTTCTCCGACATCAAGACCAAAATATCAGGGATATTCATGGAGTTCGTGATGAGGTAAGAGTCGTCAGAAGTGCCGCTGCTCCCTTTTGATTCCGGGGGAAAGATATAACCAAAAGGGAGGGATGAAAGGGGAGAGATATTACCAAAATACCAAGGGCGAGGATCTGACTTCCAAAAATGGAAGCAGAGCCAGACAAATTGCTGAGTAGCTTCAACGCCACAACCGGGACATCCCTATGGGCAACTAAAATTTACTCAATGCCGGGCAACCCCAAAGAAATAGTAAAACACTGGTACTGCTACTCAACGACGAGTGCCTAGAGTGGCTCGGAAGAGTTGATTATAAACTCCATTTTGGACTAAGATAGGCATGGATAAAGGTTTCCAAAACGGCTTCACCTAACGAAGAGGCTGACTCCTATAAAGAGCTCAGTGAGCGCTTAGATGAACGAGCAGTCATCATGGTTGAGAGGAAGTTAGCATCTATAAGCTCAGAAGCAGCAGAAAGGAGGGAAGTGCTTATTTCGTGCTTGTTCGTGTCCGATAGAATCAAGTTCGATGTAATAGGCATATACAAATGTTTAAGGAATACCCTCATCGGACAGAATATGCAAAGAACGAGTCCGTCAACAAATGTTGTATATGCTTCTCACCCAACAAAAAAAAATCCTTTAAACAAAAAATTCTATACGCCTCTCACAAAAAGCACATTCAACGGTGCATATTCTTTTTTAGTTCAAATTTGCCGTCGTATGCCCGAGTGAATAGCTCAGTTCTCGGCCATTTGAACCTTACGTTTGGCCGTCCCAAACCCTTAAGGGCCCAATACACGAGCGCTCCATCCGACTTACGCCAAAGCAACAACAATTTGTATGCACTTGTCATTTGTATACAAAGAAATTGTTGTTGTATTGGCGTGGCGTAAGTCGGATGGAGCGCTCGTGTATTGGGCCCTTTATGTACTCCCAAGTGGTCAGTGTTTGGTCGTTGTTATGCCATCTTTTATTTTTACTCGGGTTATTGTATAATTTGTGCACTATAATATAGCTAATCTACCGAAAAGAAATGTCTAAAAAGTTAAGGGCGCATAAAAATATCTCGCCCGGGGCGCCAAAATACCTAAAGCCGGCTCTGCATGCAGCCCTCGACACGACAACTTTACGTCTTGGCTTGGTAGGCCCGATCATATTATCCCATCCCTTTCAGGACAGCTTCCAGTGGCCACCACGAAAAGGTTATGATCGCACCAGTCCAAGATAGGGTGACTTCGTAAATGTAAAATTTAAGCAGTCGGTTTAAGTCAAGACTTCATAAATGTCACAGTTTTAAAGCACTGTGTTCATAATTGTATCGTAAACGTCAAATCTTTGCATTGAAATGGGAATTTCGGCATCATGAATAGCTATGATGCAAAGTGATTAGTTTTACAAATTTTACAAAAATTTTGTGTGCTGTTCCTTGTGCCACATTAAAACGACCGCATATTTTACGAAAATTATTTTGATAGGCTACTTTCAACTGAGGTTGAAGGGCACCCGTTTTCACATTTTTTATATCTTTCTTCCATAAGTGTCTTTAACACCTACAAATACATAAAATACTTTTGTGGATTGGTTTCTTTTTGAATGAAGGACTTCAGTATGAACAAACTTATTATGTATAATATTTGCTTACAACAAATGCGTTAAGGAGGGGAATTTTATGGGGAAGTTGTGTATAAATATATTGAAAAGCTTGGGGCCTAGAATGGAGCCTTTGGGGGACTCCAGATTCAATTTTGAACGGTTGAGAGGTTAGCTCTGTGTAACAGTCTCAATTTAAAAGTTGTGATAGCAGTATATATTACTCCAAAGCAAAAATCTAATTTTTGAAATAAGTATTATGGCCATACACAAAAGACTAAGGAGAATCTTGGCAGAGGCGAAGATTCGGGTCCACCTATTAACTTTCTTCAAGAGCATGTAAATCTAATCATGAATAATGATCCATTGGTTTCAAAAACACGACACGGCACGACCATTGATGCTGTATTTGGCTGATAGGTTAATGTCCTCAGTATGAAACTCTATTGTAATCATTGTATAACTTCTAATGTGCGTACATAAGTATACACACCCACTGCTTTTTTTTTATTAAATTTAGCGGTTCTATATTTGCTATTAAATGTTTTAAAATTAACTTTACAATAACTTTTTTATCCATTTTGTAAAAAAGTAAAAACGGCACACTTCATAATTGTCAAATTTAAAACTGCACAACTTTGTCTAAGCTTTTACTGAACTTTGACTTGACTGCATTAATACTGTTTTCTGACACAGTTTATTGGCATTTACGAAGTCACCCATAGTTGCGGCACGTGCCTATTTAAATATTTAAATACACTACATATTGATTCGCTATCTTACAAAAACCGAGAAATCCATACTATATTCGGTGGGCGCTCTGTCGTGGAAGCAAATTGAGTAAAACAGGTGGTTAGCATTGACACTTCTTTCATTCTTTTCTCTACTATATTCTTGATATTTCACATTGTACTACAGTGCAAGTGCAGTACAAAGGATATCACCTCTGAGTTCTACTCTTTCACAAGCTAAGAATACAACAATATTTCAGTTCTTATATTTCTTTCATCTTTTTGCTATCTCGCTAGCAACTTATAGCCTAAGTGCCAGGCCTCGCAGACCTCGAATTCAGACCAGTTGAGTTTGCCGAAAAATTCCTAGGGGTTCGGGAGTTATGCCCTCTTTTGTGAATTCCCAAAGGAGGCCTACGAAATGCCCATTATCTCGAGAAATACCGGTCAGCCCGGGGTGGGATTGAATTCACAGACTCCCTGGGAGGTCCCTAACAATTTCCGATTCAAAAAAGCGCCACCCATAATTATGGAATTTGGTGGGTTGAAACCTTGACTTTTACAGCTTTAGATAGGTGGGAGTACTCTGTGTAGATTGCTGCCTTATTCATGAAAATATCTAATAGGGTTACAAAAATTCAGGGTAATATGTAAACCTCTACCAAAAAAATTCAAAACGCCCTAGCGGCTAAACCGTTACGATTTCCCCCACCCACATGATTTTATGTTCGTTTATCCAAGACCTTTCCACAGCCAGGCTTTTCGACATTCTCACTTATACTCCCTGTATAAACCTATATCTTTTTTATTAATGATATTACATCAAAACATTATTTACGAAAGTTGTAGATAATTTGATTATCTAAAAAAATAGTAGAGGTGTCGCGGGACTCCCGAAAGAAGCGAAGGTTTTACGCATGTAAATTATGTAAAGAATATATGGCCAAAATTTTAGAGGTTTCCAAATGTACTATTGCATTTTTATATGGTGTATATTAATTATATGTTTCTTAACTGATGTATATTCATGGCCTCAGATAGTTAGCTCAGCGCCCAACCCCTCTACCAAGATGACCGGATGCGAGAATTATACCCCATCGTGTGGCCCAGCTATAGTATATTTCAATAACATCTGTTAAATACATAACACTTAAATCATGTATTATATTCTTTGCCGCATCTTTTAGTTCGACATAAACTTATTCTGCCAAAAAGTACCGCTTATCCAAGTAATTTTACAGACTGTGTTGCTATTGATGCGCTTCTCTGGACTCACGTTTTCACCCATTCCGTATTGGGGCGAGTCCCTTGTCTACGAACTTGTCGCACTGCGAACTTTTCTGTTCATCATCATTGCGCTCCTTTAATCCCATGGGACATAGGGCGGAAACAGTTGCCCTCCAGCGGACTCTGTTTTGCGCGACAGCTCTCAGCTCCGACCAGGATCTCCCAGTTGTTGCGGCTTCTGCTAGTAGGGTTCTCCTCCACGTTGTTCTAGGTCGTTCTACTCGACGGGATCCTTGCGGATTCCAGTCAAGGGCCTGTTTGGCTAGATTTTCGTTTTCGCGTCGCAAGGTGTGGCCAACCCAATTCCATTTCCTTCGTCTGATTTGGTCGTCTATCCTTTCTTGGCCGGCACGGCGCCATAGTTCTTCGTTTGAAATTCTATCTTGCCAGCGGATTTTTAGGATACGACGAAGGCATCTGTTGATGAAGACTTGTAGGCGCCCTGTGATGAATTGGGTGACTTTCCATGTTTCGCAACCGTACAAAAGTACTGCCTTCACGTTGGAGTTGAACAGCCGCAATTTGGTGTTATTTGAGATCTCCGTTGATCTCCATATGCGGAACAGGCATGCATATGCGCCTCGTGCTTTATTTATTCTGGAACTGACATCTTCTTCTGCACCGCCATTTTCGGTAATAATACTACCGAGGTAGCAGAATTTATCGACCAGTTCCACGTCACGGTTATTCAGCGCAGTCCGTTCAATGGTGTTTGCATTTATCCTCATTTCTTTAGTTTTAGTTGGATTTAGCCTTAAGCCTGCTGGACTACTTTCTGTTGCCAAATTGTTAATCATGTTTTTGAGGTCCTGGTGTCTGTGGGCCAGCAAACAGATATCATCTGCGTAGTCGAGATCCTTAAGGCGGTCTAAGAGCGCCGACAAGGATGTCATTTATTACTATAAGAAATAGTAAAGGCGAGAGTAGGCATCCTTGTCGTACTCCTGAGCTCACCTCGAAGCTGTCGGATAATTTTCCATTATGGAGAACTCTGCATTTGGAATTGTTATATAGGGCTTTTATCAATTCTATTATTTTATCAGGAAGTCCACGTCGCCGTAGTGCCTGCCATATAAAGCTCCTATTGACCGAGTCGAACGCTTTCTCATAATCTACGAAAGCAAGATAAAGGGGGGATCGGAATTCAGTAGACTGCTCCACTATTATTCGTAAGGTGTTGATATGATCAATACATGAGCGGCCCTTCCTGAATCCGGCCTGCTGCCTTCTAAGCGTTCGGTCTACTGCCTCACTTATCCTAGATAGTAATATATGGGACAAAATTTTGCCCACAGTATATAGTAAACAGATGCCTCTCCAGTTGTCGCATATTGTTAGGTCCCCCTTTTTTGGTATTTTGACTATGATACCTTCCGTCCAATCCTCCGGAAAGGTACAGGTGTTCCATGCTATTTCCAGGATTGGCTGAAGCGCATCTGCTATGAGGCTTGAGTCGGCTTTTAACAATTCTGGCGGGATGCCATCTTTCCCAGCTGCTTTACCATTGGCCATCGCATGAATTGCGGTTACTATTTCCGTCTTGGATGGGGCCCGAGTGGCGATTCTTATTGGCTGTGCATTGTTGCTGGTTTCCTGAGGTTCCTGTGTAAATGAACCATTCAGGGCGGCGAAGAAGTAATCTCTCCATCTTTGGAGTTGCTCTTCGTCGCTGCACAGAAGCCTTCCATCCGCACTCTTAACGGCATGCTTTTTAGTAGAGTGCTTTCCCGTGAGCTGTTTAGTAATTTGGTACAGCACCTTACTGTTGCCTGTGTTTGCCGCGTTTTCCGCTTTTTCTGCGAGCTCATTTATCTGCTGCCTTTTATCACGCCGGACACTTCTCTTTACCTCCCGGTGTAATTGGGAGTATTCCCTTTCCAGTTGGTAACGTCTTTCAGGGTCGCTTGTAGAGTTTACTTTATTTTTTAGGGCTCTCCTGCGTTCTATTTTTTGCCAGGTTGTGTCCGAGATCCAGTGTTGCTGGTTTCTTTGGACATAACCGATGCTCGTTTCCGCAGCCGTCAATATTGCGCCCTTTGTTCTACTCCACAGCTCTTCAATATTTGTGTCGTCAGAAACGTTGTGCTGGTTTAATATTTGTTGTAGGTTTCCAGCAAATTCCCTCTTTTTATCGCTCTCCCGCAGAAGATCTACGTTGAACCGTCTACGGTTTATAGCATCGCGTTGTACGTTTCTGATTGCGGCGATTTTAAGGCGAATAGTTGCTACAACCAAATGGTGGTCGCTTCCAGTGTCTGCTCCCCTGAAGTTCTCCATCTGCGGCTGACGGCCACATGATCTATCTGATTTCTCGTCCTACCATCGGGCGATACCCAGGTCTCTTTGTGAACTTTTCTGTTGGTTTGTTTTAAATATTTACTTTCTCCAATGAGCTATTCGCTGCGCATTAGATCGTCACACCTGCTTTACGGCCACTTTACTCAGCTCAACTCATAATGCATCTATAATTGCGCCATATTTACGTAACACTTAATACGTAGTAAAAATCTCATAGTAAATAATACATAGCACATATGAACGGCGATCATTTTTAAAAGTTAACGGTGACGTTTTTTCCAGGTTTACTCTCTACAACCCCCTCCCCCCCACCCATTAAATGTCCGGAAAAAAGCTTCGCTTCAAAAAAATATTTTTACAAAAATTCTGTAGGACTCACGATTTTTGAAATATAAAAAAACATTTTTCACACTCCAAACAAGATGGCGGCCGTAAGACCCGCCTCTGGACCCGGAAAAATCGGTTTTATACTCCCAACCAGGGGGGCCTTACTTACTTGCAGGGGGGCCTTACTATTTTTCAAATTAACTTAAAAAAATGGGTGTAAAAACTGTCAAGAATTGCTTTCATGGGCTTAGAGAACAACTACTCTACTATTCTCAAATAGATCCCAGGTCATGAGGGGCACCAAGGCAAAGGAATAGCGAATTGCCTAGAGCAGCTATGAGTCTAACGAAAGCTTATTAGGTACCTTTGCAGAATCATTAAAAATACAAAAAAGGACTAGTTGTTGAAAGACCTTCGAACATATTAGAAACTCGTCAAAAATCTACAAAAGACTCGTGGAAAGATCGTACCGACATATCCCGTATATAAAAGCACTTTCACAGGTGGACCCTTCCAATAAAAATACAGGTCCATTTACACGTTACAGAACATCTTAAATATCAAATAATTTTAATGATCTTAGATATGTATATAGTTCTATCTGCTTTAAACTATATTTCTAAATTTTTTCCCATTACAGCGATATGTTAATCCTACCAGGAGTTACTCGTGATGATTACAAAGTGCTTTTCTACCGACTTGCTGATGTAGATCCAGAGCAGGTAAACGTTCTTCATCCATTCAATATTTATAAATAAAATAACTTCTAATTTCACATTTCAGTTTAACTTCACTGAAGCCATTAAAACATTCTTCATGTTTGCCGATATACGTTTTGCAACACCGGAACCAGCAGAAACGACGTCATCCGGCGAAGTACCTATCTTCGATATGGATGGCTTTACTCTAAGGCATATGACTAAGATTGTTTTATCTTCGCTAAGGATTTACATGAAAGTAACTCAAGAAGCTCATCCTGTTCGATTAAAGGAAATCCATGTCATAAATTGCCCCTCATATTTGGATAAAGTACTCACTGTTATAAAGCCTTTTATCAAAAATGATGTTTTTAAATTGGTATGTGAGAAACTTAATTATAAATTGCTTTTAACTTCAACATACAGTCAGCGAAATTCGTTTGTGCGCACCCATATTTTTCATGTTTTCGACGTCCTGGAATTTTTATTGGACTTTTTAATGATGGGAAATATGTTTATTATAAAAAACGAATATAATTATTTATTTATCTCAGTACAAAATTTATTTTACTTGTATTTAACCATAAAAAGTAGAAAAACTACAGCGAAATTCATTTGTACGCACTTTACAAAATGAAGGAAAAACAATGGTTTATAGGAAAAAAATTTTTTTACAGCAACTCGAATATTTTGTAAATCGTCCGTGGCTTTAGATTTTTGCAAAAATTCGGTTGGGTATTGATCTTAACATGCTACCGATAAGATCCTGGCCAATGTTAGCCCAAGTGTCCAAAATAACTCTTTTTTATGTGATGGCGTCATTGAACTGATGTCCGTTGACTTAAACACACCTCCCCATGATCCCCCGGAGGTTCTCCATAAGATTTGGACCGGGTCTTAATACTGGGCATCGCATCAAAGACCCTTCCCGATCACTAAACCACTGCCGCGAATGAAGAGAGACGTGGATTGGCGTATTATCTTGTTGAAAGACGACCGCCTGGTCACCAATTTCGGCTTCCAAATACGGTATAAGGGCGGATTCAAGCATATCCATTCATTTGAGAGTTTATCCTGGAAGGGATGATGCATAAACTTAGCTTCCCGTATGATGAGAAAGGCATCATTAAAGCCATCATTAAAGCAACATCATAAGGATGCACGGCTTTCTTTTGCGAGGGAGCACATGGACTGGACGCGGGAATGGGAGACCGTTATCTTTTCGGATGAAAAGAAATTTAATTTAGATGGGCCAGATGGTCTCACTCATTATTGGCACGATCTTAGAAAAGAGAACCCACCCAGAAGTAGTCGACATTCGGGAGGTGGAAATGTAATGATATGGGGAGCTTTCTCATCATATGGAAAGCTCCGCTTATGCATCATCCGTTCCAGGATAAACTCTGAAATGTACACGGATATGCTCGAATCTGCCCTTATACCCTATTTGGAAGATGAAATTGGTGACCAGGCAGTCGTCTTTCAACAAGATAATGCGCCAATCCACGTCTCCAGTCGCGGCAGTGGTTTAGTGATCGGGAAGGGTCTTTGATGCGATGCCCAGTATTAAGACCCGGTCCAAATCTTATGGAGAACCTCCGGGGGATCATGGGGAGGTGTGTTTAAGTCAACGGACATCAGTTCAATGACGCCATCACATAAAAAAGAGTTATTTTGGACACGTGGGCTAACATTGGCCAGGATCTTATCGGTAGCATGTTAAGATCAATACCCAACCGAATTTTTGCAAAAATCTAAAGCCACGGACGATTTACAAAATATTCGAGTTGCTGTAAAAAAAATTTTTCCTATAAACCATTGTTTTTCCTTCATTTTGTAAAGTGCGTACAAATGAATTTCGCTGTAGTTTTTCTACTTTTTATGGTTAAATACAAGTAAAATAAATTTTGTACTGAGATAAATAAATAATTATATTCGTTTATTATAATAAACATATTTCCCATCATTAAAAAGTCCAATAAAAATTCCAGGACGTCGAAAACATGAAAAATATGGGTGCGCACAAACGAATTTCGCTGACTGTATATTTCTACATTCAGATAAAATTCCATCTACCCGGATCGGATACATTGTATAAAGATGTCCCGAAAGAAATGTTACCTACGGAATATGGTGGAAACGCTGGCACTATTAAAGAGATAAAGGAGCATTGGGTCAACATTCTAATGCAGAAGAGGTAAATCAAAATTAAAACTAAGCGATTTTTATAATAATTTTATATATTTAGGGATTATCTCAAAAATGAAAAATACTGGAAGATAAATGATTCAAAACGGAGCCATGGTAAAGATGTCCATATTGGAGATGGAAATTTCAGGTGCCTTGCTATTGATTAAGTTAAATGTGTGTATATATTTATTTATGTATATAATAAATTTTAGTATTATTAATATAAGGCCATAATAAAAAGGTTATGATGGTATTTGTTTTTTTTATTCTATTAAATATATGATATATCACAATTATAATAACTACTATAAGAAATACAAAGGACCTCTCCAATTATACTTCTCATCTGCGGCCACTACAAAAGTTTCAGCTAAAAAAAAACCATGATTAAAGGGTTAGGTATTATCATCCCAACTAGCCGCTTCTCCAATGACTAATCCACATCGACTCGTCAGCCAAAACTAAACCTACCTACCAAAGGACATAAGGTACAGTCAGGGCCGTAGCAACCCAGGGGCTATGGGGGCTTTGCCCCTCACGTTTTTCTCATATATGAAATCGATACACTTGAAAAAGTAGGAACAAAATTAAACAACAATCGAAAATAAAAACCCCATTCAGCATTTTTACCCCAAAATGTTCTGGTGAACATGATACTACACTACCCTCTTGTCGTTTCTATACCTCTGTCGTAAAAAACCGGTTCTACTGCTGCTGAAGTAATCCTAGTGTAGATTAGGACATTGGGTAGTGTGGGCCGTTAAGCATATCATACCGAAAGCAGATGATGTGTGAGTGTATATATTATCGAGGGAGTGTACCATATGCTGGTCTGGTATGCTGGCGGAAGGCGAATTTTTAAAAATAGACGTTAATTTAGAAAAACTTCTTTGCCCCCACCCAAAAGAGAGTATCTATGGCATTGGAGCCCTTTCCAACGATGCCCCATTCATCCAAATCGGAGCAATTTCGAAAAATCGGAAGACAAGATGGATATATTTGAGAGGAAGGTGCGCCGAAGGATATACAGCCCAATGAGGACAACGCATGGAGAATACAATCACGAATCGAAAAATCTATACGATCTATCTATAGAGTGTAAATTCTCGACACATGCCAAGCTACTGCGTTTACGTTGGGCCGATCATGTCCAAAGATGGATGGATGGATACCAAAAAAGTGCCTACTACCAGATGGCAAACCACGGAGGTTGGAAGACAATGTTAAGGCCGATGCAGTAACACTGCTCAATACAAGAAATTGGAGACAAGCTGCGGAGCAGAGAGTCGTCTGAAGGAAGAAGCTGATGGAGGCCAAGGCCCCTGTGCTGAAAGTTGAGTCATATGACAGTCGCATGTATATGTCGTCGTCTCGTTTTTTAGTTGCTGTGCTGAGAGTCGGGTAGCGTGACAAGCCGTTTGAGTTGAAGAAATTGTCGTTTCAGTATAATTACGACTGTCGGCACAGGGGTCAGAGAGTGTATGTGCTAAGTTTTTGTGTTTCGTGAGGAATAAACATTTTTAGTTTGAAGAATAAACATTTTTGAGTTTGTGTTTCGCGAAAATTATTAACAAATTATAAACAATTTGAGATTAAAGATGTTAAATTCTGCCGAGTTGTGGTTTAGTAGTCCGGAAGATGAACATAGCAAACGCGAAGAATTAAAAATTTTATGTTATTATTTCTTCCCAAACATTTGTGTAATTTGTCAGCATATCTCTGCCCTTAAGCAACACTCCAAAATAATAAATATGTATTTTCTTTCAAATTTTCCTACTTTGTCACTTACACAAACACCCCGTCCAAAAGTGACAACAAAACTACAATAAAAACGACTGTCAGCACACCAAATAAGCTGTCGTTTATGTAAGCAGATTTTACACGACAAGAATCGACTATCAGCACACCACTGTTTTAGCGTCACTTCTTATGACAGCAAATACGACTTTCACCACAGGGGCCCAAGGCTCGAATTGGTCTGTAGAGCCATCGAAGAAGAAGAAACTTGTTTCGATCATCGCAGAACATCATGGGTGGTTTCAGTAATGCAGTTTGCGCATATAAGTTTCATTAAAGCAAGCATGCGCTTGCACAGAGTTCATAAATCCAAACATATGCGAAGCAAATATGCGCAAGCTTTGTAAGTTTTTCGATAGTTTCATAGAAGAAGAAGACACTTCGATGTCCAATGTGATAGTATTGGTGCATTCATTCACAAATGATTTTTCCGCAAGTTGATGCAGGTCCAGCTGATACATTGTTCGCATACCAGTATGCATTATTAAAAGCACCCTATGTTGGGGAACATGCACCGGATTGAGTACATTTTCCCAGCACCCGCTGACGTAGCTCCGTACAGCTAGAAAGACAACCGAATATTTTCTTTCCATTTGACCATCTCTGACAGGACCGGACCCCATGCAATTGGGTGCCCCCTCTTACAGAATTTGTGAGAGGTTTTTATGCTTAACATAGGAGAAATGGTCGATTACCTGAATGACACAGTGTATCTAAAATCAGACTGCATATACTTACGTGAAGATTTCACGGCCAACTATTACAAAACCCTTGTATCGCTAATTGTATCCCATATCCACACTCCTTGTACGGAGCTTGCCGCCATTACATACTTATATACCCACCTATTCTTGATCCCAGAATCAAGCTAGAGGAGGATGAATTTGAAATAGTGCGGTCCTTCAAATACCTTGGATCAATAATAGCAGGTGGCGACATCGTAGAGTCAGAAATACTCAGTCAGTTGCTAAAAGTCAAAAACACCTACTTTAGTCTGTGGCAAGGTTCTACAAATTCACCCATTTAACCATGCCATCCAAATTATGGCTCCATAAGACGAAAGTTTTGCCAGTACTCACATATAGAATTGAGATTTGGGTGCAGAGAAAATTACACCTTACTTCTTACCTATTTTGTACGGAACAGTATATTGCAGATCTCATCTAAAGTATTGTTGAAGATGACATTCAATGGGAACCGGTGGAAGGTGCAGTTGGCGGAGGCAACAGCAAGATCCTGGTCATAGAACCGAATAAGCAAGTCTCGTTGTATATTTGAATGCCGAGTCTGTTGTGTTGGTGGAAATAGCCTCGAATATTTTCTTTAAAATTGAACAAAAAAAATGCTTATATCAAGAGAACAAAACTGTGTACTTCCGGGTCTGCATCACAATTTTATTTATTACTCTATTTATTTACTGTTTTTTTTATCATCATAATTAATGTTTTGGACATATCGTTTTTTAGATATTTTTTTTATACTCTCTTAAAAAATAAAAATTTTCGGCTTTTTTTCTCTTGTTAAAACTTAGCAACAATAAATACACAATTAGATTAATGCTATTATATATAAATTTAAGATTAAGAACAAATTACAATCAACACAATTAAAGTGAAGAAAAAGAAGAAGAAAAGAAATAAACTAAAAGTAAAAAAATGAAGAAATTAAACCAAAAAAGAATAATTTTATCAATTTGAGGCAGCAGTGGCTTTCAGTGGGCCCCTATCATTACGTGGAGGACTTGCAGCATGCTTGCAAGCTTCTATTGATGTCGATGCTACACCGCAATTGTTCGATGATGATGAATGTATATTGTTAATAGAAGTTGTTGTTGTTGCTGTTGTTATTGTTGTTAAATTTGAAGCTGTTGTCGCAGATATTATATTTTGTTGAAATTGATTATTATTGGAATTGACTAAAACTCGAGTTTGTTGCTAAAAGATTAAGATTAGAACTATTTACTTCTTATGTATTTAAAATATAAAATTACTTGAATCTTTGTTGTTACAGCATGATAGCATGGCCCACATAATCTTACAGGGTTGTAAAGTCGTTCATCGGGGAGTGGTGCCCAGAATTCTGAACAGTCAGCGCAGAATATTTGTCCACAGGAACTACAAAATCATAGAAAAAAATTAATTACGCAAAAATGTTTTTCATATTAAATAGTGAATGAAGAAATAAGAAAAATGACTTTTTTATAACTAAAGAAATAACACACTAAATCGATTATCACACCGGCAATGATGTTTCCGTCTACCGAGCCAGAATTCGGTTTGGCATCCAGTACATCTTGATACTGCATGATCTGGAACCCATAGGACGCTACTGCTAGGCTGTGTTGAGCTAGCTCCTGATGATGGGCCGCTTCGGTCTTCGACTGCTTCCCAAGAACAAATTGACAAATTCTCAAGATTATCGAGAGCCGAGTTCTGGAAAAATGTAAAGAAGTTATAATTCTATTGAATGCAATTATGGGAAAATTAAAGTAATTCTTTTGAATAATCCTTATGGTTTTAATACCGGATTCCAAGGGGTTTTAAGCATTAAGGTCCGTGGTTAGTCGCAAATAAACTTTTAATAGTAGAAATTCAAAATATCACTATCAAGTTTCAGATGGAACATTTTAAAAGCGAATGGGGGCATATTCATTATCTTCGAGCGAGTTGAGCAATAACCTCCACATTATTCATATTATGTATGTTATATATATAAAGTCTTGAATATTTTCATCACGCTTTAAGTTGGCGCCTTTAAATTTTTTTGGTTAACTGACTTAATGTGCCAATAACGACCAACCCTTATTTCTATATGCATTACAGGTGATCCTTATATGACCTAAGAAGAAAATGGTTTACACTCCTAGTGGTGTATGGAATGACGTGCATTTGCACCGCAGGAGGATTACACAAAACGACAAGGAACGTGATAAATACTATCCTCTGCTTTTTTCCAATGGACTTCCATAATAAGTACTTACCCTCTTGTAGCGCGATCGAACTCAAGGAAAATAGCACCATACTTTGTATATTTGACAGAGGGTTGATTTCAACCACCAGGAAAAATACAGGCCATAGGAAAAATACACAAGTGAACGAGAAAGCTGATGAAAGCAATAAAGGGTTTAAATATGGATGCCTATTCAGCAGAAGCGGTAGACCACACTATCAATTCGGTTCTTGTTCTTCTATCTTTACGCTCCTTTAAGGCCCTAATACACTCAGCGACGAAGTCCAACATGAAATTCAGTTCCAACAACAAAATATTAAGGGAAGCTTAAAAAAAAATACAGTCACAAAATTAAACTAACCCAATCTCAAAAACCTCCTAACACAGTCAAAATTACCTGTTGTGCACTGCTTGCAGTGCACAACACGGCCGCCGGAGGGGAAATCTTTGCACAATAAAGGGGTTCGGCTGCATTCGTATGTCTTGTTGGGCTTTACTTTATGAGTGCGTGCCCGAGGTAAATTTTCTGGCGACTTTCAAGAAATCTCTTCTGTGGTGTCGCCGGCTAGAAATTGAAGCCAGTGGTAGATAATTATGAATGGAAATTGAATTAATGTCGCAGTAATGCACTCTACGAACTTGTTCCTGTCATGGGATATGAGAATAGATATTTTTTGTTTGATATTTAAATTTTTCTTTCATGTGAAATTTTGATATCGCTGCTTTTGCTGATTTGAAATTTAGCAAGTGACGCTAATAAACAATAAAAAATCAAAATAAATGAATTCTAATAAAATATATTTGTAAAATTTTTATTTGGGAAGACATAAAATATGTACAAAATTAAAATTTAAAAACCATAAAAAATGAATTTACGCAAAATTTATCTACACTCATGTTGTAAAATACCTGTGCATGGGATACACCTTTTTTGCGAATCTAGTTCCGGGAAGTAGTTACGGCTAAAAAGACAATAACGAAAAACAAGGATGTCATAAAACTTAATTATTACATGAAGGTAGTATTTGCCATTAAAATATTTTCTTGGGTTTTTCATAAAGCCAAGATAATAAACACCGATTGATCACTACCTGACCACCGGGCAAGAATCCCTAAATTCTCAAATCAAGGAAATCACCATCAAGCAAGTCATTAAAATTCTTGCCAAACAAACCGATTTTTCCTCAGATTTTATTTTTTCCCGAAAATACGATCACCATCCATGCCTGCAACAAAAAAGGTTTGATATTTCCCCTGCAAAAGCCGAAGCAGAAGCTCTCACTTATACAAACGCATCTCGTGTAAGATTACGCAAATGCTTTATACAGAATACAACTAGCGCAGAGGTTTGCTTGGAGCGGAAATTTGATGTATTAAAACTGAAGAATTTTAGGGAATTTTCGTTCTTAAATTTTGTGGACAATTTTTAAAACATAATTTACTCATGAAAGAAGGCTAAAATTCAAAAATTTTCCACCATGAATAGCTAGATAATCGATTTAAGTTTATCGTACATTAAAAAAATTTTAAAATTTTTCCACCTAAATAGGAGTATTTTCCGGGCGCAGGTACGGAACTTTGAACCATTATAACTAATATACTAATAAAAAATATTAAAATTTTCCACCATGAATAGCTAGATTTATGTTTTCTTAAAAATACCTAATTTAAATTATTTCATTTGGTTGGATAGTTTTCTTAATATTTGCGGGCGCGCGATACCCTATAATTGCTCGATTGAGTGTATTAGGCCCTTAATCCCTCGTGGAATATAGGACGGAAAACAGTTCCGTTAAAAGACATATTACCTATAATTGTTTTCCTTGGCCAACGCAACATGGAAAGAATTATATATGGATTTAAATTCTTGGGTTATGAGTTTATGCCCGAATAGCACAGGGGCACGGGGGGCTGTAGATATGACCCCTATGACGATAGCCCTACTGCCTCATGTGGGCCCCGCGTAGATGACTATATAAAACCCACACACAGTATCTAACGCCATGCCTCATTCGCGCTGCCTCATAAGGAATGTCCTATGCCCCATTTGTAAGGAGGTTGCCTCATAAGGCCTTTATGAGAAAATGATAAGTCATACCTCACTTCAGTATCGCGCATTTTTTTGTATAGTATTTATGAGCAAACTAAGTGGAAATCCCTCTTTCGACATTCCCCTCAATTGCCATAAAAGAAGGAGAAGCGTGCCGTGTGGAAACGAACTTCGAAACTCTGGTAAGGTATGATAGTTAGGTGCATTTGGGATAAACACACGAAGCCTTCGGTATTATAAAAAATAAGCGGCACAGCTTAGAAACTAATGGGTGCTGGATTTTTAATAGATAGCGAGAGGAATTACTCCTGCTTGACAAGTGCATATCTGACCTTTTTACTTGGGGCCTATATAAGCCGAAACATTCTTTGAATTCCATATATGATTTAACTTATTAAAAAAAATCATCGTTCGGTTTGGTCCATATTAATAAAAGAAAGTGTAAATGTGAGTGTAAAATTTACACGCCTTAAATCTTTATTTTCGAAATTGCCGGCGAAATATGAGCGAAATTCAAAATTAAACTTGCCAATTGTGTTCCGATTTCAATGAAATGAAACATTTTATCTGGGGGTGTTTAAGGTCGCAAATAAGGAATTTGTGGTCAAAACATAAATTCAAAATGGCGGCGTCAATGTGACGGTCGAATTTTGTTGTGTTCCGATTAAATTCGCAAACTGCCAAGTACTCAAAGAACGCCGACCAGCATTGAAAAAAAGTAAAACAAATAAATTTGCATCCTTATTTGCCCAAGAAAACCTCGATTTTTTAACGTAGGATCAATGGGAATTCATTGGTCTCGATATTATTAAACCCTGTTTCTTTCTCCTATGGTCAGCTGTATATAGGTCATTCATCTGAAAATCTTCACATTCTACCTCCAAATGGAAGAATATTGCATAGGATATTCTGAAGCTCTCTAAACAATCGGTTCGTTATACTATGTGCCTAATAGTTGCTCGATGAGCCTATTTTTAAATACTTTTTCACTTTGGTGGAGTGTTACCTTTCTAAGGCTATTCCATGTGTGTTTATTTTTACAAGAAAGACCATACAAGTACATAATTTACAATGCCATGCGGATCTTACTAGTAGGAAATAAAAGGAGTCGGAATAAAGCAAGTATATGTGCCTGTAAGGCGTTGATAGCAAGAAGACGCCTTTAGGTAAACAAAACGAATACAGTGAACGTTGTCTTTTTATGTGAAAAATTATTTAGATAAAAAAAAACTTTTTAATATACCACGTTTTTAAAACGAACTAAAAAGAATAAAATAATTTCTCCTAGCCCCATACAGATTTAGAACCTCAAACATATTCCTAACACCATACAGATAGTCCTGAAATTGTAAACCAGTGAGCACAAAAGAGTTTTTGGAACCAGAAAGTTATCGAATTCTTGGGCCAAGCCAAGAAGCTTTTGGCTCTGGCAGCAATATTATTTAGTAATTGTTGATAAGATGGCAATACCCTTGTAGTTTTCCACCGAGTGCTTATTACATGTGGATTGGAATGAGGTAGGACAGCTCTGCAAAAAACAATTAGGCAGGTTGTTAGGATCAGGTCCTTTATTGACGTCCATATTGTATCTAGTGCTCATTATATCGTCAACAGATAGAGATTCACCAATTATAAAAGCTTTAATGTCAGGGTCAGTGTGCATTGCATTAGACTTTGAGCAAAAACTTCAATGAATTTGTCAGAAATCATGGTGCAAATTTCCATGAATATTGTTTTCTGCTATTTGTCCCAGTTGAAGAAGAAACGAGAGAACAATAGAGGGTCCTATACGTCTCTCAGTTGAATTCACAAGCAGAATTGGAGGGATCTGCAACTTTCGGGGAAGCTCGTGTGGCTTTCAAGGGCTACTGTTACCCAGCACTGGTTTATTGGTAGAAACTGAAGAGAATAGTTGCAAAAGAACGTATAGTAAAGCGCCCTTGTCAACGCCCTTACGTTTTTTCACACACAAACTTTGTTTACTTCCTGTGCATATCCGGCATTGTGCCTTGTATTGTGGAGGTGTTATCATTTAATAACTAAATGAATACACCATGACATTACTGAATCGCGGTGGCGCCACCTGGGACATAGCGCCTTCGGGGTGTCGCCCAGATTCAACCACCCCTAAAGCCGGTACTGCTTATTATGCTTACAGGCAGTATAACGCACAGGGAATTGTTATCAATATAGAATGTATGTTACCTAGGTGGGAGAAGTTTATAGAACGAACTATGACGCGGAATGAAGTGGAACTACAGCGGTTTAATTTTGTTAGTGACATTTGGCCGATGAGCATGATTTCTCCTTCATTTTGAAAATTATAGCTTCAGTCACCTATTTATGAAGGTTTGAACATGGAGAATTAAAACATTGCGCAGTTGCGGACTGTTCAGATTCAGAATGGTTGAAGCTGAAATTGAATCCCTGCTGGGTGAAGTGTGTGTGCAAGAACAGTATAATGTACATAACTCCGACTTACACTACCGAGCCCACAAACATATATCTATTTATTTGTAAGAGAGAATCCAAATAACAATTTATTCGTCTGTAACTCTAAAATAAGTGGAACCTGCATACAAACCAACCTTGTTTCTCTCTCCGTGGCGAGTTCAATTTCCAAGAATGTGTCTATTTCCCATAAGGAACCTACCTTCCAAATTATAAGTTTGTTAACTTTGCAATTACGCAGATGAGTTAGTGGTATTTAGTTTTTGTATATGTATGTAAATTATAGGAGGCATTCGCGCTTTAAACGTCATATTTATGCTCCATATGGATAATTGTTTAAAGGGAATGAAGCATTTTGCTATGGAAATAACTTGACGCAAATAAACCTTATTACAACCATCTTCTTAAAACATAAACTCTTGTAGAAGTTAGTCTTATCTTATATATTTAAAAAATAATATAAGAGAGTAACAACTTAATTAATAAATAAGCCAAAATAATTAAATAAAAATTTTGTTTTAAATTGATAATAAAAAAAAAGTATTCCGTGTAAAATAATTTGTATTTATTTTTATATATTGATTATATTTTTGTTATTAAACTTTGTACATTTTAATTGAATGTTATGAAGAAAAATACAAGAGCATGCAAAATAAATGTTAAGTAATTTGAGAATAAAATGTATTAGAATAAAATAATAAACAAGAAAAACTAAATGTGAGTTAAATGAAATGAAAAGATTTTTTTCAAATTGAAAAAAAAAAATTAATTATAGTTTTAAAACATTTACACTAAAACCTTTGTTACAAATTTGAGTTTTGTTTATACATCACACTTTACAATTAATAATATAAAATGCCGCAGAATTGTGTGTTTCAATAATAAAAAAATATGGTAAATAACAATTATTTGGTTTAAAGTAAAACTAACCGTACTGTTTCTGTCATATTGTCATATATGAAGAATTTTTGTTATATTAATAAAGGTTGCCTATGGTCTGGTATCGTTAAAACAAATTCCAAAAGCAAAACGGGTTATTATTATTGTTATTATTAAAACAGACAACTTTTTATTAATAATTAAAATTAAAGATAGTTTTGTGTTTTTTAAAAAACATAAAGCCTTTTTATTAAATATAAATAATCTTTTTTCAATTTGAAATTAAAATTAAAAAAAAAATGATTGCAATGATTTAAAAAAGAATAAGAATAAGAAAATAAAAAAAAAACTCTTCAATAACTAACCGCCGATTCAGGACTAGTCCCAAAATAAATGGGATCACCATCAAAACATCTCCTTTGATTTTTAGATGCATAACAGCCAAAAAGATCAATTACTTTATTCTCTTCATTTATGACATCTGCCTTCATTAATTAGAATTAAATTAAAAAGGAATGAAGTTTTGTTACTCTAAGAAAATAAAAAAAAAACTCTTTTTTTTGGAAACAAAAAAAATTTATAAATGGTGTACGAGAACAGAAATACAAATGAATTTTATGACAATGTGTGAGACATAGTAAAAAAAATAAAGAAAGTGCTATAAAGACTGTGAAAAAATAAAGAATGTTTTATGTTAAAATGCACTTTTTTTTATAAAAAAAAATGGTGAAATTATACAATTAAAGAAATCTATTGGTTATTAATGGAGTCTTCTTCTGAACTCACCTGTTCATCATTTGTATATGGTTGATTATTACAATGTGGACAAGTTTTTTTCAATAGAGCCATTCTCATTCCGTGTAGCTCACGCAACAAGGCATCTTCCCTAAGCTGAAAATAATATAATTTTATAATTTATTATATAATTTTTAATAAAGCAACCAATATTATTTATACAGAGCTCGACACTTGATTACTATCACCGGTGAATTCTTAGAAATTCGCACCTGTAGGGATTTGTGTAATGAGCCATTGCTCGCAGCGTTTTGAGAATGATTAAGGAAAAATTCCGCTACCAAGGACAATGATATTAGATTGCTCGAGCTCGCTAGCTCGAACTCAATGGTGGTAAATTTAACAAAGTCCCTGTACAAAAATATTCATAAGGTGAACAGTCACTAGACGGGGTAAAGAGAAGAGGAGACACGAGAATACTGGATGTAAGAACAATGAGATGAGCGTGCCGTGGCTCGGACCAATATCTAACCAAGATCAAATTTAGCACCCGGATAAGGACCAAAACGCCAAGACAACCAAAATATGACATAGATAAGCTCAAACTTGAAAAAAGAAGAAATGCCTGCCAGAGAGAATGCTGTCGTACAAAACTTGAGGGAGTTAAAAGAAGAACAGCTAGCTAGCCAGGAAAAAATTAAATGTAGCATAAAGGGGGCAGGAGGCTTGGCCAGACAGACTAGAATTTACTAACTGATTAGGTCGGTAGATCCACAATTGGAGAAAGAAACAGGGGCCACAAGAGTAAGGATGGAAGTCTCGAAACTAAAAAGAAGAACTGTAAACTAGCTGTGTAGAAAGTAGAGGAGATTAAATCTAAACAAGAGGATCTTCCAGATATAGAGAGGATTTGATGAAGGGAGAACTAGACAAGCGTACAAAGGAACACGACAGGTCAGCAATATGGGAACCTAAATGTTACCTAAATGTTAGCAGACTCTCAACAGTATAAAGCTACGATTCTGAACGAGGACTGCAAACCGCAAGCGACACTACTGGTTTTTATGATAAAATCACCAAGTTTCGGTGGTGAATGGAAGAAAAATCTCGTTAACGAACAAGAACAATAGAGAGAGTGACGGCCGCACAAGGTGCGGTAGTTCTATCGTAGAATTCGGGGTGTGACGCAATTCACACCACGTTGCACTTACTGCAAAGACAAAGAAGGAATCTGATCACCGGAAACCATGCCAGAATACTGGAGAAAAGGCATCCTCTGCCCGATACATAAAAAAGGGAGGTATCACAACGCGCAACAATTATCGCAGTATAATGTTGTTGAGTACCGCGTATAAGATATTCTCCGCTATCTTACGAAACAGAAAGCATGGTCAAAGCCAGTGTGGCTCCAACCCAGACAAATCAACAATCAATCAGATTTCAGATCAAGACCTCTATATATGTAGGTATACTTAAAGGCCGCATAAATATCATAGCTAGAGTAGAGCCATGAGATAATTCGGCTTTCCCAATAAGCTGGCTCTATTATGTAGGTTGGCATGACCATTGTGACAAGTCAAATAAAAGTATCCAGAACACTGTCCTGAACAATCAACATCTATAATGGACTCCTGGATAAGGGGTTGGACCGCCGCCAGTGCTTTTTAACCTAGCCGTGATAAACGGCCGTCCAGAAAAGTGCGTCAATAGAAACACCCTCTGTACAATTACTTGGATATGAATATCGTGGAAAGGTCCTTTTTGGCAGCATAAGAAGGTTATGCCAAACTTAAAGAGGCGGCAAATGATATAGGCCTAAACGCAAACGAAGAAAAAGCAAAGGTGATACAACAGCAACTATTTCGGACTGATGAAAGTGCGATCATAACCTCCTAGTGGTGGCCACTGGTAACTATACTATGAGAGATGATAGGCTAATATGTAAGGCTGGCGTGAGGCTAATAACAACATCCGGGAAAAAAAATTAATATATATTATTAATATTATTACGGGACGAGCAACATTTGTATCGCTCAATGTACGAGTGGTGTGGCTGGCCCATGAAAAGAACAAATTCGTAGAGTACATTGTTTGGTTTTTGAGATTGGATTAGCTTCGCTTTATATTTTGTTGTTGTAACTGAATTCGATGTTGGAGCTCGTCACTGAGTGTATTAGAGCCTTCTTAAGCAATGCGAAGCCCAAAGACACAGGAAACGGCAAAAAAATGCAAGCAAAGGTAGCAGCTTGGAAACGTCATGCGAAAGCGTTGGTGAATTTAGTCAGTAGGAGTCCAACACTACCGTCTAGGTGCCATGGTACCATGTCGAAGCGCACTTGATTTGCTATCCAGATGGTGTGCCAGCGTACGACTAAATGTATGCAAATCCCGATAAAACGATTCTGGTTCCCTATACTATAAGACAAACATTGTCGGGACTTGCAGAACCCACCTTCACAGGCAGAACCATAGACTTCGCACATTAAGCCAAATACTTAGAAGTGACGGTAGATACCAAAGCCTACTGGAACTATCGAATGACTTCCAGCGCTTCCTGATTGCAGCGCTGAAGGCTCTTCTCAATTTGGCACTATATTGAGATAGAGAAATCCGCCGTAAACGCGGCGCTGCGGTTGAAAGCGAATCTTGGAAGAGGGCGTTCTATAATATTCAACACTATAGGGGATATTCCGCAAACGCGAATCCTATCGGACTTTATGCCTTTTAAAATCTCAAAATTCGAGCCACCATGCTCATACAAGATAGGCCAATTTGTACTTTCCCTAAAATATCACAAGGCAGGACACAGATGGCCCCAAAACGAAGAAAGATGTGGGTGACGGAATCTGGAATGAACGTCGCAGATTCTGTAGAGCGTTAAGTCTAGGACGCTGTCTTTTAAGCAGATGCGTTCGATGTAGTGGCATGAACTCATGAGAACTTACAGATCTTTCTCGCTGCATTTTGAGACCATATGGCTTTGATTGTCTTAACCGGTTTGACCTTCTTGTTGTACTGCTTTACAGACCCATAAACTTTACTTGAGATATAGGGAGAGTTTAAGGGATTCCACGCACTTTTAGGAAGTTTTATTTTGACCGATGACCACCAAATCAATCGGTACCCATACTTTTAATTTTCCGACTGTGTTGTGCCGTCGGATCAAAATCACTTCCACCTTGCGCAGATCGTGAAAGACACATTAATACTCATCCATACAAATACAATTCCATAAAAATTGAACTTTTTTCATCACTTAAGATCATGTACTGCTGGTATTCTTACCACTCCATATGATGCCAAGCGAAATCTAATCGGACTTCTCTATGAATTTATAACAATAAGAACTTCCCCGCTGTATTTTCACCGTACAATGTATGGAACCTTTTAATTATATTATGTACAGTGCGTAAACTACCCCTCGTTCGCTGAAGCTTACGTTTTTTGTAAAATTCTTCGAGGCTCTTGCTCCGTTATTACCATTGTAGTTCGTCTTTTATGACTATTACCACAATTTTCTTTATTTTTCGTCCACGTAATTCTTAATTTTTACTTAATACAAAATATTCCAACAGGAGCACCATAAATGTCCGAATTTCGAAGAATATTCGGGTGAGAGTAATCAAGCGTCGAGCATTGTATAAAAATACTAACCTTATGTTCATAAACAATTTGTTGAAGTCTTATATTCTGTTCACTCAGTGCATGGGCTAATCCATCTGGGCAGGATATTGCAACGGGCGGTCGATCTGGTACACCAGGTGGAGTAAGTGGCAGCGATCTAACCCCTGGCGTTGAGAATCTTGAATTGGTGGCACTATGTATATAAAAAAAATTGTGTTAAAACACATGCACATGTATTTTAAAAAATATTTATCTTTACCTTGTGCTAATATTTCTTGGGCTTAATATATCATTTTTATTAGAATTTGACGATGATGTCCGTCTCCGTCTATGAGAAAATGATGTACTTACGTTGCTAACAATTGCGTCACATTTGCCACTACTTGATATCTCTAATTTTTGGTGCTCAGGCAGAATTAAAATACTTTCTTCCATTATATTAGTTGAATTTCCGCTTGTATTATTTGTTATATAATTTGGTTTGCAGTGCACTTCTGGTAGGATATTGCTTGTCTTTTTTTGTGTACCTAACGAATCTACATTCTAGAAAAATGAAATAACAACAAACATTTTATACATAAATTAAAATAGAAGATCAAAATTTTGTTTACCTCTCCTATTTGATTATCACTATTATCGACATTTGAATTTAGATTTACAATTCCGGTTGGTACCTCTTGATCACCAGTTAATTTTGTTATTTGGGATTCAATTGGTACTAGAGTATCAGTGCTGGTATTTACGGATCCATGCCAAGCATTTTGTAATTCTGAAGAATTTGCTGGAGAAATACTTTCAGTGTCTGAAAATTAATGGAAGGGTTGATTAAATAGCATAAAAAATTTCAAAGCTTTTATTAACTAATCCGCTTTAAATGGAACAAATTTAGATATTTCTTTTACTTTTAACGAAAGCCAGCGAGAACTTATAAACACATTAGTCGTTACGTTCAGGACTGGGGCAGCATTGAGTGCGGGTGTATAATGCTGCCGGTTCTCTAAGTTCGCAAACATTACTCGATAACAAAGTACAAAATAATTAATCCGAAACAATAGTGAAGATCTCCAACACACAAAAAATACAAGGAGAAGGACCGGCGGACAATAAGTAAGCAGGGTTACCAGCACTCCAAGTTTGATCATACCGGTTCCGTAGCCTACATTGGTCACTAATGGGAGCTGATTCGTTTAGGCAGGGATAACACTGCAACAAAACGGTTTCACGTTAGCCCAAATGGTTTTGTCACCACAGTCTGTTCAAGTACCCGCAAAATCTAAATCATATTCTCCTCTATTTTTCAAATCAGGCTTACTACTAGACATCGCACCATGACTTGAACGACTTGACGCACTGGTAGTACAAAGAATAATAGCTCAGCCAGATTTTATCACATTAATAAATGAAATGGGGCAAAAGTTAAAAATTTTGATCAGAGACAGTGCAAGAGTTTACTGTTTATTGAGTTTACCGTCTAAAATGATGACTGATGTAATTCTCTGTGCATTTTGATTTCCATCCATGCATGAACGTGTAATGGGCGCTTTAGTATTGTATTTGTGATTAAGCCTTTGTTTATTAATTAATAAATGGATTAATTAACGAGACGTTTACCTAAAACATAAGCTTGCAGAGACATCCAGGGAAATATTTTAAACGAGACGGGATAAGTACTACATCGATGGGCGGAACATTTCAGGTAACTCTCGGATAAACATGAAGTAAGACATAATGGACGCACATTTGATAATAAAGCAAGAATTTGGAATACAAAACCAGTACCTAAAACTACCGTGCAGGAAGTAGAACAAGAAGCTAACCACCAACTTAAAACTTATAAGCTATGAGGCAATACCTTAAAAACATGTATGCACAAGAAGGCACAGCACCTTTGGTGCATAAAGGACTGACTGGCGAATAGAACATAGAAATAATCTGTCCTATCCACAAAAATGTGGACCGATTCGACTGTTCAAACTACATAGAAATTAAGCTACTGAACGTAGCATACGAAAGAACTTAATACAGAGACCCAGATATACCTTGAGTTTGAACTCTTAGATGTTGTAAAAGTTCGGGAATACTGACTGTGGGAGGTTGTTCCACAGTCGAGTTGTTCTCGAAAAGAACGAATTTCTAAACTGATATTTGCCTGAAAATAACGGCTGTAGACAGTGAAGATGATCCCAAAGGACTAATCTTGTGTTGCGGGAATAACATTACCGTGGAGGCGAGAGGTTATATATTTCGGTGGAATAGTCGTTGTGGTAGATGCGGTAGAATTTCACCAGAGCCGCTAAATTCCTGCGGTGATTGCTATTGGGCGGTAGTTAGAGGTACATTTTTTAAGGACCATAGGGGGCCAGGGGATTCATTGGACTCGAGCTCCTTGAGGCACTTGTACACTTCACGAGTACTGAAGAAAACTCTGCCCATTGAATGAGAAGAACACTCGACATGGGAGGTTGCAAGACAGTATCGGGCAAGGAAGAATTTGAGGCAAATAGAGATGAGAGCAAGTCGGTCTTGGATTTGCTTTCTGTTAGCGCCTTCCCATCGTAAATGAAAGAAGCAGTCGACGCTGAGGTGAAATTTTTCCTGATGGAGGTTACCAAGGACCAGCAGTTTTTACTGCCAGCAGTGGTGTTAATGAGTTTACCTCTTAATCTGTCATCAAATTATGCTTTGATTTACGTGATGGTGGTTTTGCAGGCGTTTCTCAACCTGATGTACTCGCGTCGGGATGATACACTCAGTGAATGCCTGTACTCTCTATAGGCGGTTTCTTTGGCTTTGATTGCGTTCATACACTCTTGATTAAACCCTCCTGATGGATTTGGAAGAATGGGGAATGAATAAACGCTGCCAATATATTTTTTGTAATGCAGAGAGCGGCACAGTTGGCATAGGCGATCCTGAAAACACCGATTCCAGTCTGCAGCTTTGAAGAAGCGAATAAGCCTCAGCCTGAGTGGCCTAGAGGTGAATCAACTTCAATGGAGTACCGCGTTGGGTGGGAAGTAATAAAAGGATCAAGGAGATGGGCCCATTGGTCTGAAGCGTCAGGGACTCGTGTAGGCAGTTAACCAATTGATGTAGGCTATAAGTCTCTGCAAAGAGCTCGGCTTTCCGACCAGAAACACTGGTGCCATTTTATTCAGCCAATTTGTGTTGTGAATGTTGAAATCACCCGCAAACAATGATTACACACTCCGGATATAAGGATAAGAGTTCGGAGATAGCGTCAAATGCTAATGAAGAGGCTTCATTATTTTCATTAGGGCTCCTGTATAGAAAGAAAACAGAAGAAAATGACATCTTCAAAAGTCGATAAAGTCATTTACCCCGATGATAAAGTCATTTACCTTTTAAAATGGAAATGTTCAACAATAAAATAATATACTACCCCAAAGCTATACTTAGAACTAATACAATAATTACATTTTTTGCACTTACCTCTTACATCAAGACAGCTCGTCATATCTGTATTTGATGCATCAACATTTTCCATACCATCTATAACATCACAATTATTATCAACGTCATGGCTATTCATATTTCCATTATTTATATTAATATCTTGCGAACCATTTAGTTGAACAAGACTAGAGCTATTATCAAATGAACATGCACCATTTATGGTTGTTGCTGTTGTTGCTGCTGGTGTTTTAGTTATTGTTGTTATGTCGGCTGCTGGTGTTATAATTGATTCTAATTTTAATGATGTAGAAATAATATTATCTGTTTGATTTTTTGCACCAATTAATGTAGTATTTATAATTCCATTTGTGTTAGTAGTCCGATTTTCTAAATTATTAATTTTACATATTTCTTCATCAGATTGATTTAGTTCATTTGTGAGATTTTGTAATTTTTCAGTTGTGTCATGAATTATATTTGTATAAATGTCTGGTGATGTTTCTCTATCCGATGATAAATCAATTACAGAATTATTATCTGAATGATTAATGGGCATCATTAAACTAGAAGAGAGAAAAATTAATATATTTATGCGTTTTGTGATATTTATGCAATTAATTCATTATATGTGTTACGTACTGGGATTCAACAGTCATGTTTGGATCACTTGAACGTCTAGTCAGTCCATTTTGTATTACTCCGGCTGTTATTAAATCTCCGTAAGATCTTGTTTTTGTCATTGGACCTGCAAATATTATTTTTAATAAATATTAATAAATCAAATATATTTTTTTAATATTATTACTTGTAGACTCTTGATTTCCTTCCGTTGTATTGGGAGGAAAATCAGATGAATTTTGATTTCCTAAACTTCCTAAGTATACTTCACTCCATAAAGCTAAATCTCTTACGTTATGGGCAGGCCATAGTACCTACAATTCATATATTATTTAAAAATTTTTATATATAGTATATAAATTACTTTTTCCTTATTTGGTATATATAAAGGGTTTCGGTAAATAGGTCCAGATAAGAAAGGCCAAACAGAAAACGTTCGCTCAAGGACAGTTTTATCGATTCTCTCTTTTAAGGTATTGCATAAAAATGTACCAAAAAGGCACGAATGTGAATGTTGCGCAAGTTTAATCTAAATAAATTATATTATAAATTTAATTTCTATATAATTATTAAATTAAAAATAATTACTAGATAAGCCATACTAAACTCAAAGCTACAGGGAAATTGTCTATGGATTTGATGGACAAGATCAAGCCATTGCAAGAATACAGGGCATCTTTCATTTAAATCTTCAGATCCTGGACCGTGTCCACATCTATCAGAAAATTTATGACCATAATTTAGCCACTCACGTTCTACTAGTATACGAAAACCCTACGGAGCGATTTATAATATATGCATTAAAGTTAAAAGTATATATATATTTTTTTAATATAAAATTTATTTACTTCAACAGTTCTGTAGTATGGATCAAGGCATAATTGTGCTGTTGCAACAATTTGCGGGGTTCTATCCCAGCCATCTGAGCAATGAACAAGCACGGGGCGACCTTTCTTTTCAACTGCATGACAGACTGTCATTGATGCAGCTAACAGTCCAGATAAATGTTGTAGCCACATTGTTCTCTCTAGAAGTCCCAACCAGCTAAAAAGAAAAAAAAAATATTTGTTTACCATTGATATATTGAGTAAGTAAATTGGTGAAGAATTTACTTTATTAATGTTTACGTTTATTTATTCGGAAAGTGTACACAAAATACAAATCTTTTAGAATACAATATATAAGATACAAATCTTTTAGGGTACAATATAAAGGATTAAAAACTAAAAAAATAGAAAACTATTGGAAAGCTTACCAAACTAAATATGACTGACCATTCACGAAAAGGCGTATAGAATTTTTCAAACTCCGTGACACAAAAAATTTGAGCAGTTCTGCGCACCTCATTGCCAAATTTTATAAATAATGTTCTATCATTTCCCCTCTTTTTAGTTAAAACGGCAACAAACACTGAAAAAACTCAACAAAATAATTTGGGAAGGGTTGCGCGCATGCCGAATGAATAAAGTTAATTTATCTTTCTATGTGTTGAGCAGAGCTTTTAAATTCATGTAAAGCCCCTGCTCAACAAAGGCAGTTTATTCAACATAATAAGCATAATTTTACTTTAATTATGCGAAATATTTCTCATTTCTAAATTTAAAATAATTTAAAGAAAATGCTGAAAAAATTTCCTTTGAATAAATGAGCGTTTTCATTCATAAACCGACAGCTCCCCGCAGTCGCAAGCAACACAACCTCCCCTGGCAGAAGCGCCTATGCAACTGGCAGGAAACGTCAACAATCTAGTAATCAAAGTGATAAAAACACAAATTTCGTATTTTTTAGTAGAAATTACTACAAATTATTTCTGTAGCATATGTGTAAAATATAATAACCTTAAAATAAAAAAAAATATATAAAAACGGGTGTTTTTCAGTCATAATTTGTAAATTTTTTAAATAATCATTGAAGTCCCAGAGAGATACACCTCCCGGTAGCAATACGCAGTCGCGACTGATTACATGGCAGCAAGTGATTTGATAGGAGGAGTTAACTGAAGCTTTTGTCTGAACTTTTAAACATTTTTAAGAGCTTAGCTGGGGAACATGCGCGGGATGTCACGAGGTTTGAAAACAACTATACATGAAATGCAAAACAATTAAAATTAACAACCGCACAAATGCTTATAAGTTTCCTCCTGAAAACCGCCGCGGTAGGGGCTCCCCTCACGGAGGGAGGCAAATTATTCCACAATCTAAGGCTACGTTCAGACGGAGATTTTTTCCCCGAATACCGTATACGGGATTTTATCGAATAGAACAGTGGCAATGATAATTATATTAATACGTTCCCACTAGGCCCATGCGGGAAAATCCCGTATACGTGAACTTTGTTTTCCCGTATACCGTACGAACTTGTCACTAAGATTCGATAAATCGCGAATGTATTTTATCGAATGTGTGGCAAGTGGCGTTTGGTTTTATATTGCGTCGTTCACATGAACGAAATTATCCCGAAACTCGAACTATTTTGTACTAGGCTGTTCTTCGAACTCGTGCGTCGAATGTTAATTACCGATTAAATCTTTTCAAGGGCGAAGATGATTTCCCGTTATCAATCGAGTTATTTATTTCATTAATTAAAGAAAGGCTTAATTCGTGGGATAGTGACGACTGGGCTGGACTGGACAACATTTACGTGAAAAAATCGAATCGAATAGTCCCGTGTGAAAACCTGCCTCGTATTCGATAAAACCGTATACGTTAAAATCTCAAATTGAATAGTCGCCGTCTGAACGTAGCCTACTTGTGTGCAAGAAGTAGGAACGACAACCAATTCTGCTCTTGTATGAAGGTATATGGAAGCTTAACAGACGACGTGACTGTAACGGTACTATAAAACTAGCCAAAGACTTGAGATTACTGGTAAAATGTATCTTGTAAAGTAGACAGAGGAATTCTACCAAGAGCTAACAAAACCCCATCAGGTTAATACCGTCAAATGACATTAAAATGGTGCTTGGAGATATGAATGCCAAAGTAGGAAAAGAAGCGGAGTTCCTAGGAGTCATAGGAAAGCATATATGACGCGGCAGTCACCAGACGGGATATATACTAATCAAATTGACCACGTCTTAATTGAGAGAAGAGAGGCCCCGAGTATACTGGACGTAAGAACAATGAGAGGAGCGTGCTTTAGCTCGGACAATTATCTAGTCAAGGTAAAATTGAGAACCCGGATAGCAACCAAAACGCATAGAGGGCAAAGTCAACCAAAATTCGATATAGATAAGCTAAAACTGGAAAAAATAAGAGATGCCTGCAAGTAAGTTATCGTACAAAACTTGAGAGAGGCAGAAGAACAGCCCAACATCAACGACAAAACGACTTTGTTCTTGCAAAGCCCACAAGAGTAAGGATGGAAGTCTTTAAGCAAAGAATACAAACCGCCGACAAGCTATGCAGAAAGAAGAAGAGAGATCTTACAGAGACTCTTTAAGTAGTCCCTTTAAAGCTGGTACAATTGACCAAATGCGCAACAAATAGCTCACTGGCGAAGGTAACGATCCAAAATGTTATAACAGAAAAGTTCGAAGTACGACAAGGACTTAGTCAGGGAGATGGGCTGGCCCCAATGCTCTTCAACCTGGCCCTAGAATGGGTAATAAGGAAAACTTCAAAGAAGTGCATCAATAGCGTGCATATTACGCACATGCTTATACCTACTGAAGGATTCAGTCGTTTTCAGCCGTCTGTATCTACGATAAAGGAGTTCACTTTCCGGGATTAGTAGTCTAACTTCGGAATTATACCAAGGGCAATTATGACACTGCGGCTTCTTACGAATTCGTTTGAGTGGCACAGACTCATTGAATGCAGCTAAGATAAGGGAAGTGAACATCTGTACTTTCTCATAAATAGAGTGTAGACTATACATATATCACGTGTAGAGGTAGAGTTAGACATTTTTGGTGAATGGAATCATAGTCAATAGTGCTATATTCCCTGAATGTAATAATTGATCAGAGCATGAAAATCTCACAGAGAGAAACAGGAAGTCGTGGTCAAATAGGCTGGGAGATGAAAGTTGACTCCAACGAACCACCCTTTCAACGTTCGAAGTAGCAAGAATGTCAAGCAAAGAGGCTCGCAAGCAATTATTGAATATTGGAAGAGTGTTTAAGATCTCAATCTCAACAGATTGGAGTAACCAATAGAGCGTACTGCTTCTACGGTTTGATTTAAGCAGGTCGACATTGAGATCGTCACTGCCTACTAAGCCTAGAGAGAACGCTAAAGAGCTCCTCAGCATTGTCTTCGTTGAACAAGTTGGGCGGGCAGTATACAGAAACAAGCAAACAGACCGCGACAACAATAAACTCGCAATGTTTACTCGTGGATCTGTAGACATTCTTCGACCGCAATGACTTGGAAACATAGACAGCCACACCCCCTCCAATCCTACCAGGCCTATCATTACGATGAATGTTGCAGTTACACATAAGAGCAAGGGATATCACTATTTAGCCACGTCTCGCTGACCAGAAGTGTATGCACTCCAGTGTCATCAAACATTTCCCTCAAGTCATCAATCTTGTTCCTCAGGCTTCTTGCATTAAAGTAACATATGTTTAACACATCCACTTTTCTTGAGAGCAAATGACATTTAGCAGTCTACCTACACTAAAGAAAGCATCAACGGAGCGAAGTGGTCAGTCATGAATAAAATTAAACAAAATAAAAATTAAGAAAGGGAAAACAAAAATCAAATAAAAATTCTCAAAAACTAAATATACAAAAAAAAAATCATTACTTACTTTGGTACATCTGGTGGTGAAGCGCAGAGCTGCCTTAAAGCATGAAAACTTTTTCTAATCACATGAATATTTCCAAGATTCATAAATTCTATTTCAGCGCAAGGATAATATTCAATGCATTCACATCCACCACCGCGAGCTCTGTTCGTAACAGCGGATGTATAAGAACGTGCGTCAACAATCAAAACCTTCTAAAAATTTTAATTTTTGATATTCAAAAAAATATTTAATATTATATAAATATATTTACTCTAACTTCATCCATATTAACTTCTTCATGACTTCCTTCAGCACTTGATGGTGTACTTTCCCCAGAAGTACACAAATTCTGTCTTCTTGATTGTTCGCCACGATCGAATGCACATGCATCAGCTAAAGCCTTTAAAAGTTGTTCATCCTTAGAGTTTCTCCAACCCAACCAACCAACTTCTGGCTGGCTAGATCGTGCAATAACAGCTCCAGATTGTTTATGCCGCCATACAACAGCAGGTAATCGCCTTGAACTACGAAAATTTGCAACATTCTGCAATGTTTCATCCGAAATACAGCAAGGAACTAATATCAATGGCGGATAGGATGGACATAATTTAAAATCGGCATTTGCATTACTTATTCGCCATGTTCCATTTAAATCAAACTGTAATCTTTCGACTTCTTTACGAAAATCATCCTCATATCGGCTAGCTCTCTGCAATCGTCCAGACCATTCACTATTTTCACCAACGGTTGAGTCAGATGTCCATAAATAAAATGGAAAAGCAAAAAGCGATTCTAATGTTTCAGGTACGCCAACTGAAAGCATAATACGACGCTGCCATTCGGAGCATTGTTCGGCCGTTTCAAAGGAACATTTAACAGTGCTTGCATCTTTACAATTAATAACAAGATGAAATAAGTCGCGAGCTTGTGCTGATTCAATTAATCCTAGTGGGACTGATGTTTCTGAACAAGTCGAGCTTTTTAATAAAAATAAACGATAATTTGAAAGTGCTAAAACGCCATCATCAGTTCTGCCTAAATATTTGACAGATTCACCAGCAACTGAATAACAGAAAAGAAAATTAGAGTGAGTATTTTTAGATGTATTTATTAATAGTATTTAAAATTACGTTCTTGAAATGGTACAGTCAATTGTTCGTCTTCTTTTTCCATTGATGGTTTTGGAAATAATTCTGCTGCACGAATCATCCAGAGTGATGAGGGGGGTGATCCATCAGATCCCTCCATTAGCTAAAAACATAAAAGAAATAATGTTTAACAATTATCTTATAGTTTTTATTTCAATCAGCTTTTATATAGCATTACTGACACGCTTTAAGTCCAACTAGTCCAAAAAGAACTATTTTTGAATTCTGCCTACATAGCAAACAACCAACTCAAGCTCTTTGTCGAAAAGCTCGACAGAGAAATCAGAACAATAACAAGCAATTGATTTCCTTTAAATCCAAAAGGAGAAACAATGCAAGCAAGTCTAGTAGAAATGAACCAAATTTCGATATTATCATCAAGACTGACTTCTTAAATCGTTCTTTCACCTCTTCCACACTTCCAAAAATTCTAACCGGTCAAAAGGCCAAACAAAATTGATGACAACAAACTAATCATTGATCAAGGCGTTCTGATAATCTTATCACATAACAATCGAGCATTTAAAACAATCTTAAGCAACTCGAATGCATTCATTGATAACAAAGCGGGATTTGAGCGGTTTTCGTAAAGATAAGATAATACTTTGTTTTGGAGGCGCCATACTCGAAGCGATTGGTTAGTGCTAGAGAAATATTAGCTGTAGGAAAACAGAATAGTGTCGTTGGTATAATGGATTCATGGGAACTAAATCGAAATCTTTTACCCGAGAGAATAATGACAGAATTTTTCCGTTTGGAGATTTCCAGCAGAGCTAGGTGCGAAGATAAATTTGACGACGTTCCATAGATTGCCCATTGATTGAATGACAATAACGTAAACTCTCAACCCAGTTGCTGAGAACAAAATTAATACAAATACCTTAAATTTTGGTCTAAAGACGGTTTTAGTAAAACCGGGTTCACCGACCTCATTTCAGTAATGTTCAGTTTAATCCACATAATTGGTTTCACCGATTAAAGCCCAGTTCATGTGCAGTTCGTGCTTTAAATTGTTGTTGCTTTTTCGCCAGAAGTCGGAAATGCAAAAGCCCACTGGAATGACATTCCACTATTCCAGACAATTACTTTCTTTTGAGCGAGCTTTTACGTTCAACTTCAGTTCGAGTCCAGTTGGTTTGCTTTTTCCTCAGTTGGATATGTAAATTGTATGCGAATTGAGGTTATTTTAAAGTTCAGTTTCCCAGATACTAACGCTCACTGAATTTCTTTAACAAATATGCCTCAATGTTGCGTAAATTTCTGTGAAAACTCTTTAACCTATCATACATTTACGAAAATAAGTTCACGTTCAACTCCTGTAGGACTACAGAATTGCTTTATAAAAGAGAGCTATGGAGCAACATGAAAGAAATTGCTTTTCTGAAAAAGTTAATAACTAGAACTATGCAAAATGACGTCAGTAGAGTGTAGTACACAAGTGAGAACACGAGGTTGTAATTTAATAAACTTCTCTCAAGAATCAGGTCTGCGACAACGATCCACACGATAAAACGATGTCACCAATACTTTTTTTAGTAATATTGCTTTGTAAGTAGTGTTGAGTAGGACACGATTATAAAATTAGTTTTTAAGAGGTGCCTCTTTTTTCTTTTGAGACAGTACAATGTCTTACTTCAAATGAGGCGAAGTCCTATTGTAATGTCAAAATGACAAAAACAGGCGGAGGCAATTGTAATCCCTCAAGATAATATTCCAATAGAACCACCGACATTGGATAAGGTGCGTAAAGCTGTGAAAAGGCAAAAAAGCAGGCATCGACGGAATCGAAGCTGAGCTACTAAAGGAAGGAGGACCACAACTATTAAGAACATTACACGAACTCATATGCAACACTTGGAAGGAAGAAGTTGTACCAGATGACTGGAAGAAACCGATTATATGTCCCATCTACAAGAAAGGAGATAAAATAACCTGTAAAAACTACAGAGGCATCTATCTCCTGAGCACCAGCTACAAAACCTTCACCATCAACTAGAACATATAGTGGAAGGCCTTGTAGGAGAATATCAAGCTGGGTTTAGGACAAACAGGTCAACATCGGACCAACTGCTGATCTTGAAGCAAATTCTGGAGAACACCTAGGAAAGGAATATATGTAGATAATACCAGATATTTTTCGGCTTTCAATAGGCATATAACTCCATAAACAGAGAGGCTGTACAGCAACCTATTTGAATTAGCAGTTTCAAAGCTAGCACAACTGATCAAATGTGCAACGAATAGCTCACTGGCGAAAGTAAGGATCCAAAATGCAGTAACAGGAGATTTCGAAGTTCGACAAGGTCTCAGACAAGGAGTTGGACTAGCCCCCACGCTTTCAACCTGGCCCTAGAATGGGTGATAACGAAAACGTCAGTACAGAGAAGTGCGTCCATAGCAACACAGTCTGTACAACTACTTGGATATGTATGTCTATGTCGAGTTAAGAGAGGTGACAAAGGACATAGGCCTAAAGATAAACGAACAAAAAACGAAGATTATGCAACAACTCAGAGCTGGACGATTTAGAATGGGAAAAAATATAACTATCGACGAACATAACCTAGAAGTAGTCGATAACAATCTATGTACCTTGGATATACAAGAAACGAAGAAAAAGAAGAAATAACTAGACGTATACTACTGGCTACAACTCTCAACGTTTAAAAAAATCAGACTAAGACTAGCCGGCCACGTAATCAGGTTAGACGATAACCGTATTCCAAAACGGCTAATGGTGGCAGAAATTTCGAAAAATAGACCAATAGGCAAACCCAGAGGTGGAGATGGCTGAACTCTGTGACGGCTGACGCAAAGATAATACGCAATATTTGGAGCTGGAGAACTGCTGCAAGGAACTGTCAAACTTTGATAAATGCCCTAGGGGAGGCCAAGGCTCGATTTGGGCTGTATCCATTGGATGGATGGATGGTTCCTTCGCTAAACCATCTCGAGAAAATAATGAATTTTCTAAATTGCGGGATTCCAATTTTCGAGGTTTCCGCCAGCGTGCTTGGAAAGGGTTCACTAAATGTGGTTATTCTCTTTCTGCAGTGACAGAGGAGATGTAATACACTCTCCTCCTCGCCCGGATACAACTTCTGCAAAAATCGTAGGTCTCATGACCTAAGTGGGTTGCATACGTTCCTATCAGGCAGTGTCCGGTCAGCAGTACCCCTATAGCTGAGAGGTCTTGCCCCCTGGTGCTCAGTAGTGAAGTAGCCCGCCTGAGATCATTAGAGCGTCCGGTTAATTTGGCCAAGGTGCATTTATTAAGAACCTCCAATGCTTCTTCGCTTGTTGCATTGGGCCTTATCAATATTGGCGCTTGAAGTGACAAATGGCGCGATCTCGTTAAGAAATCTGCGACATTCAGAGATAGTCCTACTATCTGAAAAGATGTCCGTTTCCTGTCGCCTTGGTTGATTACTAGAACAGCTACATGCATGGCTAGAACTTCCGCATACACTGCAGTGGTTGGGTAGTCGGAAGGAGACTTCAATCCCAAGCTCTGGGGAAGACTCGTTCTCCTACCTGACCCTCGAACTTAAAGAAGTTTATGGTACCCTGAACAATGTGTAGTCTATTTCTCTATTCACGACGTAAAGGGATGTGGACTTCGTAGTTCCTCGTAAAGGTAATCTCGGGTATGCGGAAGCCGGTTCTTGTGGAGACGGTAACAGAGTTCAGCACTTTCGTGTGCCCTCACCTGATTCCGGTCCAAAAACCAGCTTTTTTTATTCTAAGAGTTGCGATGGTTGCGCTTTCCCTTGCCAGAAGATTCAAAGGAGGGAGGTATAACATAACATTTAGGGTGTCTGTAGGCGTGGAGCGAAGTGCTCCTGTTATACATGACTCTGCACATCTTTGAACTTTCTGTAGTTCGTTTAGCGCGGTGGACTTTGTAATGACGAAAGTAATCCTTTAATTTTGGGATAATCGCCATATTTGATATAGAATGACGTCCCGTAGCTTTTTTTTTATGTGACACACTAGAGACTTGGGGAAGGCCCCTTTGTACTGTCGACCATGTTTTTTTTTCTTTTTTTTTTTGAAATGTCGAACAGCAGCTCTAGTCGGAAAATAGAGAGAGAAGTGAAGGAAAGAACTGTCACAACCTAGCTGCGGTATTTTTATTTCACCTACTCCCAACCATTTCGCGACTCTGACACATCGGGGCATCGAGAACAACTCGCTGGAGTGTTATGCCTCCTGAAACGAGTTGAATCTCATCAACCAACCGATGAGAACTAGTTAAGGCTATGACAGGAGGAATCAGGAATGCAAAGAGGGAAGAAGAAAGAAGGAAAATTATGTAGGCGGGAAATTGGGAAAGGCTAGGACTTTGGCACCGCCGGGAATCGAACCCGGGACCTCTGGGGATAGTAGTCAGGCGCCTTACCCCTAGACTACCGAGGCCCCCAGTAATCACACTCTTAACTAGCAACCAGCAATAGAGCCTAATCATTGAATACGATTTCAATCAAATTAATCGTAAAAATTTTCAATGACATTTTAGTAGTCGTAAGTTGAATCATTTGTTAGAAAAAGTGGTTACTTATTTAAATGAAAAAACATATATTCATATGGCACTACCTATTCATACTTACGATCGTAAGCAGTGATACCAAATCAAAATTGGATCGTAAGTCAAATGGGAAATATTTTCAATCGAATCGTGTTCACTGATTAGTCCCCAGGACTACAAAACCCTACGGCAGGGGTTCCCAACCTTTCTGTGGTGCGGGCGCATTCGAGATTGCAAAACAAACTGGCGGGCACAAGTCAGATTTAAAAACAACACAACACATTGGTAGCACCTGATGATAACAGTAAGAGTTTACAACGACCGCTCGCTGTGACAACTAATATTATACTACTATAATAATACAACAAAGACGCCGGGAAAGACATGATTGTAAGGCTTCTTTCATATTGGATGGCAGTTTGGCCGAGATTTTATTGCTTTTCGTACTAAGTAAGTCAGTTTTACTCAATAAAAATGCAACCAAATCGTGGGACCTATCCGACAAAGTTAGGGTCTAAAGGTCTAATTCGCCTGGTGGATTAGACAGATGTTAGTGTAGCCAATTTAGCGAATTTCTCACTACATCTAGCAAGATTTTTAAAATTAAAGTAACTTTTAAATTTTTTTTATTTTTAAGATTTGTTTTTTTTTTTTCGTATTTTATCACTTTGTCGTGGGCACAAATAAATATCTTCGTGGGCACATATGCGCCCGCGGGCACAAGGTTGGGAACCCCTGCCCTACGGTGATAGCAGCATCTTGAATTTGATACAAAAGCGTATAGTCGCCATAACCACCGACTTCCCTCCTTTAGATTGACTGTCAAGAAGAGAGTGGAGAAATGGTGACGTCCTGAAAGAGTTCGAGATATGGGTATTCAGCGACCAAGACGTCAGAGGTAGTGGGGCAGGGGTCTATTAGAGACTACTAACAGTTTACTGTCCTGGCATCTTTCAAGCGGAAGTACAGGAGTACCGAGAAAGAACCTCGGATCTATATAAGCACTGGAATTTCCACAGATAAGGAAGTTTCTACAAAAGCTCTGGATTCAGTAATAATGCGCATCAAGCTAATGAAACGATGCAGAGCTAAGCTAGATAGGCTCGGTAGAAAGCATAAAGGGACTTTCTCCTAGGTTCCCAGACACGAACATAAATTGGAACGAGAAAACCGACTACATAGCCAAGCAGGGAGTGTTGTCTCCTGGGCTTGCAGCCCGAGATGGTCGGCCTAATAGGGGGCCAGTCAAAGATTGAGATCCTGGACCCCTGTATTATTTCTGGGATGTGTTTGCCCACAACAAAGCAATAAAAATCTAAACAAACTGCGAGGAGATATTGTCATCAACGCCGAATCGTTGCCGGATGGATTTCGCCGCCAGGTAGGTAGGCTGGTGTTTGAGTGGATGGCAGAAGATTCTGTTGCCAACGATCAAATTGTTTGACGCTGCGAATGAAAGGAGGCGTAAGCCGTTGCCGTTAATTACTGCGTGTTCGAATTTGCCCATCGTTCATTCTCAGCCGGTTCGATTTGCACTTGAATGTCTGTTGGTCTCGTTTGGCGCATAAACGGATACGATATGGGTGTTGACCGTTCCACCGATGGTTATAACTGCCAAACGCTCGGATATCGGTTGCAATGTGATAACGCTGCTGGCAGCCCGACGATAAACCATAAAACTCGACGCCGACCTCTCGTTTCTCACCACCGCAGCAGCTGTTATTTTGCATTTCAACAATTCCATTGCTATGATTTCCTTTTGACCGACGTAATGTCCTGTACGTAATTTCCATTTTCGGTGTGACTAATTTGGGCCTTCGGCCAGTAGCCCACTTCGCACCAGCATCCCTGGTCCCCAGCGGTGGAGCTTCGGCATTATTTCGTAAATTGTTTGTTTGGGGTGGTCCATAAATTACGTGAGGTGAATTTTGGGATTTTTCGACCCCCTCCCCTCCATAATCTAAAAATCTCCAGTATTTAAAAGTTTTCAACAGACTGCCTAGTGGCTTGTCGCTTTGACTTGAATGTTCGAGCAGGAACTCCTCAAACAAAGAAACCTCGCTATTGCGGGGCACTCATAGAGAACGTGAAGGGCAGGCAAAATCATCCTCCTCCAGGCAAAGCCTGCAGGTGGAGTCATCCACCCTTTTTATCCTCCATAAGTGGTAATTTAAGGCGCAGTGTCCGGTAATCAAGCCAACAAGTGTCTTGAAATCATTTCTACTTCGCCCTAACAATTCCTTGGCAGTCTTAGGGGACGGCACCGGAAGGAGCCGCTTAGAGTTCAGTATGCTTCATCAAATATCCATCGACCAGGGCCCTTCGAAGTAAGCTGATGGGTCCCCCAATAGCCCGATCTGTAAAGATGAATGCAATATCAGAGCCCTGTTTAGCCAGGGCATCCACGTCCAGGTCAGCACAGAACATTGCTAAAATCCTAGCGTCCCTCCTAAATATTTGGCTTGTTGTGAAATGCATATAGTTGTGCCTGCGAGTGTCCGTTCCGAAAGTTCCGGTTGTGATCGTTTTCTGGTAAAAGGGATGAAAATCTTTTTTTCGGTAATCATCACCTTATACAGTAGGTTTTCCGTCAGTCATAACAGTAACTGTGGCTAAAGTGACAGCAAAACCTATCGCCTAAGGCTGGTCGTACACTGGATACGAATTTGTATCGTACGTGAACGTACGTTATTAGACGTCCGAACAGAGCGCGCACACTGGTTGCGTTTTTCTCCGTTTAAATGGCAGTATTGACTGTGACCTGTGATATTGTCGTAATGAATAATTTATATCTGCTAGATAGTTCTTCACTGATTCGAAGACTGCGGTGGCGTTGCAATAGCCATCGTAAAATCGAATGGGTGCGTAAAATTTATTTAACAAGAGATGAATTTGGCGAGTTCCATTATATTATGGGTATGGCAGACTTAAATAATGGGCCCAGACTATTTCATGGTTATCTATGCATGAATAAAGAAACCGTTGAATATATTCTAATCACAAGGCCTTGCGTTAATGGTCACGTAAGTGATATGTTGTATCAATTTGATCCCATAAACATTTGTGAAGGGAAGCTAAATTCATAAACTTTTCAATATCCATATTGAATTCTTAATGCACGAATGTATAAAAAATCCGGGCATGCTGGGATTGATTTCGAATGTCGGAAGTATACGCACGTACACGTACGGCTAGGTCGCACCTAGTGTGCGAAGTGCTATAGTACTCGGGATTGTTCTTGCGAATTTGTACGTGTTCGTACAAGACAAATTCGTACGAAAACGCATCCAGTGTGCGGCCGGCCTAATGGACCCTAGCGGAGGATCTTCGGCGGAATGATCCCATATTCCAAATCGACGAACAAGCCTTCCAATGCCTTGGGTTTCTTAAGAGATGCAAGTTCCTCCTCCAGCCGGGTTGGAGGGGATTGAAAGCAGATCATTAATGAAGATTAGAAAAAGTGCGGGTGATAGAATTGATCCTTGCGGAACTCCGGCCGAAATGGCGCGGGGGTTGGATTCGACGGCATCCAATACTACCTTGATTGAACGGCCTGAAAGAAAGCTCCTAATTCAGTTCCTTAGAACTAAGTTTATACCAATAGCTTGGAGTTTAGTCAACAGAGCAGGGTGTCGTACTCTGTCAAAAGCCTTTGAGATATCTAAAGCAACCAGACCAGACTCACTAAAGCTGTGAATGCTTTGGTTGATACGCTCGGTTAAACACACAAGCAGATAGCCAGTAGACAGTATTGTTTGTCGTGTATAATTTCGTTGGATTCTAGATATTTCATCGGCTTTTTATTGATTATTGTCTCCATGATTGTGGAGAGAACAGAAGTAATTGCTATTGGGCGGTAGTTTAAGGAGTCGCTGGCATCACTTTTTTGGGATTGGCTTAATATGAGCTAGTTTCCAAAAGTCGGGATACACTCTGGAGAAGTAAGACAGGACAAAAAGTTTGCGCAGGGGTTTAGCCAAAGGTGAGGCACATTTTTTAAGTACCATATGGGGGATTTTGTCGGGGCTAGTGGATTTGTTGACGTCTATGGATAATTATTTTAATCCAAAGATGGTTAAAACAGGAGGACGTCTTTTTCTTCTTTGATCCGTTAGCTGGCGGTCCGAGCGGGACATCCCCACAACGGATACGCTGCTGTCGGTGCCACTTAAAAAAATGCGGCTTCTTGCATACTTTCTTGGATCAATTGGGCAGGTCGACCACATCAGAGGACATACTACTGTACACCTTCTGAAACGCCACTTCATTCCTAATATATATGGCTTATCCGCTATGAACGGAAAAGTTGTGCACTAAGTTATACCCTGTCACCTAAAATCGATCTTCCTTCGCTTTGCCTTTTTTTTGTTTATTAGATTTGGGTCGACTCCTTCCCCTGAACACCTCATGTAATTAATGGACGACCCCTTCGTATATCCATGCGGTTTCTTGTCTAGTTTCTTCGGTTTCTTGATTCTGGTCAATTCGGCAGGTCGGTTGCCCCTCTCCTTTCACCTCCTGAACGTGGGACTATACAAATACAACGTTGGACAGGATGACTTTAGAAATGCGCCACATCCGATCAAACAGTCACCTAACTTTAGGTACACTACACTACGTTGTTGCATCAAAACACGCACGTCAAAACGCCTATTGGGCCTACGGCCATACTTGAAGGCAGGCCTAAACCTAACCTACCCTTAACAGAGGATGTCTGACATGACCAAAGGTTATGAAAACACAGTATATTTTATGTAACTTTCTTATCTACACTGAATTCTTACATAATTACAAAACTCCAATAAATTTTTGTGTTTTCTGTCTTCATATCTCCCTTCGCCTAGGTAATAAATAAAGACTCAAGGTGTGTGTGGAAGATAACTAGAAACAAAATTCAGTAAAAGCTAGTTCTCTTTGAAAAACAGTAGATTATCAGTTCTCGCTTATACTTTCAACAACAAAACTGCCTCTTCTCTTCAACAATTATAAATTTCCACTTGAAAATAATCTAAGCCAGAAACGAAACATAAAAAATAATTAGCCATGGCCAGTAATAAAAGAAATAAAGATAAAGCGCCGGTTGATATATGGACACAATAATTCACGACTATCTGCAAAATGCATTGACACCGGGGCTTTCTTCTCTGCTGGGGCTTTCATCCACCCCAATTCTCATCCCTTTCTGTCGGGGGTGTGGGGGATGGAATAGCCACGAGGGCATTTGGCTATGAGTTTAGTATTATACAAAGTCTGGATTTCTTCTAGTCGCTTACGTAATGAAAGTTTTTTTGGATTTTTTTTTGTTTATTAAAAATTTGGAATTGTAAAAAGACTAAATTTGAGAAAATGAATGGAATTTTATGAAGAAATATTGAAAGAGATAACCAAAAGTATTTTTTTGGTGATGAAATCTGGTTTTTTAGTTGTTGATTGTTTGAAAATACGAAAGGCACTTTGGAGGAGAGATTAAGAGTGGAAAAAGAAGCGTTTTTGAAGATTTTGGTGAAATAAAGAAAAGCGCACAAACTAGATACAAATTGCACTCACGAATTACACAAGTGCACGTAGATTTCAAAACGAATTTCTGTCCACCTCATCATGTGACAATTCACTGCGCAAGCAATGAAACTCGACAACTTCTTTTTTTGCACGATTTCTGGGATTTCTAAAGTGAAATTTTTCAATCTCGGATTAAGAAGAAATTTTCCGCTTTATAATTTCTTTCTTTCAGGCCACCACAGCAGCACCCAAATATAACAAAACAACAAAAATCCGATCAAATCCGTAGATTTGCAAATTTCATTATTTATGCGATAAATACCCGATAATTTTATTGGTAAACAAAGCGGCCACAGACTGGTGTGGACTTGCTTGATAATCCAGCTGCAATTGGGATCAGAAATTGCGTCCGTGTGCTGGTGTGCTGCTAGCGGAGCGCACATTTTATTTTTGTTGTAATTTATATTTGATTCTTGCCCAAAAGATAAAAGTGCATTGGTGATGTTACAAAACACTGCCCAGAATGCAGCGCAACATCACCAACACGAGACAGAAATGTCTTCTTTATTTTTTTGTGTGGTGGCCACCATAGTTTGTGACCTGGTTTCCATTTTGGAAACGAGACGAAGCAGAGGCAGAGATCGTCGACATTGTATGGCCATGAAAGTTATCCCCGCAGGTCCCATAATGGTCTTGTCTGGCACGAGGGGCATGGGTGGCATTGTAGAAAATTTTCCTTGGATCATTTTTCTACATTTTCCAGTCGATAGATATATAGAAAAAACTAGTAGTAAACGATAAATTTCTCCAAGGTTGTATCGTTTGACAGTTCCCAACACACCGCGCCAGCAGACGAGACGATGAAAACCTACACAGCTGCATCCGATATAACAAAGCCCCCGAAGTTATAAAAGGTAATGACACTGCGTTTTCTTCTCAAGATTTCTCAATCAAGAAAAGCGACAAAAACTCGCTCGAATCTTTGCGACATTGATCCGCGACTAAATCCTCGTCTAGCTTCACCCAAAAACTAAATCCTAAGCGCAATTACTTAACGAAAAAAAGAATAAACAAAAATCAAATTTACATAGTCAGATGGTTGTCACTAATTATTTATTATTAAGATACCGACATGAAAGCGGAGCGCACTCAGCAGCGGAGCTCCCCCGAAAAAAAATATTGGTTCAAGGGTCCGCGATGTTGGCTCTGGTGGCACACTCACGACTCACCCCTCAATTGTTTTGATTTTGTAGCGACCACTGTACACTTCTTAATTCACCGTCTTGCACCGTATCATTACATTAAATCAACTTGGCGCACACTGAACATCTCGATTTAGCACAAATATAGTATTTAAACTCGGTACAATCGACACGATTTTAGGAAATTTTTTAACATGAATAAAATTCGCGTCATTGAGCGGAGAGGCACACACAAAAAATTCTCTGCCTTCTTTATTGAAATGACAACTTAATAAATTTAAAGGCACAAAGAAATTCCAATTGGAATATTCCAATAGATCCAGGTATTCATTCCTTCCAATTGTAGCAAGCGACATCTAGCGGGGAATTTTCATAATTAATTTTCCACAACTTCCCGCATAGTTTACAAAATAACAATATATATATATATTTTAATAAATTGTATATAAATTATAGAAAAAAAAAAACTAACAGCAAGAAACAAAAAGAAAATATTTTACATGTGGCACTACCAGTTTAACCCTTTTAGAAATAGGAATGAGCGATATTTAAAAAAACATCGATATCGTCATCGAAGCCAATAACGGTATTTAAACCAACCCCCGTTACATAGGGCCGGTTTACACGACCGGACACTGAACAGACACCGAACAGACAAAAGGAACGAACGAACTGGGTTTATAGGGAAGAGGGTGAGAGAGAACGATGGGGAGGGCGGACAATTTTAATGGACATTTTCAGCGGACAGCGGAACGAACATTTTGACAGTTCCTGCGTTGTTGTTGTTGGCAGGAAGAGAAGAAAAGAAAACTTCCAAGGCAAATGTCAAAAAGCAACAACAAAAAGCAAATTGCTTTCACTAGTTCGTTCGTTGGTTCGTTCGTTGGAGTTTCGCCCGTGAAAACGCTCATAGGACTTTCCATCGGACTTCAAAAGGGAATTAACGATGACAGCTAAGTTTTGTCTGTTCGGTGTCCGGTCGTGTAAATCCAGCCATAGCAGCGCTTGACTTTTCTTTTGACATCTGAGCATGACTTTTCGCATCCTAGTCACATAGCAGCTTAGCTTTGCGTTATTTGACAAACAAAGTTCCGTTAAAGCGCAGTCGGGGCCAGTTTCACATGAACCAACAGAAATCGACTGAAAACGTCGTTTGTGGAGAAGAGCATGAGAGAGTTAAATAAGCTAAAGCATTCTGACATACAGTTGGTTGGAAAGTTTTGCTCGTGTGAAAGTCCAAGCGACTATTCATCGAATTTCAAAAGGGAATAGATGATGACAGCAGATTTTGGCTGTTGGCTGATTGGTTGACTATTATCCCATGTGAAACTGGCCTATACCGTGGAGTCAGACATCAGTGCAGCATAACACAGCTTACTTCGTGGTTTACCATAGAAAGGTTGGTGAACGCGCTCCAGATGGGACGATGTTGCCGATGGGACGGTACACTTTGCGTCACTAGATTACGGACACGTCCGTCCTGATAAATTTATAGAATACTTCCTGTTTTCTTTTTCTGCTCGCAATCAAGTGACACAAACAAATGAATGTTTTTCAAGTCGGTGCAAATATGACATGAGATAACGGCATCCTTGATGAAATTGAAGGTAAAATTTTGTGAGGTGCCACCGTAATGAATTGCATTTACAACATGTCAGCTCGGATTTGCATAGTTATAATAACCTAAAGCAGAGGAAAACGGTCAAGACTTCCCAAAATATAGTTCCCGTAATCAAGTGACGCACAGTGTATATGCCTAAAAGGATGAGTCCAATCAAGCTTCAGGTTGGATACCTCGCTGTTCTACCCAGAACTTCCTGGACGATCAAAAGGACCCAGAGCTGTTGTCTCGATATTTGAGTAGACCACGGGGGTGTGCTGGAGACAGCGGCCAAGCTGCAGCTAACATCGGAGAACATCATGGACCAGATGACAAGCCCCTTTCAATTACAAACACTAGTTTGAAAAGCTTATGACTTATGATTGGTCATAATTTAGAATAGCGGGCTAGTTCCTTGTGTAGTAACAACCCAGTTAACTATAGTCAGGTTTTTGAACGAGCTCCAGGTTGATCAAGTGTCTCTACTAACTGTAATGGTCTTAAGACGTCTTAAGAAGCATACTCAAATTCTTTTAAGACTGGCTAATTTGCTGTCGAAACTTAGTAAATCTTAAGCCTAGCTACAAAACTTAAGATTCTTTAAGTTTTGTTAAAAACTAATTTATTAATTAAGCCTCAAACAGAACCAATCCGTTCCCTCCATTTTTAAAGTTTGAAATTTGACATTCCCATAAGCTTTTCATGAAACGAACGGAGTGGTATCCAGAATCAAGCGGACGGAACGACAATGACAAACAAAATTATGGGAGCAATATTGTTCTATTTGAGGCTTTAGCCAGTCAGAATCGAGGAATCTTAAGACCATTGTAGTTAGAGTCTCTTTTTTTAGGTCTCGAGGCAATGAGGGGAATTTATCAACCCAAATTGTCATGGGCGGGAATATATCGAGCCACACCGCGGCTTTCAATAGAGAAGACGAGGAAGTGCAATTTATTAAACAGGGGGAAGCATTTTGGCAACACTAATGCATAGCATTCTTTACGTATTTGTGTCTAACCCGGACAGTGGCTGTGTTATATTTATTCAAAAACCGGGAGGGATATCGTTTCTCAGCAACCATCTCGGTGAAAACGCTTCACTTGGCTAAATGTTTGAAGCAGACCCTTCGCAAAACCTGAACAAATTTCACTACGCCTCTGTTCAGGTTAGACAATGCATTTTGTTGCTGTGGTTAAAGTCAAAGGCAAGCGTTGCTTGACACCCGTGGAGGGGGAGAATTAGAGAGAAAATTTCTTGATCCCAAGTGCTTCCCTCAAATCCGTGTACATGTACGCTATTTTCGGTTCCTTATCTTCTCTATTCAAAGCACCGCGGTTCGGTTAGTGAAATCCAGCATAAAAACTAAGAACTACTCACAAAGTTTGAAATGCGCCTTGTTAGAGTGACAGTTTAACATTCGAAATTGTTAAAAATAAATTGTACATCTTGAGATCCAAAACCCTTTTACAACAAAAAGCATGGAAACATCCTTTTCAATATACGATGTTTCAACGGAATAAATATCGATGTAGAAACGGCGATATTTAAAAACCCAACATCGATTTTTCGCTAACATCGATGAATATCGATCATTCCCAATGTAAACAACAACCTAGCTGTAGTGGAGCGACAGAGCGCACTTTTTTAGTAGATTTAACCGTTGTGACAGCCGCGGTCCTAGTTTGGATTTTCCTTTTTTTGTACATAAATCTTTCGACAAAATATATTTTTAATTAAATTTCGCTAAAAGACAGTTAATAATATTTTGGTGCTTTGTAATGAGTTCTCAGGCCGAAATGGATATGAAGCAATATGATGTTTTTCGCGATAGTTATTTGCGGTATCTCGGTAAGATTGCAAGTTCACAACGTTTCGAAATTTAATTTAAATGAACAGGAAATATTTATGGTTGTTTTCATTAATTAATATCAATTAAAAGTAATTGGAAGGCGGAGGGAGAAGGAAATTAGTTTTCTCATAGAAATAAAAAGTGACAAACAGCTGATTGGTGTAGTGGTTTTTTGTTTCGTAACAGTAGGTATTGCCATTAGGGAGTGAAGTCGGATTTTAGGCCTTTTGCGGAAGAAATTGACAGAGAAAAATTCGAACAAAACAAAGTGGAGTTTACTTAAATATTTCCAATGTTTTTAATGCTTTTATTAATGATAATCTCTAATTGAATGTGGTCCTGAGTTGCTAGAAAAGCAAAAACAGAAATTGATTGGGTTATGATTGTCGAAAACAAGTGTGCTTCTTATGTAACATACATATCTTCCCCGGCGTAAAAACATTTTTGATACCCTTTTTTCGGTTCATCAAGCAAGACATTGAGTTCTTTGACCTCTGTGTGTACAATATTCTTTTATTTTTCATTTTAGCTAGAGTAACTGACCAGAGAGACCTTGGTCTCTGTGCTGTAGCGTGCAAACTTTCACATGAAACTGCAGGCGCCTGAACTCAAAGTCCGCTTGTCGTTCATTGTGTACTATTAAGCCAGATTTGAAAAATAGAGAAGAATGGATCAGAGGAAATCTGGCGATTCGTCTTTATTTTGGGATCACAAATAATTTCCCAAAAGTCCATAAAGCCAGCTGATCGGCCACTCAAGTTACGGAGGGTCAAAGTTCATGAACATCAGTTTTTCTCAAATCTCCCGTAAATTATCGGATTTATGTAAATGGGGGCTAAATACAATTTATTCGTGAGATAAATGTACATAAAAATGTCCTAAATTACGTAGAACCAATAGTTTTCTTGATGTGGGGCTGACCGCTTGAATGGTCGCTCCGAACAACGATAGCCTACTCTTCTCCTATGTAGGACAGCTACACACACGTGAAGGGCAGACTGGGGGTAATTTTTTTCATCTTGCGTCTATGTAATTAGTTATGTCACTGCCTGGAGCTCACCAAAAACCTTGTGTACCTTGAGCATTCAGTATATTTCATTAGGATACCATCGTCTAGGATTCTTTTCATCAATGCTGGTTTTGCTGAGTTTTTACTGATGAATGTAGTATCAGAGTCCTATTTGGTCTGGGCTGCCACCTCGAAGCAGTGATGAGCCGGGGCAGAAGGGTGGCTCGTTTGAGGATTCTCAGTTCATCAAGGCTTTGGCAATCCAAGCACTTAGCGGCCGCAAAGGATAAAGATTGTCTGAACCACAATTGATCAATCAATTCTTTTATATGCCAAATTCACTTGAATGCCGTGTGGAATTTTCATCATGAATGCCTGTTCCCTAATTAGCTATTGTCCGGTTATGATCGACACGATTCTAGTAGTGTCCTGTGGTATCAACAGGCCACGTCTATTTGGTCTTGTCGCATGAGCTTAAATGGGCCTTGGTTTGTCGGAAAAAAACAAATTCGGGCGTATCATAGTTTGCGAACAAGCGTCAACCATGATCAGGGCCAATATCTCCTCCCGGAGCTTGCTACTGAAAGGAACTGCTTAGTGAAACGATCATCGGGACAAAGAATAATAAGCTTATCGGTCTATAATCCTTTACCGTCTCGTACCTTCGGAATGAAGATCTACCTTCGGAATGAAGATCACTTTAATTCTCTTTCAGGAGGCGGCACGTATTAGACGTTATGCGCAATAATTATTGCCTGCAGGATCCCTCATTTCCACGTGGAGACTTGGTGAAGCAGCGCACAGTTATCAATAGATATTGGTAGAGCTATTAGTTAGCTCGTTATTTAGCAATTCGTGGGTCTTTCTTGTTTCCTTGCAATATGTGCGAATTTTGCCAGCTATTGCAGCCAGTGGAATGTAAACATCATGTCAGGGTACTGGCAAAGCACTGGCACGGTTTTCCTCATGCAGTTTAAATACGCAAAAAGGTTCACTGTTGTCTTTCACGTTAGCACTGGCAACTTGAGAAACTTGTTGGTAAAGCTGTAGGAGATTTTTATTCTCATTCATTATTTTCGTCAAAGTGATTATCATGGCAATCTATAACAGATACACTGATAATGACGGATACTGTAACTCGTACATCACCTCTGCTTCGACAGGCAAAGCAGCTATTGCTATTATTAGAACTACTGTACTGTATATATACTGTCTTTTAAATATCTTTGTCAACATTACTTGTGAATTGTTAACCATTGATTAAATAAGTATGATCGAGCAAGTATGATTTACTCAGCCGACTCACGATTAAACCAGACTATAAAGAAGTTCAATTCTAACTTTGGTGGTGCAGATGTTATATTGATTGGAGATCTACGCCAGTTGCTAGCAGTTCGAGCTACTCCAATTTATAAGGAGTAGAAGCAGAGAATTGTTGGGCATATTTTGCGTGTTAGATTGCTTAGCAAATGGCGCTGTTGCTTAATTAGTTCATGTTGAAAGGAGAACTAAGGTTTGTGTGGAAGGATTTCTCAGACTCAATAAAGATTGGCCAAAAAATAAAGAGAACTTTGGAGTTCAGTGATCGAGGGAGTGTTCGGACTGATCGTTTTGATTGTGCCGGAAGTTGTGTGGCATTGTGTAAAGTTTGGTAATTAAACTTTAGGCGGTCACTACATACTCCCCCCAGCGTAGCGTTAACGGAAGGTTACCGCCTTAGACGGCTTAGCTTCGTTGTCGCGGTCACAGCCGAAGGTTGGTTTTAGCCTGCCAATGGGTATTGACTTGGTTGTGCTTGTGTTTTCGTAATCGTCATTCATTACTTCATATGGGCATTCATATGGCGGTTCGAAAGGTTTCCGAACTCTGTCGACTCGTATGAAACCGTAGTCGGCGTTCTCCAGAGCTTCTGGCACGTGGACATCCTTTTGGACAGGTTGCCTGGGATGTATTGCCTTAATGTTCTGCATATGAGAACGCAGGCGAGCGAGAAATTCTGATTCTTCAATTGGATTTTCATCGGTTGTGATAGAAATCGAATTGGGAAGTCTCAGATTCTGACAGTATACGAGCTCGGCTGGTGAGCATTGTAAGTCGGTCTTGATTACCGTGCGTATGCCTAACATGACAAAGGGCAAGTCCACTCCAATGAGTAGTGTTGTCTCTTGCCATTAAGGCTGCTTCTAGTTGCCTATGGAATCGTTCTACCATCCAGTATTTCTTGGTAACGGCTCGTCTTGTAGCGCGAATACCAGGATGGGAGAGACTATATTTGGAGTTGAACGCTAATCTGCGTAAGGAAGTGGGTATGTAAGGCCTAGGAATGCCTGTACTAGTTTCACACCATATCAACTCTGTCAGCTTGTTGAGCCTGAGCTAGTGTAGGTAGGACGAAGGTGAACGAGTCGACGTTGTCGGTTGCTAGTGAACGCGACAAGTAGTCTGCGACAACGTTTTATTTACCCGACACATGTCGGATGTCTGTGGTAAACTGAGAGATTAGACCCAAATGTCTGGTCTGTCGAGGGGATCGTTCGGTCTTTGTGTGAAGGGCGCGAACCAGTGGTTTGTGGTCAGTATAGACCACGAAATTGCGTCCTTCGACGAAGTAACGGAAGTGTTTGATCGCTGCGTAAATTGCGAGGGGTTCGCGATCGAATGCAGAGTACTTCGGTTCTGTTGGTGACAGCTTTTTGAAATAAAAAGCTAGAGGTTGCCACCGATGACCGTTAAATTCGTTAAATTGTTCCAATACGCCTTCGATTGCATAATCAGAGGCGTCAGTCGTTAGACTGTATTTTGCATCCTCGATAGGATGGTTAAGCAGAGTTGGTTCAGTCATAGAGGTTTTCACCGTGAAGAATGCCGCCTGACATTCTGCTGGCCAGTCAAAAACTTTATTGGCACCTGAGCGGTCAAAAAGGTCTCTCAAATGCTCGTTTATCGGCACCAACTGTTCAGCCAATTTTGGGATAAATCGGTGATAAAAATTCACCATTCCCAAAAACTTCTAGATCGATTTGACAGAAGTTGGAGGTTCGAGATCAACGATAGCCTGAACCCGATCGGGGGATGGAAGTATTCCATCCTTTGTGATGCGGTGGCTTAGGAACTTAATCTCGTTGCACCAAAAACGCATATCTCTAGCTTCATGGTTAAACCGAAGCTATCGAGGCGTTTAAAGAGCTCTTCGAGGTGAACGATATGCTCATTCTCGGTTTTACTTGCGATAAGTATATCGTCCAAGTATAACATAAACGAAGTCGAGATCTCTCGTAACTTCATTTATGAACCTTTGAAAGGTTTGTGCTGCATTTCGTAAGCCGAATGGCATACGTGTAAACTCATATAGGCCGAATGGCGTAATGAGTGCAGTCTTATGCACGTCTTGTGGGGCGATTGGTATGTGATGGTATGCACGTACCAAATAAACCTTTGAAAAAACTGTGCAACCGTGAAGATTCACGGAGAGGTTCTGTATGTGCGGGATTGGATATCTATTCAATGACAGTGACAGCATTAAGGCGACGGTAGTCGCCGCATGGCCTCCAATCATGAGAGTCCCGTTTAGGGACCAGATGAAGCGGAGATGCTGCGGGGAACGACGAAGGTCGACAAATCCCCAATTGGACCATATGTTCAAATTCTAATTTCGCCACCTTCAGCTTCTCCGGATGGAGCCGCCGAGTGGTTACGAAAGGTAATTGCCCTTTGGTCAAAATGTGGTGTTGGACATTGTGTTTAACTGGAAGGTTTAAATTTGGCGGTTTTGTTAACTAAGCGTACTTCGTTAATAGCTCTTTATATATGCCAATAATTCGGCATGGAATTGTTTCGGGGTTGTAGTCGACTTCGAAAATTCATGCGCTTGTCCACTAAATGCCGATATTCAAAATCGACGGACAATTTGAATTTCGTTAAGAAGTCCGCCCCGATGATGGCTTTTGTGGTGTTGGCTATTATAAAGTTGTAAACATATCGTCAGCGTAAGCCGAGCTGAAGCTCAAGCAACTTTGTGCCGAAGGTTCGGATCAGTGATCCGCATGGCCGCATACAGAAGGACGTTCGGGCTTCCGTTATGGGCCGGGAACGCCTTGGCGGGACCAATTGAAACGTCCGAGCCCGAATCAATCAGAAAATCCATCCGATTGTGCGGCCGATATGAGTGGCCAGTTATATGCTCGCTCATATCAATCCCCTGCCTCTTTAGTTTTTTTGGGGATAGTGGTTGGTTTCTTCGTCGACTTGGCGGCACCACCACTGAAACTACAGGGGGCCTTGCATGTGCGTGCTTCCTTTCCAGAGCGGTAATGGAAGTAGCACAAGCTACCTCTCAGTTTATTTGCCCCTGCTGGAAATTGGCTAGATCACTGAACTTTGGAGTTCAGTGGTCGAGGGAGTGTTCGGACTGATCGTTTTGGTCGTGCCGGAAGTTGTTGTGTGACATTGTGTAAAGTTTGGTAATTAAACTTTACGCGGTCACTACAAGAGCATCACTGCTATAAATAGTTTTCAAGGTGAATTAGACTCTCGCTTAATCATTTACAGACTATTGGAGACGACGTGTTAGATTTTATTAATCAAAAGAAGTGAATAACAAGCGTTACTATCAATTGTAAAAGTCTTCATGCTCATTTTTTAGATCTTGCCGATTCAATTTTACAAAACTCGAATGTTTTACTTTTAAAAGAAAATTGAATACCAAAGCTCCATTACATAATTCAATATAAGCGATCAAACGTTCGAGCTGGAGGTGTTCTCATATATAAAAATGTACACGACACTACTAACATTATCGCCGATATGTAACGAGTATCGATATGACTGTGAAGCAGTCTGAATTTACAAGTTGTGATAGCAGTATACATTACTCCAAATCAAAAATCAAATTTTTGAAACAATTCTTATGGCGCTACACAAAAGACTGAGGATAATTTCTAGGCAGAGGCGAAGATTCGGGTCTCCAAAACATGTAAATCTAACCATGAATAATGATCGATTGGTTTCAAAAACACGGCACGGCACCACCGGTGGTGTACTTGCCGATACGTTAATGTCTTTAGTATGAAACTCTTCGTATAATATCGTATTTCAGTAGTTACAAAGGAAGTGGAATATGAGTCTACACTCAAGGTCGATGAACTCACAGACGTGGAGTGATGGGTCACTAGAGAGCATGGAGAGGTGAGTTACGACCTCGCACAGCTCTTGAGTGGATATGTGTTCCAGAGCATACCTCCATCGGTTCGGACAAGATGACTCTTCGCAGTGTCCGGCATTCCTAAATGCGATAGAAGGCACAGACCATGTCCTTTTGGAATTCCCGAAAATAGCCAAGCAAACTGCTGCGCTGCAACCGATCAGACTACTACAAATTACCCTTCTTATTTCACTGGCTGTTCACCTGAAGTAGATTGAGGCAAATTTAACAAAATAATAATGGGGTTTCCTTTGTTTTATTTACAGGATACGCAAATGAGATTGGAGAAGCATTCCGTCCGTTAATACCCAGAAAATTAGTAAATTTGTCGTATGGTATATCTACAGCGTACGTCTTCGCTGATGCTGGTCATAAATCCTTAAAGAAATATGAGGTAAAATTCTTTATTCACTAACAAACCTTTGAATGAAAGTTACACATAAATATTTCCAGACTTCTAGGGACCTAAAGAGCACTAGCATAACCGCTGCAGATGTTCTTATATGGCAACTGCTTGCCTCCATCATAATACCAGGATTTACAATAAATAGGTAATACTATGGTGTAATTATTTTACTTCTTAATACCAAAGACTTGTTTATCAATCCAGAATTACATGGGGCACTAGTCAATTGCTACGTAACAAATCTATGCAAAGTAGTTTGAAAAAGATTATACCAACAGCTGTCGGGCTCGCTAGCATACCAATTGTTATAAAGCCAATCGATCGTTTCGTTGATTGGTTTATGGATAAAACTTTTAGAGAAATTTACTAATAATTTTTTTTCTTCTATTTTATACATAAATTAAGAACATGTACTCTTCGACATTTATCGTTTATTGAGGCTGTTGCATTAAAAATGAAATGATATTTTTTAAAAAGAACATTATTTCTATTATAATGAATTCTAGACTCTTTAAATGGGCCTAAAAAGAAATTTTTGGTGTGCAAGTTGATCTTGCAGAGAATCCTATAGCAAATTAGTAGTGCTTTTTTTTAGATTGGTAGTAAATTTTTGGGTGCGAACAAATTATATTTTTAAGCAATTTAGAAACAAATATTTATAGAAAATTAAACAAAACACAAATTGATATATAAAAATATTATAAAACATACGAAATGGATGCCTTGATTAAAGAACAAACAATAAGCAATTGTAACTTAGATACTGTTACTATCGATTATAATTCACAATTCTTTTCACTCAAAGCAATAACGTGCACAGATAACATGTCGCTGCACAATTATGAATTATAAACAATTATTATTTAATAAATCATTCATACATACATATTTTTTTTACATATTATTATAATTGAATTATTATTTACATTTTTATTTAGTAGTTTATTATTGTTAATAAAAGGCTATGGTGGCTACAGTAAAAACTGCTGTAAATTGAATTTGATTTCCTTTAGCCGTGAATGCATTCTCAGAGACTAAAGACTGAGCAGCGCACATTCCCCTACTAAAATTTACTTTCGGGGAATGAAGAACTAAATTCACCTAAAGTCATGGTCTCGTTAAGATGGAGTATGAAATAAAAATGAATAACAACAAATACCTTTGAAATACTTGTAAATTACACTATCCATCACTCTGTTCTTTCCTCAAACAGGTTTGTTTACGATGGAGGTATTAGTATCATTTTTCTGCATCTTTTTCTTGTAACTATCGTAATGCCTTTGTAGTTTGGCATAGTTTTCGCGGACTGCCGAGGTCGATGTTATGCTTGTTTTTAAGTGTGATGGTTTTTTTGAGGCACAAGTGAGAAAACATAGACTTTCCTGTGACCTCTTATCTATAACATTGGTTTGCGTATCATTTAATATACGAAATGGTGCTTTGTGTGATTTACCTCAAATAAAATCGTTGTTTTGTATTGGTGGAATATCAAACATCGCCTTTCAAATCGTAACATGCGTCATTGCACCATGATCCATTTCAAACGGATATCATCAAGACAGGCCTATTCTTCTATTTCGATACGACATATCTCGTACAGTTATTGTCGTACATTTCAAATATTTAAAAACTAAAGTCTAGGGGGCAACATCGCAATTTTCTTCATGCGTAATTTCGTAAAATTTTGAACTTCTTTGGTCCTCTTTTCATTACGTTAAAAGGTCCCTCGTATGGCGACGTGAGCGTTGCTATCCTTGTCATCTCTTACAAATACGTGTGTGGTAGTTTGGAGGTTTTCTGCTGTCGTGATTGGAAGTTAATGATGGTTTTACCGCGCTGAGATGTAACTTGAGCTGCGTCACAAATTCGTTTTCGTAGCCTCTGGTAGAATCTAAAAATACTCCTGGTAGACGAATTCCTTTGGCCATAGACCAACTCTGCTATGGATGGTAATGCCTCGAAAACTGTTTCTCCTGAACTTCTCTGGTACGTTGGGTCGTACGGATTTTTCACCCATGTCGCAATACAATTCGCATTTGTTGGGAACAAGGCCTCGTTTCAATTTGATTGTTCTAGTTCGACGGTTTAACAACTTAGCGAAGTCTGCTGACTCTCTTGCTTCTTAGCCATTCCTTTGAAATTAATCATGGACAGAACCGATATTGTATTTGTAAGCGACAATCTTCGATCGAGTTGTCTTTTGCGCATATGTGATCTATGGCTAAATGCATATTGTCGTGTTTGCCTTGGTGACAGTTTCTCCCAAGTTTGCTGAAATGCGTAGCACAGACGTTTGTGATCTGCTACTCTAAGAAATGTCGGAAATATTTTATCGCCAGAAATTCCTTATCGTACGCGTTATATTGTTTCTCAGTGTTTAAAAACTTCCGCGAAAGAAATCATAAGGGTTGCCAGTCTCCGTTAACCGGCTGTTATAACGCCGTTTTATTCGCATGCGTCCCAGCTATTTGTTCAATCATTCCTCTTTGACGGTCGAGCAACTTATGTTCAGCCAACTGATTTTTTTTCCTAATTTTAAATTACCAAACATATTAAAATAAACATTTTCCCAACCCTTCGTCCCTTTTTTATTAAAAAAATGGATGCATCACCTAACAATTTTCCGCGACAATTACCCGTCAGAATCGGCACTTACCCCGTTTATGACTAGGTTCAACCTAGGTTCAACTCGGCTTCAACCCAGTCATAAACGGATATCGAGTTGAAACTGGGTCCACTCAACCCAACTCAGCTCTCCTATCTGGATCGAGTTGATATATCGCTTCATATACGCGGGTTGAGTTGAAATTGGGTTGAAGTGACATTTGTTTTATTTGTTTACCATCCTGAAGTCTGCTTTCGACGTTAGTTTTGTGTTCGGTGTTTTTTTCTGGCACAGGAACAAAAAATTATTTCGTTTTGAAATTTTTCATATCAATAAATGAGAATTTTACACAAAAATTTGAGGTTATGTTTTGATATCAGTTCAACTGTATTTCAACTCAAAGTGAACTCAGCTCGACATCATATACGGTGGTCGAAATTTCAACTCAACCTGGACTCAACTTTTCAACTTAGTCATAAACCGGGTAACTGACTTCGGATCTTCGGAAATGCCATATTCTCATTTCTGTGACAATCGTCACTCAGGTAACTATGAGATTCGAAAACTGGTTTGCCATATTTCCCGATGGATGACGTGACTACGGAATAGGGGTTGAAATAACCTATGTTATTTATTATTGAGTTAAGGCTTATATTATAAGTATGTCATCTATCAATTATTGGTTTGGATGCGACGATTGATGCAATATAACAGTTTCATTAAATATCGTTTAACTGCGTAACTAATTATGTACTTCTTTAAAATCAGCTTGGATCTTTCTTTAGCAACTAGTAGAATATAACTATTGAATCTCGACTTAATTTCCAATCAAGAAATCAAGAATCGATATTTAAAAATACTCTGTGAAATCTTCTGCTTGGTTTCGCTTTAGTGAAATCGAATGTGATGAGTTGCAATCGAACATGAATCTTAGCTGTTCTTCTAAATGTAACAAATTTCAGAAACACTATAGACTGAGCCACACTGAATTCGTCCGTAATTGCATGTGTTTAATTATTTCATGCTAATCCATATGACTTCTTTTTGCTATAAGTGTAATAACAAAATGTAGGAATTCAAATATATATTATTGCCTTTGTAAAAAAAAAACGTAATCTTCTTTCGCGTCTCTCGTCCAAGATTTCTTCTGCACTAAGCCTCCATAACCAACTCGATTTTTGTTTCAACATGCAAAGGTAATGACCTTGTTCTATGGTTCCTGTATAGAATATCGCATTAATCACTTTATAATTAGAACCTCCTATTTGCAGAATTGACAGCTTTTAATGTCGCATTGCTCAATTTTTATAAACTTTTTGTGATTCAGTTCCAGTAATTTTAGTTGTATGATGAGAACAGTTGCTACCGAATCTATTTCCGATTTACGAATCTTTTGAGTGTACGAACAATTTTCACATTGACTACTCAGGGTCCCAATAGTAATACCGTCATGGACCTAACGTTATACTGAGTATACTATATTGATTATTGTAGTCTACTTATCATACCCTATGATTTGATACCCATGACGAGGGGGTTTTGAAGAAAATGGCAATCCACCCTCTTGAGATGTCCGCCATGGATCTAACCGCATATTGAGTATACTATATTCCTTATTACATTCTACTTAACACATCCTTTCATTTGATATCCATATCGAGGGGGTTGTGAAGAAAATGGTAATCCATCCTCTTGAGACCACAGTTGCGCCGTACCAGTTTAATATGAGCGCTTTTTGTTAATCATCGAAATGATTGGTAATGTCATCTGACATCAACAGTGCTGGTAAACACTTTTCGAGTAACTTGTAACGAATATGTTATATTTTAAGAAATAAATTACAATTACGAACTCGGAAAAAATAGTAATCCGTATTTCAAATCACGAGTTGAAATTTTACTGTACATTTGTACTAGAACTATATGTTTTTTATAATACGTAAATCCATCTGATATCGTAGTTGCGACTAACCACTTTTATATGAACACATTTTGTTATTCATCGAATGCCATCTGGCATCAACAGTGCTATTAAGCACTTTTCGACCAACTAGTAACACCATCTCATTGATTGAGCAATAATTGAAATAACTTATAACGCCATCTGATAGAATAATTTTAAGTACCCACTTTTGATTAAATAATTCGACTGTAGGAGAAATAAAAGTTCATTTCGAAATGTAAAAATAAAGATAACGAAGAAGGGTAGGAAAAACAAACTCATGGAATAATAAATTATTTATATTGTGGTTATCGGTTACAAATGAAAAATTACTTATAGTGCTTATAAAAAGATGGTAAATCGCATAAATTTATAAAAAAAAACACCTTGTTTGGCATGTTTAGGCGCAAATAAGGCTTTAAGGCTCAAACAGAACCAATCCGATCCGTCCGTTTTTAAAAGTTGGAAATTTGATATTTCCATAAACTTTCCATGAGACGGACGGAGCGTTAAGCTGGAAGTACATAATTGCGTTGCATTGCATTGCAATACTTGACTGGGTTTTACCGCAATGCGTTACATTATATGGATTTGATACATAAATGCGTTGCGTGTCGGCACTTAAATGCTTTTTGAAATTTGAATTCATGTTGAATTTGTGTTGAATCCCTCATCAAAAGCCATTTTTAATATATTACCGAGTTAATCCGAGCTAATAATATTTTTGCAGAAAAAAAACAAGACCAATTTGACAGAGTATTGAATGCGTTGTATGCGTAAAAGTTAAAAGTTGAACAACTGTTGCATTGCATTGCGTTGCATTGAAGGTAGTGCCGCATTAATAGATCTGCCATCATTGAAATATACAGTGTAAACTTGATCTGTCAACGCATTCATGCAACGCAATGCAATTATGTACTTCCAGCTTTAAGGCTGAAGCAGAACCAATCCGTTCCGTCCGCTCCGCACGTTTTTCCTTTGTTCTTTTTGACATTCCTTCCGCTTGATTGTGGCTACCGTTCCGTTCGTCTCATGGAAAGTTTATGGAAATGTCAAATTTCCAACTTTTAAAAACGGACGGAACGAATTGGTTCTGCTTGAGCCTTTAGCTACAATCAAGCGGACGGAATGTCAAAAAGAACAAAGGAAAAACTTGCGGAGCGGACGGAACGGATTGGTTCTGTTTGAGCATTTAGTTGTTTGCCCCTACGAACTCGGCAAACTACCGCTTGCCTTGACTGACTGGAGCGATAAAAACTTTACAATCAAAATTATTTTTTACTTTTTAGTTCATTTTACAGTAAAAGGATAATTTTTAGATTTTTTAAGCTATGTTTTTTTTATTTTAAGACTAAGATGCGTTTGCTCTCTGAAGTTTTGTAGATATTTACATAAGTAATTAGTAGCATAATTTTTTGAAATCAAGTTCTTATAATAAAATATGTTACGTTTAGCACAATTAGAAACAATGAATGTTCGTCTAACTATGTATATTGTAGCTTTACTATTATGTAAGAAAGATCATGTAAGGTTTAGAACCCATTAAATGTTTTATCTGTTTATCCTGTACAATAGAAAGTTAGGAAACAAGCAACGGCACATTACCTTGATTGTTATGATATCACAGTATCCCGTTGGTTGACTTATAGAGATCTATGACGGAAAATCGACCAAACTACACTAAACTAATTGTGTTCAGTAGTCAACTACGAAATAAACAAATATGCCTTAAAAAATGGTTGATTTCAGTTGGTGGTCTTATGGATACTGTAGCAATGGAACACACTAAAAGTAAGAAAGTACTAACGTTGATGTTTCTGGTCAATTATAACTAATAATAGAATATAGTATTTGTAATTTTAGATTTGTGTTTGTTATAAGATTATCTGCAAACGAGCCTCGCATGTCTAAAAATTAATTTTGTCCCACCCACTTTAGAAATGTGTTACAGAGTTGATTGCTTTTGTGTGTTTAAATTATATTTTAAATATATTTCTGAAAAAAGGCAATAATTAGAAAGTTTGTAACAAATAAAGTAAAGCAATAAAAACATTTGTTAATTCATTGTAGACATATAATTGTATTTTTACTTTTACTACAGTTATCAACTTTTTGTGGTTAATCACACACTTTTAATGAGAATACATACATTAATTGAAAAAGGTGATATAATTACACTTTCGGTGTTGTTATTTTGTTAATTAAGAAATGCACGCACACGAGAAGTTAACAAACAATATTGAATGAATAATGTGTAGAAACCTAGAGGTTGAGTTTGTAGGGAGAAAAATATTTTTAAATTATTTTGTTTCAGTCACAATATGGATAAACAGCTTCAATTACAGATGAATTGTGAAACTGTTTATTAAATATATTTTGTTTTTCTTTTCGTCCTTTTGATATTTTTTTCATTAGTCCCCTTCTATGGTCATCTTGTGCTCTTTTAACTGGCGATAGCCACGCTGTGTTTCCATTAGTAATATTCTACAATTATGAATATATAAATTATGGTTTAAATTTATTTATTTATTTATTTTATATAAAATAAGGATGTACATGTATCTTTTAGAATACAATCTCATCTGAACATAATAAACTAAGAAGAGGTGAAAAGTAGGAAAAGAAAAGGTCTTGAAGTAAAGATCATATGATCATATGATCAATAGAAGAAGTAGATAGAGAGGAAAGAAAACAGAGAGATGAGAAAATAATATAAAAAAATTAAACTAAGATAGGACAAGAATATATGGAGGTAAAATAGAGAAAGATTAGAAACACTAAAGAGAAAGAGAAGAAGGCTAACAAAGACCTCGGAAGGTGGTGACACCCGATTTGTCACTTCTATTAAAATCCGAGAAGATTCACTAAAGACAAACACCTAGCAGGCCTGTTAGCAAGTCCTAATCCCACCTCCCCGCGGTGCCCCATGGGTCCTTTTTCGAAAGGAGCTAACGGGAGACGGGCGAATGGCGAGCTCTCTGCGCCACAAAACAGAGTTTTAAGTCGGTTGGGCTGAGAGTTAGCCATAAAAAACACCATTGCTACGAATCGGCAAACAATGCCTCGAAACAGGATGGACAACACGACGGCGACCTTTGCTTTTTGAACAAGTCACGAATCGGATGATGGAATGTGAGAACACTGCTTGCTGAAGGACGGCTGGATGAAGTACTCAACGTGATGAATCGATAAATCAAGATCATGGATCTTAGCGAGACCAGATGGCCCGATGCGGGGGAACATATCTGCCCAAACGGTAAGTCCTTTTTATATTTTGGGAGAAACGAAACTGAAAGCCGTAGGAGTGGCGTTGGCGTAATACTCACCAAGGAAGCCAGGTCCAGCCTCATTACCTGGTCACCAGTTTCTGAGAGGATTATCACCGTGCGCCTGCGTACCAGACTAAGAAATACTACGGCAACTGTTTCCGCCCTATGTCCCATGAGGCATTAAAGGAGCGTAAAGAAGAAGAAAGAGAAAAAAATGATAGAAAGAGAGACGCTTGCCTTCTGAAAGCTGAGACTGTGCCTATTCATACATAGTTAGGAAGATTATTCCAGAGCCTGAGCGAGTGCACAAAGAAAGAACGACTACCAATTAAGGGGGAATGTGCAGAAATCAGAAATTTAATTGACCGATGGCATTGGGGAGGCGCAAGAAAATTGAAAAGATAAGGGGGGTTTTTAGTACGCAGAACTTTATGCAGGAGGACCAACCAGACACATGATCAGCCCTCCGCATGTGGAAAATCAACCTTAAACAATCGTTAAAAGTAACTTGGAGGCGGTGACGGCAGGATGAATCGAAGGATATGTATACAAGGGCACCATTGAGGAAATGTGGTGGAACGAGAGACTTAACAAGCTTGAGCCGAATAGATGACGATAAAAGACAAAAATAGAGCTAGAGTTTGCGTAATGTGCCATAGATCTTGGAGGTCATAAGTGAAACATTTTTCAACAAGATAGTTTGGAATTAATAACAATACCAAGATTATTTATACAGTCAACAATAGGAAGGCGAATATTATCAAGTAAGAGAGATGGAATGTTTTCAGTGGGCAAAGAGCGATGACTAAGTAATAGCACTTGGGATTTATTAGGATTGAGTTTAAGGAAATTAAGAGAGCACCATTCATCAATTTGGGATAAAGTACTATTGAATTCAGAAATATAGAGTTCAAACTGATTAGGAGGACATAAAATATACAGCTGGAGATCATCAGCATATAGATGAAAGGAGGAGCGATGGATAACAGAGGGAAGATCATTGACATATAGCGAGAAGAGAAGAGAGCCAAGTATAGAACCTTGCGGAACTCCCAGAGGCATAGGTAGAAACGAGGATTCAACATTGTTATGGCGAATACATTGAAGTCTATCAGAGAAGAGAGTAGAAAAGTCGAATAGCAGAGGAAGAAAAGGGGTAGAGTTGGCCAAGTTTAGAAAGCAGAAGAGAGTGAACCACAGAATCGAAAGCCTTAGAGAAATCCAGAAGAACCAGTATTGCAATATCACCCTTGTCGATCGCAGAGCGCAGATCAGTGGTTACCTTTAATGCAGCTGTTTCACAACTATAGGATCTACGAAAGTCGGATTGGAATTTGATTGATGCTGCAGTACTTGAGTATGAACAATTTTTTCAAAACCTTTGGCAAGGAAGGGAAGAATACAGATAGGACGAACATGGGTTAAATCAGCAGGGGAGGATTTTTTAGGTAAGGGAACTTCCAAAGCGAGGAAACTTGAGTACTTGTAAATGTGCGTTATAGTTTGCACGATTAGTGGTGAGAGTAGCTTAAAAAAGTGGGGGGGGGGGGGATTCATCACAGCCTATGCTATTGGAAGAAATGGAAAACAATATTTCAAGGATTTCAAGATAGTCGACACAGCGGAAGTTGAAACTAACAGAACTAAGTGAGTCAAGACAGAAGGGACAAGAAGCAGGATGCAGAAGCAGGGGTAGACTGTATATAAGATCCATTGAGAAAGTTTACATCAGCTTTAAACGGGATGACCGCAGGTGCATGAATGCCAAGCGAAGGAAGATTATCCCAGAGTTTTTTAGAATTTAGAGTGGGGTGTGGGGTCAAGCTTACGGAAATAGTACTCACGTTTCAAAGACTTATACCCTTGACACACTGCAAAAACGAATGAGCATTCTTCCAACGACATTCGAGAAGCGACACACTGCATTTATCAATTTTCATTGGAACTGTCAAAATAGAAACTTTAAATAAAGTGCTAAATATATGAACTGAAAGTGAGTACATAGTGATTTATACTTTTAAATTTAATAAAAATTATTAATTGAGGCTCAACAACAGTTATATACAATGGACCGTACTACTTTTTAAAAAATTCTAGAATCTGAATGACAGTTTGACAGTTAAGCATTTCAGTTGGAAATTTTATTGGAAATTTCATGGAAAGCTGTTCGATAATTTTCCAATTTCAATTTCATCTTCATTGAATGAAGTTATTTTGACTTCATTCGATTGAATGACGAATTAAGTTGTTGAATGAAGATTGGACATGACACACTGGGCGCGAATGATGATTCATAGCCGAATGATACTGCAATGTTCATTCGATGCTGCAGTGTGTCAAAGGTATTAACCTTGCTATTAAGCTGGTGACATATCCAAGCCGTACATGCATTGCATTCGTTGACAGATAATATAGAAGTGTGTGTATTCATATGCGAGCTGACGGAATATCCCGTGAATGGAAGGCATGCCACGCAAAGGTCGGGCTACTTTCAACTTTTTCTGCATTGCCGCATTCGAGATAGCACACATAAGCATAAGCACACAAACACATGAACACGTTGCTTAGATTTTCGGGCTATGTGTGAAAGCCGGCACGGAACGCAACCATGTAATATTGTGTCAGAGGAAATTCGCCGGATTTCATGGAGCCTCTGAATGCAATGCATGTACGGCTTGGATATGTCACCAGCTTTAATGAGGTTGCGAAGCAGTTTGTAGTTATTACTTCTTCTTCTTCGATTGCTCTACATTCCAATTCGAGCCTTGGCCTCCATCAGCGTCTTCCTCCAGATGTCTCTCTGCTCCGAAGCTTGTCTCCAATTTCTTATATTGAGCAGTTTTGCTGCATCGGCCTTAACATAGTCCTACCACCTTGACCGTGGTTTGCCAACTGTAGTTATTATGGTAGCTGAGAATCCTAGTCCTGCGATAGCGTCTATACAAGAGCTCCCGCTGAATTATCAGGTCACGGACCTCACGAGAGAGCCAAGAACACGAAGAGGAAGGGCTACGTGTTCTTGTAACAACGGGTACACATTGATCATAAGCAGTTAAAATGAATGAGGTCGGGATATCGAGTGTCAACAGAAGTTGTGTTGTAGGTTATCTACAGTGGAGTGTTATACTCCAGGGCATAGAGGATGCGACTTCAGAAAGCAGGTCAGAATTAACATTACTATAATCACGATAAGAAAATGAAGAAAGTGCAGAGTAAGAAGAAAAGCAAAACGAGGAGGAGTCAGAGCAGAGTCAAGCTCAGTCGCCTCTAACTCGACTCCTGTCTACATGTAGTTGGTCTCGGGTTCAGCTTGAGTTCAACTCATCATGTGTATAAGTACTAAATACAATCTGGCCATTTTGTAAAAAAATCAAGAAGGCGGTTCCTAAATGGCGGTCGTTTTCTGCAATTGTGTTCCACCGAGCCCACGACATGGGTATTAAATGAAAAAGTACGACAGGTAGAATACGGTAAGCTGTGTGATAGAATTTTAATTCTAATATGGCCGCCACCAGAAAATGGCGAAAGACATATTATAGATTAAAAAGTAGAAAATAAAAATAATTAATTTAAAAAAAAACTAAAAAATACGCTTTTATTTTAAAATGAGCCAAAAAATAAAAAATAATTTTGAATTTATAGTTTATATTGCTTCATTCACTTACTTAAATGTAAAAAAACGTAGGAAGCTAACGAAAAGTTCCAGTATTAATAAAATCTGAATATAGGTAAAAAGCACCCGACGCTTTTTTACATTTAAGTAAGTGACTGCAGCAATATAAACTTTAAATTCAAAATTATTTTTTTAATTTTTGGTTCATTTTCAAATTCAACTTAATACCCCGGCTTCACCGGCCTCAGTTTAATCAAGTTCACTTCAATCGGCATAAGTGGCTTCACCGGCTAGCATGTTCAGTTCGTGCTTGAAATTGTTGTTGCTTTTTCGCCACAAGTTATGGTGCGTCCACACTACGCGGTCTTGGGTCATACGCGCTTTTGCCTCTTTTTTTCATATAGAGTTTAATGGCTTTTTTTGTGATATTTTTAATGGCAAAGGCAGCACGGCCCAACGGCACGGACAAAAGGCTGTGCTTAAAAAGGTACATTTTACGTCCACACAATACGGGCTTTTCAGAAACGCGTACGGCCTTTCATATGAAAATTGATTTGTTTTCTCAATTTGCTCACGATTTAAAGCTCATGCGCGCTTTTGGCTGAGGCCGTATAGCGAAAAGCGCGTGGGATTCAAGTCCGCATAGTGTGGACGGCCCATTAGAAATGCAAAAGCTCACTGGAATGACTTTCCATTATTCCAATTTTTTACTCTCTTTTGAGCGAGCTTTTACTTTGAAACTCAATTTCATGTTCTGTAGGCCCAAAGCAGGCATTTTTTCCTGACTTTAAAATGTGAAAAATGTATGGGAAATCAGGAAATTTTAAAGTACAGTAGACTAATTTGCTCGAACTTGCGAAATTTTGGCGGTGAAGCCGGGGTATAAATTAAATTGAATGAACATAAATTAAAAAAATGCCTTACACTTGATTTATTAAACTTTTCCATTTGTTGTTTATTTTTAAGGATTTTCTGTGATCTTACAGCACAATACGGGCGTAATGTGATAAAATATAAAATTTCAATTAACGAAAAAATACTAAATCCCATAAATAATCCAAGAAGTCCTCCTGTGTTTGCTGTTTTATGTAAATATTTACTTTTTTTGGTATTTAAATCAAATAAATTTCGTTATACTTACACAAAAATTCAGTAAATCCAATCAATTGATCTTGAGTATTCTTTCGAAATAAATTTGTAGCATAGAAAAAATGTATAATTGATATATCTTCAACATTATCAAAAATATCTTTTGGATAATTATCACGAACTTTAAAATCACTATTGTAAATCGTTGTTGTAGTCATAGCTTGCGTATAACTCAACTCAAAACAAGCAGGATAGCATATTTCGCAGGTGAAATTTGTGTTATCGGAGGATTCGATATCCATCTTAATCCGTTTTGTGCACTTATTATCTTTTGGTCCGCATATAACAGCGTCTTCATTTGGTCGTGGCATATAGTACAGTACGCATCCGCATTCTTGCTCTAAAATTCGAGATTCGCATTCTAATTCGCAATTTTTTCGAGTGTATGTTCGATAGTATGATAAATTTCCTTCGTAAGAGAATAAGCAGTGGCGAACTCTTTTGTCAATCTTCTTGAGGGCATCGGTTGCTACTTGTAGATGTGGATTTATAGTCACGCGGCTTTCTCTTCCGGATCCGATTAAGAATCCATAGTTGGCTATTTTTGGCTGTTCTGTTGGATTGTGGACTAAAATCTGGAAAATAGAGTGAAACTTAAGTAATTTAAGGCTTGTTCCAATTTCATTCTGTAACAGTTCACTTTTTTATAAGGAAGTATCAGGAATCTACTTTTATATCAGCTCATCAGGTTACAAGCCCTTCAGTATTGTGCTGTCTGGTACTACTTATTTCCTTAAAGGAGCCCCAAAATACGATTTATTTAGCTTGGATAAGCAACCTATGGCAAGATACCTTTTTTGCGATAACTTGACTGGATTGTGAAGTAGCATCCCCTCGGAGAAAGAAGTCACGACAATTTAGGAACTTTAAGGTGGTTTTGCCTTCCAAATATGAGTGGCTGTTCCTGAACTCGAAAGCCTTCATTTATCGGTTTCAAACCGGCCTTTCGAGCACGCACCAGCATGTAAAGCGCTCCCGCAATTATTGGATACTCATGAACGTTGAAAAATTAAGCCGGTTTTTTCCCACTCCATGCATGACGACTAAAGGATTACTGGGGCAAGGATGTCGGGACACTGCTTGGATTGATTACTTCACGCTCGTTGGGTTGATTACACTGCCCCCTAAATTATTACAAGAAAATAGGACTTAAGTGGCAAGTCTTGAGAAGAATGAGTCATGTTCTCTGTCACTGTACCCCGATAGCGAGAGTCAGCATTTCTTTGTTTAACGCAACCCCTGACTCGAGCTGTCAAGTCTGAACGGCAAATCACTAGACAACTGCTGAACTTGTTAAAGCGGTCTGGCCTACAAGTCTGTGGTATAGCGTAGTACAATAGGGCAAGTGAAAACTTATTTAAAGAAGGAGAAGAATCAATATGTAACAAGGAGTTCAAAAGGCATAGTTTATAATAATGTTTAATGAGCAAAGCCGGCCATCATCAGCTAAGGTCAAAATCGCTTTTCATTCAACGAAAGTAATGCTTGCTTGGTTTTGTCATTAAAAAAGTATACTTCAGTTTTTTGGGATAAATTAAGCTTAGGAAAAACACGATAGTCGATAGATTCACGAGATGGCAGCATGCATACCAAATTTCGAACATTTCCGCTTCAATTGGCACCATGATTCGGGTACCTCTTGAGATGGCAACGGATCAAGGAACGCAGTTCGAATCGAAACTGTTCAATGAAGTGGTTAAGTTACTTGACACTATGTAATCGAATTTGGACAACCTCCTATCGTCTCCAGGCAAAAGGGATGATCGAACGGTTCCACCGGCAACTGAAAGCAGCATTAATGGTAAGGGATAACATTTTTATTGGAGTGAGGACTTGTCCTTTGTTATGTTGGGCATTCGCATGGCAATCAAGACCGACTTACTGCATGGTACAAATTCCCTATAGCAGTTGGTACTTCCAGTCCGTTATGTCGTTCAGTTGATTATGTAATGTCTAGTAGTAAGCTATTTTTTGAAGATAGAAGAGGAAAATATAGGGTGCCCCCGAAGATGGCGATGGGCTGGAGCTAAGCTGAAGCCAATCTGCCTGGCATTGCGGGTGACACAGGAATGGAAGTAACTGATACCAAGGTGTCTGAGGGTATACTCACCTGCCAGCTCTGGGTGGAAAAGAGCCTCTTTCCTTATCCTTAGAAATCTCAGCCGTTCCTTCGCCGTCAACGACGGAGGACGAACTGGGGGACTTTGCCCAACTTCTTTCGGTGGGAGATGATGATATTACTCTCACGCCGGAGGAGGACGAGGCTAACATAGCGGTGATCGAGTAGCGATGTTGAGAGGAGCGTAGATTACTCTCCATCACAGCAAGGCTGCATCCGCCAGTCTCTGCCTTGAAGATGTCGTCTTACCATTAGAGTCTTGAATTGCCCGGGGAGCTGTATGTGGAATACAGGCTGTATTCCAGAAATGGGGAAGTTAAGCCAAGAACCTGTTTAATTATTAATAATGACCTTAGCGCTGCTATGTTGTCTAAATATAGCAATGCTGACACTGTGGTGGACTGTTTGGACAGCAAAAATGACGCAAGGCTAAGTAGGTTGGATCTGCCTATCTATCACTACCATATGAGGGGGATATAGACAGCTCCAGTCTCTTTGATGCGAAAGAGAAAGGAAGCGGCTAATTATGGAGCCAGCCTCATTATTGGATGTGATGCAAATGCTCACAACTCCGTTTGAGGCAGCTCAGACACAAATGTAAGAAGTGAGTTGCTTTTTGACCTTTTACTCCAACATGATCTCTTGCTGTGCAACAGGAGAAATGAACCTACGTTCGTTACAAGGGTAAGACAATAGGTCTTGGACATTGCTCTTGTTTCCCCAGACCTGCTCACTTGTATAGAAAACTGGAAAATATCCAGTGAACATTCCTACTCTGACCATAGAGTCACTCTTTTTAATGTCAATATGTGCTCAACTGTGAAGAAAGCCCCTGGCTATAGAAATGTCTGAAACACAGATTACGCTGTATCCTGTATATAAGCAAGTGGTAGAAATATCACTAGGCGAGGATGCCCTCATCCATTTCTGGAACGCTGAGTATCTTGAACATCAGGTAAGGAATCTCAGCAACCTCCTAAATAATGAATTGGAAGCAGTCGGTCCCATTAGGAAATGCAGGGATAAAACCAAACCTCCTTGGTGGAAGAGTAAGCTTATCAAACTAAGGTCTGAAAGTAGAAAGGTCTTCAATTAGGGGGAACGGTGGGGGCAGCCACCTCCTCGCTAGTGCCTCCTGGATAACCGACCGACGGCGGACGTACTCAGTGTTCGGGGGTATAGCTGGGCTACCCTATCCGATGGGATATAATTCACGGATCCGGTCTTCCTAGCAGTGGGGTTGGACGTTGGGCTAACTACCGAGCCTTGTAAAAACACAGTTAAGAAACCCGAAGCAAAGCCTCGGAACGGACGGGAAAAACGGTCACCACTACGGCAACAGCGCCTGGAAATGATTTTCGGAACATGAAACACGCGAAGTATGTACAGAACTGCAGCAGTTAAGTCACTATTAGACGAAGTGAGCAGATATAAAATAAAATTACTCGCGTTACAAGAGATCAGATGGATAGGAGACGGAACAATGGACCTTGGCAACTACAGGATATTCTACAGCTGCGGAAGGGAACATCACTTAGGAGTAGTGAACGACTATGGTCAATATGACTCCGAACGAAATTCATCAACCTTTCAATAATAAACGTACATGCGGAAACAGAGGAGAAAGCGAACACGGCAAAGGCCACTTTCTATTATAAGCTTGAACATGCATACGACACGGCCCCTTCCAATGATATCAAGATGGTGATAGGAGACCTGAACGCCAAAATTGGAACTGGCTCTAATACTAATAAAAATAACTCATGGGGTTACAAAAATACAGGGTGATATGTAAACCTCTACAAAAAGAAATTCAAAACGCCCTATCGGCTAAATCGTTACGATTTCCCCCCACCCATACGATTTTTTGTTCGTCTATTCAAAACCTATCCACAGCTGGGCGTTTTGAAAGTTTCAGCAGTACACCCTGTATGTGGTCGTTAGAAATGGAGAAACAAAAGGCTAGAGTAATAAGACAGTACGATAGACATTTTAGATTTGGATTGCATGACAAATTTATACCCACAGTACAGTTTATAAATTCAGACAGCTTGTAGCTGGATGATTCAAAGATGGCGATCTTGTAAAATGTCAGGAAATACCAAATAGTAAAGGTAGCTAAGATAATGATAAACTTTGTGTCTTCTTGACTTCCCGACAGAAGTTCTAGATGTTTTTATGTATGTGCTATGCTGCTTTACTTGTCATATTAACGAGACGATGCGTTTTTTTGATAGTCACTTTGAATAGTTTGTTCACCAATTTCATACTTAATATGATTTTTTACTACATATTTATCTCACCTTAAATCCTAAACCTTTTGTTGTCGAACAAAAATATTCACTTGAAGATGAATTCAGAACAACAGTCAATCCCATATGACTGCCGTAACCTCTTGCAATTCGTGGATAAAAATTTTCCGGCAACACATCCGGATATCCTTGCTCAGGTGTCCAATCAACTGGTTGTGTTCCATACGTCTCATTATCAGTATCAAGGCTATCCTCTTTGCTGTAATTGTGAAATCGAAGAAATATTTGTAATATCAATTAATAAAAACAAAAAAATTACTTGTATCTCGTAAACATGTATATCGGATCAACACTGTTAAAGGTGCAGCAAAGTCCATCATCAGTTAAGACTGGATCAAAAAGGGCGTCGCAGGACTCAATTTTGGACCCGTAGCGGCAGAAAACTAAGAGTTCATCACATGAATGTGAGACCTGGATAATATATTTTGTTTAATTAATTATTTTATTTATTTTTTTTGAAGGTAACATTACGTCCAGAATGAATTGTCTGAAAATTGACCATCGACCGAAAATATTTTGAATAACATTCTTACTGTCCACATCGCCAGCGCATAGACTTTGTAGCAAAGTGTAATTGATTGAACCTCTGGAAAATATTTAAACATTTGCAATTTGTTTAGTTTGAGTAAATATTAGCACACCCACGGCTTGATATTGATTACTTTGCTCCTTTTCGCTTGATTTAAACTGCAAATGGTGATCGCCGGAAAGGGAATTGTCGATGTGTACGTTGGAGTTGGACTAGTACTTATAATAATTGGCGTCTCCTTCCATCGTTCGTATACATTTGAAATAAAATAACCGGATAGGATCAGCACAACTATAAAGGATACAGCGAAGAATATCCTTTCAAAAAGGGATATACTACCATCCGCTGTATACTTCAATCCATGCAGAGTTGTGCTTTCTAGAAACTGCTTCATATTCCTTCGAATTGTCTTCTTCACCTCTTTCTTTTCCAGTGGTTGTTCAGGATATTCCTCCTCGAATGTCCTTGTGCTGTTCATTATCCTCAAATTGTTTACTTTATAATCACTTTTCAAATTCCTCTTATTTGTTATAACACCTGATGGTCGCGTTTTTATGCTATAACTAATATTCATAATTTCTAACCTCTTTCAAAACGGTTTAACCCAAAAAGGACTCAAGCTGAAACTGATTTTCAACTTGACACGAACTTGATGTGGTGGACTTTAACTAAGGACTTTCGTAATTTAATGGAAAGTAGCAAATAACTGTGTGACATGAAAAGGGGCGGTGTGCAAATATTGAGGGAAAAAACGTTGCAAAATGGTTTTGTTTATTTACTGTGATAACGATTTTTTGTTTATTCTCGATTTTAATCAAGTTGTAAAACTCTTTAGTCGATTCCGTGAAATGTTAAACTAGTGAAGGAAGGATTGTTGAGAGGTATGGCCCAAGTATGGTTTATTGTTCAAGTAGTAGAGTAATATTTTTATATTTGTTTCCTTTTTCAGAAATTAGGACTCCAGTCCCTTGTAAAGCGGACAATTTTAACAGAATCAACATATTGTGCTAATTTTTTGAAAATGGTGTAAATGTGTTTTTGTTGTAGATAATCCTGTGGTAATGTTTCTAGAAGTGACAACGTGTACCCTTGCCCTAGTACTTTCTTTTACAATAGACAAATCACGTTAATAGCTACGTACAGAGCCGTTTCAAGGATCTGAAGGCCCCTAGGCAGTACCTGTCGTGCGGGCCCCTCCACTCTAAAAAAATGAATCAATTAACCTTGACAACAGAAAGAGAACAATATCTTGTTTCAAATAGTTTCAAATTCAATTTCAACTTCGCGTTGTCGTTGCACCGTAACAAAGGTTAGATCACCAATTCGCGCAACACTTACGTATTACATACTCACACCGAGCTTCTTTTCTAACCTTTGATACGGCGCGGCGCATACCCACACTTATAGGGAAAAGGCAAAACAGTGTAGTTATGGGGGATGATATACGGGTCAACATGTTGATCAACACGAGCTTTTTCTGCGCAGTTCGTAGGCCAAGGGAAGGGTAAGGGTGAAGTTTGCGGTGTTGACTGAAACTAGAAACGACTTCTATTTTTCCTCCAGTTGCATGAAAATTTTTTATGTATGCGTAACTGTCAAGCGATTCTGGGTGAAAATAATTAGGAATGCACACCCACACATATGAAATCGCAATGTTGGGCGCTTTCAGTAATGCAGGATGCGTGCGCAATTGACTTATTCAGTCATTTAAAGCTTCACACTTTCAATTGCTGAATAAGTCATTTGCGCACGCATCCTGCATTACTGAAAGCGATCATTATTATACAGAGTGTTGAGTATAGCGTGTTGAGTCGTGTATCACCTCCGTTCAACAAATTGACAGTGTGTTGCATAAACACGTTGACTCGTGTATCATCCCATTATGTTCATCCGGGCCACCTATTTCATAATATTACGCTTTTAGGTTCTGTCTTGGGCTGAAGCTTTCGTGGTTTTTGTCTTGGAAACCTTTTGCGGGTTGATTTTGTCTACCAGGCAGATCAACCTCTCTGTTTAGCTGGCTGCCTGTATAGCTGTCTACCTAGTTTAATTTATAGTGTTTCGTATTCAAAATGATACTAAGATGAGTTTAGAACATTGTAATTTGAAAAAACTAAAAAATACGCGTTTACTTTAAAATGAACTAAAAAGTAAAAAAATAATTTTGAATATAAAGTTTTTATCGCTCCAGCCGGGGAACGAGGGGAAGTTCTTCTGAGCTTTTTCTTACATGAGAGAGTACTGGGACAGTTTTTGTGTAACTTCTTGAGAATTTGTGTAACTTCATGAAATTTAAATTTTTTTTCAAAGTTTTAATTTTTTTAAATAATCTTAATATCCGAAATATCGCCCCCGTCCAATGGCGCCCGGTGCGAGAAAGCACCGCCCCTGACTATTTATTATAATATGTATTCTGGGATGCTCGTGTGGCTCCACAGGCAGTTAAAAGCAGCCTTAATTGGGGCGAAGACACTTGCCTTTTGTCATGTTAGGCATCTGCACGGTAATCAAGATCAACTTACAAAATGCTCCTCAGCCGAGCACGTATACAGTCAAAACCTGGATTTTCATCAGGTATCTCTTCTATGTCCTAAAACTGTTGGAGAAGCTGGTTGAGATCGTTATTGCCCCCCCCCCCACCATTTTTGTATGTATATCCTGCTTCTCCAGAGCGAATTCAGCCTAAGAGTTTATATTGTGCAACTAGTTGCCCAAGCAGATCAATTCTTCCAGAAGCGTTGAAAAATGAGACTACTAACTTTAGTCCATCTTTGTGATTCCAATTGATTGAGACTGGTTTTGCGGGTAATCAGTTTGCGATCGTTTTTTCCAAAAATGCTTCGACATGTTCCTACATATGTGGTAAGAGCTGTAGGTAATATAATGTCCTTATTAGTAGGAACTTATAGACTAACGTAGGCTGAATGAGGAGTGGCTACCGTCACTGGTTGGTGATTTCAGGTACATTCATTTTTAATTTATTTTACACATGTGGGATTAGAAATTAACAAATCCATAATCGCTTCAAATACAACAAGTCTTCGAGTGCAGACAAGATGTCCATGAGCTGGTTAAATATGAAGGCCCACACTAAACCAAACGAAGCTTGAAGACTGGGGAAGAGGTAACACATGAGCAATTATCGTAGCTCGATCGCATACAGATAAATCAACAAAATATAAAATATTCGGACAACAGAACGGGGCTGGCCTACCTTCTTTTTATTTGAACACCATGCTCAATAATTAGGTGGCGATCCGAATGCGATATGACCTAAACACTAGTACCGCAAGTATGTGTTTGAATTCTTACATTGATTCACCGGCCTTTACCTTTTATCAATGAAAACAGCTGAAGCCAGAAATCATTGAACAGTTGCTAAAAGCGATACCGTCTATCTAGACTCTTCAAATCTTAGCATACAACCCAGGCGCGGATCTAGAATTTTGTTTTGGGGGGGGGGGGGGGGGGTCACGGAATTAAAAGTAAACCAAGAAAGCGAAACACTAAAAGCATTTGACGATTTACTTGGACAAAATGGAACGCTTTCAATTCAACAACGGAACCAATATCATCAGAGGGTGGTAGAAGCTGAAAAAAGTTTCCTTCAGACTTTTCATAACCCAGCATCTGTGTGTACAACGGGACTCACTAGTAAAAGAAAGCCGAGATCGATGTTATTATGTAGGGATAATGAACTTCTCTATAATCGTGACACTGACGGAAAAGTAGATATTCTGGTGGCAAATGATAGAAACTTCAGGGCACTCTTCGTTGAATTTGGTGACTTTACTCTTCAGCATCATTTGGAAACCGCAGGTTCAATCGCGACATATATCAGTAAAACCAGAGAATTTCATCGCATTTTGCGATGCATACCAAGCAATTCGTCATCGATCTGTGTGAGAAATTCGACTTGGACCTAAAATATTTGGTTGGAATTAGAACAGATGTCAGGACTTGACGAAAGTAGCCATTCACGCAAGACGTTGTTCTTGCAGTAATCATTTGTTAACAATTCTTTATTAAAATCTTGCAAAGTTTCAAATTGTCGCAATGCTTCAGGAACAATGAGATCAGTTTTGGCTTTGGCTAACGGTTTTGCAAACCTTTTAAAAAACATCTTGGTGGCATCACATAAGGACTTTGCTAGACTGGTAGAAACCAACTTTACTAGTTGGGTAGAAAATCACGTTGGGCACATGCAGTTTGAGGGTGAACAATTAATAAAAAAGTGTGACGCACTTAATGAGATTTCGATGTGGGAGGACGCAACTGCATCTCCTGCGGCAAATCTTCGCCTTGTACTTTTCAGCCTAGAGTTTCCGATTTCATCTGCTTGGTTAAATGACGTTCTAGGCGTGTATAATATTCGTACTATTTGATTTTTTATCATAGTCATTAATAACATAATAAACTTTACTTTTCGTACGTATCCGGTACAACTTTACCTTTGAGCCGAATACTCCAAACGTCTTCATTAGATTTAAAAAATAAATGGTTAAAAATTTTTTTTAAATAATTCTTTTGATTAACTAAAAAATGTACTGGAAGTTGACAAAAGGTTCTTTGAATTCATCTTGACTTTTTAAATAAAACTGTCAAGTTCAGAGAGGTTAAAAAGCACGTATTAATTCATTTTTCTATGTTTGTTATACAATATATTTACTACATATCGTCGATCCAAATGCAAACTATCGAAAATGAAAAAGGACTATTTTTTGCTATATTGCAATTGCACTCTAGATGCCTTTATGGTGGCAAAGTATAGAAGCCTTATCCCTTCTCCAATATTTTCAAACTACGGTTGCAATGTATCAACAATTAACGTCTTCAAAAAACAAAAAAAATCGTAGTTCTTTGACGTTCATGAAAACTAATTCGATGGTTTGCATTTGGATCAACGATATGTGTACATGGAATGTACTTTTTTGTCCATGTCCTTTCAATTTTAATGAAAAAGTTAATTAAAAGAATGGCGCATTTTTCATCAAAAATTGAAAATATAACTGTAAATCGCGTGAGATTTACAATGTCCCTCAATTTCTGCTTTATTAATTTCATTATTTTTATATTAAGGGGGGAGCCTGCTTTAGAGGCTTCAAAAAATCTATTTTTTTGAGGAATTTTTAGGGAAGGAAATAAATATTTAATTGAAACGAAACTTTCAGGTATTATTGTTATATATTTCAACATTTTTCTCAAATTTTTTCATTAACATATATGTCATAATATGCCGGGTACAAGCATTTCGCCGAGGCGCCTCGAGCGTGCATGTGTCGTGTGGCGGGAAAGATAGGAACAAAATTTAACGTCCTATCGAAACGAGACAAAATTGATTGTATTCAGGATTAAATTCTCTTCTACTTGAACCTAAAAAATCTAAAAAAAAGTGAGAAATTCAACAATTTTTCGCAACTTAAAAAAAAAATTTTTTTGGAAAAAAAAATTACACCTTAGATTGTTTAAAAAGTGGGTTAATTATAACTTTTTTTAAGGTTTTTTAGGTTCAAGTAGAAGAGAATTTAATCCTGAATACAATCAATTTTGTCTCGTTTCGATAGGACGTTAAATTTTGTTCCTATCTTTCCCGCCACACGACACATGCACGCTCGAGGCGCCTCGGCGAAATGCTTGTACCCGGCATATTATGACATATATGTTAATGAAAAAATTTGAGAAAAATGTTGAAATATATAACAATAATACCTGAAAGTTTCGTTTCAATTAAATATTTATTTACTTCCCTAAAAATTCCTCAAAAAAATAGATTTTTTGAAGCCTCTAAAGCAGGCTCCCCCTTAAGAAATTTACATTTTTTTTTTATAAAATCATCATTTTTAATTTTGTTTGTTTTTCAATATATTTAAGATTTTATGTATTATAATTTATAAGGCGTAGTAAAAAAAATAATTTCAACTTGTTGTTTTGCTCAATTCACTTTGAAGAAAATTCTAACAAAATTTTTTGATGAAAAATGCGCCATTCTTTTAATTAACTTTTTCATTAAAATTGAAATTTCACGCTTTGTTTTACATTTTTTTTATTTTTTATTTTTTACTTTTCAGTACATTTTTTAGTTAATCAAAAGAATTATTTAAAAAAAAATTTTTTAACCATTTATTTTGTTTTCTACTTTTTAGTTTATTATATGTATTCCGCCATTTTATGATGGCAGTTCTATTAGATTTAAAATTACGTCACACACAGCTTACTGTATTCTACCTGCCGTACTCTTTCATGTTTCATCTTGGAACCGTCTTCCTGATTTTTTTACAAAATGGTCAGATTGCATTTAGTATTTATACATGATGAGTTGAACATAGGTTGAGCCCAAGTCTAACTACATGTAAACGGGAGTCGAGTTGAGATAAGGTCGACTGAACTCGACTCAGCTCTGTTACCTGGGTTGAGTTGAAATTATGCATACGGACATGAGTTCAGTAGTTGAGTAGTTGAATTTAGTTGACAGCAGCATCTCTGTGTTTTGTCTGTGATTTTTTGTAACGTGTAACTGCTTCTTTATTTTCAATTCACCCTTAACTCAACTATTCATCTCATCATACATACATATTAATTATCACGCGAACTACGAGTGTGTGCAAAATTGGAAGTTGATCGGTTATATTTTCTACTTTTTAGTCTATTATAAGCTTTCCGCAATTTAGTGTTGGCCGCCATTTTGAATTTGGAATGACGCCATATAGATAATTGTGTTCTACATGTCATATCCATGTCCATGTTAGAGCCGCGGAGAAGAAAAATCAAAAATCGGCCGCCATTTTGGATCCGCCATCTGGATATTTTTACAAAATGGTCAGATTGCATTGTCATCTAAACTAAACGTGTATGCAAAATTTCAGCTCTATCCGAAACCGGGAAGTCGGTCAAATTTAACTTACAAGATTTGACGACACGTAGTGTAAGTTAAATAAAAGAATTTAAAAAAGCAACGGATTTGATCAAAGATACCCTTGCTGACTAAAAGATGTGATGAAGATTCTGGTTTTCGACGGTTATTTACTGAAGCTCAACATCTCGCTGCACAATTGGATGAGGAATTCAAAGAAGCACGGGTTGTTTATCGTCAAAAAACCAAACTCCAGAAGAAGAATCTTCATTCCTTTATTGGACAACATTGTTACCGAATTTAATGAAATGCTTTCTCCAGACATGTTGGAACGAGACGTTGATCAGTTGAGACATTCAAGATGTTCGACAAGTAGTAGAAGCGTATCAGCAGCTTTTGGTTTCTCCCATCTCAACTATTGCATAGTTCGAGCATTTGGGGGGGTCATGAACCCCGTGACCCCCCCCCCCCCCTTGAATCCGCGGCTGATACAACCATGACTTTCTAACTGCTGCAATATAGGACTGAATTCTTCCCCGTATTCACTTATGGATCCAAAATTTGCTCTGTATAAAGCCCTCTGACTTGTTCATGCTCTAGAGTAATTTTATTTTATGTAAAAGAGTCTAAGCTTAGGTATCATCCTTTATATTACATATGAGCCCGTCATGTCGTTCATGTCATGGTACAATGGCCCCTGTGCTGAAAGTCGAGTCGTCACGACACGATAAGTCGTTTGAGTTGAAGAAAGTGACGTTCAAGTCAAATCACGACTTTCTATACGGGGGCTAAGTTTAACTTAGCATTTACACTCCAGACCCCTGTGATGATTTCTTCAACTCAAACGACTTGTCGTGTCGTAACGGCCAAGGGGCGAAGGGGTCCTGTCAAAAAGGCATTTCGGCTTCAGGAAGGCTAGATCCAGATGCTATAAATATGGTGACTAACTTAGCCAGGCCAGTGATGGATGTGAATATGAGTTGCGCAATGATAGCCCTTGATGTGAAAAATGCTTTCACCACAGTGCGGTGGAACAAGATCGTCGAGGAGTTGATAGAGCTGGATACGCCTATGTATCAAGTGCGCATTGTGATAAAATTCCTTGTAGGTAGGACACTGTGCTGCGAATCAGACTAGGGATTAATGGAGTACAGGACAATCTGCGGAATCCCCGAAGGCTCCGTTCTAGACTTCTTCTCTTGAATAATTGGCGCTACACCTCCCGCGTATTGGGAAAACTATTCGTCGAAATCGAGTTACTCGTGAACGAAACGATATGAGAGATAAAAGAAAACGCTGGCGTAATGCTGAGTCCAAAATGGAAATAGTGCTAATCAGGCAGCGGAAAAACGTGGAGACTAACCCGTGAAATTAGATCATCAGATCGTCTGCTTCCAGCCCACACTTAAGTACCTGGGTATGTTAAATGCTCAAATTTGGGGGCACTTGGCGAGGACAGTAAAAAAAAGCTTCCACCACCAACGCTGCACTCGCACGGTTATTGCCTTACATAGGGGGTTCCAGGCCAAGCCAACACTCCTTATTACCAGTGGTTAGCTCCTTAAACAATACTGTCGATGCTCCCTTTTAAGGTACACGTTGATGATGATTTTACGGGCCGTAGTAGAGACTGCATAACTCTTTGGTATTGTCCTCGCATTCTATCCTTATTTTCTAGAAGATTGTCGCACACTTCAGAATCAGTTTGTTGCTACTTTTAGTCTTTTCTATTCAATTAAAAGACATGTAAACCTGCTGTTAGATTTTTTTATTATAAAAAGAGACTATTGTTTCTTATTGGATTAAAATTTTCTTCTTAGGTATGTTGTTCCAAAAATAAAAAAAATTAACATTCGGCCTTTGTAAAAACGTCGGTCACATCATAAGTATCAAACTTACAATAAAACGAGTGTAGCCAACGCCTAGTAGTGCAATCCATCAGCATCATTGAATAATTATCAATTGGTTTCCTTATAAATGGTATCACGGCGATTGCAACGATCGATGGCACTAGATTCCAGACGCAGATGCACGTTCCCAGTACGTTTACTATTCTGAAATAAAAACTAAATAAAATCTTCACCAAAAATAATCAAAATTTCTCATTTAAAACCCATAAGTCACAAGGCATGGAACAATAAGTGATGCGGAGAGATGGAATATGCAGACATCTACTGCTTTCATTAGTACCACTAAAATCATGCCCGTACACTGTAAGGAGTATTTTATATTTTTATTACTACTAAAATAAGAAGGTAATAAAAACTGTTTTATTACCGCGTATACCCCTCGCGCTGATGCCACAACGTCCATAAGCAGGTACAGCGCTGCAATTAGTTTAAGCAGACATTGTACAAAATTTGGAGCCACTGGATGGAAGGCTGCACCCACTGCAAGAGTATAGCCTTAAAATAAAAGCAAACGGGTTATTCGCAAAAGTTCTTTCCTCATTAGTTTTAAACTTACCAAAATACCGCAGTTTTGTTTCCGTACGATATTCATCCGTTGCTGGATCCATGCTTTTTTTGGAAAAATTATGCAGACATATTTAATAAAACTAATTTAAAAAAAATATTTTTTTTTTACAATTTTGAAAATAGTAGTTCCAAATTTTGACTTTTAAAACGTGCCAAATTTTTAATATAGGTTACTACCATGTGTTTAATTTTATTGTCTAAAATTGATGGATATTTTATCTTGTACAACTCAGTGAATTTTGCCATCTACTTTCTCACTTATTTGGCTCCTAAAATAGGGGTCCGGTTTAGACCTTTCTCGTAACTGCTCTTCTATCGATTTCCATGTCATCCCAGTTTGGCATACTTAAGGTCTGCTCGACCTAGTCTACACCATGCTTCCAGAGGATGGTTGTTTGGTTTGTATCCAGGTAGTTACTAGATTATATTATCTATTGGAGTATACAATGTTTTTTGGTATCAATCAAAATAATCGAATCAGTATGTGAGTACTGGTAAGATCCTCGTCCTATACAACATCCATCTGAAAGTCGTAGTTAGATGCTCGGATACAAAGAGTATTGACATTCTACAATAGCCTTTGTGTGCTTTTAGCAACTGTACTGTATTTCTTTCTGAATCCATGCTGTTGTTTCCACAATAGCAGTCCAAGATAGGTGAAGAACTGTAGTACTCAATTATTCCTTGTTTGTGGAATCAATGTTAGACCATTTCGCAGAGTGAAGAAATCTCATCAGATGTAAAGTTTTACATTTACTGTAAATATACTTCCATGAGCATATGTAGAATAGAAAGATACTGCAAAATGAGACTCCAAAGCAAACCAACCACCACTACTCTAAAATACGGAGCCACATCACTCTTACATTGCACGACACAGTTGCTGTTCGTTCCGTAATAATTTTTTTTTCCGGGTGAGGCTATTGGGCTCACGTTAACCTTACTTGAAGGGTATAGCCCGATCATATTAGTCTATCCTCTCTCAGAGTATAGTTACCAGTGGACACCGCTAGGAGGTGCCCATATGCATAGATGGCGGCTGATGTGTGGCATGATTTCAAATTCAAATGGCGGCCAATCCAAGATGGCGGAAGAATAATAGAATAAAAAATAATTATAGCCTATAAATTTGAAATTTTTCACATTTGCATAGTTTGCGTGTCAAAGCAGCCGAACCATTTTGTAAAAAAATCAACATGGCGAGTCCAAAAGGCGGCCGTATTTTGTGACTATGGAAGGGTGTGACAAATAGAATACAATTACTGGTGCGGCGTCACAAAATGGCGGATTCGCTTTTTCTTTACAAGCCACTCGATGTGGGGATCAAATGAAAGTGTATCACTAGTATAATACAACGAGCTACATTTACCGAGAATGAACGTCAGCTGATGGGATACCCAGTGTAAAATCGGCAGTCAGACGGTTATTTAAATTATTTGACGCTGAAATTGTAGCGGCAATAACTTGATGATGTTTCTACCATTGGAAGCACAGCTGATTATTGTATTTATCATTTCGATAACATGATTACTAGCCTGTAAAAATTTGGTAAGGGTGACGCCTCAACCCGTCTGACTTCTTCCGAAAGCCCCAGATGAGAATTTATGACCCTGCACTTCAGCAGCTGATCGATCAATAGAGGACCTGGAGCATCCGGCAACACCCAGACGCTGGAGTGCCCCTGACCGCAAAAGATTCAACATTGTTGAAAGCACCTTCAATATCTAAGAAAGTAGCCAAAGTGAACTACTTGAATTCAAGGGATTTTTCAATGACCGCTACCAGGGAGTGCAGAGCAGTGTTTACCGATTTACCTTTCGTGTAGGCATGCTGCGAGGCGGAAAGCAATCTTCTATTAATGCTTTGCTTAATATGAATCTCAACAAGTCTTTCGAGGATCTTGAGAAGAAAGAATGTGAGACATATAGGTCTCAACTGTTTTGGATTGTGGTAGGTTATTTTAGATTTTTTTCGCTACCTTCCAGGAGGTTGGAATGTAGCTTAGGCGAAACTCTTAAAGATGGTTGCTAGCCAGCCCAGAATTAGGTCAATGACTTTCTGAATTTCAATAGGACAAATTCGGTCCGGTCCGGGGTTTTATAAGGCTTAAAGCCTTCTATGGAGCAAATCCCTTTTTATCAGGCCTTTGTTCACTTAGACCTTAGTTTGAGAAGCTCACTATTCCACTAATGAGGTATGGTTTTATCCATGTCCCTAATGGGACAGGCTGCTTCCGATGCATTATTCAGGAAGTTGCTGAGATTCCTCACCTGATGCTCGAGATCTTCAGCGTTCTAAAAATAGGTGGGAGCTTCTACGAGAAGCGATCTTTCCACCACTTGTGACAGGGGCCTTCTTTACAGTTGCATGTCATTATTGACAATTAAACAGGCACTTTTTTTATGTGGCAGTTGTAACTGTCTGGAGTGGGTGTGCCATAGCACGAAGTAGGAAAGTAAACACATCTCAATAAGGGATGTGCAAGACTCGTTTTACACAAAAAAAATAATCTGGAGAAAGGGGCAGAAGAAGGTGACTGGGTAGGCTTGGCCGCCGAGGGGGATTGCCGAAATTGTGACATCCGCTGCACCGATCGTCGGCACGACGTGCGGTGCTCAAACTAGCTCGCCGGATGGGGTGGGGTTCGCGGAACAGGGATGCCGGAGGGTGACAGTTCAAACAAACTAAAACTCGTGCCTACATACGAAAATTTAAAAGGGGACGGCAGTGGCGGAGAGACAAACCTACCGAGGCCAACAAGAGGGGGCTAGAAAACTAGGGGAGAGAGATGGTCACTGGTTATACTGCCATATTAAAGGAGGTTCACAAAATTTCAATCAAATTATAAATGTTAAGCACTCACCTTGTTGAGGGCATCCTACATCCTGGGTTCACCACATTCGGGTTTGATTAGACGGCCATCGTCTCGGGTTTTAAGTATTTAAAATTCATAAGTTACCGTTTATATTAATTCGGGAATTTATTCAATATGTTTAAACGATTTTATTAAAGGTTATATTAGTTTCAAATGGTTGATTTTATTATAGGTAGTTCATACTTAGTTTATTAATATTTTCAAAAGATTTTAATATATTTTATAAAACATCTCCAAATTTATGTAATTAGTATATTCAGTTCAAATTTAGTTTATTATTTTCAAGTGAAGTTATTAAATTGTATATTAAAATTTCAAGACGTTATTTTTATTATATGCAGGTCATAGTTATGTCATTATTTTCACGGATTTTATTAACTTTTATATTAAAATTTCTAACTTTAATTATTAGATGCAGTTCATAATTATGTTATTATTTCCAAGGGATTTTATTCATTTTTATATTAAAATTTATAACTTTATTTTTATTAGGGCCAGTTCATAATTCGGTAATTACTTTCGAAAGATTTTATTAATTTTTTATATTAAAATTCATTCTTGATTTGTATTAAATGCAGTTCACAATTATGTTGTTATTTCCAATGGATTTTATTCATTTTTATATTAAAATTTATAACTTTATTTTTATTAGAGCCAGTTCGTAATTCGGTAATTACTTTCGAAAGATTTTATTAATTTTTTATATTAAAATTCATTCTTGATTTGTATTAAATGCAGTTCACAATTATGTTGTTATTTCCAATGGATTCTATTCATTTTTATATTAAAATTTATAACTTTATTTATTAGATGCCGTTCATAATTATGTTATTATTTCCAAGGGATTTTATTCATTTTTATATTAAAATTTATAACTTTATTTTTATTAGAGCCAGTTCGTAATTCGGTAATTACTTTCGAAAGATTTTATTAATTTTTTATATTAAAATTCATTCTTGATTTGTATTAAATGCAGTTCACAATTATGTTGTTATTTCCAATGGATTCTATTCATTTTTATATTAAAATTTATAACTTTATTTATTAGATGCCGTTCATAATTATGTTATTATTTCCAAGGGATTTTATTCATTTTTATATTAAAATTTATAACTTTATTTTTATTAGAGCCAGTTCATAATTCGGTAATTACTTTCGAAAGATTTTATTAATTTTTTATATTAAAATTCATTCTTGATTGGTATTAAATGCAGTTCACAATTATGTTGTTATTTCCAATGGATTTTATTCATTTTTATATTAAAATTTATAACTTTATTTATTAGATGCAGTTCATAATTATGTTATTATTTTAGAAGGATTTTATTAAATTTTAAATTTTTTTTTTCTTTTTATTTTTTTATATTGGCTTCACTTTTGGACTCGCTTCCTTGCAGCGCTTGAGAGCCCATTCAGATTCCCGAAAGGCGGGAAAAAAGAAAAAAAAAATGGAAACTGTAACTTTATTATTCCGTTAGTTAAAATCCACAAGACTCTTCCGTTCATGCACAAGCCGCCGCGAAATTCCTTTTTCTTTTTATAAAACAACACTAATAAAGCGAGTGTGGCTTAAGAAATAAATATGACAGATTTCTTTTCATTCATTTTCCCGCGCTTCTGTCGATAGAAATGCAAAAATCACACTTTTGGCAACTGCTAGGGGTTTGCGAATCTTGTTCACGACGCTAGATTTTCACTGTGCACCATTTATACTTTCCCGTGATAGAAAGCCAGAGGTGGATCACTTCTGGGGCTAAAGAAACAGTTTAATTGCTTTCTTTCAATATTTACTGCGAGCGTAGAACAACTCAATTTTCACTTTTCTAATCCCCGAAACGAGAGGAGGAGATATTTCCTTGTGACTCGCACAACACACGCCAGAATATACAAAACAATCGGTCACTAGATGGATCAATACAATTTAGAGCACATTTAATACTATCGATAATGCTGATTGAGTCGCGAACTAATATAATTTATCTACATATAATTTGAATAAGGTAATTTTCACAATTTCTCTGACTACTTTTCTACTGACATCCTCGCGATCACAAGCACACCGCCCAACTCGTCACCTTTCTACCGACCCCAAACTTGCTTCTCGTCCGCTCGCTCTCGATCCCGAAGCTTGACTTGAAATCCAAAAAAAAATTTCCCCCATCAATCGCCGGATCAGGCGATTTTTCGATCGAAGGCAAAAAAAACGCGTCCCGTTAACCCGCATTCCTTGTTGCGTATTCTATTGAACATTGCTTTATTGTTTGTTTGTGTGAGCATTTAAAATTGAATTGTTGGGTATTGAGATTGGAGTTTGCTATTTTATTAGTTGGTTGTGTGTGTAAGTTACTTTGCATTGTTGGGTATTGAGGTTGATTTTCGCCACTTTATTGTGTGTTTGACCGTGGGTTAAGGGGATTTATGGCTGTCGCATTTGATAAATATATGTGTGTTTTATATGCATTTTGGGAAGCGGGATTATTGCTATTGGGTTTAAAGGACTTGACTCTTCGACAATGCCGGGCTGCCATTTTAATTTACAGCTTACATTTGCCTTGCATAGAAAAATTTTATGGTAGACAACGGTGTTAGTGCCTTTGTTTTATTCTGGTGGCATGTCTTTCCGTAGGGCGACCGTTACAACACGCGTCACCTGGAAGGCGACAGGTGAGAGGGGACGCGAAAAGAATAAACGAGGGGCCCTTTTGGGTGGTATTTTAGGCAACGTGTGGCTCACCCACTCCCTGAGTCAGAGTCTCATGTTCTATTCCCTGAGCTAGACGGGCTTTACTTGTTGAATTCGGGCTACGGGTCCACGTCATTCAGCCCCGCCTCCGGAGGGGTTAAGTTCAAGTGACACCACTGTGAACGCTTCTACATTGTCCGCATCATCATTAAGTTCCTCGAGTATGGGCAATCGTCTCGGACAACGACGCTCGTCAACGGCCACGACTTGGTTTTTCAATGTCGCTTACACCATGCGCTCCCTAGTGAGTGTGGCACGAGAGACGTTTCGTTCTGTCGGGAGGAGTCCCAACTCTGCATATCTCCCGTGCTCTCTTAGGCGAGCGTCTTATAGGGTCGCTGGGCCTCATGAGCCTGAGATGTGTCTAGATTGTCGGCTCCATACTCGGGCAGACCTAGTCCTGCCGGTGTTGGTTGGACATCAATGGCGTATCTATCGGGTCAGGGAACCTCCCCTCCCAAGGCGAAGCGGGATGACGAAGACCATGTAGAAAAAGAAGGTGTAGAAGAAGAAGGTGCGAGAAAGAAACCTCCGCTAGAGGGACCGCGCGGTCATACTACCACGACTGGTCAGCGGGTTCCGCTGAAAGCCAGGAAGGCGGTCGACAGACAGTCTACAACCGGGATCGGACGGATCTTATAAGACGAACACAAATGCCACCAGGCGAACCAAACAATCTGGCCAGGTGAACAGCAGCCACCTGCAACCAGATCCCACCGAAAACACACTTCAATGAAACCTTTGGCAACAGACTTTTCGCAAGGTCAGGCGATAAAACGCCTGTTAACCCAGACGGGGAAAGTCTGGTGCTAAGGTGTCCGTCCGACCAAACTAAATAATGGATAAAGAAAAAGATGAGAGCCCACTGTCAGATCAGGCCCGCACAGTGCCAGGCGATATGACGCCTGTTAGCCAGATCCCGGGCCAGCCTGACAGGGAGTGAACAAATGCGGAGGCTACCGCAAAAAGATTATAAAAGGTAAAATTGTTGAAAGAGAGGAAAAATAGGAGAGCTGAAAAGAAAAAGTGGCAAAGGCTAAGGCATCGCGGTAAATACCTTCGCCCGATTGGGCCTACCCGAGCTCAGGGTGAGGAGAAAAAGAGAGAAGAAAAAGGATGAGGCGACTGTGCCCCTGAGAGAACTGGTCTGGCAGCCTCAGTATAAACTCTAACATTGAAAATTGGTCCCAGACGACCAAGGAAAAACAAGGAGGTGTACCACCGCCAGAGAAGCTATCTAGCAACCTAAGCGGATTAAAGGTACCCTGACAGTTGACCGGTGAAGCCGGCGAGATGCCTTATTAGGGCGACTCGGATTTGGTTTAGCAACCACTGCAGACATGAAACCTTGACTCAAGATGACCAAGGAAAACAAGGAGGTGTACCACCGCCAGAGAAGCTATCTAGCAACCTAAGCGGATTAAAGGTACCCTGACAGTTAACCGGTGAAGCCGGCGAGATGCCTTATTAGGGCGACTCGGATTTGGTTTAGCAACCACTACAGACATGAAACCTTGACTCAAGATGACCAAGGAAAACAAGGAGGTGTACCACCGCCAGAGAGGCTATCTAGCAACCTAAGCGGATTAAAGGTACCCTGACAGTTGACCGGTGAAGCCGGCGAGATGCCTTATTAGGGCGACTCGGATTTGCCTCTAGCAACCACGGCTAAACTAAGACATTAAACCTTGATCTAAGATGGTCAAGGAAAAACAAGGAGGTGTACCACCGCCAGAGAAGCTATCTAGCAACCTAAGCGGATTAAGGGTACCCTATCAGTTGACCGGTGAAGCCGGCGAGATGCCTTATTAGGGCGACTCGGAATTGCCTAGCTCGATGACAGTTTGGTCATCGACGAATGTCTTTTGCATGATATATACCTAACGACCGTCCGGTGAAATCCTCTAACTCGTAACGGCTATGTCCAACTTTTCTTTTCACTCGCGCCTTTAGGAATTTGGCTGCTAACTTCGCGTTAAACCCATCTGCCTTATTACTCACTGGGAAGGTTCTCCTGAACACTATCTGTCCTGGGTCGAAGCTAATCACTCGACATCGTAGGTCATAAGTCTTTTGGTGACGCAGGTGTGCTTCTGCCAGCTTCCGTTCGACTCGCTCACGCAGTAGTTGTTGCCGGTCAACCAAAGGAAGTACCGAAATATTCCCATCCTGCAGGGCCCCTAGTTTCGTTAGCAAAGGATATGTTGATCCGTGAAGAATCATATGATATCCGAATAAGACTTGGTACGGAGACATTCCTATGGATTCATGGTGGGAACTGCGGAGTGCACATTCTATGGCTGATAGGTGGTTTGCCCACTCTCGATGGTCCTCGGACAGATAAGCTCTAATTGCGGCTAATACGGAGCGATTGACACGTTCAGAGGCGTTCGGGTGAGGGGAATATATAGGTGTTCGCAGATGTTTAACCCCGTAATCATTCATCAGCTTTTCAAACTCTTTCGACGTGAAGTGTCGCCCGTTATCCGTGAATATAACTTCGGGCACTCCAAACGCGTGGAAAATACGGTGTTCTAGGAATTCAGTGGCCGCCTTCGACGTTTCTGATGTGACTGGATGAAGGAAAGGGTACTTGCTGAAGGCATCTAGTACGACTAATACGGCGGTGTGTCCCTTCTTAGATCTGGGGTAAGGGCCTAAGTAATCAACATACAGAAATTGAAAGGGTCGGTGCGTTTCCATTGCTTTACCCATCGGCGGTCGTAGGGAGGTATTGGGAGCCTTGGACTCCTTACAGACTTCACACCGAGTGATATATTCCCGGACTTGACTTGCCATGGACGGCCAAAAATACTTTTCACGTAACCGATGCAAGGTTTTACCAATACCGCCATGCGAAGCTTGGGGTGGCGCATGAGCGGACTCAACTAGGGAAGCAGTGAGTTCCTCCGGGATCCACAATTTCCAACTCAGGTCATCCGTTACGGGGTCGCCGGTACGTGGGGTCGAACGGTGGAACACGTATCCATCTGACACCTGGAGATCGGGAAACTGACCAGCCTGCTCGCGGATTTGGTCCGCGAGACGCTGGTAGTCCGTCGATCTGAAGGCGGCAGACGACAGGTCCACATCCCGACAGAAGGACAAATCGTCCGCGCAGTCGACGCGCGATAAGGCGTCCGGCACCACGTTCTGGCTACCCTTACGGTGCTCTATTGAAAATTGGAATCCCTGGAGTTTTAAGCTCCACCGTGCCAATCGGCCGCTTAAGTCTGCCTGGCTCATAAGCCACTTCAAGCTGGCATGGTCAGTAATAATGGTGAAGGTGTGGCCTTCCACGTAGGCTCTGAATTTTTTTACGCTTAAGACCGCTGCGTAGCACTCCAGTTCTGTTATTGAATAATTCCGCTGAGCATTATTGAGTTTTTTTGAAAAATACGCGATGGGGTGTTCGTCATCGCCATGCTTTTGGAACAAGACGCTTCCAACCCCTGTCTTGCTTGCGTCACACTGGATAAAGAAAGGACGGGTGAAGTCCGGGGTGACTAGTAAGGGAGCTGACATCATCAATTTCCTCAACTCCGTGAAGGCCTGTTGGGCCTCGTCGGTCCAAGTAAATTTGGCGGCCTTCAGGCAGTCCGTGATGGGAGAGGCGATGCTCGCATAGTTGCCGATGAATCGCCTATACCATCCCGTCATGCCTAAAAAGCGCCTCACCTGCTTGGTCGACCTTGGTGTTGGGAAATCTCTGATGGCAGCCACCTTGTCCGGGTCTGTCTTGAGTGTTCCGTCCCCAATAATGAAACCCAAGTATTTTACCTCCTTTACGCAGAACCGGCTTTTGGCCAGGTTCACAGTTAAGCCAGCAAGGCAGAGGCAGGAGGCGACTCGTTCCAGCAACCTGACGTGCGTATCAAAGTCTGGGGATACTACCAATAAATCGTCCAAATAGACAAACACATTTTCCCGCAACGAGCCTGGGATGGCCTTGTCCATCAGGCGGCACATGCGCTGTGGCGCGTTGCACAGTCCGAACGGCATCACCGTGAACTGATACAACGGCCTGCCTGGGACTGTGAAAGCGGTCTTTTCCCTAGATTTTTCCTCTAAAGGAATCTGCCAGAAGGCATCCTTTAGATCTATAGCGGAGATATACTTAGTGTCCTGTAACCGTCCCAAAAGACCGTCGATGTGTGGCAATGGATATGCGTCCTTCACCGTAACTGCATTCACCTTGCGGGAGTCCAGGCAAAGCCGTACTTTGCCAGGCTTTCGAACCAGGACTACAGGTGAGTTCCATGGGCTGTTGCTCTCTTCAATCACACCTAGACTCAGCATGCGATCGACCTCCCCATACATGAGGGTCTGGATGGCAGGAGAGACTGGGTAATGCCTCTGCTTAATAGGCACCGCCTCGCCAGTGTCGATAACATGCTGTTCCAAGTGTGTCTTGCCGAGGCCGCAGGTGTCCGAAGACGGGAACCGCGCCTTAGCCTGATTCAATCGCACCTGCTGGGCTTCCGCAAGGCGATGGCAGTTTGGATCCTGAGTGGGGCCTAGCTGTATTTCGCCAATTAGATGTGGGGCCAGGTTAAAGGCCTTCCAAAAGTCTATTCCAAGGTATAGCCGCTGTAACAAGCTAGGGACTATAAATATATTCAAAAGCGAAGTGCGTGCCCCGTAAGTCACAGGGACTGTGATGTAGCCTACTATCCCTTTAGGGGTGCCGTCAGCCACTTGGACAGAGGTGTGCAAGCGGCGTAGCTGTGCTTCTGGGTGATTCTGGAGGAACGACTCTGCCCCTCTTCCCAGGCAACTCATGCTTGCCCCGCTGTCTAATAATCCAGTCACGCTTTCGCCCAAAATTTGGACATTCAAAAACGGCTGCTCATCCGGGACGTCATTAATTATAGCTGAAATAGCCATATTAGCCATTTGTCGTTTTTCGTTAGCCCTTAACCGTATACGCGGGACCTTAACTGGTCGATGAACGTCATCGCCTTCTTGGAAGATTCGTTTTCGGACCTTATGGTAATTATCCCATCGGTGCATGAAGGAAATCTTAGCCTGTGGAGTAGGGAAGTCCGGTAAAGGTTCTGCTGATGGTGGATCAGAACAATCCGTCGTACAAGATGGTGAGACAGGTCTGGGTGAGGAAAAGTCAGGACTTATCTCGGGTGCGGGTCTCTGCGAGGCCTCGCACCCGGATTCGGGTTTCCCGAACACTTCGGACAAGTAGGGGTATAAGTATCTGGTCTACCACAGCGATAGCAGAATACTTTTCGGTCTGGAGAAGTGCACTCAGTGAAAGTGTGACCGTCTTGTCGGCAATTCCAGCAATTAACTGGCCGTCTCGCTACCTGGGCACCCTTGAGTTCATCGATGGTGGGTGATTGGTCATACTCTTCCTCCGGGTACGTTGTGACACGTTGTCGTGAGTGTAAATCGTCTAATTCATGTACCTTATACTGGTGACGCCCTTCTTCCTTCTTTGCTCGCTGCCACCTTTCCACTCTAATGCACGCTTCGCGAAGCTGGCGCATATTGTCATACGTTGACCCCATTACCGCCCCTAGGGAAGAACTAAGGTTGGACATGACAATCTGTACCAGCTCGGCGGAGGGCATTGGCCTTGACAAGCGATTTGAAAGTGCTAACATTTTGGCGGCGTATACATCGTAGGACTGACCCAATTGTTTGGTTTCTAAGAGTTCTTTAATAATCTGGTAGTCGGTCTCACGCCCTCCAAATTGGTCGAGCAAGCTAGTTTTAAATTCAGACCACATAGGATTAGGATGGTGCCGACGGAATTGGGTCCAGTACCAGTCTTCGGCGGGGCCTGACAGAAGAGCTACAATGTTTCGAGTTAGCTCTGAGTTTAAGATTTCCTCATCCCGAGCTCTAGCTTCGGCCCGGTAGAGAAATTCCTCGGCCAAGATTTCTCCCGGCCGACCTGAGAACTTGACGTTCCATCCTACAACAGGGGATTTCCGTTTGAAGGAGGGTCCCGTCCTATCATATTGTGCGTTAGGACGGTCACCTGTGCTGGAGGTGCGGTGGGGGATTCCAGCTGGGTCTGTCTCTAGGGAAGCAGAACTAGGGCGGTGGAGTGTTGATGGTTCTCCCAGGCTGACTCGGTTTGGGCGTAGTTGCGACATTTGTTCGTATCGATCTTGCATTCGGCTCAGTTCTTGTTTTAGACTTGCCACTTGTTCGATCAGAGCCTCCAATGGGGCATCATGATCAGGCTCACCAGACTCTACACCAGGCCGAGCTTCATCAGCTGGTTCACCGGCGTCTGAGGGTGGAGCAGTATTTGCCCCTGCGCGCGTCGTAGGCATAATGAAAAGCGAAGGCGGCTTTGTTGCGAGGGAAAGTTGCCGCAGATATCACAACCCAGTAATGATAACCCCGAAGAGAGAAATTTTTGAACTTATTAGACGAAGAGTGTGTACGTTGGTAAAGCCCGCAACCGATAATGACCGCTACTCCGTCCTGTGATAGTTTAGCCAAATTACTGAAGGTATATTCTACGCGAGACAAAACTAGTTAAATTATTGTTGCCGCGGGGTTAACTGCGTATTACGAATGTACTATAGCTAAAAACTTCCATTGACTTGTAACGAATATCTAATTTTATATGTATAAAACTTCAAATTTTGATACGGTATTATTACGGAAATATAGATGATGCTGGATTGATGCAAAAAAAAAATAAATTTTGAAAAGATTAAATTTAATTAGCCTTACCTCATAAACCCCAACGGTATACTGTCGTTCTATTAATTTATGTAAACAAGTAGAGAAAGTTACTTAATGCTTCAGAGAAAATTAACCAGATAATTTATCTCCTAATACCATGCGAAGAACATCCAAAGACAAAACTTACGGGTATGTAGTGGACCCTTATCGAAACAATTTCTTAAGGCGAACTATTATGTAAAGTAACCCGTATCAATAATTCCTTCAATTAAAATAAATCTTGCAATTAAATAAGTACTATAAGTATCGTTTGTTTAGAAAAATATAATTGGTTTTTTTTTCTTTGTTATGGTGGGAGATGGCCCTCCGATGCAGGACGTCCTCCCCAAGGCATCGGTGGCTCACGGCGCCGGTGACAGGCGGCTTATCTTAAGCCGCGTGACACCAGCGTCGCCAGACACCTAGTGCCCACATTTATGGGATCGACGCCGAAGATGGAGACAGGCCAGTGCCTATCCCCATCTTCACCGTCGAGCCCCTAATATCAATTTTTGGGAATCCCCTTCCATGGCAGATCCCCAGTGACCACGAAGAAGAAGAAGAAGAGATAGAAGCCTCCCGAGAAGTTTGCAGGGACCATTCCGACACCCCACCACAACTGGTCAACACCCTGTTGATATCCAGGAAGGCGGTGTGTCGAAGTGGTCATTAAACGGGGGCGGGTGGATAACCAGGCCGTCGAACCTGTCGCATGGCCAGGCGATAGGACGCCTGTTAGCCAAGACGGTGCAGGGTCAACGGTCAGGCACCCACTCACCCATGCTAATCAAAAAGAAATAAATATAGGGAAGAAAACCAAAAAAGAATGTAGTGTCCACTGTCCGCGCAGACTCGCGCAGTGCCAGGCGATAGGACGCCTGTTAGCCAGACTCCGAGTCTGCTGGACAGGAACTAATCCATATGGGGAGACTACCGCTAAAGATACTAGAAAGGTGAAGTTGTGGAAGCAGAAGAAGGATAGAAAAGATGAAAAAGGAAGAAGTGAAAAGGGCTAGGGCACCGCGGTAAGTACCTTCGCCCGGTTACCCATTAGTCAGAGGGGCTTGGACTTAGAAGTGAACTAAAAGAAGGAAGCCCACTCATGACTCCTCTCACTGGCCTAAGCCACGTAATAATTATCAAAAGGTCGGCTAAGTTATAAAGGAAAATAATTAAAAATGATGGCATGAGATGGAGAACCAAATAATAGAAGAAGGACATGCCGACGGGGAAAGTTAAGGTGTCACTAAGTGACAAACAGACGTGTCCATGCCATCTGTCCGTTAGACTAAGGAACTCAAAGTGAATTAAGCTCCTTAGCCCAACGTTGGGCGCCATTTTATGTAACTGTCTGGAGTGGGTGTGCCATAGCACGAAGTAGGAAAGTAAACACATCTCAATAAGGGATGTGCAAGACTCGTTTTACACAAAAAAAATAATCTGGAGAAAGGGGCAGAAGAAGGTGACTGGGTAGGCTTGGCCGCCGAGGGGGATTGCCGAAATTGTGACATCCGCTGCACCGATCGTCGGCACGACGTGCGGTGCTCAAACTAGCTCGCCGGATGGGGTGGGGTTCGCGGAACAGGGATGCCGGAGGGTGACAGTTCAAACAAACTAAAACTCGTGCCTACATACGAAAATTTAAAAGGGGACGGCAGTGGCGGAGAGACAAACCTACCGAGGCCAACAAGAGGGGGCTAGAAAACTAGGGGAGAGAGATGGTCACTGGTTATACTGCCATATTAAAGGAGGTTCACAAAATTTCAATCAAATTATAAATGTTAAGCACTCACCTTGTTGAGGGCATCCTACATCCTGGGGGTTTCACCACATTCGGGTTTGATTAGACGGCCATCGTCTCAGGTTTTAAGTATTTAAAATTCATAAGTTACCGTTTATATTAATTCGGGAATTTATTCAATATGTTTAAACGATTTTATTAAAGGTTATATTAGTTTCAAATGGTTGATTTTATTATAGGTAGTTCATACTTAGTTTATTAATATTTTCAAAAGATTTTAATATATTTTATAAAACATCTCCAAATTTATGTAATTAGTATATTCAGTTCAAATTTAGTTTATTATTTTCAAGTGAAGTTATTAAATTGTATATTAAAATTTCAAGACGTTATTTTTATTATATGCAGGTCATAGTTATGTCATTATTTTCACGGATTTTATTAACTTTTATATTAAAATTTCTAACTTTAATTATTAGATGCAGTTCATAATTATGTTATTATTTCCAAGGGATTTTATTCATTTTTATATTAAAATTTATAACTTTATTTTTATTAGGGCCAGTTCATAATTCGGTAATTACTTTCGAAAGATTTTATTAATTTTTTATATTAAAATTCATTCTTGATTTGTATTAAATGCAGTTCACAATTATGTTGTTATTTCCAATGGATTTTATTCATTTTTATATTAAAATTTATAACTTTATTTTTATTAGAGCCAGTTCGTAATTCGGTAATTACTTTCGAAAGATTTTATTAATTTTTTATATTAAAATTCATTCTTGATTTGTATTAAATGCAGTTCACAATTATGTTGTTATTTCCAATGGATTCTATTCATTTTTATATTAAAATTTATAACTTTATTTATTAGATGCCGTTCATAATTATGTTATTATTTCCAAGGGATTTTATTCATTTTTATATTAAAATTTATAACTTTATTTTTATTAGGGCCAGTTCATAATTCGGTAATTACTTTCGAAAGATTTTATTAATTTTTTATATTAAAATTCATTCTTGATTTGTATTAAATGCAGTTCACAATTATGTTGTTATTTCCAATGGATTTTATTCATTTTTATATTAAAATTTATAACTTTATTTTTATTAGAGCCAGTTCGTAATTCGGTAATTACTTTCGAAAGATTTTATTAATTTTTTATATTAAAATTCATTCTTGATTTGTATTAAATGCAGTTCACAATTATGTTGTTATTTCCAATGGATTCTATTCATTTTTATATTAAAATTTATAACTTTATTTATTAGATGCCGTTCATAATTATGTTATTATTTCCAAGGGATTTTATTCATTTTTATATTAAAATTTATAACTTTATTTTTATTAGAGCCAGTTCATAATTCGGTAATTACTTTCGAAAGATTTTATTAATTTTTTATATTAAAATTCATTCTTGATTGGTATTAAATGCAGTTCACAATTATGTTGTTATTTCCAATGGATTTTATTCATTTTTATATTAAAATTTATAACTTTATTTATTAGATGCAGTTCATAATTATGTTATTATTTTAGAAGGATTTTATTAAATTTTAAATTTTTTTTTTCTTTTTATTTTTTTATATTGGCTTCACTTTTGGACTCGCTTCCTTGCAGCGCTTGAGAGCCCATTCAGATTCCCGAAAGGCGGGAAAAAAGAAAAAAAAAAATGGAAACTGTAACTTTATTATTCCGTTAGTTAAAATCCACAAGACTCTTCCGTTCATGCACAAGCCGCCGCGAAATTCCTTTTTCTTTTTATAAAACAACACTAATAAAGCGAGTGTGGCTTAAGAAATAAATATGACAGATTTCTTTTCATTCATTTTCCCGCGCTTCTGTCGATAGAAATGCAAAAATCACACTTTTGGCAACTGCTAGGGGTTTGCGAATCTTGTTCACGACGCTAGATTTTCACTGTGCACCATTTATACTTTCCCGTGATAGAAAGCCAGAGGTGGATCACTTCTGGGGCTAAAGAAACAGTTTAATTGCTTTCTTTCAATATTTACTGCGAGCGTAGAACAACTCAATTTTCACTTTTCTAATCCCCGAAACGAGAGGAGGAGATATTTCCTTGTGACTCGCACAACACACGCCAGAATATACAAAACAATCGGTCACTAGATGGATCAATACAATTTAGAGCACATTTAATACTATCGATAATGCTGATTGAGTCGCGAACTAATATAATTTATCTACATATAATTTGAATAAGGTAATTTTCACAATTTCTCTGACTACTTTTCTACTGACATCCTCGCGATCACAAGCACACCGCCCAACTCGTCACCTTTCTACCGACCCCAAACTTGCTTCTCGTCCGCTCGCTCTCGATCCCGAAGCTTGACTTGAAATCCAAAAAAAAATTTCCCCCATCAATCGCCGGATCAGGCGATTTTTCGATCGAAGGCAAAAAAAACGCGTCCCGTTAACCCGCATTCCTTGTTGCGTATTCTATTGAACATTGCTTTATTGTTTGTTTGTGTGAGCATTTAAAATTGAATTGTTGGGTATTGAGATTGGAGTTTGCTATTTTATTAGTTGGTTGTGTGTGTAAGTTACTTTGCATTGTTGGGTATTGAGGTTGATTTTCGCCACTTTATTGTGTGTTTGACCGTGGGTTAAGGGGATTTATGGCTGTCGCATTTGATAAATATATGTGTGTTTTATATGCATTTTGGGAAGCGGGATTATTGCTATTGGGTTTAAAGGACTTGACTCTTCGACAATGCCGGGCTGCCATTTTAATTTACAGCTTACATTTGCCTTGCATAGAAAAATTTTATGGTAGACAACGGTGTTAGTGCCTTTGTTTTATTCTGGTGGCATGTCTTTCCGTAGGGCGACCGTTACACAGTGCTAAGCTCAGGAATCACCCTTTGTACTACTAGTCCGTCATGTCATTTGTCACGTCATGGTGCAATGTCTAGCTTAGTACGGGGAGAGGGTTGGAGGGGTTATAAAGGAACGGGAGGGAATTGAAGAAGGTGGTGATGAACCCTGCGTTTGAACTCTTGGATGTTGTAGGAGCTCGGAAATACTGACTGCGAGAGATTATTCCACAGCCGAGTTGTTCTATTAACAAACGAATTCATATCTTGTTGAGTGCGTGAAAGAGGGAGTTGCAGGTGCAGGGAATGGGACGAGTGGGCTAATCTGGTGTTGCGGGTATAAGATTGCCGTGGAGGCAGGAGAGCGTTTAGCTCGGAGGAACAGTCACTATGATAGTAGCGATAAAATTTTGTCAGTGCTGCTACATTCCTACGGTGGCTGAGGGGGTCGATGGTGGAGCAAGCGGTATCGTCATCAATTAATTTAAGGGCCTTTTTTTGGACCTTATCTAACCATGCCAAGGTGGTTTTTGGAGCGCCGCCCCAAACGAGGGAGTTATATTCGAGAAGAGGCCGAATGTAGGATTTATAAATAACAGCACGGGCCGATGGCTAGAGGAAGAACTTACACCTCTTAAGAAATCCCAAGCACTGAGATCCTTGTTTGGCGATTTGGCCTACCTTCCCCATTTCTGGGATACAGCAACCTGTATTTTGGAGTCTTGATTTCGCATACAGGGCCCCGGACAATCCAAGGCTCTAAGGACGTAAATCAGCCATCTCTGAGTACGGGATCAGCAACTTGTGTTACCTACAGTGCTCGAGGGCTCATTCGGTGCAGTTGCAGGTGAAGCAGTTGAAGCCACTCCACTCTGTTTGAGGGGCAAGATATCTTTTTTGAAAGGCCTCCGAGTTATGGAAGAGAAACCGTAGCTTATGACATCACCAGATTTCGCCAAAGGTCCCATCGACTCCTTGCTAATTACGGGTGTAACCGCTCCGCTGTCATCTTTCGGATCCTCCAGTTTCGTAATCTTCCATTATGACCCCTGAAGCTGTGGGTTACTCAACCTAATCATATCCAGAATAGCCTCAGGCTCGGCTGGTTCCGCTGGAATCCAGGAAAGCGTTCTCGGTCGACACGGATCTCCTCCCTCATAACTACCTTGAGTTTAGCGCCGGGCCATGCTTCCCCGATTCTGGATTTGGCCTTTTTATAAAGATAGGCAGATTTCTGAGCGGCATATGCCGTGAACTTCATGCAGCCTTGATGGCATCCGCCATGGCGACAGTAAAGAGCAGTGCCAGGATGCTCCTGAAGATTTGGGAAGAATATCGTCGCGAGGCTGACCTCAATTATCCGATCGCTTTAGTTGATAACGGCGATCACGATCTGACCCTGATCACTTGACTATGATTGTACACATAGAAAATTAAAGATTCAAGACAGAATCCTATTTATGTTGTCGACTCCCTGATGCCGAAGATGTTGCAAACAAAATAAAACTTCTCTAGTTGGTTTAAATTGGGTAACTAATGTATTGAAAAGAGCTGTTCTAAGTAGATTTCATCAAAAACCATGTATTGCGTTTGCATTGAAATTCATCGATCACAACCAAACAAAATTGCACAATAGCAACTCGCCGATTAAACATCACTCAAAAAATTCAAATTGACATAAAAATCTAAATCTTTGCTATTTTCGAAATTTCCGGGAATATTTTAAATTAGCTTAAGTTATTATGCCCAGCAAATAATACCAAATATAAAATAAAATGGATCCAGATGAATATCGCACAACTGAACAGATTCGATGGGTTGGTAAGTAGTGTTGTGAAGTAAAGAAGAGACGCTTTCTTTCGAAAAAAAAAACTATTAAAATCTCCTTTCTTAAGGATACGCAAGTGCAGTTGGTTCAGCAATAGCACCATTAATTGGTTATAATATCATTGTGCATTTCTTGAAATTCGTTACGAGAGTATACGTAGCACTCGATATTATAACAGCATCACGAGCCGTATATGAAGTAAGTCTCAAAAGCATTGTCATTGGAAGTAAATAAAATAAATATTCACTTTGATACAGGCAGAACAACAGCCCGAATTAGCAGCAATTAAAGGCGTAGATGTTTTCCTATTTCACTTACTAGCAACGCTCGTTATTCCACCAGCTTTGGCCATGGGGTTTGAACTAATATTTACTCCAAAAAATTTATTAAAATATTTATTTCCAGATTTGTAACAATTCTGAATTTAATCATATGTTTCTCGATAATACCACCTTTGATTATGCTCGGCTTGCTTCCACTCATCATACAACCACTAGATATGCTATCTACTATATTATTAGACGAAACCTTTCGGAAATACACATTGCAAATTTGGCGGCAACACAGGGATTATGATTTGAATAAGATTTTTACACCGGCGCCAGATTTTTAACTAAAAGTAAACATTGCTTTCTTTGTGAAATTTTTTTTTTAGAACGAAGAAAGAAATGGATTAAACAATGCAATTTTTAAAAAAAAATCCGGTTGTTTAGTGTATGTTAGATATCAATCAGTAGTAGGTTTAACAATCAATTAATTGGACTATGACATCCTGCCTTGCTGGCTAAACTTTCAGCTATTTGGTATTGAATTGGTTTTGGATTAGGTCAGGTTATAAAGGGGCTTGATTTGAAGCTTGTTGGAGCACCTAGCCCAACTACTCTCGATCGTATCGAATCTTGATATAACCACTGCCAGAGCCATAGATTGTTCTAAGAGTGCCGGATAGATCATTTTGTGGGTCCTTTTTCTTTCCCGATTAAAAATAATTTAGTGGTTAATTTTCTTACTAGCACGCGCGTGCCCGCAGCTAGCACGTATAGCGAACAAATAGGCATGCCACAAAAACACGCACACTTCCTTCACTGGCATTCAAGTTCCGCCACAGGCATGCACTCTCCCACCACAGGCTCGAAAATCTTATTCGCTACTTATTCGCTAGAGGCATGCAGAGCATACCCAGTAGAATGTCTCTCGTTATTTTTTTATAATTATCATCATCATCTGTAGCACTACAGCATATTACTGGCCTTGGCTTCCTCCAACATTTGTCCCCATGTCGTTTGGTTCCTGGCTAATGCCTTTTAATTTCGTATGTCTAACTTTACTAAAACTTCCTCAACGGAGTCCATATATCGCTTCTTTGGCCGACCTGAATTTCGCTTTCTATTCGATTTAACGCTATTTTTCAGGGTCGTTATCCAGTGGCGAACTAAGCCCTTCAGAGGCCCGGGGCGGCAAAGCTAAATGAGGCCGTCAGTCTAAGTAGAATATAATATAAGTGACTTAGGCTCAGCAATCATTCTTTGTACTGCTAGCTCGTCTTATCTTTCAGCTCATAAATAAAACAGTTAAAAGGCACTTGGACCGTGGCCATCTAGTGGCACGCTTGATGGGTATTAGTGGTAAAACACGCGTACCGCAGCGATGAAAGTGGTACTAAATTTGCGTCTTGAAATAGTAAAGATTACGGCAGTGTCTCGATTTCGGATGAAAAGGGATGCTGTATGCTGTATCGCTTTCGACGAGAGCCCAAAATAGCCATTTTAAGATCCAGGATAACCCAACGTAACGTCAATCAATTGCAATCAGGAAGCACACGATGGATCTAGAAGTGATTCCACAAATGAGTATGATTAAGAGTTATCATAGAGCCCTTATAGGCAGGGCTTCGAACCCGAACCGAACCCGAACCCTGAACCCGCTCCGGTTCAAGATTTTTTTTAAATTTTTTGAACCCCAACCCGAACCCGAACCCAATCAAAAATTCGGTTCAGCTTCAATTTTTAACGGCAATTATTATCTAAAGCCTGAACTACATTGAAAAGCAGTGCAGTGCAGCACTGCGAAGTGAAATTTAGACTTCTTGTAACTGAACGTGGCAACTCACATTAACTTCACTGCCTTGCACTGCACTGCACTGCCTTGTCTTAGGCTAATTTCTAAAAAACTGCTTCGCACTGCATGCCAATTTCTAAAAAACATCATATGAAGTTGTCATTGCCATTGTTGTCAAAATGGATGATTAAAAATTGATAGAATTAGTGAGAAATAAGGACTTTCTAGACAACAAAAGTCACAGGGACTACAAAAAAAAATTACAAAAGGCTATATAGGAATAGTCAATGTCAAAATACTGCTTATTCAATGTGTCTTACCACGCGTTCTCTAATAAACTAGTGTAACATACTGCCCAGTGCTGCACTGCACTGCTTTTCAATGTAGTTCAGGCTTAAGTGTGCGGCGCTTAAAAATTTAAATTCAGATTTCGCAGAATTTTCTTTTTCTTTCCAACAACATTATTAGAGGTGAAACCAAAAAAGATGACGCCGAGAAAAGGAGGTTTTTGCCATATATGAAGCTATTCTACCAATGGACCAGCAAGGCAGCAGAAATCGGACTGTCTACATCTTCTAAGATAATCAGGAAGCTCTGAAAGCCCTGCGCTTTCGCACAAACAGGTCTAGAACTACCTCTGAATCTTTGCACTTTGGCTAAATTAACCTAGCCCTCTTATGATCTCAGGCGGACCACTTAATTTTCATGAAACTATCCGTTTTTCCAGTTTTTTGTAATAAAACCATAAAATGACGAATTACCTTTTTTTTACAACCCCCCGTCAAATGAAAGAGTATGACGAGTAAAATACAGTAAGCTATGTGGCGTCATTTTAAATCCAATATGGCGGCCTCACGAAATGGCGCAATACCTTTTACTGTACAACCCCTCGATATGGGTGGCATTATCTTCAATTGGAAGTCGGTTCGGTTTTTATCGTGCTGCCAAGCATCAATCAACCAGGACCTTGCAATGGCACCAGATTGTCTTTGAAAAGGCTTATGAACGATGTGATCGAAGATACCATTATCAAGGGAAGGTACTAAGACGAAGATGTATTGATTCTGGGAATTTCAATGATTAAGAATGATGATTTGGCTTTTGCATTTAAACGCTATCATTTTCCGATTCGACTTGCCTTTGCGATGACAATTCTTCTTTCTTCTTTGGTCCGTTAGCTGGCGGTTCGAGCGGGACGTCTCCGCAACGGATACGCTGCTGTCGGCGCCGCTTTAAAAAAAACAGTTTCTTGCCTAGTTTTTTTGGTCAATTCAGCAGGTCGACTACCTTCCTCCTTTCACACTCTGGACTAGGGAACAGACAACGGCGGAGTTACAATGACAATTAACAAGGCGCAAGGCAAATCATTGGAAATTTGAGGAATCAATTTAGACTATCCGTGTTTCTCACACGGCCAACTATATGTTGTCTGCTCTCGCATTGGCAAACCATCAGCTTTGTTCGTATATCTACGCCAGTGGTTTCCAAACTAGGAGGCGCGACCCCCAGAGGGAACTCAAAGGGAGCCACGGATGAATTTCTCTTTTTAATTTTTGTGACTAGCTTTTTAATTTCCAATTAAATTTTATTATACATCTCATCGCCATCTAGACTTTCGGTATTTCAACATTGCATAACTCTGACATTTTTTAGCCAATTTCGACAAATGTACAAGATTCTGAAACGTCATTCAGAACCATTTTAGCTATGTGTCTATTCATATCGGATAAACACGATAAAATTGTAGCGCTTTACATTGAAAACTATTGTTCAATTGTGAAAATTCGTTAAAAAATATGGGATAAATTCGGCGCCTTTAGACAACACAATTTGTAGTTTGGTGAAGAATTTCTTTGAGTACAGATCTCTCGTGTCCCATTCAACAACGTCCGCGACACTCCAATTAAGTTTTTGAAGCGGTAAGAGAGAGTGTTGGCAATAATCCAAATGGATCGTATCACCGCCGGTATCAAGAGTTGAACGTGAGTGGAGGATTATAAAGCGAATCGATCATGTAAAGATTTATTTGATACAATAAAGAGAAAGACATATATGTATTTCTTGACAAAGTTTGCATAGTATCTTCCACGAGTCGTGGGCACAGTTTGACAGACTAGAATCGTTTAAACGCACAAGCCAACTGCTACATTTTACTATATATATATACACACAAAAAAATGGACTTACGATTCAATTAATCGGGAATCGAACTTTTGATGGTCGATTTAATCGAGGATCGATTTTAGTGCTTTTGATTCGAATCGAATCGAAGATCGATTTATTTGGAATGTATCGACATGCCTGGCACTCAGGAGAGAAACGCACAAATGATCTGGCAACACTGATCAAATCATGCCCTACTTCATTCACAATTTATATATTTTGAACAAAACAACCTGACATTAAAGTCATTCAAAAATATTTTCGACGTCCATTTAAAAACATAAATAGTTTAATTTTCAACAAAATTTTCAAGTTAAATAGTTGTAGAATTATGCCAAACAAATCTTAAAGCAGTATCAATATGGACCCAGACGAATATCGCAACACAAACATCCGACGGTTGGGTAAGTACAACTACAGATATAACTTGAGGATTTTCGGTTGACTTTCCTATAATTTTAAGGATACGCAAAGGCAATAGGGGCAGCAATCAGTGACATTATTCCAGGTTTGCTAATATATGCACTACATACCATTACTACTCTATACGTAGGGGTAGACGTTGCAGTATCAGCACGCCGAGTCTACGAGGTTATAGTTCATTAAAAACTAATTAATTAAAGATAAAATTATTAATTCCAGGCTGAAGAAGAGCCAGAAATTGCAATCATCAAAGGAATTGATGTTTTAATATTCCATCTATTTGCAACGATCATAATTCCACCTCTTTTTGCTGCTCAGTATGACGATCCAGAGTCCGTATATTTAAGGGACATTTGATATAATTTTTACTTTCAGACTATCATCAATCATTGGCGCGATTATTTCGATTCCTCTGGTGTCATCGATTGTTCCACTCTGTCTACTGCCTTTCCTGATAGGACCGCTTGACAAGTATGTAACCATAATGCAGGACCACACATCTAGGAAACTGATGGCTATGATTTTGAAAAACTACAAAAATTATGATTTGAATAACATTTTCACAAAACCGCCGGAATAATTTAAGCGATATAGATTTTGTTGTCTTACTAAAGGAACTATTAAAAAATGTTGAGTCGTATGTTTGTGTGTGCTTCTTCTTTTTTTGGACTCACTTTAAAGTGATAGGCACATGTCCGGATAACCAACTGCCTCTTTCTATAGCCATCTCAATAGTGAAGGCTTTTTCGTATATAGCAATAATACAACAAAGAAGTCTCTCTATTTTTTTTTTTCAAACTCTATTTTTTTTTTCAACTGGAGGAAACATGACCTGTGGCTAATTTGGACAAGTAGTCAGACTTAATTCATTATACTGTTCAGCTTCCGCAAAGTACCATTTATGGTTACTAGATCTTTAGCTCACTGGAGAAGAAGGCAAGCTGTGAAGCTTTGATGAGATAACACAACATTGGTAATTGATTGTGGTCTGCAAGAATCTTATTATTGCAAACAGAGGAACTGATCAATTTCGTCGGTAGTCAGTTACCAACTAGATAGGGAGCGATCATAACCACTGGAAGCTGTTTTAAAAAGGATGGTCTGATATGATCGGGCCAGCTCTAAAGGGCAAATGCAATGTAATGGTATTGAGAGCTACATAGTACTGGGTATTTTTAGCACTGTGGTTTAACGATCTCCTCTGGGAACCACCAGAAAATTAATAGGACAAGCTCCCATATCATCTAGGGTGAATAGTTCCATCATCCATTGGAGCAGGGACCACAGAGGAGGAAAACGGGAAATCGCCTTGACTATGCTACCGGGACAACAAGATCCGGACAGTCACAGCTCGGCCCTACGTTTCTGGACTCCTCAGAGGGTCAAGACAAAGAGTGTCGAAATAGAATTGGAGAACCCCCCATGGAGCACACCCAAGCGACCGATGACAGGACTACGGCCAGTAACCGAGGCAGCTCGTCAAGTCTAAACGAACTTTTCAAGTCTCTGCTGAACTTGTTCAAGCGGTCTGGCCTACAAATGGTGGTGTAGTACAATGGGGGTACTATTGGACCCAGTAGCTAACCAAAAGACAGTTTCGTCGATGTTAGACGAGGGAAAATCATAGATGTCAATTTGGTAGCTGGATGTTGAAAAAGCTATACAACAGGAGGGTTGGACATCAGTTTAAAATCTCAGATTACAGTCAATACAAACCCCGAGGTTCCCTATACACTAAAATGCTTCGTAGGATAGCTAGGTGCCAAAGGATCTAAAATTCTCAAGAAAAATGGAATCTCAATTGAGATAGAGTACGCGATCGCCTCTACTTGAGTATAGAGCTGTGCGCTTCTACATCAACCTTAGTAGAGGAAGATCCCCAACGAACAAACACTCCAGAGGGAAACTCTTGCAAATTGTGAAATTGTCTCATAAGACTCTCATAACACCCTTCGATAGTCTCAAGAACATAACTCTTATAACTCAATAAGATTTAAATTAAGTCTCATAGTAGTATTATTATGAGATATATAATAAGTCTACTAGAGTTACTGAGCCTTTCATTCTCATAATGAGATAATGTTTATACTCTTATTTTAAGTGCTCTATTCTTATTGAGTATTTTTATAAGACCTTTACTCTCAAAGGTTTTAACTGACAAAATAATGTCCTTATGAGTGTTACAGTGCTATGACACTTATAAGAAAGTTCTTACAAGACTTCAAGTAAATCCCTTCTTATAAAAATGCTCTTATGAGACGAAAAATGTTAAAACATTTATAAGAAGAATGTTACTAATGCAAAAAGATTACCATCTCATAACAGAGTTTTGTTCTTATAAAAAACTTAAACCATCAACCCCATATTTTCGCTTAATATAGAATTTTATAGTAAAACGAAATTCCATAAATCAAGCTAATTTTACTCAATTGAATATGTGGAAAGTATAAATATTAATTTTTTTCAGATAATATACCAATTTGAAATAAATTATTGAGTTTTTAATTTTTCCACAAGAAATAATATATTATATTAAAATTTGATTTTTGAGGCGCTTTGATTTTTATCGACGTAAAATGGTTATTATTATCAGTAAAATTTCAATCGCAACAAAGTTTTAGCTAATATTTTCGCTAAAAATCGAATTCTAAAGTATAATATACTATTTTATTATAATCACCTTACTAATATTATAAACGTGAATGTTTGTATGTATGTTTGTTACTCTTTCACGCAAAAACTACTGAATGGATTTTAATGAAACTTTACAATAATATAGCTCATATATCAGAATAACATATAGGCAGTGTTGGCATCAATCGATTAATTTCATCAATCGATTAATTAATCGATTAAAAATTTAATCGATTAAGTTAATCGCGATTAAATTAATCGAGATTAAATTAATCGAGATTAAAATATTAATTCTAATCGCGATTAATTTAGTTAATCGTTAATCGTCAATCGTTAATTTGATTGATATATGACTTAGTCATGCCATGTTGATCTTGATTAGTGTGAATCCATTAAAAAGCAGGTTGTCTCCTTCACTCACACTGTGTGAGAACACACATTTTTTAATAAGTTTCTGTTATTTGAACGTATTGTACTTTACTTAAACAAGGAAGAATCGTTAACTTCTATGGGTTCTCGTCGATGTTGGATCTATAAGTTTTTTTTTCATTTGCATATTATTTCTTGCGTTTGGCGGTCAGCAAATTAAAAATATTTTGTGTGTCTTAAAGTGTTAATTAGTGTACTGGTGCTTTTCTCATTCCACGTAACGTTAAAGTTACTTCGTTATTAAAAATGGATATAGAGGATGAAGCCACCGAACAAAGCATTCTTAGTACTTCAAGTCCAAATAGTAGGCAGAATGACATGGACAATGGGAATCAAGCAACATCTTCGACATAAAGCAATAGGAAAAATCTGGCAAGTGAAACTATGTCGTCTTCTTCTGTTTTATTTGACGGCACCTTCTTCAAACTAGTTTCTGAAAAAAATTCTGGCAATACTCTTGCTGCAATATGTATGAAGTGTTCATCAGAAAAGAAAACAGTGATTAAAGGATATGGAACAACAACATGGAATTTTGTTGGACACTTAAAAAGAAAGCATGGTTCAGGTGTTATAGCAGAGTATAAACAATACACGGAGAAAAACAAAACCAAGAAAAGTAATAATTTCATAACTGAAGCTAATAATCTTTCATTAGAAAAGAAAAATATAACGCAAGAGCAATTTGAAACGGATATCACAAATTTTTTTATTCATTCCTTGACACCTCTGCGAATAATAGAAGATCCATATTTTAAAAAATGATAGAAGATTTAAATATTCAAAAGTCTGGACGGCAGTTGTTTGGAAGGCGGTCTCTTAGAAAAAAAATTGCCAAACAGTCTTTTGATCAAATTTGCACAGTTAAAGAAAAATTTGAATCAGTGAAATATGTTTCCACAACTGCCGATATTTGGTCGGGGAAAAAAAGAAGTTTTTTAGGCGTAACTGCGCATTGGATCGATGCAAATTTAGAAAGACCATCAGCGGCCATACCTTGTCGGCGATTCAAGGGACCACACACGTATGACCGCATAAAAGACATGTTAAAGGAAATATTTTCAGATTTCAATCTTGATCCTTCCAAGGTCACATCAACAGTGACTGACAACGGCTCGAATTTCGTCAAATCGTTCAAAATATTTGGAATAAACCTAACTTCTGTAGAATTCAATGCCAAAGAAGAGTATGAAGAAAATAGTTATGATGAGACGGAGCAAGATGAAGAACAAATTTACATATGTGAAAACTGAAGACATTAGTACAATGCCACAAAATATTGCGTTACCATTTCATATGAGGTGCAATGCACACATTCTCAATTTGATTGCAAGCTCTGATGTGCAAAAAATATTAACCGATAAATCTACAATATTGGGGAAACACATACTGATGCTAGGGAAAAATGTAGTGAACTCTGTAGTGCAGCAGGGCGACCCAAATCTGCAGAGATTATGCAAGACATTCTAGGGCATACACTAACTCGTCCAGGAGCTACTAGATGGAACAGTCTTTATGATGCCTTAAAAATTATTTTGAAAATAAAAAACAAAGCCTTTCAGTTAGCCAAGGCACTTGAGACTAAGAACCAACTTAAAGACACTGATTTCGAGTACATCGAAGAATATGTGCAATGTGCAGCGCCATTGGCAAATGCTTTGGATATATTGCAGAGTGATACATATTATGGAATTTTGGCTCCTTGTATAATTTCTGTGAAAAATAAGTTACAGCAGTTGGACCGACAAAATCTGAAGTATTGCAAGCCTCTGGTACGAAAATATCTAGAAAAGGTGGAGAAGCGATTTGAAGAATTTCTCTCTTTCTCTAATGAAACCGCGAAAAATGCTGCTATTGCAGCTTTAGTTTACCCAAAATTCAAGAATCGTTGGTTGACATGTGTTGATCCTAACATCCAAAATAAATGTTTAAAATGGCTAAAAACAGCGTTATGTTCAGATTTATCTGAACAAGATCATGAAACCGAAAATCAAAGTAATAAAAATAAAAATAAACAGAAAGACGACGACTTTTTTGACTTTAACTCCGATTCCGGCAGTGAAGCTGAAATTGTTAGTTCACGAAAGAGGACTGATTTGATTGGCTCAAGTTTCTTCAGTGAAACAAGTAGAGAATTAAGTCTTTTACACCGCTACCCGCACTTGAAAACTTTATTCATAAAATATAACACACATATGCCATCATCAGGTTCTGTAGAAAGGATGTTTTCATTTGCAACTATGGTGAATGCGCCTAGATCACATAGAATATCAGATGATTTGTTTGAGGAAAAAGTGATCATGAAAAGTAATTTAAATTATATGAAAAAATTCAATAAATGATTTCTAAAAATATTATGCGTGTTTTTTTTATACTTCACTAGCCGTCCGTTGCGCCTTGCTTTACCCATCGAAATGAAGTAGTATTCCACGTAAGCCCCAAGTGACTCAGTTGGAATATTCAGTTCAGCTTTTCGCCAAGAACCATTAGGAACGTAGTGTAATCTCCGGAAAATATGGATCTGACCACAGTGTTATTCATTCTATAATATTTTTTTATGTTCAATTTTCTTCTATTTGAAGCTAGAATATTAAGATTTTCAGATTTTCCAACTCTTGAGCAACCGGTTCAATTATATTTACATCAATGCTTAAATAATATTGACATCAACAAATTGCTCTTGGCCATACGTTAACAAATTGGAGTTTTCTCGGGTAAATAAGGCAATTTGGCAGGTCGTTCTTATTTAATTATACAGTGGTTATACAGGGTTTTATGTACCCCATGTTTTTATTTTAGTCTGTTAAAAGTCCCAGAATATTACTTAGTACGTTGACGCAGCGACACAAGGTGCCTCCCTTTGGCATACGTCAAGAGAATACAGCCTGGTTACTATTGCACGAAATCTTACCAGACGTCAGAGTTTCAAGTTTATGATTTCAAATAAAACCATTTAACTTAAACGTTTTTTTTTTTCAACAATTTTTTTTCTTTCTAGTTTTTAGATTGATCTTTGGCCCGTATCATTATGCAAACTCCTCATTCTTTCCAACTCTTCCATTGCACCTTTATTGCACGGTTTCTTACCTATTAATTTCTGATAAACAACCTCCTAAATACATAGCCCTTCCAAAGCCCTTACACGACTCAATGCTACATACGCTTGACCTTCCTCAAACAGTTGGGAGCCCAAATACACTATAGCATGGCCAACAGTACTACCCTGCATTTTATGGACAGTGGAGGCCCATGACAAAATTATTGGCAAGATCCTTCTCTTGGCCGTTTCATAATTAAACTTTGCTGGAAATTCTATGGCTTTAGGATGGATAAGGTGTTGCCAGCGCCATTTTAAATTCTTTAATTTTGACAACAGATTCATTAATTCCCATTTTGTTTTTTTTTTTTTTTTTTTTTTAATTTTTTAGTACAGACTCGTCATATGTGACCTGAAAAACTCTCCGATACCGATTTTCAATGAATTCAAAACATATTTCCAAAATTCATCATTTGAATTTTCAAATTTTGACCACAGAATAGTCATTTGTGGGCCTAAAAACCCCCCCATGCCGGTTTTCAATAGAATCTGAGCCCAATTGCAAAATTCGTCCACCATCTTGGAAACGCCATCTTGAATTTTTTGCAAAATTTTCAGATGGCATTGTCACGGGGTCTCAATGTGTATGTAAAGTTTCATAAGAATCGGTTAAGTAGAAGTAGTTGATAAAGCTGTTACAAAATTTGAACCAAAGAAACAAACACACAAACTAACAAATATACAAATACAAGCTAAATAAAACCATTAAAAAACAGAATTCGAGGTATTACAGCAACACTTCCCTTCAACAAAATAAAAATTCCGAAATTTTGAACATTTTTTGATACGAATGAGAAACAATTAATCGTAATCTTGATTAACGATTGCCGATTAGATTAAGTTAATCGTTAATCGAGATTAACGATTGAAAATATTAATCTTTAATCGTTAATCGCGATTAACTTTTTAATCGTTAATTTTTAATCGCTAATCGGATTAAGTTTTTGCCAACACTGCATATAGGCTATAATTTATAAAAAAATTCAAAATGGCCGTGCCAATATGGCCGACGAATTTGCCAATTGTGTTCCGATTCCAATGAAAATCGAAATCTGGGGGATTTTAAGGTTGCAAATAACGAATTTATGATCAAAACTTATAAATTCAAAATGGCCGTGCCAATATGGCCGACGAATTTGCCAATTGTGTTCCGATTCCAATGAAAATCGAAATCTGGGGGATTTTAAGGTTGCAAATAACGAATTTATGATCAAAACTTATAAATTCAAAATGGCCGTGCCAATATGGCCGACGAATTTGCCAATTGTGTTCCGATTCCAATGAAAATCGAAATCTGGGGGATTTTAAGGTTGCAAATAACGAATTTATGATCAAAACTTATAAATTCAAAATGGCCGTGCCAATATGGCCGACGAATTTGCCAATTGTGTTCCGATTCCAATGAAAATCGAAATCTGGGGGATTTTAAGGTTGCAAATAACGAATTTATGATCAAAACTTATAAATTCAAAATGGCGGACGAATTTTTCCAATTGTATTCCGATTCCAATGAAAGTGAATATCTAGGGGTTTTTAAGGTTGCAAATAACGAATTGTTTGCACAGCAAACAAAACGATAAGTATGCCACACGCGTCCGAGTCATTCATGTTGATGACTCAATAATAAAATATAATTACGATCACCGAGTCAATAACTTATTGATTAATGTTGCTCCAATTAATAATATAAAAAAAAAATGATTATGTTGCACAAATGTTAACATATAAATTAAGCTCTGGAAAATTAAAAATTCAGTTGAGAACAAACAGCAACTCAAAGTGTTTTCTTTAACCAACATAAAAACTGCTACTAAATTGATTAGGTTGTGCAGTCCTAATCACCCCGTACACATAACAGTCCAGCTCATACCAGTGAGCTATACATTGGTCCTTCGAGCCTTTAAAAAGAATCACACCTACGCACAACTCGCACCGAGTTAAACAGTAAAAAAAAAAACAACAATAACATTAAGAACCGAATCACCGAGTCTGCAGTACCACGATGGAGTCATTTTCGGAAATAACAGAAGAACAAAAGAAGCTTGGGGAAGCCATGTGCCGGGCCCTCTCAAATATGAAGAAAGACAGCAGTGGGAGGAAACTATATAGAGAAGAGACTAGCGGAATTTGACAGTTCCTGGGGAAAATTCCAAGAAAACCACGCCTATCTGGAAGGAATGAACAGACCGTCGGAGCCGTATTTCACGCAGAATTTCTACAATCAAGCAAAGGCTATATACGATGAAGCCAAGGAACTACTGAGGGAGTATCAACAAAAACTGAGCAAGCAGCTGGTCGAGACCGCAGCAAACACCTCAGGAGCAAACTTCAACTTAAAATTAAACGACGACATGGAGGAGAAGTCACTGCGTCTCAAGAAGCAGAGGGTCAAAATGAACAACATTAGGAGACTACTTGCTGAGGTAGCAGAGAGAGGCCAAGCGAAAACCAAGACGTACTGCGAATTTAAAATCAAGCAGTTAACAACGCAATGGGGCGCTATACAAGAATTGCACGAAGAAATCATGACGTTTACCGAAGAGGAAGAGCTGTCGCATAAGTACTTCAAGGAAGAACAATATGAAACTCTTGAAGAAGCTTACCAAGAAACCATGATAGAACTACAAGATGTGATAGAAGAAAAAAGTCAGAGAGAGGATGAGGCAAAGACGAAACTACCACAAATAAAAATTCCTAACTTTGACGGTGACTATAAGGCCTGGAAATATTTTGAAAATATATTCTGTAGACTAATCCACAACAACAAACGTTTAGGGAATGCTGAGAAAATGCATTACTTGCAAACGTCACTAAGTGGTGAGGCGCACAAACTTATCCAACACCTGGCAAGCAGCGAATCCAGTTATGAAGCAGCTTGGAGCCTAGTAACAAGCAGATTTAATAATAAACGGAAAATATTCTCCACATTTTCCGATGCAATTCTGGATCAACCAACGTTAATCATCGATTCTGCTAAAGCAATAAAACAATTGCATGACCAAATAAAAGAATGCCTACATGGAATCAACAACCTACAACTAGAAACTCCACCCTGGGAACCCTTTATTGCACATATTATACGAAGAAAGATGGATCCAGAGACCTATAAAGCGTACGAGCAATCATTGAGCGATCCACGAGAGATACCGCAATTAGAAGACATACTGAAGTTCTTGGAAACTAGATTCCAAGCACTAGAAGTAATTGCAGAGCCTAGGAAGAAAACTGAAAGCAGCCGCACCATAAACCATGGACAATCACGAAATAACTACCAAATAAAGAATTATTACACTAGTACCACAAAGTGCCGATACTGTAATGGACAGCACAGTATATACGTATGTAAAAAATTCAGAGTACTAAAATTAGCAGAGAAGCTCAACTTCGTCCGGCAGAGTAAAACATGTCCCAACTGTTTGAACCATGGAGCGAACGACCCCTGCCACAGTCAAAGCCGATGCAACGTCTGTAAGCAGCAACACCATACACTAATTCACCAAGAGGCAAAAAATCCAACAGCAAAACAAGAAGATGTACCGAGAGTAATGTCATCACACATTGCTACATCTCAACGCACAATTGAATCACACGTTGCAAGGAAATCTTGCAATGTAATACTGGCAACAGCACTAGTACGAGCCAAGACCGTAAGAAACACCTATGAGTATCTGAGAGCATTGGTAGATCCCGGATCCCAAGTCACCTTCATAACCGAAAATTCGGCGCAAGCACTAGGAGTTCCAAGAATGAAAATATATTCAGAGATTTCAGGAATACACGAGAGCAACGCTGGGACATCTCACAGCAAAATTCTAGTGGAACTCATTCCGAGATTTCCATCCAACTTTAAACTGCAGTGTGAAGCTCTAATACTTCCATCGCTGACGAGCGACCAACCACAAAAATATATCGATAGCGAAGATCTTACCAGTTGGAGTAATCTCATTCTTGCAGACCCTACATACGATACCCCGGGACCAGTCGACATGATATTGGGCGCAGACATATTTGGTGACATCCTAATGAACAGAATTAGAAAAAAGAAATGTGGAACGTCAGCTCAAAAAACTGAATTTGGCTGGATATTGTCTGGACCAATCGAACAGAAAGAAGTAACCAGGAAAATCACATCCATGATTTCACGGGTAGATATCGACTCACAGCTTCGAAAGTTTTGGGAAATGGAAGAAACAGTAATGAGTCCACCTATGTCAGAGGAAAACAGAACGTGTGAAGAACAATTTGATCGAACAGTTAAACGAAATCCCAATGGCACGTACACAGTACAAATTCCGTTCAAGCAGACAGAGGGGTTAGGAGAATCAAAACCAGTTGCAATAGCACGACTATATCAAATGGAAAAGCGGTTCTCAAAAAGCAACACTTTGCGGGATGAATACAACAAATTTATGGAAGAATACTTACAACTGGGACATATGGTACTCATTGATCCCAAAGAACTTCAGTGCAATACTCGTAACATATACTACATGCCTCATCAAGCAGTCATCAAAGAAGAAAGCACGACTACCAAACTAAGAGTAGTTTTCGACGCCTCTACCAAAACAAGCACCAAGCTAAGCTTAAACGATTTAATGCACTGTGGCCCCAGACTACAACACGACCTACAGGACATTCTACTAAGATGGAGAAAGCATCAATATGTATTTAGTGCCGACATTGAGAAGATGTACAGGCAAATAAGGGTCTCACAGGAACATCAAGACTACCAACGAATTGTATGGCGATTTTCAACAAGAGATAGCATTCAAGAATTTAAACTCACAACCGTGACATACGGAACAAAATCAGCACCTTACCTAGCTATAAAAACATTGCAAAAATTAGCACGCGATGAAGAATAAAATCATCCAGAAGCAGCAAAAATAATTCTCAATGATTTTTACGTGGACGACATGATGTCTGGAACGTCTTCAATTCAGGAAGCAAAGTGGTTACAACGTGAGCTGATCCAAACGCTAAAAGAAGGAGGGTTCAACCTTAGAAAATGGAGAAGCAACCACAGTGAACTAATTGATAATCTACCAACAGAACTTAGGGATCAAGGCTCCATTGAAATAAAAGATGACGAGGCTGTAAAATCCTTGGGTATATACTGGACACCAGCAGCAGACAAATTCCACTTTAGGGTAAAATTGAATGCAACACCAGAAGTAGGTACCTACTAAACGGACAATCTTATCAGAAATTGCTAGACTATTTGATCCACTCGGGTGGTTGGCACCCATAACAGTGAGAGCCAAAATGTTAATTCAAGAATTATGGGCAAAAGGATACAACTGGGATCAAACACTGGAAGAAGAGCTAGCTGCTCGATGGATGAACATCAGGAATGAACTACGAAAACTTGAAGAAATTAACATACCACGTTGGATACAGTATACACCCGCATGCAAAACAGTTGAACTACATGGATTCTGCGATGCATCCGAAAAAGCTTATGGAGCAACCGTATACAGTAAAACTACGTCAGAATCGGAGCAAGTACATATAACACTACTTGTAGCGAAGACTAAGGTAGCACCACTAAATAAAACCACATTACCAAGATTAGAACTTTGCGGAGCAGTCTTATTATCTAAACTACTACGTCGAACAAAACAAGCATTGGATATTAAGAATGTAAAGGAATACGCCTGGACAGATTCGATGATAACATTAGCATGGATCCATGGAAAATCAGATAAATGGGAAACCTTCATTTCAAACCGAGTGTCAGAAATTCACAGAAATCTGGAGTCTACAAGTTGGCGTCACGTGCGTTCCGAAGACAACCCTGCTGATCTAGCGTCGAGAGGAGCCACTCCGCAGTACCTAAAGAATGCAGAGCTTTGGTGGAATGGTCCATCGTGGCTAAAGATGACTGAAGATAAATGGCCAACACAAAAAATTAACACAAATACTACAAGAGGAGGTAATTTAAATAAGGTAGTAGCGGTCCATGTAACTCAAAATGATGAAGGCTTCGAGCTACTTAGTCGTTTTTCATCGTTTAAGAAACTTACACGTGTGCTGGCTTACTGCAAAAGATTCATTGCGAAATGCAGGAAGGAGATAATAAACAGCACAGATTTATCAGTAAAGGAATTAGATAAAGCGCATCAACAACTTCTACAGATGACACAAAAAACGGAGTTCGCTGCAGAATTAAAACAGCTGGAAGCAAAGAAACCACTTAACACAAAAAGTTCAATTCTTTCCTTAAATCCATTTTTGGACGAAAATGGCGTACTAAGAGTGGGTGGAAGAATCCAAAATTCTCGTATTCCGTATAATGAAAAACATCCCGTCATAATACCTCACAAACACCACATAGCTAAACTATTGATACTTGAAGCTCATGCAGCGACACTACATGGAGGAAATGAAGTCACACATGCTTTTATTAGAAGAAGATACTTCATAATCAATGGGAAAAGCAAAATACGACAAGTATTGAACAAATGCATTACTTGCTGCAGGCACAAGGGACAAACAGTGACACAAATTATGGGTGAACTCCCAGCTCCACGAGTAACACCAGCGAAACCGTTTTCGCACACCGGACTAGATTATGCAGGGCCTATTCAGATAAGAATGTCCAAAGGAAGAGGAAACAAATCCCACAAGGGCTACATAGCAGTCTTTGTATGTCTAGCTACAAAGGCCATTCACATCGAAGCGGTAACAGACATGACCTCGGAGGCATTCGTAGCAGCATTTAGAAGATTCACATCAAGAAGGGGCCTTGTTTCAAACATGTACAGTGATAATGGAACAACGTTCGTAGGAGCACAAAAAATACTGGATAAGGATCTTCGCCATGCCATCAGAAACTTAACCACAGTAGTGGGAAGCCTGGCGACCGAAGGTGCACAATGGCATTTTATTCCGCCGGCAGCTCCTCACTTCGGAGGAATTTGGGAGGCTGGAGTCAAATCCATCAAATCCCACTTGAAAAAGGTAATAGGCTGCACTACGCTAACATTCGAGGAAATGTCGACGCTACTGTGCCAAATCGAAGCCTGTTTAAATTCACGCCCATTATACCCACTACCGAGCAACCCTAGTTCGATCCTTACTCTAACACCTGGACATTTCTTGGTTGGGCAAGAATTAGCAGGACTACCAGAACCAACCATAGACAACAACATTACCACATTGAGCCGCTGGAAACAAGTACAGAAGATGACGCAAGACTTCTGGAAGGTGTGGCAAAGTGAATATCTATCACGACTCCAACAAAGAACAAAATGGAAATCAGGAGCAAGGGTGATCGAAGTTGGGCAAATTGTTCTCGTAAAAGATGAAAACTGCGCTCCAACGAGATGGCCACTAGCCCGAATAATCGAGACACATCCAGGCAAAGATGGAGTTGTACGAGTGGTAACTCTACGGGTCAAAGAAAACTCCACAATAAAGCGTCCAGTAACAAAAATATGTGTGTTACCTGTTGAAGATGACAACTTGACGAATGCAGAGCATACTACATCAACAGAGCTGAAAACGTGTGCTGGTACACATGTCACTGTAACAAGTAATCATCAAACTGGCACAGAGAGTCACCTGCATGCGGACAAGAAGACGGCACATAAATCAGCAACTACCTGGAACATGGCTAAATTGGTTTTAACTACACTCGTTATATTAAGCTCGATCCAACCGGGACATACACACTACACAATAAAATACCCACAACCTGGGCTGTTTATCGAACAAATCGGACACGCCAAACTAAAGAGAGGTACTATCAAGGTCGAGGTACTCATCCCAATCAACACAACAGCAGACACTAGTAGAGTAAATAATATAATAACCAAGATGGAACAAACCTGCAGTGAGGCAAAACGGTTTGAAGACAACACGCATTGCCGCACTCTACTTGAACATTTATTAGAACGAAAATCAACAATCTTAAATGAAATTGAAGCAATAAACCAAAGGCGGAAGCGGAGAAATAAAAGAGGGCTTGTTGGACATCTATTGCAAGCCATCTTTGGAGTAAACGATGAGGTTTACACTGACATTGAACACCTTCAGCATAATCAAGATATGTTGAGACAAGCGGCTAATCATCAAGCAAATATATTGGTATCTACAATGACAAGGATAAATGACACAGAAGTCCGCATGGGTAGACAGTTCGATCTGGTCACAAACAAACTGAACAGAGTAATCTCCGAGGTAAACAAGATTGAAGGATGGTATGACAAGATTGACAGTAATATGGTCAGCACACAAATACTAGCAGCGTACCAGATTGCCAAAGATATTTTGGAAGACCTAAAACAGCACTACATAAAAATTCTACAAGCAGGTTATGGTAAAGGAAACATTATGGACTTCATAACTCCAAGCAAATTGGCAGAAATAACAGATCAAGCAGCAAGCAAAATGCCATCTAATCTAAGAATCATTCCAGAACCAGGGAATGATATGGAAATATACATAGCCGATTCAGATGTTAAGGTTTTTGGATTTCTGCATATAACGGATGCCGATACCTTTAATATGATTAAAGCAACCCCAATTCCTCAGCGCATAAATAACAATACATATGTCACGCCACAAATATCACCAGCAATCCTGGCGATAGAGTACAATAATCAAAAATATTTCGAAATCACCGAAGAAGAAATGAGAAATTGCGTATCTTTAGAAAAATACTCCAAATTGTGCACACCCGCAGTTGTTAGTGACTTAGTGAAAAATCCAAATTGTATCATCGATGAAATATACCAACGACACAATAGGCAAGAGTGCCCATTAAAGCAACTGAAAATCCACTCCGTCATATGGAAACATCTTTTTTTGGCGAACACCTGGTTATTTATCGCAGATCCACCAACAACGGCCGCAATTAAATGTAACGGACAACGGGAAGATGTTACTCTGCATGGCGTCGGAATTCTGCAGACAACTCAGGACTGTGTGATTGAAACAACGAAGAATATACTTTTCTCTGAAGTTCGTAACAAAGTCATTATTCAATCAACATTTCTAAAGCCAATGAATTTCAACATAACTGGGATATTCAACCCTACCGGGTTAGATAGCAAACCAGTAATGTTAGACCCGATACTAAAAACATCCGACACATTCAGCAGCATCATCCACGATCCAACTGGCTTACAAGTTCAGTCATCAACATGGAAAACTATCGGACACCATACCGCCACAACAGCAGGATCTGTCCTACTCACCATAGCGATCATCGCAGGTATATGGAAATGTCGACCGACCCGTTGGAGTCTGAAACAACACCATGTAACCACTGGCGATCTACCAGAGAGTATTCACAGCTCATCCGGCATACAACAATCGACAGAACATCTAGGACCTAACCCAGCCCCGCGATCCACGACCTCGGCTGGGCAAAATGTTTGCACAGCAAACAAAACGATAAGTATGCCACACGCGTCCGAGTCATTCATGTTGATGACTCAATAATAAAATATAATTACGATCACCGAGTCAATAACTTATTGATTAATGTTGCTCCAATTAATAATATAAAAAAAAAATGATTATGTTGCACAAATGTTAACATATAAATTAAGCTCTGGAAAATTAAAAATTCAGTTGAGAACAAACAGCAACTCAAAGTGTTTTCTTTAACCAACATAAAAACTGCTACTAAATTGATTAGGTTGTGCAGTCCTAATCACCCCGTACACATAACAGTCCAGCTCATACCAGTGAGCTATACACGAATTTATGATCAAAACTTATAAATTCAAAATGGCGGACGAATTTTTCCAATTGTATTCCGATTCCAATGAAAGTGAATATCTAGGGGTTTTTAAGGTTGCAAATAACGAATTTATGATCAAAACTTATAAATTCAAAATGGCCCCGCCAATATGGCCGACGAATTTTTCCAATTGTATTCCGATTGCAATGAAAATCGGTATCTGGGGCTTTTAGGGCAAACAACGAATTTATGATCAAAGCTTATAAATTCAAAATTGCGGGTCCAATATGACGCACGAATTTTCCCAAGCCACATTCTGAAATGTAGTAAATTTCTAAAATTCCCTCTAACCCGTATAGAAACAGTAAAAACGGTAGAAAGAGTCGAAGTTTGCAAATTTGTGCGCCCCTACATTGTCATCACGAGGTTAAACGATGTCATCTATCGCTTCCAAAAAGTTCGATCGGAAAAAACGGGACCTGGAGGAAGCTGTGTTCGGGACGAATACTGAGTAAGAAGGGAGCAGTGTAACGACTAACCGAAAAGAGAAAGTTAAAATTCCAATTCACCGAGAAGTTATATGTTTAGATGCATCTACTTGAATACATAACGCTGTTCTAATTGAATCACCGATAAGATTGGGAAGAGGCAATTTTTTCCAGATTTATTGTTTTTTCATTATACTTTTTTTCCTACCGCGTACAACGCACACATAATTTTTTTTCCGATAGGTGGTGCTCAACCTCGAATTTTAATAAATTTGAAGCATATTTTTTATAGGTAACTCTAAATTCTTTTATGTACCCATAACCATGCTTCATTATAACCATTTCCTATCCCGGAGTATGCCCACATAATTTTTTTTTATTAAAAGGCGTTGCAACGCACGCGGGTTTTTGCTAGTACATAATAAATATTAAATTCTAAAGTGTTATATTTTTCGAAAATTTTCTTATGAGGGTTATTTAGAGCAAATAACTGTCATAAAAATTATTTTATTTTAAATAACATCGCCTTTCCATATATTGCTCCCTTTCTAACAGTTCTGTTAAGGAGAGTATAGCTCTTATAGCACCTTTGCAAAGAGAGCTATGGTATTTTTATAATACCCAGGACACACAGCGCTCTTAATGTACATTTACCTAATCAACATTAGACCCTTAATGTACATTAAAAAATAAGGTGACAGACACTATTTGCATGACATTAAAGTTCTTTGATGAACATATGTTTTTTGACAGCGACAATTTAAAAAATGAACAACAAAATACGGAAAGCCTATTTAAAACATTTTATTTTAAAATGTTCCGCGCTAACTTATAACCTTTTTTTTATCCATTTTCGCAGTTTATAGAATGTTTAACCTCGTAGAATGTTTAACCTCATCGATCGTTTACGTCAAAATAACTGCGTGGTGCATGGTGCACCATCTATGAGAAAATGTAAAACTAAGAGAACCGCTGTAACGAACTTGATTAACTCGTTAATCATCAAAATATTTTGATGATAAAGACTTGATGTTAATCATCAAAAAATTGGGAATTAACTAACAATTCAGGGTGACACACATTCCAGTTAACGATGATTAGCGTAAATTAATAATTTAAGAGCGCTGTCTGTCCTGGGTATAAGACTAAAATAACTCTCATAATTGTGCCATTTAATTCTGACAACGCACTCATAAAGCACTTGTAGTGTTTTACAAGTGTAAGTTATAAGAGTGGTACTCTCTTAAAAAGTCGAATATCCTCTCATAAGACACTAAAGCCTGAACTACATTGAAAAGCAGTGCAGTGCAGCACTGCGAAGTGAAATTTAAACTTCTTGTAACTGAACGTGGCAACTCACATTAACTTCACTGCCTTGCACTGCACTGCACTGCGCTGCCTTGTCTTAGGCTAATTTCTAAAAAACTGCTTCGCACTGCATGCCAATTTCTAAAAAACATCATATGAAGTTGTCATTGCCATTGTTGTCAAAATGGATGAGTAAAAATTGATGGAATTAGTGAGAAATAAGGACTTTCTAGACAAAAAAGGTCACAGGAACTACAAAAAAAATTACAAAAGACTATATAGGAATAGCCAATGTCAAAATACTGCTTATTCAATGTGTCTTACCACGCGTTCTCTAATAAACTACTGCAACATACTGCGCAGTGCTGCACTGCACTGCTTTTCAATGTAGTTCAGGCTTAAGTAGAGTCTTAAGCCGCGTCTCCACCAACCGAACATGTTCGCCGAACAGTGTTCGCGAACATAAAAACGGACAAACATTCCACATTTGGTTTCCAAACATGTTCGGCGAACATTTTCAATAGCTCAATAGCGGCGAACAAATCAATGTTCGCTACAACACCGAACAATGTTCGGCGGACATCACCAATGTCTGTCGAACGCTGTTCGGCGAACATGTTCGGTTGGTGGAGACGCGGCTTTATGAGACGAGGTTTGTTACTTGGGAGTGGTGTAGTTAGCTTTTTTTATGTGAAAGAGTAGAGTCTCAGGAGAGGACTTTATACTGTTGACAATGTATTTTTCTTCGTATAGAGCGTGCTATGTCGAATAGCAGCTCTAGTCGGGGAGGAAGGAACTCCCACAACTTTCCCGCGATTTTTTTAGTCCACCTACTCCCAACCATTACTATCGCGTCTTTGATATCGGGGCATCGAGAAACAACTCGCTGGAGTGTTATTCGTCCTGAAACGAGCTGAATCTCATCAACCAACCGATGACATGCGCTTTGGTGGAGTGGGAAAGTAATGTAAAGAGGGAAGAAAAAAGAAGGAAAGTTGTGTAGATAGGAAAGTGAAAAAGGCGAAGGACCGTGGGGCTGGTCGGTATTCGAACCCGGGAACTCTTGGATAGTAGCCAGACGCTTTACACCCTAGTTCTCGATGCCCCGATGACAGAGTCGTGAAATGGTTGTGAGTAGGTGGAATAAAATATCGCGGTAGGTTGTGGCAGTTCTTCCTTCTCTTCTCGCTCTCTTCTCTCTATCTTCCGGCTAGAACTGCTGTTCGACATTCTATACGAAAAACTAAGCCTCTAGTCTGTCATATACAAAAAAAGGCAAGACAAAAGGTTGTTTACGCAGACCTGCTCAATTGAGTAGAAAACTGGAGAGTATCCAGTGATCACTCCTTCTCTGACCACAGAGTCATTCTTTTTAATGTTAATATGTGCGCAACTGTGAAGAAGGCCTCTGGATACCGGAATGTCCGAAACACAGATTGGGCCGTATATAAACAAGTAGTGGAAAGATCTCTTTCCGAGGATGTTCAAACTCATTTTTGCAACGCTGAAGATCTCGAACATCAGGTAAGAGAAATAGGTTTTTCAGAGACCGCAACACTTTGAAAGGTTCTCTTTAAAAGCTCAATGGGTCAAGAATTACTGCAACAAGCAGACGGTATATGGACCACAAGCAGCCAGGAGTCATTGAAACTCCTGCTCTATACCCACTTACCAGGTTCTATATCTCTTGCTGCATCCGCAGAAACAGTTCAGGAAGCTCAATTAGTGAATATAATTTAGGTATTATTGACAGACTGATAAACAAGGATTTTCTCCTATAGGCCATAGAAGGCTTTAAGCCTTATAAAATCCCGGGACCGAATTTGTACTATTGAAATTCAGAACGTGCATGGAGTATTTCCCAGAAATTCGCAGGCAAAATGGATATATTGAAGAGGAAAATTCTCCGAACGATATACGGCCCAATCAATGAAGACAATGCATGGAGAATATGCTACAATCAGGAATTATACGATCTATATAAAGAGTGTAAACTCTCGCTCGACATATGTTAAGCTACTGCGTTTAGGTTGGGCCGATCATTTCCAAAGAATGAATGGATGACTCAATGATACAAAAAAAGCCATGGGCGGGCAATTGCGCAAGTACTATCGGTCTGTTCCTCTTCTAATAATGGTGCAACGGCTGCTAATATCGTAGTTTTAAGTATAAGCACGGCTTGATTTTTCTAATCGACTTAATTCCACATGTGGGAAAAGTTGAATTCAGTTTCTTATTCCGTCTTCAAATCAAAAACCAAATACTTTAATCCGATTGAAATATTATATTAATACTAATCATTTTGTTCCAATTTTTTGATAAAAAATAAAATGATATTCCTAAAATTAGTCTTCAGCTTCTCTGGCTTCTCCGCCAGTATGAGTAAAAATCTTATTCAAATCATAATCTTCTCTATATCGTCCTACAATTTTCATAAAAATCTGCCTAAAACTCCGATCTAGCATCTTTGTTACGTAGTCATCAACTGCCTCTACAATGAACGGTAGCATGCAGATTGCCAGTAGCGATGGTATTAGAGTTCGAACGCAAATAACCGTGCCAACAATCGTTGCTACTCTGTGGATAGACGAGAGATTAATAATAATTAGTTTAGTAGTAGTAGTAGTGGTAGTATATTGCTTCAAACCGATTAGCTAAAAATCCTGGTATAATAATTGTTGCGAATAGATGAAATAGAATAACGTCCAATGCTTTAATAACTGCTATGTCCACCAGCTCCTCTGACTATGAAAATAAGGTTTTTTCGCAAGTTTTAAATGTTTCACAAAATAGAAGATTGTTTACCTCGTATACACCGCGTATTGATGTTATCACATCCAGAGCTATATATAATCTAGTAACGAATTGCAGAAAATGTACAAGAATGATTGGAACTACTACTTTGATGGCTGCTCCAACTGCACCTGCATATCCTTAAGCACGAAAATCACACATTTTAGTAACAGAATCCTTCTTTGTGCCCTTAACACAACCACACTTACCCACCCTTCGAAGATGTTCGCAAGTTCGATACTCGTCTGGGTCCATGTTTTTACGCAGCTGGTTCAGATAGGCATAACGAGATAATTTATAAATCCGATACTATATAATTTTGCAAATCTGCAGGGGAAATTTTTTATTTTGAAGAATGCCTAAATTTGTAGATATTTCAACGGTTCACTATGGATTTTGTATAATTGTTACCAATTTTGAAGTATGAAGTCATGACACGTTTAGTTTACTTAGATGGCGGTTATATTGTGTACTATACAGTGGAAACATTGCACTACTTTCTTCTTTTTCCTTCTTCTTACTTGATTTGGGTCCTTTGCTCTGGCCTCGTTAAGAGCTGTTTCACAAGAAGAAACCGCTTGAAGTTGCCCGACTCAAGCGTGGGCCTCTAATGTCCGGTATATTATCATCATAATATACTATCTTATATTGCATCGTGAATAGATTATGTTGTTGTTATTTCTGTTTCTGAAACCTTTGACGTAACACCAATAATTACAGAATGTCCTCGCTAAAGATCATCATCTAGATTTCCATTCATCCTTCAGATTAGCCATGCGCTCTGTTCTAATGTCGGCTCTGTACTTAGGTTGCTATGAAAAGCCTAAAGTTAAATGACGACAGAGGAAGGAACCGCTTAGAGTTGACTAGTCAAGGCGCGGACCTCCAGCGTTCGGTATCTCTTTCAGCAGCTGGTTGGTGCCCCAAAAGCCAGTTCTGGATCTATGAATGCATTGTCAGAGCCTTAGTTAGCCACGCCAACGGCCGCTTCATTTCCTTTGAAGCTCAGTGACGCTGGATCCAGACAAGGAACAGAGATTGATAACGCTCAGCTGACCAAAGAGCACGTTGGCAGACCTAAACAAAATAATGACTTGACCCTAAGTGACGATTATTAGAAAAGATAAAGATCCGTTTTCTTTTCGTAGGGTCTTCTTAAGTTCTCATAAGTGCATGCCATTATAGCGTAAACCTTTGCTTGAAAGACAAAGGTCCAAGCCCCTTAGTCTGGTCAATTTATCTGCTTTCTCGTTACTTTCGATCTTATTGTGACTCATTGCTCACTTAAGGGTGATCGTGTACCTCTTGGGACAAGGGAAAAGGATCATTCTGACAGATATCGGTTGTAGGACAAGCATATTACCCTAGCTTTGCGTTGGTCTAAACGTATTGCTAGGTAGGGTTTTAAGATTGCTACCAGTTTCGGCTGAATATCACTGTCATAACTAGAGGGGCGATCGTTTTTTGAGGGGGTTAACCGAGTTAAAATAAAAAATGGCCTTACAAAGAGCGAACACCGACCGCTTGGATTTTTAAGGAACATACGATGGCCGCAGAGTTTTTAACCATTTGTAATGGATGCACATACGGCCCTAGGACGTCCAAAATTGGCTAAAAGATTTAAATGGACGAGAACTGGACCATACACCCTGGCATACAACGGGCATATAGAGGCCAAGTGCATAACATTTTCGTTATGTACAATCGGCTTTGGATTATCATACTTAAAGACTACCGATGCACAAGACTAGCTCGCCAGTCATCGGTTTGTTGTACGTGAAATGTGTGCTGCGTAACGCAAACAAAACAATCAAAAAAGAGGAATAACTCATCGTTGTGTGTGTTGTGCACGGCCGTACAGTCCTGTAAACAACCTTCTGATGCCCGGCATACGCCCGAGGACCATGTTTTAATCACGGCCGGTGTTCGCCCGTTGTGAGGCCATTTTTTTAGATATTTTTTTAAAAGCATATACTCACCCACAACTAGCACGCATAGCAAACAAATGCTTATCCACACCTCTGTTCCACAATGATTGAATGTTCCATGAATATATTTGTAATTGAATCGACCATTCCAAACGCGAGTGGCATTGTACCAACTGAGTACTAACCATGTCCAATGCTGCTTAACCTACGCAATCGAACTTGAACTGATCTATTGGGTATGCTGCTAATGGTACCCTTTATGGCCACCGAGATAATTGCCCATTTTCTTCGTCCTATATAATTTCTTAGCTCCAGTTTTGCTTTAGTCCAGAAAAAGTGTGAACGTAGCGTGTTTCATTTGGATTATTCCTTGCGCATTTTATTGGTTCGTACCTGTAGTGGACTGCATTTGGAAAAGCGGAATTTTTACTCAGGCGTACCGTGTCTATTTTGAGTGGCATATAGGCGTTTTGACGCTGCTGGGATACTATAAGCTGATTTGCAACCGGAATACTGGGCTTAAGTAAGCGACCGTCCATTTGCGCGTATCAACTTAAATCTTGGATCAAAAAGTGTTGCTTAGACTTCGTCTTTTTAGAGCCCTTGTTATAATATCCAAGGATGTTTTGTCTAAGAGGCTCTCAATATCGAGGAACGCCGTCAGCGCCGACCTATATGAACCTGTATACTGCGCAAAAATGAACCGAATAATTCGGCCAAATGTTCGGATCAGTACATTTTTGACCGAATATTCGTATTCGGTCGAACCCATATTCGGCGGATCTCTAGTCTAAACATTCGAACCTTTAATTTTTAACACATTCATGTGACTAGACGAGATGTTATGAGTTCGACAGGCAAGTCACACAACGAGCCTTGAAATGGCAATTAGACAGCAAGGTGGTACCTAAAAACAGTAAAAAGTTTCTTGAAAATTTAACTTATGATAACAGCTTGGCCTTGTGCTACTTTTTCATGTTTCCCAAACTCGAATTATTATCATTTCTTGAAAAAGTAAGTCTATTGGTAGCCATAAAACAAAATTCGACAGAAGGTCATTTTAGAAACTGTCTATAACAAGGGTTTCTACCACTGTATTTTTCATTGGCATAGGTCTATCGATAGCATAAATTTGGATTATTGAACCAATGTCCTTGAAATTTATTGCATAATTTCCGATATTTATTAGCTGGGGTGCGTATTTCAACGTAGACTGAATGTTCATTAACGTCGCTCGCTGGTCATTACGACAACAAACATTCAAGTTCTTTCTTACTTCTTTAATTTCTGAAAACGTTCGGTTTTTATAATCAATGTGAGACATAAACGTGAGATCTACACTAAGCGAAATCAATTCATAAGAACAAAAACTCACTTAACTTTTTCCGTTTGATGTTTTAAGGTAATTAAGGATATTAAAAAGGACTCTTAAGGAGTCATTAACTATTACACAAAACAAGTCTAATCACTTCGTATAAGTTTCAATCACTTGGAGGGTTTGAATCAGTCGTTACCAGAACAGAACCAATGATGGTTAAGCTAAGAAATAATAAAGTGAATAAAACCAATTTTCAAAGGTGGAAAGGAGGTAAAAGATACAGTCTATGCAAGTTTAGCAGCAATTTTAATGCAGCGATTATTTTATTGCAGCGAAACATTCTTCTGTGAACAGCATAAACCCACCGAGGCTGCAATCAATCCAATCGGTATTTGGTGAAACAACAAGGGAATTTTGCCTTAACACAACCCTTCACGGGCTCCGATATGTTGGTGAAAAGAATTTGAATAAATTCGAAAGGTAGTTAGTAGTGGTGTGTGTTCTTACTAGCGAGCATCTATATAAAGTGAGAATTTTTTAGGGTGTTTTTTGGAATAGCATTTGTAGTTGCGTTTATTTGTGCAATTCAGTTCATACATAATGTTTATGTTAAGTGGTCGTCAACACCAGTTATTGTCGGAATAAGTGCAGTTCCGGTGTACGTGGATCATATACCCTTCCCAGCTGTGACTATATGCAACATGAATCAAGCGCTGAGAAGCAAAGTTTCGAAAATCGACAGGTGCGTAGGAATCAAAAACTTGAAATTGTATAAAAAAATATTGATTGAATGGTATTTATTAAATAGGGAAATTGAGCTCAAACACAAAAATTATTATTATTATTACAAAAGGTAAGAAGGTACAACCGAGAAAGTTAAACGCACAGGACTATAGATTCAAATAATTAAATTGAGTTAGTGATGCAGGGGCGGATCCAGAAACAATTCTTGGGGGAGGGCGAAGGGGTGGTTTATGAAATTTTACTTAAAATCTGGGGAAGATATTATCTGAAATAGTACTTAGTGTACAGTTAAAAATTATAGTAAAAAAAATTCTTCCTAAGAAAAAAATAATTCCCCGAGTAAAAATAAAAGATGGCCTTGCAACGGACGAACACTGGCCATATTTGAAACAGTCCTAGGACATGTGCCGGGCATCAGAAGGATGTTTGTCGGACTGTACGGCCGTATATTTATTGAGAAAGACATCATGAAATCTGGTGCTCATGTCTTCGTATTCGAATATTACAAACATTTTATCAACGCACTGCAATTGAAGGTTTTATTTTTTTTTGATTGGTATTTTCTTATAGAGGAAGAGCCAGCGACATATTTTGGGTTGTCATTTCATTAGTCATGAAAATTTCCACACTGAATCTTATACACCTGCTGAACAATAAAAGCCAATTCTGGCAGCCCCCAGTGGCCGGAATGTAGTACCCTAAAATTACAAAGGGGGTAGGAAATAAAGTTCAATTTTGTTATAGTATTAGTCATGAATTTTCAGGAGATTGTTTTTGATGGTATTCTCTATTTATAAAAATTATTGCCAGAACATTTCCCCTTCACCAAAGTGCCGCCAGAACGCTGTAAATATTCATTTAATAAAACGCTATTTTTGTTATTTCATTATAGTTGAGTCGTCAGAGTCAGACTAAATGTTAACTGACGAAACTTTTTCTAAAAATATAGTTTTTCGTGAGTAGAATATGTTAAAAAAGAGTTTCGGAAAATTGGTTGTACGCTACCCCTAAAAAACCCCCTAAAAACAGAAAATTTCGTTTTTGGCTAATATCTCTTAAACGGTAAGTCCTATCCTAAAATATTGTTTACAAAGTTTGTAGATCATGCAATTATCTACAAAAAATGATATTATACATTTTCCCGTGCGAATCGCCGTTCATGAGATATCGCCGTTTTAAAGATTTAAAATACTCATCCCCTAATTGACTTGTATAGGTCGCCAGACGTTCAATAAATCCTCTGTTGTACTACGTGGCTAATATTTTCAGGGGTGATTCCAGGATGGTTTTGGAGAGAAAAATTGTTCTACAGAGGGGGAATTAAAAAGTGTGATCTAAATCCCAAAATTCTTCGGTTTTTCAGAAAAATTCCAATATTTTAGCATTTTGGTCATATTTTGAACCTACATAACTTGTGAACGGAGTCACTCAAGTTCCTTTTCTAAATATCATATAAAATAATACACATTTACCTAAAAGATGAACCTAATTACATTCATCATTGCGCTCCTTTAATCCCTCATGGGACATAGGGCGGAAACAGTTGCCCTCCAGCGGACTCTGTTTTGCGCGACAGCTCTCAGCTCCGACCAGGATCTCGCAGTTGTTGCGGCTTCTGCTAGTAGGGTTCTCCTCCACGTTGTTCTAGGTCTTCCGACTCGACGGGATCCTTGCGGATTCCAGTCGAGGGCCTGTTTGGCTAGATTTTCGTTTTGGCGTCGCAAGGTGTGGCCAATCCAATTCCATTTCCTTCGTCTTATTTGGTCGTCTATCCTTTCTTGGCCGGCACGGCGCCATAGTTCTTCGTTTGAAATTCTATCCTGCCAGCGGATTTTTAGGATTCGACGCAGGCATCTGTTGATGAAGACTTGTAGGCGCCCTGTGATGAATTGGGTGACTTTCCATGTTTCGCAACCGTATAAAAGTACTGCCTTAACGTTGGAGTTGAACAGCCGCAATTTGGTGTTAGTTGAGATCTCCGTTGATCTCCATATGCGGAACAGGCATGCATATGCGCCTCGTGCTTTATTTATTCTGGAACTGACATCTTCTTCTGCACCACCATTTTCGGTAATAATACTACCGAGGTAGCAGAATTTATCGACCAGTTCCACGTCACGGTTATTCAGCGCAGTCCGTTCAATGGTGTTTGCATTTATCCGCATTACATTGCTCTGCGATAATTCGTCTAGGAGTTATTCAACTTTAAGTAAATATTAAAAAAATACATTTTTTTCTTTCGTAAACACCCTGTATCGTAGTGGATAGTGGGGATAGCCCCCTCTGTAGAACAATTTTTCTCTCCAAAACCATCCTGGAATCACCCCTGAAAATATTAGCCACGTAGTGCAACAAAGGATTTATTGAACGTCTGGCGACCTATACAAGTTGCGAATTAGGGGATGAGTATTTTAAATCTTTAAAACGGCGATATCTCATGAACGGCGATTCGCACGGGAAAATGTATAATATCATTTTTTGTAGATAATTGCATGATCTACAAACTTTGTAAACAATATTTTAGGATAGGACTTACCGTTTAAGAGATATTAGCCAAAAACGAAATTTTCTGTTTTTAGGGGGTTTTTTAGGGGTAGCGTACAACCAATTTTCCGAAACTCTTTTTTAACATATTCTACTCACGAAAAACTATATTTTTAGAAAAAGTTTCGTCAGTTAACATTTAGTCTGACTCTGACGACTCAACTATAATGAAATAACAAAAATAGCGTTTTATTAAATGAATATTTACAGCGTTCTGGCGGCACTTTGGTGAAGGGGAAATGTTCTGGCAATAATTTTTATAAATAGAGAATACCATCAAAAACAATCTCCTGAAAATTCATGACTAATCCTATAACAAAATTGAACTTTATTTCCTACCCCCTTTGTAATTTTAGGGTACTACATTCCGGCCACTGGGGGCTGCCAGAATTGGCTTTTATTGTTCAGCAGGTGTATAAGATTCAGTGTGGAAATTTTCATGACTAATGAAATGACAACCCAAAATATGTCGCTGGCTCTTCCTCTATTATAAATGTTTTAACATTTTTCGTCTCATAAGAGCATTTATATAAGAAGGGATATACTTGAAGTCTTGTAAGAACTTTCTTATAAGTGTCATGACACTCATAAGGACATTTTTTGACAGTTAAAGCCTTTGAGAGTAAAGCTTTAATAAAAAAGACACAATAAGAATAGAGGTTTTCTTGCACTCAATATAAGAGTATAAACATTATCTCATTATGAGAATGAAAGGCTTAGTAACTCTAGTAGACTTACAGTATTGTGCAAAACATTTGCAACTAACTTACTCGCTATGCTTTTCGGTAGGAAACACATCATGAAACAACAGACAGAGTCTTTGTTTTAATGAAATTTTAATCTTTAGTAGTTATTAAAATAAAATTATACACTTTCTTAAAAAATTTAAAGAATAAATTAAGGAGAAAATAAAATAAATTTTGATTTGAACGAAACACCCTGTGCAAAACATTTGCAACTCAAAATTTCCGTTAATCGCCTGTAAAAAAATTACAGTTAAATTGATTCTTTTCTTAGAAAAACTGTACCTACATGTGGCGGTCATGTGTCTATGACCTCACATTTCGAAGACATATTTCGAAGACATCCACCACATGTATAAAAATTCGAAGATTATCCGGAAGAACGGAACAACGTCCCTTTCTGCTGGAGCTTCCACGATGTTCGGACGTTTCGGGTTGGCGCGCAGTAAAAAGTAATTGATAGTTAAGAATTAAATAAACGCTATATATATATACATTTCGGATTAGTTATTTCAATTAAAACTATTAATAAATCCCAAAATCTAGTAGCGGCCGGTTATATCGTAAGTGGTCAGAACCACGAGGCCAGTCTACAATGGTGACCCCGACCATGTGCGAACATAAATTTTAAAAAGAAAAAAACTAAACCAATTAAAACAAAATCAGTCTACAATCAGCCGGAAATAAATAAATAGTAAAAAAAAAATCAAGTGAATCTTTGTTTTTTTACGCGTTAAATAAAATTTTTTTCTCATCAAATGTGCGAAACAATAAAACATGAGGGAATGCAAAATTCCGATTTCATAGATGGTTTTATCATTTTTGTTCTCTCGTGCTTTGTACGTGTTGAATAACAACAAAAAATTTCAATTCAAAATCTTCCAATAAATAAAACAATGCAATAATAAAAAGTGTAAAAATTCAACAGTTACTTGCGTCATCAAGATAGTGACACAAAAAAAACCGCATGTAATAACCATAATCAAGTTAAAAGTTGCGAAATTTAGTGCTTGTGTTTATACGCATACAAAGTGCTAAGCACCACCAGTTCTTAACCTAGACAGAGAATATAAAAAATTTCAAGGTTATGAAGTACATAAATTTCTTTTTCACATAAAAATTACTGTGGAATTTGCTTTCAAAAGAGCCATCGAACTCAGCCGAACATCAATATAAAAAATCAAAAATTTTGAGGACAACTCCATGGATGGTCCAGCTATTGACGACTCTTGATTCCAGCAATAAACAGCCCAGAACTTTAAAGACAAAAACACTAAGGAGGATCCAAAAACAAAAGGGCAAAAGAAAACATATAATAATCAACAAAACCAAACAAAAAACGTATATTTTTCTATTAATTAACAATGTCAAATAAATAAATTAGGCTTAAACTAATATAGAACTTAACTAAAAGATGTTTATTTTTAGGGAATAAATCATAAAAAAGCAAATAAATAACATGAAAAAGGTCGACACATCAGGATTAAAAATAAAAGCAAAACATTGAAAAAAACAAAAAAACAACTAAAATTGATTATACGAATCTCAGTGAGTACAAAAACAATTATTACATTAATAATAAAAGGTTTAATAATAATGCCAAAAAGGGGGCTTTTGAGGTTCCCTGGAAATAAGATTTTCTAACTCATTTCTCTGGTCGACAAAAAAATTAGTAACGCATTGTGAAATCATTGTGCTTCTAGTAATAATTCAATTAACCATTTTAATTTTTTTTTGGTTGAAAATTTTGTTGTTTCAAGTTCATTTCCGTTGTGTGCCTAAGTAGTTAAAAAAAATAAGTATGACAAAACTAATACGATTTTACAGTTATAATAACACAAGTAATCATTTAGCACATTTTTAACAATCGAAATGCAAACGCATTATTTAAGGTAAAACAAAAAAGGTGATGTTCATCTCATCCATTTTCTAGAATATAAACATTTCATTTATTACTCATTGCCAAAAGACAAATAACACGTTTCAATATTGTGGATAATTATTCAAATCGCAATCGCTAAGACACTTGAGCTTACACTTTAACAAACTAACAATATTTGGTCTCCTTATATTTAATAAAGTCTCAACTTATTAATCTACTAAAATTTGAACTTAAGTCGAAAATCAATAACTAAAAATACATCAGCAGCCAATATCAGAGCCATTCCTTTTAAACAAGTAACCATTAAGAAAGCAATTTAAATTTAATCTTTTAGTCGATAAACTTTAATATTGAATAAAATATACACGTCATTGTGGAAATACTTCTCGATTTTAGGGCGATATCATACAATTTAAAACAAACATATTTTAGGGGATAATTTAGATAGTTTATTGTTCTCCAAGCCACCTACTTATTATCCTAGCAAGCTTTTCATTCATTGGATTTTCACACAAATAAAAAGCATCAGCATTCATAAACTACTGAGATAAATAATCAATTATACAACGGTCTCATCCAAGCTAAGTTCCAAAAAGGGTTAAAGGCGGTTTTGAAGAGTACAGGTGCGCCGCTTGCATTTTATATACTATACATATGTATATTAAAAAGTTTTTCTTAACTATTCACAAAAGTTAGTGAATACCAGTACAATTGCGCTACCAATCGTTTTCGCAATACACATTGCAGCACACATCCAAAGCTTTTCGCTACTATTAGTTTTCAATTTCTTTACAAACAATCGAAATGTCGACAGAACATTCGAACGAAACTCGATCAAACCCACAGGAAGTTTTGGAACAACAACAAACACCCGGTACATCAAAGCATAACGTGTTAGAGACAGTTTCCTCAACCATGGCGGCATCCCTAAAAATTCCACCTTTTTGGAACAACCGGCCAGACCTGTGGTTTTTGCAGGTAGAGACACAATTCCGTGTAAAAGGCATAACTGTCTCAAATACAAAATATGACCACCTTGTAGCTTCACTACCACCCGAAACAATGGAAGTGGTAGCTGACATTTTACTCAATCCACCATTGCTAAACAAGTACGAAAATTTGAAATCACATCTCCTAAGTCGAACACAAGACTCGGAAGAACGCAGGTTAGATGCTTTGTTACATAAGGTAGAAATCGGGAACTACAAACCGTCGGAATTATTCCGCCATATGGAATCGCTAGCAGGCACAAATAATTTGGTAAACAGAGAATTATTAAAGAAATTATGGATGAGCAAACTTCCAAGTAACACTCAAACTTGCTTGATAGCCATTGAATCTTCAACGGATCAAGATAAACTTTTCTCTATCGCAGATAGAATCCACGACACTACGTCAACAGCTCAAATATCGTCGTTAAAGCAAGGCCACAATCGCAACCCGACCAATATTTCAAACAACTCACAGGAACAGAGCATAGACAAGTTACGTGAAACCATTTATAGTCTGTCAAATAGACTCAAGCGCATAGAAACCCGCATCGCAAGACCTAGACACAGAACGTTTTCCAATAGTCGAACAGTTGAAAGACAACACTCACGGTCGCCGTCGGTACAAAATAGTTGCTGGTATCACCTCAAATTTAAAGAAAAAGCCAAGAAATGCCTTGCTCCATGCAATTTTGCTGTAATAAACTCCAACAACAGAAATAATAGAAAGACAAGCGTAGACAATCAAACCCAAAAAAACTAACTTGCACGGTTTCGACAGCGGCATCGAAGCCACCCGAATTATCGCGCCGCCTATTCGTGTTTGATAATAATTCCAATAAACACTTTTTGGTAGATACAGGAGCGGAAATCTCGGTATTACCAAAAAGCTCATGCAAACCAAGCCAAGCCACGACAGATTTCAAACTTGTTTCAGCAAACGGCTCATTGATATCCACCTACGGCACCAAACAATTGGCATTAAACCTTCAGTTACGCCGCGTTTTCATTCACAATTTCGTGATAGCAGCCGTAGATCACCCAATCTTAGGAGCAGATTTCCTATACAAATATAATCTATTAGTAGATCTCAGACACAGGAAACTGAGAGACCAAACAACTACACTTTCGGTGACAGGCATCTCACGAAAGGTTCATTTTTCACCACCAAAACTTTATGCCCTACAAGACGAATACGGGAAAATACTGAATAAATTTTCTTCGTTAATAACACCTCCCAACTTCAACGATCAAGTAAAACACAATGTCGTTCACAAAATCAACACTGAAGGTCCCTTGCCATCCGCCCGTCCACGTAGGCTTAATACAGAAAAATACAACATAGCCAAGGCAGAATTTGAGTTAATGGTCAAGTTAGGAATATGCCGTCCGTCAGCCTCTCCAGTGGCTTCCCCACTCCATCTGGTACCCAAGAAAGGTTGCACCGACCTAAGACCTTGTGGAGATTACAGGCAGTTAAACGCAGCAACAGTCTTTGATAAGTATCCACTACCAAATATACAGGACTTTACTATAAACCTTCACGGTTGCACAATTTTTTCCAAAATAGACCTTGTCAGAGCTTATCATCAGATCCCGGTTGCACCGGAAGATATATACAAAACTGCAGTGACAACACCCTTTGGGCTTTTTGAATTTTTGCGAATGCCATTCGGCGTAAAGAACGGTGCGCAAACATTTCAACGTTTCATCAACGAAGTTTTATCCGGTCTAAATTTTATCTTTACTTACGTAGATGACATATTGGTTGCTAGCAAAACCCCCCAAGAACACAAGAAACATTTAGCTTTACTGTTCACTAGGCTCGAACAATATCAACTTAACGTTAACCCAGCAAAATGTTTACTAGGTGTAAATCAGCTAGACTTTCTTTCGCACAAAATAACAGCAAACGGTATAGCACCTTCCGAAGACAGAATCCAGACTATAAAGGACTTTCCAACACCAACAACGATAAAAAAATTGCAACGTTTCCTAGGCATGATAAATTTTTATCACCGCTTTCTACCTAAAATAGCCATAACTTCAAGTTCATTGTACGCTCTACTCAAAGATTCAAACAAGAGAGAACGAACTAAAACCTCTCTGGAGTGGTCCTCGGATCACGAAAAAGGTTTTCAACAAATAAAAAGAGACTTAGAAAACCATACTTTATTGGCACACCCAAATCCGCAAGCCGACATTAGTCTTTTTGTAGACGCCTCAAGCGACGCCGTAGGCGCAGTTCTACAACAAAAAAGTGCCAAAATTTGGGAGCCAATTAGTTTTTTCTCAAAACGACTAAAACCGAATGAGAAGAAATACTCTACATTTGACAGAGAACTATTAGCAATTTTCCTAGCAATCAAATATTTCAAATATTTCGTTGATGGTAGAAACTTCACGGTCTACACGGACCACAAACCATTAACTAACGCTTTAACGTCGAAAGCGGAAAAATCACCGCGACAAATAAACCAGCTAAATTACATATCACAATTTACGCAGGATATTAGACACATAAAAGGCAGTGAAAACGTGGTATCGGACACACTATCCAGAGCACACTTAGAAAATATAGAAACCAAAAAAGGCATAGACCACCATACTCTAGTTAACCAACAAGAGAAAGACATACAGCTTCATAAACTAATAGAGGCAGCTAGCAAAAATTCAAAACCATCTTCTTTCACATTAAAAAAAATACCCGACTCAACGACACAAACAGAGCTATGGTGCGAAACTTCCACAAACATAAACAGGCCATACGTGCCAGAACCCTTACGCTATGAATTATTCGCTCTGCTGCACAACCTTTCCCACCCGGGAATCCGAGCAACCAAAAACCTAATTACGTCACGATATTTTTGGCCAAAAATGAACAAAGAAATAACCTCCTGGACGAAAACATGCATTGCTTGTCAAAAAGCAAAAACGCAACGACATACGATTTCTCCACATGGAACCTTTCAAGTACCCAGTGGGAGATTCGAGCACGTCCACATGGACATAGTTGGACCTTTACCACCCTCTAATGGACACACATACCTGTTGACAATCAAAGACCGTTTCAGCCATTGGCCTGAAGCCATACCTCTACGAAACATGAACGCGAATACAATAGTTGACGCCTTCACACGCCGTTGGATATCAGTTTATGGAGTTCCAAAAACCATAACCACGGATCAAGGCACTCAGTTCGAGTCAACCCTCTTTAAAGAAATTTCTGTCGTCTTAGGCAACCAAAAAATTCGCACAACCACATATCACCCTCAATCCAATGGTTCCGTAGAACGTTTCCACAGACAACTCAAAACGGCAATTCGCGCCACCCAAGAACCTAAGAACTGGTATAAAAATATCCCATGGATACTCTTAGGGATCAGGTCAGCCATCATTGAGGACTTAAATATAGCACCAGCACAACTGCTTTTCGGACAAGCCTTACGCTTGCCCGGACAATTAATAACTACGGAAATACCTACAGACCTAACACTCACCTCAAACATGGCGATAGACATTCGAAACGCGATTCTCGACATAAAACCAAAGAATACTAGACATCGTAAACAAAATAACATTTTCGTCCCACAAGACTTAGCCATATGCTCACATGTTTTCATAAAGGACCCAATCTATAAGGGAAGCCTCAATCCCCCATATACAGGCCCACACGAAGTATTATCAAGACAAGATAAAATTTTTAAAATATTAGTAAACGGTAAACAAGAGTTTATTAACATTGACAGGTTAAAACCCGCGTACACTTTAAATCCTGATGTGTCTACCCCCGCACAAAACACTAGATCAAAAAATAAAAAACGAGTCAAGTTTCTATTATAAATAAAAAATATAAAACTTTCAAAATATCGATATGTAAAAAATAAAATGAAATAGAATCAATTAAGAAGATGATTAAACAAATATGTTGTACATAAAATTTTTTGGATTACTAATAAAAATAGCAAATTTCAACTATTACAATAAATTTATTTTTCAGGTAAAATGATACAATAAATTTCATTCTCATAAAATTTTAAGTATTTAATCAAACAATGTAAACTAACAAATGAATTATAGCTATAGGCATTAAATGTAAAAGTAAAACATAAGCACGCAACAAGCTTAACTACATAAATTGTAAAATAATTTCCTTTTTAAAAGAAAAAATTTTATAGAGACATTTCTAAAAATACAAATTTGAATTATAATTTAATTGTAAAAGCACACTTAAAATTAATTTATCAAGAAATTTGAAGAAAATGTAAAAATATAAATTTGAATTGTAATTAAATTATAAAAACAATAACAAAAACCACAATTAAGAACAAACAAAAGCCAGCCAACACAACACCTCCAACATATTCTTCTTTCACCGAGGGGGAGTGATGTGGCGGTCATGTGTCTATGACCTCACATTTCGAAGACATATTTCGAAGACATCCACCACATGTATAAAAATTCGAAGATTATCCGGAAGAACGGAACAACGTCCCTTTCTGCTGGAGCTTCCACGATGTTCGGACGTTTCGGGTTGGCGCGCAGTAAAAAGTAATTGATAGTTAAGAATTAAATAAACGCTATATATATATACATTTCGGATTAGTTATTTCAATTAAAACTATTAATAAATCCCAAAATCTAGTAGCGGCCGGTTATATCGTAAGTGGTCAGAACCACGAGGCCAGTCTACACTACAGTCTAATAATTATGAAGAAATATTGAATATTTGAGTTACATTTGACTACATTTGGTTGATAAGCTGGTTGAAAAAGTGTATTTTTGTGCTATTTGGTGAAATGGGTGGTAATAAGTATTGTGCTGCATTAAAAACAAAAATAATTAGTGATTTTAAACATGGATTTAAACAGAAGGATATTTGTGAGAAATATAAAATACATCAATCAACTATTTCTAGAATAATTGAAACATTTTTATTGCGGGGGACTGTATATTCTACTCATGAAGGAGGAAGACCAAGGAAGACTACAGCTCGTGAAGACAAGATGATAATCAGAACAATTAAAAAGGACCCACTAATCTCATCTACAAAAAAAAAATCTCTTAGATTTAAAAGTAGATTCTTCAACAGTAAGAAGAAGAGCGATTGAAGCCGGACTTCGAAGTTACAAGCGGTTAAAGAAACCGTTTATTTCAGAAAAGAACCGGAAATGTCGATTGGAGTTCGCAAAAACTCATCTTAACTGGACCCCAAGTAAATGGAAAACGATTCTATTTTAATAGAATTTTCTTATTTTAATAACTACTAAAGATTAAAATTTTATTAAAACAAAGACTCTGTCTGTTGTTTCATGATGTGTTTCCTACCGAAAAGCATAGCGAGTAAGTTAGTTGCAAATGTTTTGCACAATACTATATTATCTCATAATAATACTACTATGAGTGTTAATTTAATTCTTATTACAAGAGCTATCTTCTTGAGGGTATCGAAGAGTGTTAAGAGAGTCTTATGAGATAATTTCACAATTTCCAAGAGTTTTTCTCTGGAGAGTTTGTTAGTTGGGGTGTTAATAAAATAGAATAGGTAAACAGTAATTATTTATTAGATTTTTGTATGGGCGCCAAATTGTGCATTCATGGGCTGCACGGTGGATGCCAAATTTGTAAAATTGATTACTTTTTGGCATTTTTTTTTTGGAAAAAAACAATTTGGATGGGAGTTCTGCACGGGTCGTCTAATCCTCCGCCGTAGAAAAATCTAGACTTACGATTCTGAATATGTTTGGTCTATTGTGCATATGGTACAGAATTTGTTGTAACATACTCGTAAATTTTTTTAAGTATCCAAAATCAATTGTTGCAGATTTGTCCTCTTTTCATTATACCTTTTTCCTTCCGCGGACTGTACATCTATGCAGGGAGCGCAGTATGGTCGGGCTTAGAGTGGAGGATGCATTCTTGTTCATTACCAACCTGGTAGGACTAAGCAGACAAAGACTATTATAGTCTGTCAAGGCTCTTCCAACCCAAGGTACTAACCATATCTTCCAATTCGCTACTGTACAGGACTATAGTTCTTACCAGGGCCGCCATATATGTGTATTCGAGATTTAAGTGTTCAGGTAAACCACTATTACCTCCTAGCCTTGTGCCAAGTACTATACCTAAGTTCTAGAGAGATGTTAATGTATAAAGGTAGCTATAGTTTATTTTGCAGGTAGATAATGACAATCCTGGGTGTAATTTTTCTATCGCGTTTCCTTTATCAATATTATCATTTTAATGATTGATTTCCTGATTTGATTTCCGTTATCAATATTATCATTTTAATGAAACGTTTTTCCTTTCCAAAAAAGACAAAGCGTGGAATATGCAATTTTACAAACACTTTGCGACCGAGAAGTAAGCTCAGATTCCGAAGCATATAATTCAAATTCAACAGGAGAATGGGGAATTTTCGAGAAATTCTTCAAAGAGGTACTTAGAGAAATAAAATAATAATGCAGTAATTTATCAAGGAAAATTGCAGTACACCCAACCCTGTCTACGTTTACTAACAAGGTGCAGGTACAGCTCAGTTGAACTCAATTGCAGTGAAGTATTTCGACCAGTCTTAACAGACGAAGGACATTGCTGCACCTTCAATGCTGTCGATGTTAACTTCATGTACAAGCACACGAGGTGTGTTGATTTATTTATGATTTTTACCAAAATAAAAACTAATCGAGTAGCAGAACGAACGATTTCTTTCAGGAGCCACAGGCGAAATCAGACTTTGTCCCAGTAGCATGGACTCCGGAGAAGGGATATCCGGACAAATTGCCCAAAAGTTTTTATCCAAGAGTAGCACAAGGTTGGGTTATTGCAATTAAATGGAATTTTTTAATATAATTAAATTTATTTTTAGGCACTGGAAGCAGCATGGGACTTACGCTGATTCTGGATGCAGACGTGTCGGAGTATTATTGCTCATCGTCTAATGGAGCTGGGTTTAAGGTTGGTTGCTTCTCTGCAACTGTCTAAAGTCAGCGCTCTGTCCAGAACAATATAATAAATTTATAATTTTTCTCATCAGGTCCTGCTGCATAATCCCACAGAAACTCCGGACGTTGGTGAGTCTGGATTTCTCATAGCTCCCGGCTACGAAACTCGTGTCGTTATAACACCACACAAATACGACACAGCTCCAGTCCTAAAGGCAATTTCGAAAGATGCCCGTCAATGCTTCTTCGAGGATGAAGTTAACCTGGTTGTGTACTCAACATATTCCCGTCGAAATTGTGAAATGGAATGCGAGACAATGTTGCTAGCGAGAGAATGCAACTGCACCAGCCACTTTATGCCGCCACTGATACCTAATATGACAATATGCAGTCCAAGGGATTTCGACTGTCTCGAATCCCTTCGCAGGAAGACAGTGATGAGCTACAACAACATGTCGGAATGCAGTTCTATTTGCATGTCTGGCTGTTTTGAGTTGACCTACACTCAAAGTACGTTCGCTGCTCCCATGCATAATGATGGATACAATGTGAAGAATCGCTATGTTCAGAAGATCCCGGTGCAGTATTTGAAGGATAATATCGCGGTTGTGCATTTTTATTACACGGATAAGGCGTTTCGCAGTAATACCAAGGAGCAGTTTATTGGGTTTACAGAGTTTTTATGTAAGATACAATCAGTTTAGGAATGGTCTATAACAAAATGTCTTTTATTCCAGCTAATACTGGCGGTCTGATGGGATTGTTCCTAGGATTCAGCTTTATATCGATAGTCGAAATTTTTTATTACAGCTGCATAAGACCGTTTTTTACAGGGAAACGAAAACTTGCCGAGCAGGAAGCAATTCATGAAAAGGTAGTTTCTCTTTATTTTTTTTTTTGTGTATAATACCGCTTGAACAGGTTCAGCAGTCTTTTCACAAAACTGGTGGGCAAGCTCTTACCTAATGAAAACAGTGCCAGAGACCTGTCTGTCCAAACGTCCGCCTTCTCATTTTCCTTATAGCCATGATGCCGTGAACCCAAGCAAGGTGCTTTGACATTTTGAAACTAATTTGGACTTATTACTCTTAGTACTCTTAGTTACTCTTAGTGTACTCTAGGAATTTTTACGCTCGTAGGCTTCATCCTTCCCTGTCATTGTGAAAACTGTAAGGAATAATTTGCGCCATTTGGATGTTCATTCTAAAAAGGAAGTCACCGCCCTAAACCTCTGTCTTGAAATCCTAAACCAACATTTCTTATCTCATCATTTGGCGGACCCGACCAATGTCCCCTTCACTCCCTCATCTGATGGCTTCAGCTTTCGTTATGCGGACTCCCTCGAAGTGCTCACCAAAGTCTAGAAATTAACAAGTCTTTCATCTTCATATGGTTAATGAGTGAAAGACGAACAGCTATATGCATAAGTTCTTCAAATGACGATGTCAGGCTATCAGAGAGAGAATGCAATATTTTTATAAGCGCTAGCATACAACTAAACAACAGAAAATATTATGAGTTTCTATAGGGATAATGTTGATGTATTGGTGCATATTTGCTCGTTTGTTTTGATGACTTCAATTTTGACAGCTGATTCAATTTTCTTTCCTTTTCTGTTCTGCATACTTTACCGTAAAGACAGAATCTGGCTTTGTCTCGCTGAATTCACGAAGTATGCGTTGAGTTTTGCTCAGCAGTGATGTTCATATATGCACGCACACAACCAACCGGGTGAAAATTTTGTATGAAGATGAAAGACTTGTTATTACTAGACTTTGGTGCTCACTGCCTAAATTCTGTTAAATCTAAAGCGACTGGTAGTGATGCCATCTCTCCTAGGTTTCTAAATATGCTCATTCCATGTCTGTTGCCCATCTTAACTCATATTTTCAACTGCCTCACAGTACCACAGTATCTGAGTTTCCCTCGTCTTGGAACCTTGCTGTAATTATACCCAAATCTAAATGCCCATGTCCTGCTTGCCTTTCTGATTTTCGGCCTATTAGTATTCTTCATTGCTCGCTAAGGTTCTTGAAAAGCTGATAGCAACTCAGATTCTTCAGTATTGTGATCGTCTTCGACTCATAAATGTGTGGGAGTCTGGCTTTCGCAAGCATCGCAGCTACGAAACCGCGTTCCTCAAAGTTACAACTGGTATCCGTAACTCTCTTGACGTTCACCACCTATTGTGTATTGCTGCTTGACTTCTCTAAAGACCTTGATAGCGTCAATCACTCTCTACTCTTGCAGAAACTCTCCTCTCGTGTCCATTTTTCTCCTTCTGCTATCAAACTGCAAACTCTTGCAAAACTTTTTAACCAAGCGCACTCAGAAAGTTATACTTGGTGGTTGTAGTCATGGGCGGGAGAGTGCGTGGGGATGAAAGTAAAAGTGCACACACACTGTCGCTGTAGGTGGGGAAATCCACACACTAAAAATTTCATGTGCATCTGATAACCCAAAACGTTAGAGGGCTATCTAATGTGGGCGTAGGAGCGCACACAAGCAAAGCTTTTCTACGAAAACTAAATATATTTTATTAGAGCTTTAACAACCTAATAAATGTACAGTCTAAGATTTTTAAACCCCACTAGACTAGCATTTAAAAAGGGGATTGCCTTAGCGGCCTGAAGAAGGATTTTTCCGTAGGTTTCACATGAGAATCCCATTTAGCCATACCGAAATAGTTTTCTCATGAGCATCGCTCAAAAAGAATCAGCGATACTGCAGTGAAGTATGACCTATCAGTTTTTCATAATGGCTCTTGTAGGCAAACCTTATTTCAAATGAAATGGGATAATATCTGCCTTACGTATTTGGAAAGCTTTTTGAAAAGGTTTAAAGAAATATCCTAATACCCCGGCTTCACCGGCCGAACTGCGCAAGTTCGATCAATTTAGCGAACTGAACTTTAAAAGCACCTCAGTTCGCATACAATTTCCAAATATTCAACTGAGGATTAACAAACCCCAGTTCGCCGAACTGGTCTTGAACTGAAGTTGAATGTAAAAGCTTGCTCAAAAGAGAGTAATGAACTGGAATAGTTGAATGCCATTCTAGTGGGCTTTTGCATTTCTGACGTCTGGCGAAAAAGCAAAAACAATTTTAAGCATGAACTGAACATGAACTGAACTTTAGCAGGTGACTGCTTCTTACGGCTACCTGTTCGCGTGCTCCCCATCCACAATGATTATGCTCCGCCCCTGGTTGTAATTCCTCGATAGCTCCACTTTGTGCTGGCGTAGTCCAAGGCTCCATTCTGGGTCCTCTCTTATTTAGCATCTTTATTAACTACCTTCGTTCGGTAGTAACGCATTCTAAGATTCATATGCACGTTGATGATGTGCAGCTTTATATCTCAGCGTCCAATCATCAAATTCAAAGTTGTGTGGAGGAGCTTGCTGCTGAAATACGCCTTGTTTCTTCCTGGTCGAACTATTACTTGCTTCAACTTAAGCCTTCGAAGTCTCCTTGCATCCCTTTCCCTCATTCTACCACTCTTCGCCATGACCAATCCTTTATCGCTTTTAATGCGGTCTCTTTAGTCAGTGTTGAGAAGATAAGAAATCTAAGAGTTATCTTGAATGCCAAAATGACCTGCTGCGATCATGCTAGTTCCATCAGTCGAAAAACATACGGGCAACTGTTGAAACTTAGGTTCCATTAGATACCTTTTGCTCAGTAGGACTGTCCGAATGTATTTAGTGTCTATATTTCCTGCTGTTGACGCCACCTGCGGCCTTAAACTTGAAAGCTACGCCGTTTTGACCATACCTCACCCTATTCTAATTCCGTTATGGGCTGCTCTTTTAGTGACTACTGTGAGTATAGACTTCTGCGTCTGTTTCACGATATCCTCCAGCATCGTAAACCATATATCTCAATCAGTTTGTATAAATATAAATATCTCCAGCGCCGGCCCTAGGGTAGCGCGAGTGGAGCGGTCGCTCTAAACGCCAGGTGGTAAGGGGAGCCAAAATGATTGCGAAAAACAATTTCGAGCAAAAAATAAAATTTTGATGGCACTTTTTGAAAGCGTTGTTTTTAGCTAGCCAAGTCTAAGTACTCAACAATATGACTTGAACACCGCACAAGCAGGGAGCACTGAATCGAAGACCGATCGTACATGGCCACATCCTGCTCGAGATCCATGGAGCAGACTGAATGCGGCGGATCTAAACTCGATAAAAACAATTCTAATGTGTAAAAAATCGTGCTGAAGTTATGAAGGGTACTGCGTGAATGTACTACTAACGATGGACTGCGGATACCAGGCGAACTTCGGTTTGAATTAGCCTTCCATTGGTGATACGGAGCTCTGCCATGGGCGATAGTCCTTTTACGCCGTGCTCGTGGTAACAATATAAAATTACATTAAAAAAAAATTAATGGTCTTGGATGTGAAGTATCACGTCCGTATTTTAATGTGACAACGTCTATTAATTTGAACGTGACAACGTCTGTTATTACGTTTTGTATTATTTTCTCAATTAATAAATTATATATTTCGAAGCAAATTTTTTTTTGTGTGCGGGACATTTTCACACGCGCGTCCTATCTTAAACCGATTTAATAGACGTTGTCACGTCAAAAAAAACTTTTGAAGATGGAGCACTTCTTAACGTTCCACACATTTCTGGGGCTTCCATAGTTCCCAAAAGAACGACCTACAAGGCCAGTTAGATATTTTTGGATCCATGCCTCAAGCTGTCGAATGTGGTCCCAGTGAAGGAAAGTTTTCGGGATTCTTCTTCAGAGAGGGAAGTCTCAGCCCATAATCCCAGGGAAGGACTAAGTTGAAATCACTCTTTCATTGGGAGATCTCCTTAGATCTCCTGCGGAAGTAAGGGCACCTAATCGGAGAGGCGACTCGAAAAAACGACCGCTTTCAGAAGATGGGGTGGGGCAGCCCAAAAACGTTTTATGCGATATCTGGAAGCAGGCTACTCCCGTGTAGAGGCTGGTAGGGTCTGCGTGGCTCCCGAGGAAGAAAGGGATACCGATTTTCTTAATAAGAAGAGGGTTAGATCATCTGGATGCTCTCTAGGGAATAATAACCCGGCGAAAAGGGCGAAGGCTTTGGCCATACGGTTTGAAAAGCCTTCAGAAAAGTCGGACGCACCCATAATGAAGTCTAGAACGACTCCAAAGCCGAACTTCTGTCAAGTAGCGGAAAGTGTCAGAATTGGCGTGCTTGCGACTAACAATCCGGAGTCTCTTCTGACCACGAAACAACTAGTTACCGTGCAAGGAAGTCTACTGGCCGAATTGGCTCAGAGTTCGCAGCAGCGCAGGTCAGTAGGGGTCGGTGCACCCTCTATGATGGACCGCCTTAAGTCTTGGAAGGAGCAAGCCTTGTTGCTGTAGACGGGAACAAGCTGCCGCGCGGCCTTTTTTAATCGGGTACTTTCCGGCAGCAACAGAGGACCCCACTGGCATTATGTTGAAATAATAGGGGTCCAAAAGAAGACCCTAAAGGTGTAGGAGTGGAGAATACTCCACAAAGTGCACCGCATAAAATTCACAGAGATGACGTTGTCAGGATGGTGAACACTGCAATTTTTGGCTGATGGCAGGAGAAGCCTGTTTTAACGGGAAGGTGACTTTCTCCACCATCTCAACCTTACTAGCTGGGGCAAACCCTAATGCCCAATCATGCAATACAAATAACCAAATAGCCTACAAAGAAGGTGGTGCTGGCGGAACATCGGGGAAGCAACTCTGAGAAAACATACTTCCTCTATTGCCGCTACAGGCGGAACTGTGACCCTACACCACCATCGAAGTACTTATGGGGCCCCCACCCTCAACAAGGACTAATGCCGGCGCTGAATATCTCCCTTTCCTAACAACTCGTATCAAGTACAGTACCACAGCTATTGACCTTTGAAAAAGCACACCGCATTATTTACGGGACTCCAAAATAATTTTCTAAGTTATTAACTTATTTTTTTAAATTCTTTTATTTAACTTGCACTGTTTGTCGTCAAATCTTGGAAGTTAAATTTGACCCACTTCCCGGTTTCGGATAGAGCTGAAATTTTGCATACACGTTTAGTTTGGATGACAATGCAATCTGGCCATTTTGTAAAAATATCAAGATAGCGGTTCCAAAATGGCGCCCGCTTTTATTTTACTTACACTGTTTGTCGTCAAATCTTGGAAGTTAAATTTGACCCACTTCCCGGTTTCGGATAGAGCTGAAATTTTGCATACACGTTTAGTTTGGATAACAATGCAATCTGGCCATTTTGTAAAAATATCAAGATGGCGGTTCCAAAATGGCGCCCGATTTTTGAAATTGTGCTCCGCGGCCCTTTGAAATGGGTATCAAATGAAAGGATATGACAGGTAGAACACAATAAGCTATGTGGCGTCATTCCAAATTCAAAATGGCGGCCAACACTTACACTGTTTGTCGTCAAATCTTGGAAGTTAAATTTGACCCACTTCCCGGTTTCGGATAGAGCTGAAATTTTGCATACACGTTTAGTTTGGATGACAATGCAATCTGGCCATTTTGTAAAAATATCAAGATGGCGGATCCAAAATGGCGCCCGATTTTTAAAATTGTGCTCCGCGGCCCTCTGACATGGGTATCAAATGAAAGGATATGACAGGTAGAACACAATAAGCTATGTGGCGTCATTCCAAATTCAAAATGGCGGCCAACACTTACACTGTTTGTCGTCAAATCTTGGAAGTTAAATTTGACCCACTTCCCGGTTTCGGATAGAGCTGAAATTTTGCATACACGTTTAGTTTGGATGACAATGCAATCTGGCCATTTTGTAAAAATATCAAGATGGCGGTTCCAAAATGGCGCCCGATTTTTGAAATTGTGCTCCGCGGCCCTCTGACATGGGTATCAAATGAAAGGATATGACAGGTAGAACACAATAAGCTATGTGGCGTCATTCCAAATTCAAAATGGCGGACAACACTTACACTGTTTGTCGTCAAATCTTGGAAGTTAAATTTGACCCACTTCCCGGTTTCGGATAGAGCTGAAATTTTGCATACACGTTTAGTTTGGATGTCATTGCAATCTGGCCATTTTGTAAAAATATCATGATGGCGGTTCCAAAATGGCGCCCGATTTTTGAAATTGTGCTCCGCGGCCCGCTGACATGGGTATCAAATGACAGGATATGACAGGTAGAACACAATAAGCTATGTGGCGTCATTCTAAATTCAAAATGACGGCCAACACTTACACTGTTTGTCGTCAAATCTTGAAAGTTAAATTTGACCCACTTCCCGGTTTCGGATAGAGCTGAAATTTTGCATACACGTTTAGTTTGGATGACAACGCAATCTGGCCATTTTGTAAAAATATCAAGATGGCGGTTCCAAAATGGCGCCCGATTTTTGAAATTGTGCTCCGCGGCCCTCTGGCATGGGTATTAAATGAAAGGATATGACAGGTAGAACACAATAAGCTATGTGGCGTCATTCCAAATTCAAAATGGCGGCCAACACTAAATTGCGGATAGCTTATAATAGACTAAAAAGTAGAAAATATAACCGATCAACTTCCAATTTTGCACACACTCGTAGTTCGGGTGGTTAATGTGTATGAATGATGTGATGAATAGTTGAGTTAAGGGTGAGTTGATAATAAAGAAGCAATACACGTTACAAAAAATCACAAACAAACACAGAGATGCTGCTGTCAACTAAATTCAACTACTCAAATACTGAACTCATGTCCGTATGCATAATTTCAACTAAACCCAGGTAGCAGAGCTGAGTCGAGTTCAGTCAAACTTAACCCAACTCGGCTCCCGTTTACATGTAGTTAGACTTGGGTTCAACTTGAGTTCAACTCATCATGTATAAGTACTAAATGCAATTTGACCTTTTTGTAAAAAAATCAAGAAGACGGTTCCGAGATGGCGGCCGTTTTTGCAATTATGTTCCACCGAGCCCACGACATGGGTATCAAATGAATACAGTAAACTGTGTGACGTAATTTTAAATCTAATAGAATTGCCATCATAAAATGGCGGAATACATATAATAAACTAAAAAGTAGAAAATAAAATAAATGGTTAAAAATTTTTTTTAAAAAAAATTCTTTTCATTAACTAAAAAATGTACTGAAAAGTAAAAAATAAAAAATATTTTAAAGAAAGCGTGAAATTTCAATTTTAATGAAAAATTTAATTAAAAGAATGGCGCATTTTTCATCAAAAAATTTTGTTAGAATTTGAAATTAACAAAGCAAAAAATTGAGGGTTATTGTAAATCTCACGCGATTTACAGTTATATTTTCAATTTTTGATGAAAAGTGCGCCATTCTTTTAATTAACTTTTTCATTAAAATTGAAATTTCACGCTTTCTTTAAAATATTTTTTATTTTTTACTTTTCAGTACATTTTTTAGTTAATGAAAAGAATTTTTTTTAAAAAAAATTTTTAACCATTTATTTTTTTTAAATTTTTTTTAGGAGATGTTCGAACCATCAATAATAAAAAGTGAATTTCGAGCACATGAGAAAGTCTTGAACAAAACAATGAAAAATAGTGGAAATGTAGTTTTTAAAAGAAAGTATTAAATTGAAAATTTCAATGTTACGAATTATTAAATTTGAATTGTATTTGTGGATGTGTGTGTTATAAACAAATTATTTAGAGAAATGTAAAATCATATCTAAAAATGTTTTCATTAATAATCTCTTTTTTTAAATTTTTATGTTTATAAGAAAGTCTAGTCAGGAGTAAGCCTATTGACTACCAGTACGTTATGTCTTTTACGTCATGATTATGATCTAATAGTAAGATTAGAATGAAGAAAAGCTCGTAAATATGATAGGTAAAGGGGTGCCAAGGGCCAAGATATAAACCAACCATGCGTTTGAACTCTTGGAAGTTGTATGAGTGCGGAAATACTGACTACGGAAGATTGTTCCACAGTAGAGTAGCTCTATTTATGAGTCGTTTTCACGACATGGTGAAATGTTTAGCAGCAAGAATTATTAAAATAAATTTAGGTCGCAATGCTATTAATAATTCATCCATTGGCAAACGAACCAAGTATTTCTCTAAAAAGAATGGCGACACTGACTATGGAATAAAATTTAAAATGATTTCAGTATTTCCAAAGATTTTTTTTCTACATATAATTTAATTTTTTATCCATTAATCCTATACATAAGATATGAGTTTCTTTTCACACTAATCGTGGGAAAGCTGCTTTGTTGGCGGATGGAGCGCATTCTTTAGCTCACTCATATGAAATTGTATTAATATGATGAGGTAAGTGGTTGTAGCTCCTGCAATCTGCAATGGAAGAAACATGAATTATTTTGACTTCATACATGCCTAGACATTAAAATAATATAGTAGAAAAATACAAACCGTGTATAGTAAAGTAAAATCGATGTTGAAGAACCCAAAAGCTGTGAATGTAACTTTTTGATGGAGAAGTTGCAGGGAGAATTGCTCAATCTGAAATGTGATAATATAATGATGTAAAGAAAAATCTATATAATCTGACATAATAATAATCTATTAAACCCTTCTAACTAAAAAGGCACACTTCTCAGCTAGGCCAAGAAAAATTTACCAGCTCAGCGCAACTAAGCGCTGAGATGGGGGTCAACTAAAGCATGCAAATATATCCAATAGTTAAGGAAACCCCGAAAATATACACAAAGAAGCGTGCAACGCGAGGAGAACTTATAGGCAGTCACATGAGACAAAAAAGTTTCTTTTAAGGACATCTTTACTAATGCTCACGCTAAACACGTTAATTTTTTTATTCACATCAATGAACATGCGGTTTACAGGCTCAAATCTGCTGTAATTGGTCTTAGAGAAGTTGATGTGTAAAGAGAGGTGGTCCTCTCAAATTATAATTGCTCTCTCTAAACGGCGCACGGTGACTTAAGGCCCAATTACAATAAACGGATGCACCCGAATTGAAATGTCAAAAGAACGCACCGGAACGGATAGCAAACTGCACTGAAAACAATAAACGGATCTGGTCGCGTTTAAACGTCAAATTGAATCATTTAGGCCTACAGCAATAGGATGATGACACATCACATACAGGTCTTGCTACAATACAAGTTAAAGTTAGTTGGATATCTTGGGTCTATAAAGGGTACCGATAGGGGAAAGGGGAAGACCCCTTGGGTCTTGGGTAGTCAGGTAAACACACACCTTCCTCAGAAACGAGATCGAGTTATGTGCGAAAAAAACTATTTGAGGAAAGCGCTGGTCTGCCGTTTGCTGAACACAAAACTGTGACTGCCTTGATCAGCAACCTAGGAAAAGAGGTATCCGTAAGAATCAAGGTATGGAAACAAATCATTTACTCACAGCTCGACTTAAGGTACCTGGGAGTGATGATCGAGGCCTAACTTTAAAACATACTTGAAGGGTATGACGGATAAAGCTTCCGCTATTGCCCAACGTGGAGGCCCAAACCAATCCGTCACCTACTGTTTGCGAGGGTGGTTAGCTCAGTCTGGCTTTAGGCAGTTCCGGTATGGGCAATAGCAAGAAAGAGGGCTAACAGCAGAAAATGGGGGCCACATATAGACTAGACTAGAGTACCTGAGACGTGTTGCTGGAATTGTTGCGTGCTTGGGTTCAGTCTAGTCTTTTACAGGTCTGTGAAGTTGGCAACACAAAATGCGAATTTTGGGAAATTTTTTTTTCATTCGTTTGTCCATCGTTTGTCCAAGCAACATTTTTTTTAGTTCAGGCACCGTTAACAAGTTATAAGCAAAAAAAATGTTTGGCAAATTTTTTCAACCAACACCCCAACTTTGCAAAAAAAATTGTTTAACCACATATATCGTTTGTCGATCGTTTGTCCAAGTTTGTCCAAGCCCAATTTTTTTTGTCCAGGCACAGTTAACAAGTTATAAGAGTTTGTCCAAGCCAGAATTCTTTTGTCCAGGCACAGGTACGTTCGTCCAAGCCTGAATTCGTTTGTCCAGGCACAGATTCGTTTGTCCATGCCAGAATTCGTTTGTCCATGGACAGAAATCGTTTATTCGTTTGTCCATACCAGAATTCGTTTGACCAAGCCAGAATTCGATTGTCCAGGCACAGGTCGGTTGTCCGAAACTGTGGCTGCTTTCGGTATCGTCAAATGATCGCCAATTAACTGCGTCGGCTGCAAAAATGACTGATGCCGTTTGCAGAAGTGACTAGTTTTACTGCAAAGGAGGTGGGTCACAGCCCATACAAAATTACCCCAGGCCCGGCGCAAAAGAAAAGTATCTCAGATTATCGGCTATAATGAGTATTGAATTTCTGTATACATAGGTAGGTGTAGGTGCCGTAACTATTTCGGACTGATGGAAGTGCGATCATAACCTCCTAGCGGTGGCCACTGGTAACTATTCTATGAGAGAGGATAGGCTAATATGATCGGGCTAGTCCCTTCCAAGTAAGGTTGGCGTGAGGCTAATAACCTCACCCGTAAAAAACAATTATTACGGAACGAGCAACATGCCTCGGATACTGGAATAAACGACGACGACCACGGCAACGAAAAAGGCAAAACGATTTACGAATTTTTTCATGGAACGTTCGAACTCTGTACAGAACTCGAGCTTCAAAACATCTAGCCGATACCCTGTCAAAGTATAAAGCTGACATTACCGCCATTCAGGAGATGAGGTGGACAGGGAATGGTGTTTTGCAAAAACCTGAGTATGACGTATATTACAGCTGTCATACAAAACACCATGTTCTAGGAGTAGGTTTTATGGTTAGGAAAAGAATGAAGCCTACCATTATCGGCTTTAAAGCAATAAACGAAAGGCTATGCTCCCTTCGTGTGCGAGGTAAATTTAAGAACATCAGCCTCATAAACGTTCACGCACCTACAGAAGAGTCCCCGGATGATGATAAAGAAGAATTCTTCGAATTAGTTGAACGGGAACTTAATGCCTGCCCCAGGTATGATGTAAAAATCATACTGGGAGATCTGAACGCCAAAGTAGGCCGGGAGCCCATATACAGGCAATATGTCGGCAACCACAGCATGCATGAAAACACTAATGACAATGGACAGCGAGTTGTAGAGATGGCAGCAAGTAAGAACTTGGTCGTTGCAAGTACTAGATTTGCGCGTAAAGATATCCATAAAGCCACCTGGGTATCTCCTGATGGAGCCACTCGCAACCAAATAGATCATGTGTTGATAGACCGCCGCCACCTTTCGAGTCTGATGACGGTACGAACGTACCGAGGTGCCAACTTCGACTCGGATCACTATCTTGTTGGTATGGTGCTCCGAGAGCGCATTACAACGCTGAAAAGCTTTGTATCCGCTGATCAGGCTCGAATCAACACAGCTGCACTACGCAATGAAATGGCCAGAAACAGCTACGGTCATGCATTAGAACTCGCCCTAAGTCCTGGGGATGAGATGCCGGGCGTTGAAGAGAACTGGACCCGCCTTAAAAATACTGTCATTAGTACTGCTGATTCCATCTTAGGCAGAAGTCGTAAAGATCGGAACGACTGGTTCGATAATGAATGCAAGCTGGCAACTGAACGTAAGAATGCTGCGTACCGAGCCATGCAGCAGTCTCAGAGAACACGGGCACGCGAAGAGAACTATAAAGAGCTCAGAAAAGAAGAAAAGAGAATTCGAGACAGAGAAAAGAGAGAGACAGACGGAAAAAGGAAGCCTGGGAAAAAAATCTCGTCTGTGAGCTAGAACAGTACAGAGAACGACGGCCGCACCAGGCGCAGGAGTTCTACCAAAGAGCCCGCAGTATGACGCAATTCACACCACGTTGCACATACTGCAAGGACAAAGAAGGTAATCTGATCACCGATCCTAAAGGCATCTTGGAGCGATGGGAAGAGCACTTTCATGAATTGCTAAATGGCGAGCTAACTGAGGATTCGGAGGCTCCACCAATATCTGATGACAATGCTATGCTGCCGCCACCAAGCATAGAAGAAGTTAGCAGAGCCATCAGCCGGCTCAAAAACAACAAGGCCTCGGGTGCAGACGGCATCGCAGCGGAGCTGGTTAAATATGGAGGGCCTACATTACACCAAGCGATTCATGAATTAATTGTGCAAGTATGGGAGCAGGAAGTGATGCCAGAAGACTGGAGAAAAGGCATCCTCTGTCCGGTACACAAAAAAGGAGATATCACAGCGTGCACTAATTATCGCGGTATAACGTTGTTGAGTACCGTGTATAAGATATTCTCCGCTATCCTACAAAACAGGATGGCCCCATACGCCAGAAACATCATAGGCCATTACCAGTGTGGCTTCAGCCCAGGCAAATCAACGACTGATCAGATTTTCACCTTGAGGCAGGCTATGCAAAAATGTCTAGAGTTTCAAAACTCAATTCAACACCTCTTCATAGACTTTAAAGCCGCCTATGATAGCATAGCCAGGGTAGAACTCTACAAAGCCATGAGAGAATTCGGCATCCCCAACAAACTGACAAGACTATGTAGGTTGACCATGATCAATGTGTCAAGCCAAGTAAAGGTATCCGGAACACTGTCCAGACCAATCAACATCTATAATGGACTCCGACAAGGGGACGGTCTGGCCTGCCTCCTTTTCAACCTGGCGTTGGAGAAAGTGATCCGAGATTCGGGCGTGACATCTAGGGGTACAATCCTCCACAAGTCCACCCAATTACTGGCTTACGCAGACGACATTGACATCATTGGAAGAACAACAGCAGCTGTACAAGAAGCTTTCACTCAGATTGAGCAAGCGGCAGGAAATCTGGGACTGCACATTAACGAAAGCAAAACAAAGTACATGGTGGCCTCGTCTGGAAGAACACCTAAAATTGGTCCCACAATCAAGGTAGCGGAACACGAGTTTGACGTGGTAAAATCATTTACCTACCTTGGGTCAATAGTAGCAGCCGACAATAGCATGGAACCAGAAATACGCGCACGACTGCTAAAAGCCAACAAAGCCTACTATAGTCTGTCAAGGCTCTTCAAATCCAAATATCTAACCATAACGTCTAAACTTTTACTATATAAGACTATGGTCTTACCCGTTCTCACATATGCATCCGAAACGTGGGTGCTTAGCAAAAAGCACTCAAACCTCTTGGGCGTGTTTGAGAGGAAAATACTTCGGAGGATTGTTGGCCCCGTATGTGAGGAAGGACGATTCCGGAGACTCTACAATGACGAGATCTACGAGCGCTATCGCGACATAGATGTTGTGAAGAAAATAAAGCTCGGTAGGCTCCGGTGGGCAGGGCATCTAGCTCGTATGAGTGAAGATGAGCCTGCTCGGAAAGTTCTCTGCGGTAAGACCTATGGGGTGCGACAGCGAGGGAGGCCCAACCTTCGCTGGAAGGATGGCGTGGACCAGGACGCTCAGAGTTTAGGGATGCCAAACTGGATGACATCGGCTCAGAATCGGGACCGGTGGAGAGAACAGTTGCGCGAGGCCAGGACCGGATCCCGGTTGTAGAGCCGTTAAAGAAGAAGAAGAAGAAGATACATAGTTGTTATATCCCGTAACTGTGGCTAAGGTGTTAATAAGGGAGCGTTCAAGTAATACGTAACGCATTTTGGGGGGGGAGGGGGTTTGTAAAACGTTACGATGCGTTACAGGGGCGGGGGGGGGGTTCGAACAACGCGTTACGTAACATTGTTTTTTTATTTAAATAAAAAAAATAGGGCATTCAAATCTCCCAACTTAGCAACCCTTTTCGTTTATGTTTTACGGGTAATCGCGATTAAAACAATAAATAAGCTATTTTAGCGGCTTCCTGGTACTTTGCGTCATATAATTGTCACTTTCAGGTAAAAGTGTTGGGTGTTACGTAACGTTTAGGGAGGGGGGGGGGTACAGAAAAACGTTACGGCGCGTTACAGGGGGGGGGGGGGTCAAAAATTTTCAAAAATTGCGTTACGTAATACTTGAACGCCCCCTAATGCTATTTCTTTTTATTCGAGCGAAATGACTAATTAACCCTGTATTTTTGTAACGCCATAACATATTTTCATGAATAAGGTATCAGTGTACGCAGAATACTCCCACCCAAATTGTAAAAGCGACGGTACCACAGTACCAACTTCCAGAGTTATGAGTCGTCAAAGTCAAAATTTTGTTTTTTTTAACAAAAATGTCACCTTCAACCACCTTTTTCTCCAAAATATTCATAGTCAACTAATGTTTTTTTTCCCAGAATAAGAAAGCTTGGAGTGTTTCCTATGAATAATGTCCAGAGAATTTTTATGCTACGGCCTGAAAAATTTCAATTATTTATTATAATTAATTGGGGGGTGGACAAATAAAAATAATTGCTGGACAAACTTGGACAAACGATGGACAAACGAATGAAAAAAAATAATTCCCAAAATTCGCATTTCGTGTTGCCAACTTCACAGACCTGTCTTTTCCAAACAACCAAAAAATCTAAGCGACGAGTTCGTGTATCTGTTGTGTGTGCTTGGGTTTGGGTATTTGAAACTATTGTGAATGCGGCAATGAGAAAATGTTGGAAGTCGACCAACTATTGCATAGCCTACGTTCCGTTTACAAAAGTATATGCTAGTTTTCGTTTGGTGATAGCGGGAATTATACCCATAGAGATACTGGAGAGAGAAGGCATGCGTCTCTGTTATCCTGATTGCAGAATAGCGGAGAGACAAATTGAGTGGCAAGGCAAGTGAAACAAGTCTGTTAAGAGCCGGTGGACTCTCAGGCTTATCTCAAACGTGGTTACGAGGGAGTGTGGGGAAGTGAGTTACAAATTCACCCAATTCTTGAAGGGAAATGGAGGATATAAAAAATCCCTCCATCATTTCGAACACGATGGCTTAGTGCTGTTAATGGTATGACTAGGTATCCGTCCATAATAATGGGGAGCACGTCTTCTTTTATTGTTCGGTTGAGTAGCTTATAGTCCAAGTCCTTGGAGCTACAAAAGCATATGAAGCTAGGGAGACGTTACGGTGACTCAAACTTTGCAATTCTTCTATTACAGATGCTGTCGATCCCACACTACTGCAGAAGGCATGCGACCGCATTATTCTGCTACTATGCGATTTTCGCTCATCACCGTAAGACTTTTGGCACTTAGTGATAAGCAAAAGGTCTTGCTATCTTGATCTTCTTTTAGTCCTGTCTTGTCTTGGTCTAGCTTTGGTTTTGCTAAATGTGCAAGCAAATGCAAAACTGCAAGACCAGTCTTGCTCATCACTAACGCAGTGTCCTAAATTTCTGTATCTACACTTCACGTTCCCTGGCACTTTCTTGGATTTTACAAAAAAACACAAATTTCACAAATAAAGGAAGTTAAGAGAAAACTTGAGAAAAACAAAGCAAAAACTGGGAGTATAGAGTGCATGCTTCCAGAGAGCTTCCATAACCTATGATTTAGAAGCACTACATTATTGCTTCTTTTGGCAGCGCTTGATTAATTTCCCGCTGGTAGTTTACAGCCTAGCTCACATAAAAACAGGCACACATATAGAGATGTTTGAAATGTACACCCTGACGACATAATTTGTATAAAATTTGTTGTATTTAATTTTATTAATTAATTAATTTACTGTACCAGGTGTAGCATCAAATTGCTGTGCGTTGATTAAAAAAATATACTCACGAAACTGTTATGATTTACATTCTTCGCATTTATCTCAATCTTATGTGCAACCAGTGCTGTATTACTTGCCTGCGAAAGCAATTTTAAAACAAATGACAAAAATTATTTATGCAACAAAAATTATGAGGATACTCACACTCTGTATTGTAATATGACAAATAGTTGCAATAACGATAACATTAAAAAAGTGCGGAATCGACCAAATGGCACTACCGAAAATCTTCGTTAAATCTACATACGTAGCTGGAGACTCCTTAAATCTCAAAAACATCCAGTAACAATTGGCAGTTATCGAAACAAAATCATTTCCAATATTAATCAGCATCGATATGCCATAGCACTTATTAATCAGCATAGAAAGTTCCCACAAACGATAATAGATGTCTCTAAGGATCAAAAGTTGCGGGTAATTTGTCCCTCCAGATGCATCAATCCGATTAATCCGCAGACCAGTTTCGTATATCGCAATTGTTGGGATTATATGTGAGGAATTTTTTGTTTTGAATTTTATATTTTCGTCCTTTTTTAATAGTTTTGTTTTTGATAGGCACAAATTTGTGCGATCGAAACGAATTTTTAGTAGATATATCGAGATAATTGTTTGATAGTATCTTAGTCCAGTTATCATTAGTGGGATGAAGTAGGACAGCCAGTATCCTAGATATTCGTAGTAGTCCGATAGTAAGAGTGTGCTAAGAACGAACAGTTCGGATACAACATAGATACTGCACACTGCTACATATCGCAATATTACTTGGGCACGAAATTTCTTCTTTTCTAAATTCTGGTTTAAGGATTTTTCAAATATTTCATCGACCTCCTGCACTTTCTGATAGAATATCCTTTGGTACTCGTTTCTTAAGAGTGACTCAATAATTGCAACTATATGCGCAACTCTGATCCCAATCAATTGTATGAAGTCAACAGTATTCCCAACGTCGTTGTTTGTCTCAGTTAAGTACAAGTCTCTGTCGAATAATCCATAGATAAACAGCCCAAGGACTAAACTCAAAATGAAAATAGCGTAAACAGTTAAGAAATTGCTTCTGTATAATTTGGCAGCTTTGTATCCATTTAACTGCGTCAGGCAAGTCAGTTGAAATAATCGATGTATGGAGAATATTGACTCCACAATATCCATCCTTTTTTTTGTTCTCTCTTTAAGGATTAACAATTGATGTTCACAAAATAAAAATATTGAAATCTGGATTAAAATCCGCTTAAGCGCTGCTCCGTATCTATCCGTAATGTCCTGAATGCATAATTTCGCACGCGACACTGGCGTCGTTTCCTGAAATAATCGTAAAAATAATTGCTTTAGTATTGTGCAGAAGGAATTTTTAATTTCAAATCGTCCTGAACTAAAAGGATACTGCGAGAGATACAATCGCTTGACCTTAGCAACAAATGTCGGCACAGTATGATACTATCATCTTCATGAGTGAGAGTGGTTGGGTGTTAATGGACTGAAGCAATTCTAGACGGCATTAGGACTTAATCGCAGAGGACAGCGTGTATTTATGGGTAAATGGTAATTTGTCCTTCTGTAATTTTTTTTTTCGTTGATCGATCGGTTTTTATTGCAAATATGAAACGTGATACTGATGACCAATTAATACGGAGTAAGCGAACTGTGGGCATCAGAAGTAATGCGATCTCGAATTGGTGTTGTGGAATTTTATTTTTAGAGGATATGGCAGGAGGAAGGAATTTTTGTAAATAAACTAGAAAGAAGGAAAATTTTCTATAAGTCCAACTATGTCGATGTGAACTCGAACCAGATTTTAAGATAAAAACTAAACCAAGGTAAAATAAGTCTGTTATAAATATCTAGAACTGCATCAAAAATTCATATTAAACGACACAAACCTCCCCAGACACTACACTTAAATAGAGATTCGCGCATTATACATGATGAGTTGTATAGTTTAGTTGAAGTTAAGTTGAATTTTCGACTCGCGTCACAAAGTGGAGTCAGATAAGCAAATCACAAGGAAATGTTTCCATTCTCAAAATTTTTTTTTGATACATGCCCTTTATGATGGAAAAATTTTTAAACTTGAAAAAGTGAAAAAAAAAAAATCGAATCGAAAATCGTGAATTTATGCATTTTTTCGTCTATTTTTCAAAATAGTTTCGCTGCTCGAGGTCGTTTAGCGCCTTTTCTCAGATTCTGTTGATAATTAAAACGTCCAAAGAAAAGCCGTTGAAAACCTGCAACTGCTACTTTGAACTCATTTAATTTTTCATACAAGTGCATGATTTTTGCATAAAAACTGAAAAATATTGTAATAAAACCCTGCATATCTCGCATACATCCCCTACACCCCCGCTTACCATCATTACATTGTCCTTGCAAACAAAACATTTCGGCAACCCGTACTCGAAAATAAAATTCATAAAAATATTCTCTTTCAATCCCTTTAAATCATCATTAAAGAGAATCATAAAAAATATAATGGAAGCTACAAAGTTCTCAGCTTATATTCAATAAACACCGCCTGTCACCCACTAGAAAAACAAAAGATAAAGAGAAACTTCACCTATCTTCGATCTCTTTTTTTTCTTGACTCATCATAAACAAACGAAAATTCATATTTTAACAAGAGTCAAAAACAAAATTTCGCAACGAATTTTTAAGAGTAAATTTAATACCAGAAAACGAAACCAAGAAAACAAAGAGAATACGGTGGATACAGAAAATTTCTCTACCTTCGACTTCTCATAACCCACTGTTCGGCTCCGAAGAAGCTGCGTTTAGCTCAGCTTCTGAGGGTACTGTATTAATACAAACCTTTACGTGAATGTGAGTTCATTTAAATTGAATGTGTTGGAGTTTTCAGGTTGATTTTCTGTGGCAAAGAAGCTGGCGATATTACAGCTTCCCCATGTTGTGTAAGGCTTTGGCCAAGATAAGAGCTGTCTGCCCATGGTGTATTCAGAATAAAGAAATTCGTTTCCAATTTTTTAATATATACTAGCTGGAAACCGGTTCATCTCGTTACACCCATAAGCCAATAGTATGGCGTGCGCCAAAACAATTGGGAGTCTCAAAATCGCTTATTCGGTGGGCGATGAGTCTCAAATCCCACCACCCTTCAACGAACTGCGCTGAATAACCTTGAACTGGTAGATAAATTCTTCTACCTTGGTAGTATTATTACCGAAAGCGGCGTGGTAGAAAAAGACGCCAGTTCCAAAATAAATAAAGCATGAAACGTATTTGTATGCCTGTTCCGCATATGGAGATCAACGGAAATTTCAATTAAACATGGAAAGTCACCCAATTCATCACAGGGCGCCTACAAGTCTTCATCAACAGATGCCTACGTCGTATCCTAAAAATCCGCTGGTAAGATAAAGCTTCAAATGAAGAACTATGGCGCCGTGCTGACCAAGAAAAGATAGACGACTAAATCAGGCGATGGAAATGGAATTGGATTAGCCACACCTTGCGTCGCGAAAACGATAATCTAGCCAAACAGGCCTTTGCATGAAATCCGCAAGGATTCCGTCGAGTCGGAAGACCTAGAACAACGTGGAGGAGAACTCGACTAGTAGAGACCGCAAAAACTGTGATATCTTGGTCCTAGCTGAGAGCGGTCGCACAAAACAGAGTCTGTGCTTTGTGTTTCCGCCCTATGTCCCTTGCGGGACTAAAGGAGCATAAAGAAAGAAGATGAAAGCTTCATTGAAAATTTGGTCACACTATGTGTGGAGACGGTTATTACGTTCAATAGGCAACGTTTGGCAACATTGGGCGAACTTTTCAAATATTTCACCGTTTATCATGCCGTAAGGAATATGAAATAAAAATGTGTCCCATGCAAAATTATTGTATGTTGAAAAATCAAGCACCTTGAAATTTCCAGGTACCACAGCTGAAAAAGTAAAAGCAATGAACATCCGATTATTGAATTTGTTGTCTTTTTGGCTTCTAGAACTTTTATTTAAGCTATAAATTGCTAAAATCGGGCACATACAGTCGAAGCTACTTCAATCCAAGTTCGGGCAACCTACGCGAAAAATATGCTTTTTTCAACAAAATTGTACGGCAGCTACAAAACAAAATTGTAAATCACCTCCGATCGATCTGAAACTTTGGGAATATTATTCATTTGGAAAAAAACCAAATAAAATGGATCTGAGTTCTTTAGCAGTAATTTGAGAGGACCTCCCATACAGAAGTTTCGGATTTTACGAAATCGGTACACTGCAGGTACCCGAGGGTTCGAGATAGAGCAAAATAGACCACGTAGGAATACTCGCCATATCCGAAAACCACTATATACAAAATTTCTTGCCAAACGGATGAGCGTTTTCGGAGTCTATAAAACATTTACACACAGACAAACTTTCACTTTACAGACAAGCAAAAACCCCCGTGCGTTGCAACGCCTTTAAATAAAAAATATTATGTGTTCACAGTCCGTGGTAGGAAAAGGAAATCTCCAAAAATCTTCAAAAATTGGCGTGGATACATATAAAAATTTAAAGTTAAAACTGCTCAAGACTGGCAATGACCTCACCTGCACCTAGTTCCTGCATCTAGTTTTCAATAATGTCTTTTTTTTCTTTACTCTAACTCTACTTGAATTTAACGTAACTTAAACTATTTTTTAACCTATTAACATTTTTAGTAATTAACATTAGGAAGAGGAGGCGGTGGCCCTGACGTTTGAACTCCTGGATTTTCTAGGAGTTCGAAAAAACTGACTGCGGAATATTGTTCCACAGTCTAGAACAGTCGTTATGGAAATAGCGTTGTAATTGTGCCAGAGCTTGCACGATCATACGATGGCTTTATGTGTTTAGGAGAAAGCGGAGCGAGCAAATCGGCTTATCACAGATGAGTTTGAGAGCAAAGTTTCTAACTTTATCTAGCCATGACAAGGAAATGTTGAGGGCCCAACCTAAATAAACGAATTGTATTAAAGGCGGGATCGTACGTAGGACTTGCTAATTACCGTACAAGCTTCTGGTTGAAGGAGATATTAATACCTCCTAAGTAAACGCGAGAATTAAAATGCTTATTTAGCGATTTGGAATATGTGGCTATTTCATCGCCGGTGCTCTATTACTGTCATGTTATCGTTAGTTATTCACGGTACACCAAGGGCGAATAAAAATTGGTGCACGTCTAATTAGAGATAAGGAAGTCCTTCGTTTTAGAGACACTTAAGAATGAGTTCCATTACTCGATTGATTGATTGAAACGTGCATGGAGGTCTTACATCATCGAAGCCATACGCAGAATACTGTCAACAGCGAAGCTTTGAAGAGAGAGATCGAAGAGCAGGTTTTTAAAAATTGGGAAAAGAGTAGATAATAGAATTGAGCCCTGCGGAATACCGGCAGAGATTTTACAGAATTTAGATTCGATGACATCCAAAGCTAACCTGATGACTTGAATCAATATGCTTGGAGTTTAGTAAACAAAGCGAGTTGCCATACTGCTTTTGTTAACGAATGGCTCTGCGTACTAAATATAGTTGCAAACATAAAGCTGGGAAGACTACAATCGATAAGTTGATAATTCACGATCGAACATGTACGAGCTTCTAAAAAAAAATGCTTGTCCGCATTTTCAATGGCAATCCAATATGGATGACGTGTTAGAAGATATATAACAACTTCATTGAAGAGAAGTACTGAAGCGTGGAAGCGACTTCAAAAGGCTCTACAAGAACTGTAGCGCCTCATTTAAGAAAAAAAAATGTTTTAATCAAAAATTCGTAATATTATTTAATATTAATGTTTGTGACTGGATTGTTTAAGCTCGAGCTTATCTGGTTTATTCACAATGAAGTATATTTTGTCCCATGTATCATCATAAATATTTTTTCACTTTATTACATAAAAACTACGAACACTATTTTGATTAATTCTTAAATTTATTTTTCAACTATTATTGAAGGTCTATAAAACCTTTACCACATACCGCATTTACAAAATTGATATCCAAAAATATAATATACTGTTTTTTCAAAAACTTCACAAAAGTATCCAACACTTCTTACATAGCCAATATACTTCTTATACTGTTATAAAATTTGAACTGAAAACCCTATCGAAGCTGGAAGCTTTCCGTTAGTAAATTGTAAAAAGCTGAAGGATAATTTCTAGGAAAGGCGCATGCCAGAGAAAGGACATAAATAAACTCACCTGTTGATTTACGTTCGGCATAATTGTGAAAACTATCCCCAAATTTATTAAGCCCCACCGCTTAAGTTTGTTAATGATTGATTGATGGTAAATTAAGTGGTTAATTGTCGTTTAGTGGCAATATTGATGATGATATCATAGCTCCATAATGTATGTGCAGTACATATATGAAGTAATATCCAAGGAAAAACTTTTTGTTCTTCCTCTCCTCGGATTTGCAGCTCTAGACGAACTTTTACCTCGTCAACAATTGGCCTACTGAATTTCATGCATTTAAGGTTCTTAAATCTTCTCTATTTTTTTCAGCTTCATTGTCACACCGATTTTTAGTTGAAACAACCGTTGCACTACAGTCCATCATGGTCATGGTGTAAGTAACTTCTAGTACACAGTAAGCCTAGCTTGGAACTTGGAAGATAGAAGACAAAAGGATATGTAAGGGGTGTTGTGGTGCAATCGCAGAGGATGTTGGACGAGTTCAGGAATATTTACTGTGGAAGATTGTTTGTTCGTCGTTGGTCAAGTTGTTATAAATATGAACGCTATTCAAGGGCGTAGGGTACTCGAAAAGAAGGATTGTACGTCGTGGCAGAGAGGCGTCTTGCATTGCATGAAATGTGTTTCCTTCCACAGCTTTCAGTTGAATGTCCTCTCAATGTGAGAATATGACCGGTAACACAAACGAGCGAACGTGAACGTAGGAAAACGAAAGTTTTTTTGAAGTTTGGTGCATTACGGTCGGAATTGCGGTTGGAGAGATTTTGTTACAAGACCCCTTAACCTGTGGAGCTAGCGGAGAATTTAGCAATTGAGCCGGGAATATCCGAACCTGACCGTGCGTGGAGGAAGTCCTGGAATCGAAGAGGAAAATAACCCAGCAGTCAGAAGCAATCGAAGTTAACCCTAGAACGAAGGAATTGGGAGACCCCGCAGCAGCCTGTTTAGTTTAGTGGTCGCTGGAAACCGGATATCAGAAGGGCAGCCCGCAGCCTTAACTAATGGATTGGTGGAGAGGAGGTCCCGGGGATCGGGTCTGATAAGTCCAAAAAAGTAGGGTTTGATTAGTGAGTTTTATAAGTGCTGCGTCACCTAGATAGGGTGAAAGGAATAGGCGACCCACAGCGAGAAGATGTCAGACGGATCCACCTCTCTAATCACAGCGTGGAGAACAGGACAGTCAGGAAAACTCGTTGTTGGAAGTCTGGTGCAAGAGAGACGATCGCCCGTGGGGACTACCTTATCCCCACTGCAAGTCTTTTTCGGGCATAACATTGGCCATAAGGTCGGCTTTTTTATGTGTAAGTCTAAGCTTAGGTGTTATACTTTGAACTATCAGTCCCCCATGTCGTACACGTCATGGTCAGATGTCAATGAGGATGAGCCGAAAGGTCTAGTCTTGTGTTGGGGGAAAAAATTGCCGTGGAGGCAGCAGGTTATATATTTCAGTGGAACAGTCGTGGCAGATGCGGTAGAATTTCACCAGAGCCGCTACATTCCTGTGGTAGCTTAATGAATGAATTGTGGAGCAAATGGCGCCATCGCCAATGAGCTGGTGGGCGCGGTTTTGCACCTTGTCTGTCCAGCGACGCTAAGGGCCCCAGAGATACGAGTTGAATTCGAGGCGGGGGCGAATGAAGGATTTGTAGATTTGGCCTGGCCGACGGCTGAAGGAGGAAATTTCATCCCTTAAGAAATCTCAAGCATTGTGATGCTTCTTTAGCGATTTGGAACATGTGATTACTCCAACGCAGATTTTCGGTTAATGTTATGTCTAGGACATTGAGAGATGGTTCTGCCATCAGCTCTAGACAGTCCACTGAAGTGGGATGAATTGAGGAGCGCGTTTTCTTAGACAAGAGACAGTATTTCGTTTTCCGTTCGTTGAATTCGACGCAAACCCAAGCTAGAATCAAATCCCTGCTGATTGAAATGGACATAAGTTTACGATCAAGCAGACAAGGTATGGCACGTGTTTGTCTTGCTTTATCGAAGTAATGAGTAACGCAGAGTACTGTCGTCAGCAAAGCTGTGAAGTGAGTTGGATGGGATTGAGAGCAGGTCATTTATAAAAACAAGAAGAGAACTGGTGATAGAATAGAGCCCCGGCGAACACCTGCAGAGATGGTGTGCAGACTAGATTCCACGTCGTCCAATACTACCTTGATTGAACGGTCAGATAGGAAACTCTCAATCCAATTCTTTAGAAGAAAGTCAATACCTAAACAGCTTGGAGTTTAGTCAATAGTCCAAGGTGCCATACATTCTCTCTCTAAGGGATATCGAGAGTAGCCAGGCCGGATTCACCAAAACGATGAATGCTTTGATATAGGTGCTCAGTTAGGCATATTAGAAGGTCGCCAGCAAATCTTTTAGATCTAACTAAAGCCGTATTGTTTTTCGTCTAATATTTGGTTGTTTTCAAGATATTCCAAAAGCCTTCTGTTTATTATTGTCTCCATGATTTTGGAGAGAATAGAAGTGATTGCTATTGAGCGATAGTCAGAGGGGTCGCTGGAGTCACCTTTTTCGGTATAGGGTGCACATGGGCAGCTCAGGAGTCAGGGAAAGTCCGGAGAAGCATGAAAGGGCGTAAAGTTTGCGCGGAGGTTTAGCCAAAAGTGAGGCACATTTTTTAAGAACCATAGGAGGAATATTATCGGGCTAGTGGATTTATTGGAATCGAGCTCCTTCAGGCACTTATATACTTCACGATTCCTGAAGAAAACTTGGCCTATTGATTGAGAAGAACCCTCTACAATGAGGGGTTGCAAGGCACTATCAGGCAAGGAAGAATTTGAGGTAAACATCGATGCGTGTAATTCGCCTTGAATTTGCTTTCTGTTAGTACCTTCTCATCGTTAACGAAAAAACGAGTCGGCTGAGATAAACTATTTTAGTAACCCTATTGAAAAAAATCTGGTGCCGTTAAATCCAGAAAACGAGCAGGCCACTCCAAATCATTTTTCGACAACAATTTTTTTACTGTAAGCAAGCACAGTTTTCACATTTGATTGTCAATGTAAGCGTCTTCTTTGGTGTCTGATTGATAAAATGGTACTGAATAACGTTTCAGAATCGTGAGCACTGGTCGAAATCGGCTAAAAAATATCAAAGTTATTTAATGTTGAAATACCGAAGGTCTAGATGGCGTACACCTTGGAAAGAGTTGGAAGAAGGGGAATCGGAGGCGAGAGATGGCGCGAAATTAGGGGAGAGTCCCTGGAGAACTAAGGTTAAACCAGAGTTGCTTAGTGAACAGAGCAAGATCAGGTTGAGAAACTCTTGTAAATCCACCATCAAGAAAGTCAAAGAATTATTCGATGACAGACTGAGAGGTAAACTCATAAACTCCACTGCTGGCAGTAAAAACTTCTGGTCCTTGGTAACCTCCATCAGGAAGAATTTCACTTCACATACAACGCCTCCATTCATTTATAACTTCTTTCTTCTTTGATCCGTTAGCTGGCGGTCCGAGCGGGACGTCCCCGCAACGGATACGCTGCTGTCGGTGCCGCTGGGTCCCGAACTCTATTCACGATTCGCTTCCATTCTTCTCGGGTTTTGGCGGTGTCTCGAGCCTCGGTAACTGATAACAAACAAACAGGTGATAACAGAAGCAAACCCAAGGCCGATCTACTTGCACTTCTGTTCGCCGAGAATTCTTCCTTACCCGATGCTGACATGCAACCCCCCACCATCGAGTGTTCCGCTCACTCAATGGATAGAGTTTTCTTCAGGACGCGTGAAGTGTATAAGTGTCTCAAAGAGCTGGACTCCAACAAAGCCACTGACCGCGATAAAATTCCCCTATAGTTCTTAAAAAATGTGCCTCACCTTTGGCTAAACCTCTGCGCAAACTTTTTGCACTTTCATACTTCTCCGGAGTTTATCCTGCCTCCTGGAAACTGGCTCATGCTCAGCCTATACCGAAAAAAGGTGAAGCTAGTGACCCTACTAACTACCGCCCAACAGCAATTACTTCTATTCTCTCCAAAGTTATGGAGACAATAATAAAAAGAAAGCTTATGGAATATCTTGAATACAACCAGATATTGAACGGCAAACAATACGGCTTTAGATCGAAAAGATCTACTGGCGACCTCCTTGTTTGCCTAACGGAGCACCTCAGCCGAAGTATACACCGATTTGGTGAATCTGGCCTGGTTGCTCTGGATATCTCCAAGGCTTTTGACAGAGTATGGCATCCCGCTCTGTTGGCTAAACTCCAAGCTATTGGTATTGACTCTGTTCTGAAGAACTGGATTGAGAGCTTCCTTTCAGGCCGTTCAATCCAGGTAGTATTGGATGGCGTCGAATCCGACTCCCACCACATCTCCGCAGGTGTTCCCCAGGGCTCAATTCTATCACCAGCTCTCTTCCTAGTTTTTATAAATGACCTGCTATCAGTCCCCTCTAACTCACTCCACAGCTTTGCTGATGACGGTACTCTACGTTACTCCTATGGTTTTGATAATGTAACACAAGCGCGCGCCAGACCTTGTCTACATCATCGCCAACTATTGTCCAATTCAATCAACAGGGACATCGAACGAATTCTTGATTGGGGCCACAAGAACCGTGTCGAATTTAATGCATTAAAAACGAAGTACTGTTTCATCCCTAACAAAACTTGCACCGACCCTCTTTCTATTTCAGTGGACAACAACACCGTAACGGCAGAACCCTCTCTAAACATCCTAGGCGTAACATTAGCTGAAGATCTGCGCTGGAACACCCACATATTCCAAAGTGCTAAACAAGCATCCCAGTGTCTAGGATTCCTCAAAAGGTGCAAATTTCTCCTTCAGCCGCCTGCCAGGGCTATAATCTACAAGTCCTACATTCGTCCCCGTCTTGAATACAACTCGTATATCTGGGCCGGGGCCCCAAGAACCATCTTAGCTTGGCTGGACAAGTCGCAAAACCGCGACCTCAACCTTATTGGTGACAGCGCCATTTGCTCTTCAATTGACTCATTAAGCCACCGTAGGAATCTAGCAGCTTTGGCAAAATTTTATCGCTTTTTTCATAATGACTGCTCTGTTTAAATAAGTAACCTCATGCCTGCACGGCAACATTTTTCCCGCAACACAAGACTTGCCCGCTCGGCTCACCCCCACAGTTTACAGCCCTTATCTTCGCGCACACTCCGATCTAGAAATTCGTTTATAACAAGAACAACTCGTCTGTAGAACAACCTTCCAAAGACAGCATTCCCGAACTCATACAACATCCAAGAGTTCAAACGCAAGGTTCATCGCCACTTTCTGCAACACCCCCTTGACTCCCCCTAACCTATTATGTCCTTCTCTCTATCTTTCGAGCTAAGCTTACTACTGGACATTGCACCATGACTTAAACGACATGACGGTACTAGTATTACAAAGGGTGACACCTGAGCTTAGACTATCACATAAAAAAAAGTAAAATTCACAATTGGTCGATTTGACTTTGCTACGCACTGAGATAGCTGAGCTGCTTGTTCTGTTATAACACCTGTACAAGAATTGACGCTCAACAATCAATTTGCGGATTTCGCGAGAAATCCAGGGATAGTTGGAGATTTACAACGACTTATTATACGACACATAATTTAATAGGGATTGGATGAAAGAATTTAAGAGTTCACGAAGTAATTTCAGAAAGGCGAACAAAATTTGTATTATTTAAGTCTCGGTATGAGAAGAAAAGTAATAAAGGAGGATGAACTGAAGAAAATCTAGTCGCAAAGATAGCAAAGAGAAAAATTAAACAGCTATCCACGCCAACGCACTTTTTGGTCTAACGGCTTGCAAGTCAGTACAACTGCGATAGAACTCTGACTTAAGTGATTGAACAAAATATGTATCACTCGTTCATTGTACTTGGAGACTGTGGCAAAAGACTGTGGACAAGAAAAAAGGAATGTGATCTAAATGAAACAAATTGAAAGATTCGAAGTACGGATCTCTGGCGTGGGAGATAGTTTTCTCAAAACAAATCCATTTTAAGTTGTAAGTGGTAAGATGCTGCTACCAGGAACCAAAACTCAACATTCGCAGGAGTATTCGAAACCCTCAAGCAGGGGCGGATGGGCCATAAGACGAACCGGGAAATTTCCCGGTGGGCCGCTGTTCAGAGGCCCGTAGGGCCGGTGGCTGAAAGTACGTCTAAGTCAAGGGTGGGCAACCTTTTTATAACATGGGCCAAAATAAACTTTACGTTTTTTCCTCGGGTCGTAGTAGTTAATTGACATCTTCTGGCCTGTAATTTTTTAATCTGCATTTGAAGTGAAAGATCTTAAATGTGGTAAATTACACTATCCATCACTCTTAAACCCAAAAAGGTTTCTGTATAGTTTTTTCTCCTGTTTTTTTATGTTGCTTGGTCAAGCTCAAGGATCACCCTTTGTACCACTAGTCTATTATGTCATTTAAGTCGCGTTTCCTCTTTATCTCATCTTCAACAAATCTTTATCGTTAGGAAAGTTTTCCAAGCTGTGGAAGAAATCCTACCTAACGCCAATCTATAAATCCGGTGACAAGCACTCGGTAGACAACTATAGGGGCATTGCCATTTGATCATCAATTCCTAAGCTTTTTGAAAAACTTGTTTATGACAGGATTGCTCCTCTTATCGATCCATACCTAAATGAACAACAACATGGTTTTCGGAAAGGACCTTCAACAACTTCTAACCTTATGGTCCTTATCTCCGAATTGCTATGCGGTATGGAGAGCGGCCATCAATTGGCCTTCGATCGAGTGGACCACGCCATCCTAATCGCAAAATTATTAAAGTTTGGAATATCAGGTTCTGCCCTGGAATGGTTAAAATTATATCTGAACGGAAGAACACAGGTTATCAGATTCCAAGGATTTCTATCTAATGAGATCGAAGTAACCTCTGGCGTTCCTCAGGGTAGTCATCTCGGTCCCCCACTCTTCAATATTTTCATCTCCGATCTATCCGAAAAATTAGCAAATATTCCACATCTCTTTTACGCGGATGACCTCAAAATTTATAGTCATTCAGACCCAAACTGATGCTTCCTTCTTGCAGACAAAACTCAATGCCCTACACGACTGGTGCACAATGAACAAACTGCAACTTAACACCAGCAAATGTCATGCAATTACCTTCTCCCGCTTAATAAACACACAGTACCATAACTAGTATCTCAATGGCATAATATTGAATCAGGTTGATCATATCGTAGATCTAGGCGTCGTCCTAGACAAAAAACTCAATTTCAACCTGCACTACGATAATATAACTGCCAGAGCCAACAAACTTCTTGGTTTCATCAAGAGGAGAGCCAAAGAATTCGGCAATGTATGGGTCACAAAAACACTCTTCTGTTCTTTAGTCCGCCCTAACCTGGAATATGCGTGTCCTACCTGGATCCTATATTCCAAGTGAGCAGCATGAGGATCGAATCCATTCAAAAGAGATTTCTTCTTTTTTCCCTGAGACATCTACACAACCCCCATGACTACCAAACCCTGCTGCACTACTTGGACAGGCTCAAAGTGCTTGATCTCATGCCGTGGTTTAGCAGGAGGAAACTGCTCATATCTTGCGTTGCCTTTGACGTCCTAAGTAGAAAGCTTAAAGTGCAGTTTCTGTCGGACAGAATCAAATTGAATGATGTAGTCCGACACACTAAATTACTTAGGGAATATCCACACCGCACCGATTACGCAAGGAACGAGCCCGACAACAGATGCGGTATGGTTTTTAATAGCCATAGCTCCTCTTTCTCCCCTTCCCTCAACAAGGCATCCTCACTGATCTACCAACCAATCTTCATAAACATTTACTTACCGAAAGTAAAGAACCGGAATAAATTTTTCATTTTCCTAACAAATTTTTGAAGGATTTTTGTACATTTTTTTGTTGTATTATTTGCCTATATAATTAATCAGCAAAAAATGGAGTTTTTATATTTCTTCTTCCGACTGCACATAAATAACTCTTAAACTTTTATGTTTTGTTTATTTTGTGGTATAGATGTTTTCAAACTCCGTGACATTTGGCGCATTCTGGAGTACAAAGCTCTTAAAAATGCTTAAAAGCTTCACAAAAGCTTCATTTAGCTCCTCCTATTAAATCACTTGTTTTCATTTAATCAGCCACGGCTGCGTATTGCTAGAGCGAGAGTGTGTATTTTTCTGGCGCTTTAATGATTATTTACAAAATTTGCAAATTAAAAAGGGCCGACAAATATTATTTCCCGGGCCGCTAAGATGTTGCCCATCCGCCCCTGCCCTCAAGCCATCCCCTGAATTGGGATGAAATGGAAAATACAAGAAGCTCAAAGCCAAAGGCACGACGTCACTTTCTACAGACCTTCCAAGGATTAAGGGTAAGGGGCTGTTTGTTTCAGTATGTTATGACAATTTAAAGAAAAAGCACATTTGTGTTTATAATGTTAAATCGTCTACTTTTAGCCTCATGCCTCAAAATATTGCCAAAAATAACAAACACCAAACACATTCATTATCTAAACAAAATCGCATTTAGCCAAACTAAAAACTCTTCAACTAGACCCTTTCTCCTGTACTACAAAGGATTAAAAGAGTAAGCTTCATCCAGACACTATCAATATACGAGTATGTCACCACACATTTCCCCATCAATCGAAAGTCAAAGTCCTTTTGTGATAGCGGCTAATCGATTGGAACCTGGTGTTGAAAAAGAACAGTCCATTGACCAGCGATGAATATTTAATGGACACTGATGGACGGCAAGATGGCAGATTCCCGATATAGACGCAATTCCGCTAAGTAATGCTGCAGTTGTCACAGCACATCCAACAAAGCCAGACCTCCAAAAGTGAAAGTGATGAAAATGAAACGAATGAAAAATCGTGTTGACAATGAACTTTTGTTGTTTATAAGAGTTTTCAATTCGTTTGGAATTAGTTCGTTGTGCAGCGATGCCAGATTGCAGATGGCTCTGTATTTGTATCAAGGACTCATTATTCTGGCCACAATTTTGGCAGGAATTTTCGCATTGTTCATAAGAAACGCCTATCAAACTGGGACATTGTCGAGCCTAGTTAGTGGACTTGTCTTTACTGCGCAAGTGGTTGCTCACATAACAAGCATTGTGCAGACGTTTTTCACGCGGAAAAAAGAATTGGAAATGTTTGAAATTATTCGAGAAATAGACGATCTATTTCGTACAAAACTTTCAATGCATGTGAATGTCAAGGAAATCAGGAAGAGAATCCTTTTTAGGACAGCGGTAATCACTAGTTTGCTAGTAGTCTTCACCATAGTCAATAGCTGCTCGTTGATCGAGACTCGCTTTTCAGGACCTTACTGGTACGCCTTCTTTCCGGTGCAAACGTTGAAGATGCGATGCATTCAGAATATGATCTATGTCAGTCTAATCGAAGAGCGCTTGAGACTACTCAATTTCAAAGTGGAGGAAATTGTTGTGAAGAATGACACATTCCTACCATTGACCATCTTTGCGCGAGAGTACAACAAGATTAATCCGATCAATAGAAGATTTACTGGAATCGAAAAGATTTTGGCGTTTAAGCAGATCTATAGCCGATTGTGGGACACCATGAATCTAGTAAACGACTGCTTCGGGTGGTCCTTGCTGGCTATCGTTACTTGCTATTTCCTGGATTTTACTAGCAGTGCATATTGGTTGTTTTTAGGACTAGAAAACTACCTACCGAAACCGATTATACTTCAATGTTCTTCCAACATGCTACCACTTGCTTTTCTGCTAGGAATTTTGGCTTGGTCCTCCCAAGGATGTTCTACAAGTGTATGTTCATATGTTAAATAGCTATATCAATCACAAATCACAATTTACTTTTTGTTAAACAGGCCGAAATCACCGGAGGACTTGTTCATAAAATAGAGAAATCCTTCGAAAGTGACCAGTACAATGCGCTTGTAAGCGAGTTCTCACTGCAGATTATCCATGAGCCGATCATTGTCTCAGCTAATGGATTTTTCACTGTAAATTTTGAGCTGCTAGGAAGTGTAAGTTTAGATTTGATTAATTACTCCAAATTGTATTAATACTAATCTTAATATTGTAGATGGCTGCAGCTACTATAACTTATCTCGTTATTTTAATACAATTCTTGTATAGCGAGAATGAGAATGATCCAACACGTAATGATGAAGCTTGAATAACTTGAATTTGCGTTTTTAGATATCTAAATGAGGACAAAATAATGTAGTAGTTTATGATTAAAGTTACACGGATTAAATACATACCTCTCAGCAAATTTTGCAGGTTAACTCAATGCTACAAAAACTATTCTTTTGTTATGTTTATACGGCTTAACGAATTCGTAGAATTAATTAAGGAATGCCCGGATTAATTAAGGAATGTTCACACAAAGCTTCACTCTTGACTCTTGTAATAGCACTGCCACTGCCCTTATCCAATTTTTAGATATAGATCTTTTTACCTTATTTTGGAGAGCTCTCCATTTCTTCCACGTTCGAAGTATTTTAGAATCTCCGAAGCGTAAAGTTTTCAATTACTCTTCGTTCAAAATCCAACTAATAGATGGCGCGCCGTGTTAACTTAGTGCATATATCGTTACAAATTACAGTTCGTTCAAATTCTACTAGATGGCACGTAAATATTCATTGCAATTTATTGTAGACACTAAAATTTTTAGGTTTAGTTCCAGCCAGTCTATTTTAAGCTCCAAAACGTCCCCCAAATTTTTAAACAACTATGATCGGCACAATTCTAGCGCTGGCACTGAGTGGCGTCATCAGTAGATTGGATGTTTCCTACATCAGGTTAAGTAATGAGGCCAAGTCCGTCCAAGCCTCTGAATAGAGAAGACGAGGAAGAGCAATTTATTAAGCACGGGGAAGCATTTTGGCAACACTAATAAATAGCATTCTTTACGTATTTGTGTCGATCCCGGTCAGTGGCTGTGTTATATTCATTCAAAAACCGGGAGGGATATCGTTTCTCAGCAACCATCTCGGTGAAAACGCTTCACTTGGCTAAATGTTTGAAGCAGACCCTTCGCAAAACCTGAACAAATTTCACTACGCCTATGTCCGGGATCGACAATGTATTTTGTTGTTGTGGGGTAAAGTGAATGTATTTTGTTGTTGTGGTTAAAGTGGAGGGAGAGAATTGGAGAGAAAATTTCTTGATCCCAAGTGCTTCCCTCAAATCCGTGTACATGTACGCTATTTTCGGTTCCTTATCTTCTCTATTCAAAGGTCCAAGCCTTATAATATGGAGCCTACGTATTAATCTTCTTCTTCTTTAAAGGCTTCAACAACCGGAATCCCGTCCAAATATCTCGCAACAAAAGTGTCGTTCACTGTAAAAGCGGTGCAACTCTTCAAAACACTAAGTATTAATGTAGTATGTATTAAGAGTCTGGCTAAGAGCCATAACCCAAGAAGCATTCACGTACTAGCCCTCGCTACACCCAGTTGTATAATGCCTTATATTGATGTTTAGGCTCTGTCAGAATGGACCTTACCTTTCCTGCCATACTCATGGGACTTTTATGCACCGAAATATACAAAATACCTAACGAAGAAAGAAGGTCTCTTGCTTAGAGCTAAAGATGGATCTCTTCAAAGGTACCTCTTCCAAAACAGAAGCTTCGGGTATCAACAACAGCGCCCCAGGTAACTGGCGGCAATGCTGTCGAAGATTTACCTGTCAAAGTTGTCGGACCACCAAAAGGAAGAGGGCCAGGGCAAGGAAGGTCGGAGTGTAATTGGAGGACCCCACGGAGGGTACTGGAGCCTCGCTTTCGTAAACTCTTCCAGGAACTTGGGAAGCTCCAAACCTAGACAGCCGCCGGTCTACCAAAAGTTAATGTACTCACCAAAAAATTGTCAGCACCAGCTTCCATACTTCCTCGTGAGCACAGCCGCATGCCGGCGGACCCCTCTAGTGCCCTAACGGCAGCTGTTAAGAGGGTCGCTCAAGGAACAGGGAATCCAGAAGAAAAATGGGGGGCCCCCAAGGACACTCACACCTCGACAAGTTGGCCGTGATCACCAGTGGACATGGCAACTGACCGAAGGCAAATTGACGTAGCAGCAATCCTCCTCAATTTGTGGCTCCATCCTGACTGAGAAGGACGAAAGTCTTGAAGGAGATTCCTCACCTCAGTTATTGAGTCTAAAGATAGAAAAGGGGTTCATTCAGATCACCTGTGCCAACCAGCCAATAGCTGACGAATGCTGTCGCTGTCGGGTTTGAGAGGGCTATAATTTCAAAGTAACCGAGGTAAAAGGACCTTCCCAGAGAATCAGTTAACAATGTTAAGGAACCAGAGCGTGTGATCCGTAGGATAGCGATCCTAAACCAACTGACTAGGATTACCTTTTGGCTTATGAAGATGGACCAGAGTCGTCAAGATTGTGGAGAGAGTGATAAGGGACACATATCTTCAGCGCCCATCGCTAAGCCCTTACCAGAATGCATACCAGTCGGGCAAGTCCATTTAGGTACCATCGACAGACTGATAAACAGGGATTTGCTCCTATGGGCCATAGAAATCTTTAAGTCTTATAAAACACCTGGACCGGACAGAATTTATCCTATTGAAATTCATTAAGTCAGTGACCTAATACTGGACTAACTTGCAGCCATATATACGAGTTCCCTCTGCCTAAGCTATATTCCAACGTCCTGGAGGGTGGCGAAGGTGGCTTTAATTCCGAAAGCAGGTAAAATCTCCCACCACAATTCAAAATACTTGTGAACTATATGTCTCACATCCTTTCTCCTCATGACCGACATGTGGAGATTTATATTAAGCAAAGTATTGATAGAAGATTGCTTTCGATCTCGCAGCATGCTTACACGAAAGGTAAAAAGGTAGACACTGCTCTCCATTCCCTAGTAGCGGTCATTGAAAAATCGCATGAATTCAAGGAGTTCACTTTGCCTGCTTTCTTAGATATTGAAGGTGCTTCAGAAGTCAGACGGGTTGAAAGAGACACACCGCAGGGTGGGGTTCTATCGCCTGTCCTTTGGAATTTAGCAGTCAACGAAGTGTCGATAAATCTAAGGGATTCAGGGTGCACCCCGGTGGCCTATGCTGATGATATTGTGCTGGTGGTGACCGGAAAGTATCTCAACAACAAGAGATATACACTCTTGCTAATTGGGCTACTATAAAGGGTCTAGGCGTTAACTCAGCTAAGACTGAAGTAGTGCTCCTTACCAGGAAGCATAGACTTCCCAATTTTCCTTCTTTTTAAGACTCTGCAATGAAACACTGCAACTTAAGGAAGATGCGAATTTTCTGGGTCTTATACTCAATAGGAAACTAACGTGAAGACCGAATCTTCTAGAGCGGGCCAATAAGGCGAAAACAGCTCTCTTCTTATGCCAAAGAACCATCGGAGTCAATTGGGGCCTTAAACCCCGCATCGTCCACTGGCTGTATACAGCCGTAATCAGACCTATACTTATGCACGGCATATAGGTATGGTGGACTGCATTACAGAAGATTACGTAACGTAAGATACTAGAAAGGGTTCAAAGAAGAGCTGAGCTGTGTGTCAGTGGTGCAATGAAAAGCACCCAAACAGGTGGCCTGGATGTTACTCCTTCGGACATACACGCCAAGCAAATGGCAGCCTAGAAGGGCAAATAAAGAAGGACAAACACTTCTCTTGGGTGGGCTCCATATTCATATGGTCATTCATCCATCCTTAAGAGTTTCGCCACTGCTGCGGGCAACCTAGATTACACTACATCTACGTGTATAGATTTTTTCAAACTCCGTGACACAAAAAATTTGAACAGTTCTGCGCACCTCATTGCCAAATTTTACAAATATTGTTCTATCATTTCTCCGCTTTTTAGTTAAAACGGCAACAAACGCAGAAAAAACTCAACTCAAAATAATTTGGGAAGGGATGCGCGCATGCCGAATGAGTAAAGTTAATTAATCTTTATATGTGTTGAGCAGAGCTTTTAAATACATGTAAAACTCCTGCTCAACCAAGTCAATTTATCCATCGTAATAAGCATAATTTTACTATAATTATGCTAAATATTTCTCATCCCTAAATTTAAAATAAATTAAAAGAATTGCTGGAAAAAATTCTTTTAAAGATAGGAGCATTTTCATTCATAAATTGAGAGTTCTCCGCAGCTGCAAGCAACACAACCTCCCCAAGCAGAAGCGCGTATGAAACTGGCGGAAAATGTCAACAATCAAGTAATCAAAGTGATAAAAATACAAATTTCGTATTTTTTAGTAGAAATTGCTACAAATTATTTCTGTAGCATATGTGTAAAATACAAAAACCCTAAAATAAAAAAAATATATAAAAACGGGTGTTTTTCAGTCATAATTTGTAATTTTTTTAAATAATCAAGTCCCAGAAAGATACACCTCCCTTTGGCAATACGCAGTCGCGACTGATTACATGGCAGCAAGTGATTTGATAGGAGGAGTTAAATGAAGCTTTTGTCTGAGCTTTTAAACATTTTTAAGAGCTTAGCTGGGGAACATGCGCGGGATGTCACGACGTTTGAAAACAACTATACCTTGAAAGAAACAGCGTAGGCTCTGGCATTATTTCCGAAGCATTGAATATAAATACCTCTCTTCATCTACCTGACCACTGCAGCGTCTTCCAGACGAAAGGCAATGCGATCTGGGAGGCTCTCATCTCAAATGGCTGAAGACAAATAATATATCTCATAAGAATATATGTATTCTATCGGATAGCCAAGCGGCCCTCAAAGCTCTTAATTATGTCGTCACAACATCCACGACTCTTCTGAACTGCGGCCGGTCTCTGTGTTATATAACACTGTGTGGGATTGGCGAAACTGTAGGACAGATGAGCTTGTTTGACAGGGAACCGAAATGGAAAAACACCCCACTTAACCCAGATGGGAATGCCCTTAGCGACCTATAAACTGGCTGTAAGAAAAATTAGCTTAGCTCGAGCCGGGCTGAGATGAACCACAGCAGCAGTGTACCGCACTCTTCACACAATATGGCCGACTTTGGACGCAAAGCAATCAAAATCTCTTGTTTACCTGAAAACAACAGAGATAAGCTATGTTGTGAAGGTGCTGACCGGTCACTGTCCCTTTGGCCCGCACGCTGAAAGATTGGGGCTCCCCACAACGACTTAGGCAGAAGTTGTGGTGATGAAGATGAGGAAGAAACTGTCTCCCATCGTCTCTGTACATGTCCGGCCCTCACGGGACCTTCCATTCACATTTCCTTGATGGATTGAGTGAGGTGCAAAACACTGGTGTTCCTGATCTCGGTCGTTTTATTAAAAGCTCCAAATGGCTTGAAATGGCCTGCATTTTGTACTAACACTGTAACGGTCGCCCTACGGAAAGACATACCACCAGAATAAAACAAAGGCACTAACACCGTTGTCTACCATAAAAAAATTTTTTATGCAAGGCAAATGTAAGCTGTAAATTAAATGGCCGCCCGGCATTGTCGAAGAGTCAAGTCCTTTAAACCCAATAGCAATAATCCCGCTTCCCAAAATGCATATAAAACACACATATATTTATCAAATGCGACAGCCATAAATTCCCTTAACCCACGGTCAAACACACAATAAAGTGGCGAAAATCAACCTCAATACCCAACAATGCAAAGTAACTTACACACACAACCAACCAATAAAATAGCAAACTCCAATCTCATACCCAACCATTCAATTTTAAATGCACACACAAACAAACAATAAAGCAATGTTCAATAGAATACGCAACAAGGAATGCGGGTTAACGGGACGCGTTTTTTTTGCCTTCGATCGAAAAATCGCCTGATCCGGCGATTGATGGGGGAAATTTTTTTTTGGATTGAGAGTCAAGCTTCGGGATCGAGAGCGAGGGACGAGAAGAAGTTTTTTTTTTTTGGGGGTAGAAAGGTGACGAGTTGGGCGGTGTGCTTGTGATCGCGAGGATGTCAGTAGAAAAGTAGTCAGAGAAATTGTGAAAATTACCTTATTCAAATTATATGTAGAAAATTATATCAGTTCGCGACTCAATCAGCATTATCGATAGTATTAAATGTGCTCTAAATTGTATTGATCCATCTAGTGACCGATTGTTTTGTATATTCTGGCGTGTGTTGTGCGAGTCACAAGGAAATATCTCCTCCTCTCGTTTCGGGGATTAGAAAAGTGAAAATTGAGTTGTTCTACGCTCGCAGTAAATATTGAAAGAAAGCAATTAAAATGTTTCTTTAGCCCCAGAAGTGATCCACCTCTGGCTTTCTATCACGGGAAAGTATAAATGGTGCACAGTGAAAATCTAGCGTCGTGAACAAGATTCGCAAACCCCTAGCAGTTGCCAAAAGTGTGATTTTTGGATTTCTATCGACAGAAGCGCGGGAAATTGAGTGAAGAAAAAAAAAAAAATCTGTCATATTTATTTCTTAAGCCACACTCGCTTTATTAGTGTTGTTTTATTAAAAGAAAAAGGAATTTCGCGGCGGCTTGTGCATGAACGGAAGAGTCTTGTTGATTTTAACTAACGGAATAATAAAGTTACAGTTTCCATTTTTTTTCGCCTTTCGGGCATCTGAATGGGCTCTCAAGCGCTGCCAGGAAGCTAGACCCAAAAGTGAAGCCAATATAAAAAAAAAAAAAAATAAAAAAAAAAGAGAAAAAAAAAAAAAAAAAAAAAAAAATTTAAAATTTAATAAAATCCTTCTAAAATAATAACATAATTATGAACTGCATCTAATAAATAAAGTTATAAATTTTAATATAAAATGAATAAAATCCCTTGGAAATAATAACATAATTATGAACTGCATCTAATAAATTAAAGTTAGAAATTTTAATATAAAAGTTGATAAAATCCTTGAAAATAATGACATAACTATGATCTGCATATAATAAAAATAACGTCTTGAAATTTTAATATACAATTTAATAACTTCATTTGAAAATAATAACCTAAATTTGAACTGCATATAATAATTATAAAAACTTAAAATCGGTTGGAAATAATAAACTAAATTTGAACTGAATATACTAATTACATAATTTGGAGATGTTTTTATAAAATATATTAAAATCTTTTGAAAATATTAATAAACTAAGTATGAACTACCTATAATAAAATCAACCATTTGAAACTAATATAACCTTTAATAAAATCATTTAAACATATTGAATAAATTCCCGAATTAATAAAAAACGGTAACTTATGAATTTTAAATACTTAAAACCCGAGACGATGGCCGTCTAATCAAACCCGAATGTGGTGAAACCCCCCCAGGATGTAGGATGCCCTCAACAAGGTGAGTGCTTAACATTTATAATTTGATTGAAATTTTGTGAACCTCCTTTAATATGGCAGCATAACCAGTGACCGTCTCTCTCCCCTAGTTTCTAGCCCCCTCTTGTTGGCCTCGGTAGGTTTGTCTCTCCGCCACTGCCGTCCCCTTTTAAATTTTCGTATGTAGGCACGAGTTTTAGTTTGTTTGAACTGTCACCCTCCGGCATCCCTGCTCCGCGAACCCCACCCCATCCGGCGAGCTAGTTTGAGCACCGCACGTCGTGCCGACGATCGGTGCAGCGGATGTCACAATTTCGGCAATCCCCCCCGGCGGCCAAGCCTACCCAGTCACTTTCTTCTGCCCCTTTCTCCAAATTATTTTTTTTGTGTAAAACGAGTCTTGCACATCCTTAATTGAGATGTGTTTCCTTTCCTACTTCGTGCTATGGCACACCCACTCCAGACAGTTACATAAAATGGCGCCCAACGATGGGCTAAGGAGCTTAATTCACTTTGAGTTCCTTAGTCTAACGGACAGATGGCATGAACACGTCTGTTTGTCACTTAGTGACACCTTAACTTTCCCCGTCGGCATTTCCTTCTTCTATTATTTGGTTCCCCATCTCATGCCATCATTTTTAATCATTTTCCTTTATAATTTAGCCGACCTTTTGATAATTATTACGTGGCTTAGGCCAGTGAGAGGAGTCATGAGTGGGCTTCCTTCTTTTAGTTCACTTCTAAGTCCAAGCCCCTCTGACTAATGGGTAAGCGGGCGAAGGTACTTACCGCGGTGCCTTAGCCCTTTTCACTTCTTCCTTTTTTCATCTTTTCTATCTTTCTTCTGCTTCCACAACTTCACCTTTCTAGTATCTTTTGCGGTAGTCTCCCCATATTGATTAGTTCCTGTCCAGCAGACTCGGAGTCTGGCTAACAGGCGTCCTATCGCCTGGCACTGCGCGAGTCTGCGCGGACAGTGGACACTACATTCCTTTTTGGTTTTCTTCCCTATATTTATTTTTTTTGAGTAGCATGGGTGAGTGGGTGCCTGACCGTTGACCCTGCACCGTCTTGGCTAACAGGCGTCCTATCGCCTGGCCATGCGACAGGTTCGACGGCCTGGTTATACACCCGCCCCCGTTTAATGACCACTTCGACACACCGCCTTCCTGGATATCAACAGGGTGTTGACCAGTTGTGGTGGGGTGTCGGAATGGTCCCTGCAAACTTCTCGGGAGGCTTCTATCTCTTCTTCTTCTTCTTCGTGGTCACTGGGGATCTGCCATGGAAGGGGATTCCCAAAAGTTGATATTAGGGACTCGACGGTGGAGATGGGGATAGGCACTAGACTGTTTCCATCTCCGGCGTCGATCCCATGAATGTGGGCACTAGGTGTCTGGCGACGCTGGTGTCACGCGGCTTAAGATAAGCTGCCTGGCACCGGCGCCGTGAGCCACCGATGCCTTGGGGAGGACATCCTGCATCGGAGGGCCATCTCCCACCATAACAAAGAAAAAAAAACCAATTATATTTTTCTAAACAAACGATACTTATAGTACTTATTTAATTGCAAGATTTATTTTAATTGAAGGAATTATTGATACGGGTTACTTTACATAATAGTTCGCCTTAAGAAATTGTTTCGATAAGGGTCCACTACATACCCGTAAGTTTTGTCTTTGGATGTTCTTCGCATGGTATTAGGAGATAAATTATCTGGTTAATTTTCTCTGAAGCAGTAAGTAACTTTCTCTACTTGTTTACATAAATTAATAGAACGACAGTATACCGTTGGGGTTTATGAGGTAAGGCTAATTAAATTTAATCTTTTCAAAATTTATTTTTTTTTGCATCAATCCAGCATCATCTATATTTCAGTAATAATACCGTATCAAAATTTGAAGTTTTATACATATAAAATTAGATACTCGTTACAAGTCAATGAAAGTTTTTAGCTATAGTACATTCGTAATACGCAGTTAACCCCGCGGCAACAATAATTTAACTAGTTTTGTCTCGCGTAGAATATACCTTCAGTAATTTGGCTAAACTATCACAGGACGGAGTAGCGGTCATTATCGGTTGCGGGCTTTACCAACGTACACACTCTTCGTCTAATAAGTTCAAAAATTTCTCTCTTCGGGGTTATCATTACTGGGTTGTGATATCTGCGGCAACTTTCCCTCGCAACAAAGCCGCCTTCGCTTTTCATTATGCCTACGACGCGCGCAGGGGCAAATACTGCTCCACCCTCAGACGCCGGTGAACCAGCTGATGAAGCTCTGCCTGGTGTAGAGTCTGGTGAGCCTGATCATGATGCCCCATTGGAGGCTCTGATCGAACAAGTGGCAAGTCTAAAACAAGAACTGAGCCGAATGCAAGATCGATACGAACAAATGTCGCAACTACGCCCAAACCGAGCCAGCCTGGGAGAACCATCAACACTCCACCGCCCTAGTTCTGCTTCCCTAGAGACAGACCCAGCTGGAATCCCCCACCGCACCTCCAGCACAGGTGACCGTCCTAACGCACAATATGATAGGACGGGACCCTCCTTCAAACGGAAATCCCCTGTTGTAGGATGGAACGTCAAGTTCTCAGGTCGGCCGGGAGAAATCTTGGCCGAGGAATTTCTCTACCGGGCCGAAGCTAGAGCTCGGGATGAGGAAATCTTAAACTCAGAGCTAACTCGAAACATTGTAGCTCTTCTGTCAGGCCCCGCCGAAGACTGGTACTGGACCCAATTCCGTCGGCACCATCCTAATCCTATGTGGTCTGAATTTAAAACTAGCTTGCTCGACCAATTTGGAGGGCGTGAGACCGACTACCAGATTATTAAAGAACTCTTAGAAACCAAACAATTGGGTCAGTCCTACGATGTATACGCCGCCAAAATGTTAGCACTTTCAAATCGCTTGTCAAGGCCAATGCCCTCCGCCGAGCTGGTACAGATTGTCATGTCCAACCTTAGTTCTTCCCTAGGGGCGGTAATGGGGTCAACGTATGACAATATGCGCCAGCTTCGCGAAGCGTGCATTAGAGTGGAAAGGTGGCAGCGAGCAAAGAAGGAAGAAGGGCGTCACCAGTATAAGGTACATGAATTAGACGATTTACACTCACGACAACGTGTCACAACGTACCCGGAGGAAGAGTATGACCAATCACCCACCATCGATGAACTCAAGGGTGCCCAGGTAGCGAGACGGCCAGTTAATTGCTGGAACTGCCGACAAGACGGTCACACTTTCACTGAGTGCACTTCTCCAGACCGAAAAGTATTCTGCTATCGCTGTGGTAGACCAGATACTTATACCCCTACTTGTCCGAAGTGTTCGGGAAACCCGAATCCGGGTGCGAGGCCTCGCCGAGACCCGCACCCGAGATAAGTCCTGACTTTTCCTCACCCAGACCTGTCTCACCATCTTGTACGACGGATTGTTCTGATCCACCATCAGCAGAACCTTTACCGGACTTCCCTACTCCACAGGCTAAGATTTCCTTCATGCACCGATGGGATAATTACCATAAGGTCCGAAAACGAATCTTCCAAGAAGGCGATGACGTTCATCGACCAGTTAAGGTCCCGCCTATACGGTTAAGGGCTAACGAAAAACGACAAATGGCTAATATGGCTATTTCAGCTATAATTAATGACGTCCCGGATGAGCGGCCGTTTTTGAATGTCCAAATTTTGGGCGAAAGCGTGACTGGATTATTAGACAGCGGGGCAAGCATGAGTTGCCTGGGAAGAGGGGCAGAGTCGTTCCTCCAGAATCACCCAGAAGCACAGCTACGCCGCTTGCACACCTCTGTCCAAGTGGCTGACGGCACCCCTAAAGGGATAGTAGGCTACATCACAGTCCCTGTGACTTACGGGGCACGCACTTCGCTTTTGAATATATTTATAGTCCCTAGCTTGTTACAGCGGCTATACCTTGGAATAGACTTTTGGAAGGCCTTTAACCTGGCCCCACATCTAATTGGCGAAATACAGCTAGGCCCCACTCAGGATCCAAACTGCCATCGCCTTGCGGAAGCCCAGCAGGTGCGATTGAATCAGGCTAAGGCGCGGTTCCCGTCTTCGGACACCTGCGGCCTCGGCAAGACACACTTGGAACAGCATGTTATCGACACTGGCGAGGCGGTGCCTATTAAGCAGAGGCATTACCCAGTCTCTCCTGCCATCCAGACCCTCATGTATGGGGAGGTCGATCGCATGCTGAGTCTAGGTGTGATTGAAGAGAGCAACAGCCCATGGAACTCACCTGTAGTCCTGGTTCGAAAGCCTGGCAAAGTACGGCTTTGCCTGGACTCCCGCAAGGTGAATGCAGTTACGGTGAAGGACGCATATCCATTGCCACACATCGACGGTCTTTTGGGACGGTTACAGGACACTAAGTATATCTCCGCTATAGATCTAAAGGATGCCTTCTGGCAGATTCCTTTAGAGGAAAAATCTAGGGAAAAGACCGCTTTCACAGTCCCAGGCAGGCCCTTGTATCAGTTCACGGTGATGCCGTTCGGACTGTGCAACGCGCCACAGCGCATGTGCCGCCTGATGGACAAGGCCATCCCAGGCTCGTTGCGGGAAAATGTGTTTGTCTATTTGGACGATTTATTGGTAGTATCCCCAGACTTTGATACGCACGTCAGGCTGCTGGAACGAGTCGCCTCCTGCCTCTGCCTTGCTGGCTTAACTGTGAACCTGGCCAAAAGCCGGTTCTGCGTAAAGGAGGTAAAATACTTGGGTTTCATTATTGGGGACGGAACACTCAAGACAGACCCGGACAAGGTGGCTGCCATCAGAGATTTCCCAACACCAAGGTCGACCAAGCAGGTGAGGCGCTTTTTAGGCATGACGGGATGGTATAGGCGATTCATAGGCAACTATGCGAGCATCGCCTCTCCCATCACGGACTGCCTGAAGGCCGCCAAATTTACTTGGACCGACGAGGCCCAACAGGCCTTCACGGAGTTGAGGAAATTGATGATGTCAGCTCCCTTACTAGTCACCCCGGACTTCACCCGTCCTTTCTTTATCCAGTGTGACGCAAGCAAGACAGGGGTTGGAAGCGTCTTGTTCCAAAAGCATGGCGATGACGAACACCCCATCGCGTATTTTTCAAAAAAACTCAATAACGCTCAGCGGAATTATTCAATAACAGAACTGGAGTGCTACGCAGCGGTCTTAAGCGTAAAAAAATTCAGAGCCTACGTGGAAGGCCACACCTTCACCATTATTACGGACCATGCTAGCTTGAAGTGGCTTATGAGCCAGGCAGACCTAAGCGGCCGATTGGCACGGTGGAGCTTAAAACTCCAGGGATTCCAATTTTCAATAGAGCACCGTAAGGGTAGCCAGAACGTGGTGCCGGACGCCTTATCGCGCGTCGACTGCGTGGACGATCTGTCCTTCTGTCGAGATGTGGACCTGTCGTCTGCCGCCTTCAGATCGACGGACTACCAGCGTCTCGCGGACCAAATCCGCGAGCAGGCTGGTCAGTTTCCCGATCTCCAGGTGTCAGATGGATACGTGTTCCACCGTTCGACCCCACGTACCGGCGACCCCGTAACGGATGACCTGAGTTGGAAATTGTGGATCCCGGAGGAACTCACTGCTTCCCTAGTTGAGTCCGCTCATGCGCCACCCCAGGCTTCGCATGGCGGTATTGGTAAAACCTTGCATCGGTTACGTGAAAAGTATTTTTGGCCGTCCATGGCAAGTCAAGTCCGGGAATATATCACTCGGTGTGAAGTCTGCAAGGAGTCCAAGGCTCCCAATACCTCCCTACGACCGCCGATGGGTAAAGCAATGGAAACGCACCGACCCTTTCAATTTCTGTATGTTGATTACTTAGGCCCTTACCCCAAGAAGGGACACACCGCCGTATTAGTCGTACTAGATGCCTTCAGCAAGTACCCTTTCCTTCATCCAGTCACATCAGAAACGTCAAAGGCGGCCACTGAATTCCTAGAACACCGTATTTTCCACGCGTTTGGAGTGCCCGAAGTTATATTCACGGATAACGGGCGACACTTCACGTCGAAAGAGTTTGAAAAGCTGATGAATGATTACGGGGTTAAACATCTGCGAACACCTATATATTCCCCTCACCCGAACGCCTCTGAACGTGTCAATCGCTCCGTATTAGCCGCAATTAGAGCTTATCTGTCCGAGGACCATCGAGAGTGGGCAAACCACCTATCAGCCATAGAATGTGCACTCCGCAGTTCCCACCATGAATCCATAGGAATGTCTCCGTATCAAGTCTTATTCGGATATCATATGATTCTTCACGGATCAACATATCCGTTGTTAACGAAACTAGGGGCCCTGCAGGATGGGAATATTTCGGTACTTCCTTGGGTTGACCGGCAACAACTACTGCGTGAGCGAGTCGAACGGAAGCTGGCAGAAGCACACCTGCGTCACCAAAAGACTTATGACCTACGATGTCGAGTGATTAGCTTCGACCCAGGACAGATAGTGTTCAGGAGAACCTTCCCAGTGAGTAATAAGGCAGATGGGTTTAACGCGAAGTTAGCAGCCAAATTCCTAAAGGCGCGAGTGAAAAGAAAAGTTGGACATAGCCGTTACGAGTTAGAGGATTTCACCGGACGGTCGTTAGGTATATATCATGCAAAAGACATTCGTCGATGACCAAACTGTCATCGAGCTAGGCAAATACGAGTCGCCCTAATAAGGCATCTCGCCGGCTTCACCGGTTAACTGATAGGGTGCCCTTAATCCGCTTAGGTTGCTAGATAGCTTCTCTGGCGGTGGTACACCTCCTTGTTTTTCCTTGGTCATCTTGAGTCAAGGTTTCATGTCTGCAGTGGTTGCTAGAACATTTCCGAGTCGCCCTAATAAGGCATCTCGCCGGCTTCACCGGTCAACTGTCAGGGTACCTTTAAGCCGCTTAGGTTGCTAGATAGCTTCTCTGGCGGTGGTACACCTCCTTGTTTTCCTTGGTCGTCTGGGACCAAGTTTCAATGTTAGAGTTTATACTGAGGCTGCCAGACCAGTTCTCTCAGGGGCACAGTCGCCTCATCCTTTTTCTTCTCTCTTTTTCTCCTCACCCTGAGCTCGGGTAGGCCCAATCGGGCGAAGGTATTTACCGCGATGCCTTAGCCTTTGCCACTTTTTCTTTTCAGCTCTCCTATTTTTCCTCTCTTTCAACAATTTTACCTTTTATAATCTTTTTGCGGTAGCCTCCGCATTTGTTCACTCCCTGTCAGGCTGGCCCGGGATCTGGCTAACAGGCGTCATATCGCCTGGCACTGTGCGGGCCTGATCTGACAGTGGTCTCTCATCTTTTTCTTTATCCATTATTTAGTTTGGTCGGACGGACACCTTAGCACCAGACTTTCCCCGTCTGGGTTAACAGGCGTTTTATCGCCTGACCTTGCGAAAAGTCTGTTGCCAAAGGTTTCATTGAAGTGTGTTTTCGGTGGGATCTGGTTGCAGGTGGCTGCTGTTCACCTGGCCAGATTGTTTGGTTCGCCTGGTGGCATTTGTGTTCGTTTTATCAGATCCGTCCGATCCCGTTTGTAGACTGTCTGTCGACCGCCTTCCTGGATTTCAGCGGCACCCGCTGACCAGTCGTGGTAGTATGACCGCACGGTCCCTCTCGCGGAGGTTTCTTTCTCACACCTTCTTCTTCTACACCTTCTTTTTCTACATGGTCTTCGTCATCCCGCTTCGCCTTGGGAGGGGAGGTTCCCTGACCCGATAGATACGCCATTGATGTCCAACCAACACCGGCAGGACTAGGTCCGCCCGAGTATGGAGCCGACAATCTAGACACATCTCAGGCTCATGAGGCCCAGCGACCCTATAAGACGCTCGCCTAAGAGAGCACGGGAGATATGCAGAGTTGGGACTCCTCCCGACAGAACGAAACGTCTCTCGTGCCACACTCACTAGGGAGCGCATGGTGTAAGCGACATTGAAAAACCAAGTCGTGGCCGTTGACGAGCGCCGTTGTCCGAGACGATTGCCCATACTCGAGGAACTTAATGATGATGCGGACAATGTAGAAGCGTTCACAGTGGTGTCACTTGAACTTAACCCCTCCGGAGGCGGGGCTGAATGACGTAGACCCGTAGCCCGAATTCAACAAGTAAAGCCCGTCTAGCTCAGGGAATAGAACATGAGACTCTGACTCAGGGAGTGGGTGAGCCACACGTTGCCTAAAATACCACCCAAAAGGGCCCCTCGTTTATTCTTTTCGCGTCCCCTCTCACCTGTCGCCTTCCAGGTGACGCGTGTTGTAACGGTCGCCCTACGGAAAGACATACCACCAGAATAAAACAAAGGCACTAACACCGTTGTCTACCATAAAAAAATTTTTTATGCAAGGCAAATGTAAGCTGTAAATTAAATGGCCGCCCGGCATTGTCGAAGAGTCAAGTCCTTTAAGGCCCCCATACACGGTCCAATTGGTTGTACAGCGAAGTGCGGTTGTACAACCAAAACTATCGATTGTGGGCCGGTCGGCCGATCAAAATACATTGCGCTTATAGGTTTGATGAAAATCTGGTTGTACAGCCAATTTGACCGTGTATGGGGGCCTTTAAACCCAATAGCAATAATCCCGCTTCCCAAAATGCATATAAAACACACATATATTTATCAAATGCGACAGCCATAAATTCCCTTAACCCACGGTCAAACACACAATAAAGTGGCGAAAATCAACCTCAATACCCAACAATGCAAAGTAACTTACACACACAACCAACCAATAAAATAGCAAACTCCAATCTCATACCCAACCATTCAATTTTAAATGCACACACAAACAAACAATAAAGCAATGTTCAATAGAATACGCAACAAGGAATGCGGGTTAACGGGACGCGTTTTTTTTGCCTTCGATCGAAAAATCGCCTGATCCGGCGATTGATGGGGGAAATTTTTTTTTGGATTGAGAGTCAAGCTTCGGGATCGAGAGCGAGGGACGAGAAGAAGTTTTTTTTTTTTGGGGGTAGAAAGGTGACGAGTTGGGCGGTGTGCTTGTGATCGCGAGGATGTCAGTAGAAAAGTAGTCAGAGAAATTGTGAAAATTACCTTATTCAAATTATATGTAGAAAATTATATCAGTTCGCGACTCAATCAGCATTATCGATAGTATTAAATGTGCTCTAAATTGTATTGATCCATCTAGTGACCGATTGTTTTGTATATTCTGGCGTGTGTTGTGCGAGTCACAAGGAAATATCTCCTCCTCTCGTTTCGGGGATTAGAAAAGTGAAAATTGAGTTGTTCTACGCTCGCAGTAAATATTGAAAGAAAGCAATTAAAATGTTTCTTTAGCCCCAGAAGTGATCCACCTCTGGCTTTCTATCACGGGAAAGTATAAATGGTGCACAGTGAAAATCTAGCGTCGTGAACAAGATTCGCAAACCCCTAGCAGTTGCCAAAAGTGTGATTTTTGGATTTCTATCGACAGAAGCGCGGGAAATTGAGTGAAGAAAAAAAAAAAAAAATCTGTCATATTTATTTCTTAAGCCACACTCGCTTTATTAGTGTTGTTTTATTAAAAGAAAAAGGAATTTCGCGGCGGCTTGTGCATGAACGGAAGAGTCTTGTTGATTTTAACTAACGGAATAATAAAGTTACAGTTTCCATTTTTTTTCGCCTTTCGGGCATCTGAATGGGCTCTCAAGCGCTGCCAGGAAGCTAGACCCAAAAGTGAAGCCAATATAAAAAAAAAAAAAAATAAAAAAAAAAGAGAAAAAAAAAAAAAAAAAAAAAAAAATTTAAAATTTAATAAAATCCTTCTAAAATAATAACATAATTATGAACTGCATCTAATAAATAAAGTTATAAATTTTAATATAAAATGAATAAAATCCCTTGGAAATAATAACATAATTATGAACTGCATCTAATAATTAAAGTTAGAAATTTTAATATAAAAGTTGATAAAATCCTTGAAAATAATGACATAACTATGATCTGCATATAATAAAAATAACGTCTTGAAATTTTAATATACAATTTAATAACTTCATTTGAAAATAATAACCTAAATTTGAACTGCATATAATAATTATAAAAACTTAAAATCGGTTGGAAATAATAAACTAAATTTGAACTGAATATACTAATTACATAATTTGGAGATGTTTTTATAAAATATATTAAAATCTTTTGAAAATATTAATAAACTAAGTATGAACTACCTATAATAAAATCAACCATTTGAAACTAATATAACCTTTAATAAAATCATTTAAACATATTGAATAAATTCCCGAATTAATAAAAAACGGTAACTTATGAATTTTAAATACTTAAAACCCGAGACGATGGCCGTCTAATCAAACCCGAATGTGGTGAAACCCCCCCAGGATGTAGGATGCCCTCAACAAGGTGAGTGCTTAACATTTATAATTTGATTGAAATTTTGTGAACCTCCTTTAATATGGCAGCATAACCAGTGACCGTCTCTCTCCCCTAGTTTCTAGCCCCCTCTTGTTGGCCTCGGTAGGTTTGTCTCTCCGCCACTGCCGTCCCCTTTTAAATTTTCGTATGTAGGCACGAGTTTTAGTTTGTTTGAACTGTCACCCTCCGGCATCCCTGCTCCGCGAACCCCACCCCATCCGGCGAGCTAGTTTGAGCACCGCACGTCGTGCCGACGATCGGTGCAGCGGATGTCACAATTTCGGCAATCCCCCCCGGCGGCCAAGCCTACCCAGTCACTTTCTTCTGCCCCTTTCTCCAAATTATTTTTTTTGTGTAAAACGAGTCTTGCACATCCTTAATTGAGATGTGTTTCCTTTCCTACTTCGTGCTATGGCACACCCACTCCAGACAGTTACAACACGAGAATGATATCGCAATGGTCTCAATGGTGTGCCTAAGTGGGTTCCCTAGTGGGGGAGCAGCCATTTCAACCTAACCTAAGTCCACTGAGACAGCACTGCATAATCTGCTGTTCAGGCTGAAAAGTGCAGGACTAAACAATAGAGTTACACTGGTGACTTCCTCTATATCGACACTATAGATTGGGCTCTAAGCAGACGAAGTCTAAGCAACTTCTACGACTGGATTGACTTCATGCTGAGAACTTGCAAAATAACGGTATTTTTTCTTGGGGGTTCTCTGGAAGGCACTATAGTAAAAGGATGCTCAAAAGTAGCGGTGTTATCTGAATTTCTGTGGTGCCTCGTTCTCGTTCCCCTAGAGCTACTCAATGGTCGAAACTGTTTCAAAATTACGCAGATGTTGTCATTGTGGTAACAGGTGAAACAGATGGTTAAATATCAAGGCGCCTGCGGTAGGCACACGATTTGGTCTCCAGCTGATGCGCCAGCGAAAGACTAACTGTCAATCCCGACAAAACGATTCTATTTCCGTTCATCAGAAGCAGGGCGTTCTCAATTAAGTTACCTTTGTCTGGGGCACCCACCAAGTTGCTGAAAAGCGGGTCTTTGCCGATCAGACTTTAATGAAACATACTGAGCCCTGGAGACCCGCGTCTGAACTGGCCAATTCTAAACGGTTCCTTCCGGCTTGATTACCGGACCCTGCGCCCTAAATTAGCACTAATGGAAGGTAGGAAGAGCGGGGACTAACCTGTACGTCAAAATTTTTATAAAAAGAAGAGAATTACACAATTCTAAAAAAAATTAAAAACTTATAACCATGTAAGTTTATTGCTGAATTTAACAAAAAAACACAAATATGTCACATATTTTCATATGTTCAATATAATCATTTGAACTCTCCTATTTCCAAAAGAAAATTCATCTAAACGTGTGATATCTTGCTTAATAATATTTTCTCAGTAACTTGAAATTGTATTAATATGAAAACATACGTTGATCCAGCTATTATCATCTTAAAAACATATATCCATTCATAATCAAATTATTAAATCAAATTTCATATAACAAACCTCGCCCAGACAATGATAGTTAATAACAAAGAATCCGCTCGCATTCAAAGTCTTTTCTTTATCCGTTAAAATAAATAAAATGTCGGTCAAGTATTTATTCAGACGTCGATTAGACCTATTGTGACGAACTCCATTCCAAATGTGAATAGAACGATTGCTCTGGAAAAATGAATATTAACTGAAACTATTATTTTTTCTTTATAAAAATAAATTTTTTTTAAATACCAAATTTGTGAAATTAGCACCACTTTTGCATATCAAGAAGAGCTGGACGGCACATTGGACTGAAATAACTAGTGAGTCGAGCCTTTGAGCTAGTTTGGAATAAAAAATATAATCGGTTTTATAAGTAGAATTGTTATAGGGATTTTATATTAAGGGAAGAAGTTCGTGGCATTTTTACGATAGATGGCGTCAATTGCAAATAAGTCAAGCGATATTCCTAAACGCTCATTTGAAGAGTGTTACTGTTATTGTTTTTCCATGAGCCGGGGTAGAGTTGTCGTTGAAAGCTTTTTCCCTCAAGTTAACTCGATGCTGTTTCCATGACGGTTCTGGGTTAAATTGAGCAAGTCTTGTGTTGCGGGAAAAATGTTGCCATGGAGGCATAAAGTTACTTATTTCAATAGAGCAGTCATTGTATTAAAAGCGATATAATTTTGCAAGAGCTGAGCAAGAGCTGCAACATTCCTACAGTGGCTTAAGAAGTCTATTGAAGAGCAAATGGCACTATCACCAATAAGTTTGAGAGCGTGGTTTTGTACCTTATCCAACAAAGCTAAGATGGTTCTTGGTGCCCGGCCCATGTACACGAGTTGTATTCGAGACGGAGACGAATGTAGGATTTGTAGATTATAGCTCTGGCGGATGGCTGAAGGAAAAATTTACATCTTTTTAGGAATCCCAGGCACTGTGATGCTTGTTTAGCAATTTGGAATATCTGGGTGTTCCAGCGCAGATCCTCGGGTAATGTTATGCGTAGGATATTTAGAGACGGTTCAACCGTTAAGTTCTTATTGCCCACTGAAATAGAAGGAGGGTCGGTGCAAGTTGTATTGGAGATGAGACAGTAGGTACTTCGTTTGCAATGCATTAAATTCGACACTGTACTTGAGGCCCCAATCAAGAATTAGTTCGATGTCTCTGTCCGCTGTCTCTTCTGATTGAATTGGACAAGATAATGCAGACAAGGTCTGGCGCGTGCTGGTCTTACAATCGAGGCCATAGGAGTAGCGAAGTTGTGGAGTGAATTTGAGGGGAGAGTAGGTCATTTATAAAAACTATGAAGAGAGCTGGTGATAGAGTTGAGCCCAGGGGAACACCTGCAGAGATGGTGTGGGAGTTGGATTGGAAGCTCTTAGTCCAGTTCTTTAGAACAGAGTCAATACCAAGAGCTTGGATTTTAGTCAACAGAGCGGAATGCCAAACTCTGTTAAAAGCCTTGGAGATATGCAGAGCAACCAGGCTAGATTCACCAAATCGTTGTATACATTGGTTGAGGTCTTCCGTTAAGTAAACATATGTCGCATCCATGACACAGCACCCAAAACTCCGAAGATGCCCACCGAACGTCTGGTGGAACGACGAAATTGAAGGGTTTGTCTAATGGGGCAGCTAGAATTTGAGGAGCTCCTTATGGAATACAAGGAGGGGAAAAGAGGGCTAGAAATACATCCGGAAGAGTAATAAGTAGCATTTTAAAAACTTTTGCCACGAAGCAGATAAGAATGCTTGGGAGCAGGGGTGCGTACAAGTTAGTGATTCCGTCGATTGAGGGTAAGAAAACCGCCAATGATTACCTGTCCCCTAATTCTACAAGGCATCGTACAAACCCTCAGAACAGGAACGCGGACAACCTTCCTGCAGTAAGCGAGGATAATGCAGATGTCCCAGAAGTAAGGAAGAAAGAAAGTGTAGAAGCCGCGAAAAATATTACCGTTGGAAAAGACCCTGGGTTGGACAGTATACCGAAGAGAGCAGCGAAGCTGGTAGTTAATGTGGTACCATGTGGGTTCGCCTATGTATTCAAGGGAAGGAGTGTTTCTTAAACAATGGAAGCGTCAAAAATTTGTGCTCAGCCCGAAGCCGGGTAAGCTGCCAGGGAACTCGTCGACCTGCCAGACCGATATGCCTGCTATGGGCAAGATTTTCGAACGGTTGATATATAACATACTACTCCCAAGCGCCAAGAGGGAAGGCAAATTGTCGGAAAGTTAATTCGCCTTCAGGAAGCCGCGATCTTACTAGCCAAGCAAGGGCGGCAATGCATATAAATACGAGTGGCGCAATAATAACCCATGACGTGCAAAATGATTCCAACACCGCGAAGTGCAACAAGATCATCAAGACGGTGATAAAACTGGAGTATCTAGTGCATTATATTGATAAACTTCCTTGTGTGTAGGCCTCTGCACTGCGAGTCCGACGAGAACTACAGGACAGTTTGAGAGTCGCCCAAGGCTCCGCGCTAGGCCCCTCCTGTGGATCATCATGAAGTACTGGCGCTACGCCTTCCGTAAGAAGCGATCGCTAGACATCGGGGTCGCTCTGGTAGGAAAGCTACTCGACGAAATTGAGATATTCGCGAACGAAGCTCGAAAACGCTGGTCTAAGACTAGCTGAGCACAAAAAGGAAATAGTGCTAATCAGCAACCGGAAAAGGGTGGTGACCGGCGAACGTAGGTGAACAGGTCATCCGTTCCAAGCCTGCACTCAGGTGATGATTGGCCTAAGGCTCAACTTCAGGATGCATTTGGTAGAAACTGCGGAAAAAGCTTCCGCTATCAGCGCAGCACTCGATGCCTCGTTATCGTGAAGTTGGTTAATTCAGTCTTATTGTATTCAGTGCCAGTATGGGTAGCGGCTTTGGAGGGAATGGTTAATAGGAGGAAAAATTACCCCCTAACGCCTAGTTGCCCTTCCAGTATGCTGTACATCCGATGAAACATGCATGTGGCATAGCAGGGATGACCCCCGTCGATATTCTGGCGGCGGAGAGTATTAACTTATATGACCCGGAATATGCAAAGGTGTGTGACCGCAGCCTGATAGAGGGCGTAGATGAATTCTACTAAACACCGATGAGCTCATAGACTCATATCAAGTTTAGAAAAGTTATAAGGGAATATGGGAAAGTGAGTCACTACCTTACGTAGTTCCTGAGTATAGGGCATAGCTTCACCACTTCAGGTTGAACGATTCACCGTTCTGCCCAAAATACCTGGACAATAACCAGGATGTCAAGAATAATCTCTTTAAATGCCCGAGGTTTGCGCACCACATGACTATCTTGAAAACAGCCAACAGCAGAGAACATCCTGGAATGATGGGAGTGGTGCTTGGTACCTTATTATTAACGGGTTAAGCCAGCATGATGCCCTATTAGAGCTACTTTAAAAACATTGCGAAAAATGAGTTACTCTCTGGTCGTCCAATCTCTAAAAAAGATGATTAAAATCTTAAAGGCATGTTAACAGTGTCGATATTGAACCATTTACAGATTAATTTTACAAAAAAAAACACCACAAACTTTTCCCTCTCACACATACTAGTTCCGTCTTCTTCCGATACTAGACTCATGTACAACCAATAGCCGCTTGTTGTTATACGATAGCATCCAACTCCCAGCAAACAAACTAACGAACTGCCGAAGTAGTTATTGAGGCTTTTGGTCAAATCCCATATGATCAATTGCAGCTCGATGTAAATCTTTATTTCCTTCACTAACTTCACTTTTTCCTTAATTGTTGCAAATCGATTTTCAAATAATCTCTTCAAGTATTTCCGCTCTTCCAGCTGCAAGATCTGCAGTCGATGGGTTAACAATTCAACATAAACACAAAACTGGGCCCGCTTAAGAATAAGATAGATTTGCATGACGAACGGCACGGCCCAGTAGTCCCAATAATCGTCGTGAACAACATGATGCAAAGTCAAACTGGTGTAGTTCAATACCAACATCCCTGTAGGCAGTGCTACGTGTGTCAGTAATATTTTATTTATCACTTTCAAATTTAATTTCACAAACAATTCCTTGAGCAAAAACTTATCGAAACTTATGAACTTCTCATTTACATCATTCAAGGCGTCACTCTTGAAGATTGAGATTGCAAGCAAAACGAAATAGACCGAAGATGGAACAAAGTATTCAAGACGAACCAGAGTGAAAGGCAAGGAGTTTGTTCTATTGTATGAGAACTGGAGGATGGTTAGTCCGTAAAACATAATAAACACGTAGTATATCAAATAGACCGCGATGCATCTAATAAACGCACTCGACGACTTCCTGTTATGTACCGGTCCTACAGCTGGTGCTATTCCGATTATTTGGAAAACAACTTGAAAATACTTTATTGAATCGAGAAACGTACAATCTGACATCGCGGTGGCATTCTTAATCAAGACTGAAGACTTAACTAAGACACACCCAAAGCACTTAAGATGATTGCTCTTGATACAATCTCGATGCTCTAATTAAGGTAAGGAATTTTATAAATGGACTGGAAGGCAGTGGTTAGCAAAGTTTGTTTGGTTTGACTTCCTACAAACTGTGTCATCCCGTTTGTTATCCTTTAGCCCTTGATTTTTTATGAAATCAGAGATAAGCCTCATTGTTCTGTTGACAATTCTACCTCCAGTGCAAGGTCGAAAAGCAAACTCTAATCGAAAAGGTAGTAGAGAGAAAAATGAAAATACTACCAACAAGAAACGTTTCTAGGTAAGAGAAGGGAGAAGACGAACGAATATGTCGCTGTCTGGAGGACCATGGACCTCTGGGAAGGTAGTCGACCGCCTTGACTCGCCTACCGACGCATAGGCAGTGTAGTCCAGTTCGGTACCATACTTCTAGAAGAAGTTTTGTCCCATAAACACTCGTAAGTTGTTTTGTTTATTTAGTTCTAAGCTCCCTTAATTACCCTCTACTAGTACATCATGTCGTTGGTCATGTTGGGCGAATTGTTCTATTTAGGAACAGATTCCTAGTCGGTGGCAACCGTGAAAATGAGTTTGTAGGCGGAGCCGGGCAGACTAATATGGTGTTGCGACTATAATGCCTGCTCTACACCTCGATAGATTCATCAGCAGGTGGATCAACAGATAGATCAGCGGATAAATTCGCGAGTCGTCCACACGGCCGTGAGTCATTCAGTCTATGTGGATTATCGGAAGACACAAGCCGTATTAAAAAATGGATGTTGAGACAGTAACGGTCGCTGCTATTTATTTATTTAATACTTACTAGTATTACTTGAGTGTGCTCATATTAGCAGCCTTTTTATACGACGAGGAAAACTGTAAGCTTATGGATACTTCGTATATTCCATAAAAACAACTAATTATATTATTGTAATTATATTTGTAACAATAAATGTTAGATAACAATTAACTTCTAAATTCAGTGAAAAACAAAATCGAACTAATATTTTTATTGACGTTTTAATAATATTCATTTTGACTGCCTGCTTTGTTATTCCTCCACATTACTCCCCCTCTTTATAATTCCTTAGCAGTACTTGGTGGGAATTCTCACGCTTCGTCCAGATCTAGTTGTTACTGTGGCAGAAAGCGGTGGTGGTGTTCTGTTTGGTTTATCTACGCTGAGATTTTGTGTGTTACTATCCTTGGCTAAGAAAGCAGCTTTTAATCGGTCCATCGATATTTTTGCCTTGCGCCCTTTGATGAGGATTTCAAAATATTTGTCATTCCTATTCGCAACCTCATAAGGACCGTTGTATGGTGGTTGAAGAGGTGGTTTCACAGCGTCGTTTCTCACGAACACATGTGTGGCCGTTTTCAAATTTGGTTCAATGAACACTTTGTCATTGCTGTGATGATGTGTTTGTGCAGGCGAAATACGTTGCATGTTTTGCCTTAAGTTTTTTACAAATTCGGTTACAATAATTATGGGATCGCCTTTACTGCAAGATTTTGCAAAGAATTCTCCAGGTAGTTTTAGGGTAGTGCCGAAAACCATTTCAGCTGGTGTGGCTTTAATATCTTCTTTGAAGGTTGATCTTAATCCCAGTAATATGCCTGGTAGAATATCGACCCAATTATTTGAGGCATAACACTTAATGGCGGTTTTCAATGTCCTATGCCACCTCTCAATTATTCCATTGGCTTGAGGGTGGTATGGTGTTGTTTTCAGATGTTTCACGCCAAGGAGCTTAGTAAGCTCAGCAAAAAGGGAGCACTCAAATTGTCTTCCTAAATCCGTTGTTACGAAAAGAGGCGTTCCATAGCGAGCTATCCATTCCGAGTAGAATGTTCTAGCGATTGTTTCAGCTGTTATGTCAGCGATTGGGAAGGCTTCTGGCCACCTTGAAAAGCGGTCTATACATGTTAGGCAGTATTTCATATCTCGCGACGAAGGAAGAGGTCCAATAATGTCGATGTTCACATGTTGGAATCTTTCGTCCACTATTGAATATTTCGCTAGTGGTGTTTTATTGTGGCGGTGGACCTTAGCGCGTTGGCGTGGTATGCATTCTCTTACGAATTTCGCAATATCAGCTCTCATGTTGGGCCAGACATATGTATCGATGTGAAATTAATTTGCTGGTTGCCTTTACTCCTGGGTGCGATAGGGCATGCAGTTTTTTAATGACTAGCGAGCGAAACTTTTGTGGGACCAGCGGTCGAACTTTTTGTTGTGAAGTGTCGCAAAACAGTGGATAAGGCGATTCTGGAATGATAATTGGTTTAATAATTAAAGAATGATTCTTATTTTTAATTAGCCCTTGTATTTCTGAATCGATTTGCTGTGCTTCTGACATCTCTTTAAAGGTGAATTCTGAAATGCTGTCCACATTTGCGCGTGATAGGAGGTCAGCTGTGTCATTCTCGCAACCTGAGACATGCCGAAGATCTGTCGTGTATTGACCTATATAGTCTAGGTACCTCGATTGCCTTGGAGATGCTTTATCTAATTTTTGTCGAAATGCGTAAACCAGTGGTTTGTGATCCGTTTAGATGTGGAACTCCCTGCCTTCCAACATGATCTTGAAATGCTTAACTCCTTGGTAAATGGCAAGTAGCTCTCGGTCATAAGTACTGTACTTGCTTTGTGCCTTGGTTAATTCTTTTGAATAAAATCCCAGAACTTGTGTTGTACCTTTGACGACTTGGTTGAAAACAGCGCCTATTGCCATCTCTGATGCATCAACGCTTAATGAAAGCTGTGCTTCCGGAGCGGGGTGTGCTAAAAGGGTGGCGTTCGCTAAGTCCTTTTTGCATTGATCAAGGGCGTTGATTCCCTCTGCTGTCCATTTGATCATTGTTCCATCATTCTTTTTGTTTCCTACAATTAATTTTTGCAGGATGGACTGATTGTGAACTGCATTTGGGATGAAGCGCCTATAGAAACTGAGCATCCCTAAAAATCTCTTGAGGCTTTTAGTCACGTTGGGAAGTTTGAATTCCAATAATGCTTGAACTTTCTCTTCCAAAGGTTTAATACCTTCTCCTGACAAATTGTGTCCTAGAAACTTAATACTTTCTTTTCCAAATTGGCATTTGTCAGGATTAATAGCTAGGCCGTTTTTCCTTAGTCGGTCAAAGACTATTTGAAGATGAACCTTATGTTCTTCCATAGTTGCAGATGCAACGCATATATCATCGATATACGCAAATACGAAATCCAGATCATGCAATATACTATCCATGTGTCTTTGGAAGGACTGTGCCGCATTCCGAAGCCCAAAAGTCATAAATCGGTACGCAAATAGCCCAAATGGCGTGGTTATAGCCGTTTTAGCAACATCTGCAGGCTCTATCGGAATTTGATGAAATGCCTTTTGTAAATCAATCTTCGAGAATATTTGCTTTCCGTGCAACAAGTGCGTGAAATCTTGCAGAAAAGGAATTGGGTACCGATCTGGCACAGTTACTGCATTCAGTACACGATAATCACCGCACAATCTCCATGAGTTGTCGGCCTTTTTCACCATGTGAAGAGGGCTTGCCCATTCGCCTTTGGAACGCTGGCAAATGCCTACCTGGCTGAAGTAATCAATTTCTGCTTTTGCAGCCTTTAATTTTTCTGGTGTAAGTCTGCGAGGCCTGCAAAATACTGGAGGACCTTTAGTTGTAATATGGTGTGTGACAGCGGACTGGGTTGATTTTAATAAATTTAGGTGATGTAAATCTTTATATTGAGCTAGCAATTCTGAAAGTGGATCGTTAATATTATAAGTCATGATACTAATGGTACCTGTATTGACAGCTGTGCTGCCGGATGACACATCCTTAGTAGTCGAATCTATTAATTTGCTACTTTTAACGTCTACTAAAAGGCTGTAGAATTTTAAAAAATCTGCTCCTAGGATTGGAGTATTCACATCCGCAATGATGAAGGTCCAAGGGAATTTTCTCCGGAGACCTAGCGTCAGGATCAATCTTTTTTCGCCATAAATATTTATTGCAGTTCCATTGGCAGCGTAAAGCTGTTTACTGTTTTTCGGTAGGTGATGATTGGTACGCTCTCGTTGAGTTGGCGGCAAGACGGATACATCGGCGCCGGTATCTATTAAAAACTTTCGCCCCATTGAAGGCTCATTTACAAAAATTCTGCTGATTATTTTGGTTTCGCCAGCAGCACCTGTGATAGTTGAAATTTTAGGCACCTTGCTTTCAAAGGAGCAAGGAGGTTTACACACTTTTGCTTTGTGTCGAAATCTTCGGTGATAGTAGCAAATGGTTTGTCTAACCGGGGTATACTCTCTTCTGTTCCTAGTGACTTTTTCATGCTGCCTACCTCGACTCATGAGAGTCCGCAGTTGTTGGTTAATTTGAGCAATTTGCTCCTCCATCGTTAATGGATCATTGTGCGTGGTTGTAGATGGATATGTAACATTATTGTTGCGCTGAACACTGATAGGGGCTACATTCTGAAATTCGCCAACTTCCTGGATTTTATCTGCAAGCACAGCGAGGCCCTTTAGTCCTTCTCTAGAAGCTTGTAAAATAGCTTGGACTTGTGTGGGTAATCTTTGCATCCACAAGGATTTAAGAAAATCTTCACTAAGTTGAGCACCACCGAGGTCCTGCAATTCCTTAAGAAGATGAGATGGTTTCTTGTCTCCTAAGTCTACTTCCGAGAGGAGTTTTTTTATCTTTTTGTGTTCGCTTTCACCAAATGCTTGAATTATTGCTTCTTTTAGGTTATTATATTTATTATCTGCCGGTGGCGATAAGACAGCGTCTGAGATTCGTGCGAGAACTTTCGTTTCGATAGCACTCACGACGGTGTTAAACTTTGTTACGTCGGTAGTCACTCCGGAAACTGCGAACTGCGCCTCTATTTGCGCAAACCAGATTTCTGGCTTTTTATGCCAAAAAGGGGGTATTTTGACCGAAACTCGTGTTATGGATTGCACGGGCCCTTACATCATTTTGTTCCACGTTTTGCATTTTTATTCTTTAATTTTATTTATTTTTATTTGGTACAACGTGGCTTAAAGTTTATTATCGGGGTCACCAATTATGGATACTTCGTATATTCCATAAAAACAACTAATTATATTATTGTAATTATATTTGTAACAATAAATGTTAGATAACAATTAACTTCTAAATTCAGTGAAAAACAAAATCGAACTAATATTTTTATTGACGTTTTAATAATATTCATTTTGACTGCCTGCTTTGTTATTCCTCCACAAGCTCACGTGCACTTCATTCACAATCCGCACAACACTGATGCGCCGGCAGACGTGTGGGCAGACGCCTTGCGCTCGCGTTGAAAGCCTTTGATGTGTGGCTCAGAAACCGATAACAAAAGGTTTGTTGCAGACACATCTACCGACGCTAAATACTTTCGACAGACGAGCAAATACCCCGTTTGAAAAAAGCCTTAACGTGGTTAAAGCCCTAAAACTCCTTGAGAACGACGATCCTTCATCGACGATCGATCATAGGCTGGTCGAGACAAACCTTTATTGATAGTAGTGACTATTCCAACGAAACGCTCTCCTGTGCCAACTTCATTCTTATGCCTCCTCTACACGTCGATAGATGCATCAGCAAATTTCATTTGACGATACATCCGCCAACGTGTAGCCCCGCTCCAAATAAGGATTCGCGCAGAGGAAGAATGTAGGATTTTACATACAGGGCGGCCTGAATGGAGGAAAATGCTCGTCTAGGATGTTAAAAGATGGGTCAGCCATATACCATAGAAATGGTACGGTCTAACAGCACCAGCTCGCTAAGTAACCTGAGCGAGCTAAAAAGAGGTACGTAGCGTAAGTAATGCCCCCACTACATCCAGTGCGGAAACGACGCTAAGGAAAGAGGTAGATGCTTTCCAGAAACTGGGAGTCCAAATAAAGGAGCTCATGGACGACCTGAATGGACGGAATAACATCGCCCACACAATCTTGGTGATAGCACAGGAAGAAAATGCACAGAAAGTGGCGAAAGTAGCTACACAAACTACAAGATCCTTAGAAAAGACGTTGCGGCGGCTGAAACGCAGTCGAACGAAACCACAAGAAGTCCGGAAGTGTAAAAGCTTCCTAGAGAGCCGGATGAGAAGGCGCAACGCCGGCAAAAGCCTCCAAAGAAGAGGAAAGAGAAGTCGCCTCAAACGGAAGGCGAAAATCGGCCAGGGAGAGCAATTGGTGGCGGACCGGGTCCCGCGAAGAAGGAAAAAGGCCGAAAAGAAGGGTCTGCCTTGACTAAGGTAGAACGGAAGAAGAAGTTGAAAAGGCGACTAAAGCACCTGGAGAACAACTTGACGCCGCAAAAAAAGATAAGGCCGGATGCGCTTGTCATAACTGGGCAAGCGGGATATCCTACACGGAGAGAACGGACATAAAAGATAGACCTTTAAATAGAATTGAAGAAGGGAAAAAGCAAAACGGTGGAACTCCAGCAAAAACATTAAATCCTCACTAGGAAAGACTGCTTCGAAATATAGACAAACGCAAGTACAGAATGCAGTCTAATTTGACCATCGGATAACTAAACGGCTATCAAAGCGCTAGGTGCAATTTATACGACGTCCAAGTTAGCCAAAATGGAAAAATGAGCTCTCTTCTTTGGTTAGGAGATACAGGATCACTTTTTAGTGGGTCACAGAAGCATCGAGTGCAACGTAAAGCCTGAGGAACTGGGCAGTACATTTTGTACACCGGTGGAAAAGCTGCTTGGTAACGAAGACATTATGGCTGTGGCGGTAGAGAGGATTACCGGAGGAAAAGAGAATGTTTATTTTTACACTTTAATAACAAAAGATAAATTCACATTTTATAACTATTACAAAGAATAATAAATATAATTCAAATTAAATAGATTCGCTTTAAATACAACGCGCGTCTTTTTGGCTTCGTTTTCAAGTGACAAGTGTTTTCTTCTTCTTGCTTTTTTCTTCGCTTAAACTTTGTGTGTGCTGGCAAAATACTTCTGTGCTGCCACAACATACAGGGTGTACGTTAGGTCTACAAAACAGCCGGTTGTGGATAGGTTTTAGATAGAGGGGGTGGGTAAATCGTAACTGCTAGAGCGTTTTGAAATGTTTTTGATAAAAGTTTGCATATCATCCTGTATTTTTGTAACCCTTTGATCCATTTTCATGAGTAAGGTAGAAGTGTTTGCAGAATACAATCACCTATGTTATGTAGAAATTTTGAGCCGCCCTCAAAATTATTCAAGTTCCAATATAAATCTCCAAAACTATTTCTAAAGATCTAAAAACCTTGAACCTCGAATGTTATGTACAAAAAAAAAGTGCACGGGGCCGGTAAACGACCCGTGCACAAGTCCCAAGTGTAACCTGAAACGCCAAAGGAAATTGGCAACAAAAATTTAGCGCAATTTGCCTTGCGAAATAAATTAAACGGAAGAAAAAAAGCTCGTAAGCAAATTGCGCCAGTTTCAGGCCACTTAAAGAAAAATCTGACGAATGCATTTTTCCGGCCGGCGACCTCAACCTTGGGTCAAGCACCAGCGGGTGACTTTTGCACCAAGGCTGAAGGCCCGGAAGAAAAATGCAAACGGAAGATTTTCGAAAGAAAAGTTTCGGGAAAATGAGGATCGATCGAGTGATCGATCGAGGAGTCTAATTTTGTTCTTCACCGGCGGCGGGCGCGTCTCCAATCTTTGAGTGTTGAAAATCTTGAATTTTGCGCGAAACGGTACAAAGAAATTCCCTTCTATATATATAATAATATATCCTAATATATATAATATTAAATAGTGAAAATAGTATAATAAAGTTATTCAGTGGTGGTTTCCCTGACATGACCAAAAGGGTGTGCGCGCGTTGTTGTGCTTCCAAATTTTTGTTAAATGCCCTAGAATAATAGTATACATATATATAAATAAGTTCAACAATGTTAAAAAGAAAAAACAAAAAAAAAAAGCTTAATTGGAGTACGGAAGGGAGATGAACCCGAAATACTGTGCCCAGTGTTTTTGGTGTGGGAACGTTCAGGATGTTATGTCCTATATTCGCCCTAAAAGAGAATAGGATTAGTTAGAATGACTGACTTATTATATTTGAATTACCTTGTTTTTGCCGTCTACCTGTTTTGAAAACGATACTGTTGATAAACTTTCTTTCCAGAGCACCCGAGAGGAAATACAAAGCGGCGGTGACTCCTATCGAGCGACGATTATCGGACTCCCTGGAAGAAGTGGGAAAAGGATGAGGAATCGTCAACTAAATTAAATCAAATTAAATTAAGTTCAACTTACTCGTTCGCGCACGTTTTGTAAAGTGTAAACGCGATGCAAAGCTTCCCAACCATCCTAACCTCCGAAAATCCCGAGCAGGAATTTTTTTTGTTACTCCAAGTTCCACAGGTAACTATCGCATCCGCACGAAAGACCAGTGGCCAGGGAGAGCTCCAACGTTAATTAAATTAAATATAATTGCCAAGCGGGTCAAACCGATTTGGAAGGCGCACTGGAAGTCCCTAAAATAGTGGGCAAGTAAGAATATAATTCGGGCCCCTGGAGCGGTCGCCCTCTCTTTGGGTTTTAGTTGCCAGTGAATAGTGCGTGTGGAAAAAAAAATATAGGAGTGAAAAGATATAGTAATGAGATAATGCAAGTGGAGTCAACCCTTAAGGAGGAACTGCAGGAATAAAAAGGGAAGTTTTGCATCGTGGGATACCCTATCTGACGTTAAGTAGAAAATTTCCTTTGATTTTGTATTTATATTGTTTTTTTGTTTTTTTTCCTCTTTAATATTTTTTTTGAATTACCTTGTTAGAGAATAAAGTGATAAGTGAGAATAAGGAAATTTCTTTCGTTTTTTTTTATACTCGTATATATATTTTTTGTTTTTATTATTTTGTGTGGTTCGTGGACCAAAACAACCACGTGGCGCCCTCTAAAGTTGGACGTGCGCCCACGGCCCGCTTAATGAGCTACCGGCACAAATTGACACGTAACAAGGATTCACCTAAACGGAAATATCCCAATACATCACCTGAATTTCGATTTGTTATCGGCGACACCGATTTCCTGCACTGCTGGCACGCATACGGCTAGTCGGCGTGGGGAAACTGTGCGGTACATTAACAATCCTTTTATCGAAAATACGTTGGGTGGCGGAGTGCTCTGTATGCGAGGGTCTCTGCTTACCTGGCAGCAGTGGTAACTTCCACTGCATCTGTGATCTTTCATTAATTAAGAAATCCATCATCAACTTTCCTAGTGGTGGTGTTTGAATATTGATTCTTCTAGCTTCCTTGTAAACTATTCCAAATTTGAATGTATACTTACTTTAAATAGAAGTAACCTTAATATATTGTTCTACAGTCGACCTAAGGTCTAGTATTTAAAAAATTAGTAAACTCTTTATTGGATTTTTATGTTATTAATTTTGGAATAAAACTGTTTTGAGTTTTGAGTTGAGTTGAGTTCAACAATGTTACGATAAAAAAAAAATAAGTGTTTACGGATAAAGGTTCATAATAATAAATTAATATTGTATTGTATAAAAATACTTCGTTAAATTTAGAAAGAATGTTATTTTCATTCGGTTAGACTTAAAGGAAAAGTGTTTATATAGTTACCTGACAAAGTAACTACGAGTTTTATATGTGACCAAACAATCTAGTGCCTTAAGTATTTTGTGTAAAAAATAATACGTTTAAAAATTTAAAACAAAAATGTGTTTTTGTAAATAAACATTTACTTAAAAAATGTGTAAAAATAGAAAAGAATGTTAGAAACTTTTTCATATTGGATATACAAAATAATGTGTTGTATAGTTGGAGCTTAAGGATAACATTCCTGTTACGAAATAAAAAATAAATTATCGCTCAAAAAAAATATATATAAAAGTGTTTTTTGTATAAACAAAAAAGAGAAGTAAGTTCTCATTTAAAAATCTGCATAACATACAAAAGACGGTGAGTTATTTACCTGCAAGAAAAAAATCGTTTTTTTTTTTTCATAAATTAAATTTGGAGATGTTTCCATCCTTTGTTTTAAAAAAAAAGTGAGTTATATAACAAAAAAGTGAGTTATATACAATTATATACCAATTGCGTTATATAACACCTATCTTAAACTGTAAAAGTCGAGGTTCCAACATACCAGCTTCCAGAGTTTTGAAAATTTTGTTTTTTTCCACTAAAATTTCAACTTCAATTGCCTTTTTCTCCAAAAAATACATTGTTGTAATATTTTTCTCCAAATTTGGAAAGCTTGGATTATATCCTATGAATTATGTCCGGCAATGCTACAGCCTTTCTTTTGGTAGTTATAAACAATTTTAATGCTAAAATTGGCTCTATTTCGTACTTTTCCACGTCGAAAGTCGAAAAGTACCAAATAAGGCGAATTTTAACATTAAAATTGCTTATAACTTCAAAAGTAAACCTATCCACAAGCGAGTGCTTTGTAATCTTACTATACACACTTTGTATATCATCATGCACTTCCTTACAATAACAAGCTCCTCTGGCTTGTTGTCTCTGGCTAGGATAAACACCTTGGCTTTAGAGAAGTTTCAAAGATATGAAAGGAAAGGAAATATGATCCGGTATCAGAATATTACATTATAGTGACGTACAGGTTTCTTTCACAAATATAATCACAAAACGCTGTGACGCCGAAAGTCACTTGTGTCCTTGCCATCATTCTCTTGGATGGGGCTGCTGCCTTTGCCTACCTTGGCTGTTATTGTAGAAAATGAAGCCAAGAATTGTAAAGTATTATTTTAAGACTAGCAAAACACCACATGCATTGCAACGCCTTCCAAAAAAAAGATTGAATTTTGCACCCACCAGCCTAAAAATGCATAATTTGGTGACCCTCTTTTTTCATTTCGGCTTGAGATGAAAAAAAATCTAGCATGTAATCAGACCTGCAGCAGATGTTACGGTATTTTTCAAAGACCTTCATGATAAACTATAATTAATGCTCTGGCATTTAGAGCTCAGAAGTTTTGAAGATTTTCGGCTTTACCAACTTTTCAACAACCCATGAACAGCTGTCCGTGGGGAAAGCTAAAAAAACGCCTTTTTTTAAACGAAATAAAGAGTAAAAAATAATTTCGAATGTAAAGTTTTTGTTGCTCCCGGCTGCATACAACCTACCTTTCAAAATGTAAAAAAAGTGGGACTATTTATTTGTCATATTTTATTACCACTGGAACTTTTCGTTAGTGCCTCTATATATTTTATTTTCTACATTTTAGCCTTTTATATGTCTTCCGTCATTTTGTGGTGACTAAAATTTAAATGACGTCACACAGCTTACTTTACTATCGTCATACACTTTCATTTGACACCCACATCGAGGGTCTTGTGAAAAAAAAAGGAAATCCTTCATTTTGTGTTGGCCGCCATTTTTTGTTTGCCGCCATTTTGAATTTGGAATAACGCTACGCTACACAGCTAATTGTATTCTATTTGCCATACCTTGTCATTTCATAGCCATGTCGGGGATCGGAAAACATAATTGCAAAATTCGGCCGCCATCTTGATTTTTTTTTACAAAAGTATCATATTGCAATTGCATTGTCACACGAACTATGCACATGGGCATGGGGTTGATCGGTTACGTGAAAGTTGTTCAAAATCAAGTTGCAAGAGGCGTAGAACGTAAAAAATGGTGAAAAACAATACTAATTAATTAATTAAAGAAAACACTAAGTAAAATTTCGAAACGAAAACTTTTAGTCACCTGTTTGGATATCTATGCACAAACAAAAAAAAATCAGATTTCTATCTCTTCTAGTTTGACTGCAAGGCGTGACGGTACGCACAAGCAGACACTCTCTATTATCTATTAATACAGATTTCTAGTTCAGTTTTAATACAGCCAAAATGTTTACTATATGCCGCAAATAACTCTAATTTTTCAGTTTTACCACAATTTAGTCACACTAGCAAGTAGGACCACTTTGGGTTGAGCCTAAAATCCAGACATTAATTTTCAAAAATAAAAGAACAATAACCGTCCGCATCCTTGCAGCAACCCACTCACATTCCACATATTCCACAAAAATACAGAATCCTCCACCTAAAAGGATGACAGCCAGGACCTTCCGTCTGCTCCTGTTCGATATGTCACTTTGCTTGTAAAATGTAACAGGACGAAGAGGAGTGGATTTTCTCAGTGAAATTAAACATTCAGATAAAACTGCTCAAGCATAATTACGGCAGGATAATTTCCAGCGAGGACATTTCGTTTTCGGCGTTGATTTTCTGGTAAAATGTTTTTTGAGAGTGAGTTTCTAGTTCAGCTCCTGGGAAAGTGAAAATACGCGAGAGCCTGAAGATGACCCCCTTCGATGACTTCGCCTACCTGGTTAATCATGTCCTGCTTGGGGAAGAGCCCGTAATTGTTTGGTTTTCCAATTTTCACTGCAGTTTACAGTTTATAATTTGCCTCAATTTTCAGACGATCGAGGATTTTATCCTTCTTATTGGAACTCTGGTGGCTTTTGTCGCCTTCATTTTGTGGTGTTGTTTTCCGATACAGCCGAGGGTGAGTTGAAATTTTTACGTTCTTGTAATGGATTCGTTTTTGGAGCTTTAGTTAAGAGGAAATTCTGTTTTGAAATGTTTAAATATTAGCTACAAAAGTTATTCATAAGTTAATTAGTCAATATTTCACAGTTTGTTTTCATAACTATTTCGACAGAGTTGTCAATATTGAAAAAGTTTGGTTTTGCTGATAACTAAATTTTTATGGCATATTCTGTAGATTTAATTATGCTTAACCACGAGATATTTAATGTACTGTATGAGTGTACGCACCCAATGATTTGTTTTGAAGCTAAAATCGTGTCTGAAGAACTTTGCTTAAAGAAAGCACCCGGTATTATCATAGTAGATTGACATAATATTTACTCATTTCACAGTTTAATTCATTTGGCTTATTTCTGTTTTCTTTTGCCTGCAACAAGACTTCAAACGATTTCTGCCTCGAAAAAGAGACCTAAGCGATTAAATAGTTATTGTTTGAAACAATCAATTTAAATGCAAGGTGGATGTACAAATCGGCCAGCAATACAATTGTCCAAAAACCTTATGCGAATAGAAGCATCAGTAAGCACACGCTTTATACACACGGTAATATCGTCGGCTGGAATGAATTATTAGAGAACGATCAACATTTATCTCGTTCGATGTAAGAGTGGTGTGGCTCCATATTTTAGACTATTGGAGGCTGATTTGCTTTGGAGTCGCATTTTGTCATATATTTGGAGAGGGTTGGAGCGGCTCCAGAAATGCACTATAAGTGCATTTATAGTGCACTTCTGGAATTGTTTTGGTTTTGCAGCGGGGATGTGACGGAGTATGATTCCAAAGCGTCTAGTGTTTTGAAGTGTGGAGCTGCATCGCTTTTGCAGTGAACGACACTTTTATTGCGAGAGCTCAGGACCGGATCTCAGTTATGGAGCCTTAAAAGAAGAGAATATCATCGTCTAGCCTAAATTATTTCACAATGGAAATATAATGAAACAGCCATATGTTTCTATCAAATTCTTCCTTCCAAGCTTTGTTTACTCCTGCACACACCCCTATTAAAGTTTCTTACGGATTACAATCCAGTACTTCGCTGTCGCTTTTCTTCCAAGTATGGCTAATCCAGTCTTTCTTTCATCGATTGTACAAAATTAGCTCCAAAGTATTGCGGCTATGGTTTGGTCTATTGTACCTACTACAACTCCAATACCTCAGATTTGTTGGACAACCTGATTAGACAAGTTCAGAAATTTGTCTAGTTTAAATTGACTGAACCCTCCCCTCGATATCGCAGGACAATGACAAAGAAAGTGAAGGCTAGGGTATGACCCTCAAGGCAAGAACACCGATGTGGGTCTTCCTTGCTCTTCGCTTTGCACTACGGATATGTGATTTTATCAAGTCACTTTGCATAATCCGTAGCGATAATAGTAGTAGTATCGTTACCCAATATTATTATTATTAAAAATTCTGGTTAGCCCCTTAATCGAAAGGAACATAAATTGTAGATTGTTTGTTGCTGCAAAAGAATTACAGGAATCTTATACGAAAACCAAAATTTAATTAAAAATGAAGTTAAATTTGAAAGAATCCAGCGAACAACTTCAAAATATTTTTCAAAAGGGGACATCCTCTGATTGTAAGTCGCTTTCCTGATGGAAGTAGTAGTGATGAATGTGAGGAGGACGGATATGCCAAATATTGTGAAGGCGAACTAGTTTGTTTCCTAGGTACTTGAACACTGGTACTTATAATCCTCCGCTTCGAATGTCGAGATCGTGTAAGAAGTGCCTAAATGCAACTCGATATCCACTTTGTTAACCCTCACTCAAAACTCACATTGACTAGGATCTCCAGCGTAATAATTCAAGTGAGCAAGGTGCAAGCGCTTCCGACCGAATTAACTTGTTATTCGTTAATCTCTTCACAATGAACCTCAGCTGTTTATAAGATATGATAAACATGCTGAAAGTTCCACATTGCATTGTAATATTAATTAAGGGCCAAGGCACAGCAATGCCACCTGAGCGGTTTCCGTTGCATGTACAGGATCTTGCTTCTAACTACAGATTTTGGCGAATTCATGACTATCTAAGCTGCCTTCACCTGATAAGACCATCTCACTAATTCTAAGGTTCCTCCATGACACATTTCTGAATATGGTTCGTTACCAGCCCTCTACCAATAACAGAGTGTGATTTCGGACCCCAGAAATCCACAGTCGACTCTTAAGATCGGTTTACACGCAACGATTTGTGTCCAGCATAGCGACACATTAGAGAATTTTGCTTCGCACAACTTATTAGTTTTTGGATTTTTGTCTCATTCACACGCCTAATCATTGCCTGATTAGCCAGTGCTTTAAGAATGTTCTTTCCCTACACTAGGTCCTTATTTAGGTGATTCAGCGTATACTATATGTAGATCCAGTAAATTGAGGTGTATTTCATCTCTAATCTTTCTATCGAAAGCAGTAGTGTCTACTACTAGTGTCTGCTGAAGTTCACGGTGAAGCCGTTTTTTTGCACCATTGGTTGAAACGTTGTGCGCTTCATACCCTATTCTGCCACGATCCTCCTAGCCTCATCTCGGGTTAGGTTCGCTGCCAGGGCCGGATTGGCCTATGGCCCATTCGAGTAAATACTCGAAGGGCCGCGCCGTCGGCGGGCTTGAGGTCCGGCTGGCAGGAGGTTGAGTGTACTACGGCCTACGCTCACGAAGATCGACTCAAATTTGACCTTTCCTATTCCTCACCTCTCTCTTCACCGTCTCGTGCTCGCCTTCGGCCGACCGCCCTCGCCGCCTGAAAGAAGTATTTCTCAGAGCTAGACCTAAATCGAGCGAAAAGGAGGAGGAAAATTAGCACAGTGAGCGCCGTGTGCCTGTTGTACGGGCCGGTCCAGGGTCCATATGAAATATGCAGGGTATATTACTGAAAATGTCGAAACGCCTGGCTGTGGATAGGTCTTGGATAGACGAACAAAAAATGAGTGTTAAAATTGGCCTTATTTTGTATTTTTCGACAAAGATGTCACCTTATTTTCAGATGGAAAAAATTGGCCTTATTTTCAGATGGAAAAGTACTAAAAAAAAAAGAACGAAATAGAGCTAATTTCAACATTAAAATTGCTTATAACTTCAAAACTAAAAAGATGTCGAACATTATTCATAGGAAATTGTTCAAGCTTTCCAATTTTGTAAAAAAATATTGATTAACTATGTATTTTTTGGAGAAAGTGGTTAAAGTTGAAATTTTAGTGAAAAAAAAACAAAAATTTGACTTTGACGACTCAGAACTCTGGAATTTGGTTAGTTGAAACCTTGACCTTTACAGTCAGATAGGTAGGAGTATTCTGCGTAGATTGGTGTCCTATTCATGAAAATATCTAATAGGGTTACAAAATACAGGGTAATTTATAAACCTCTACCCAAAAAAATGCAAAACACCCTAGCGGCTAAACTGTTACGATTCCTCCCCCATACGATTTTTTATTCGTCTATCCACAGCCAGGCGTTTCTGCATTTTCAGTAATATACCCTGTATAAAATTTGGGCCGGTCACTACCGAAATGCCCGGGCCGCTAAGGGGGGCCCAATTCGTCCCTGTTCGCTGCCATTCGATTTAGAGTAACCCACTGATGATTTTCTATCAGGATCTTATTAATTTCCTTCAGCCTCTCTAGAAATCATTTTCTGAAGTCAAAAGACCTTCGACAAGTTCGCATGTTCAAGGAGAACGATCTTGGCTATGAGAACAAGAGCTTTTCCATTACTCATTTCTTGGCATTGTTATTCTTTCAAAAAGAAAGGTCGTTGAACCCCATTGTATGGTTGAAGGTCCTTCTGCCCTCTTTCTTCAGTGTCTCCAGTTACCTGTACTGCCCCCATAAGTAAAAGTGCCGTATCTACAAAAAATTGAAAATTGGGTTTTTGATTTATTTGGAATAAGTATTTTATTTCCTATCATTTACTAAAAAAAAATATTCGTTATGTACCGTTATCACGCAAATATTATAACAAAAAACGCCGTATCTACACTAATTTGCTCCTGCAGAAAGAGCAAAAAAGCGGTATCTGCAAAAATCAAAACAAAAGTGCGGCATCTACATGCAGTTGCCGCGTTTTCGCTAGGTTTATGTAGATGCCGCTTTCTTGCATTTTGTTACATTGACTCTTTTCATAGAAAGCTTATTGTGAAATTCGTTTCATTTGCTGTAAGCAAATGGCAGATACGGCATTTTTCCTTATGAGCGCAAAGCTTTGTTTGACTTAGTAGTCATAACCAAAAGTGCAGTATCTATATTTTTCCTCCATAATTCCGTAATTTTATAAATAAAATGCAAAACGTATTTTTTTCTATATTCAAGATGATTAAATCTATAATTTAAAATAAAAACATCATATTTGTCGTATTTTGTAACACCGAAATACTAATTATATATGTTTTGCCATTTATCTCAAAGTTGCTCAATCTGTAGATACGGCACTTTTGCTTATGAGGGCAGTGTACTGCCAGGTTGTAGACTCCTGGTTGTCTACTTGTGTAGGAAGGCACGACACCACAAAAGCTTTCTTTTTCGCTGTCTTTAGCACATTCCAGTGGGAATACTAGGAGCGCTGGTTAGAGGAGCTTATTTTTAGCTCGGGGGGCATTACTGGAGTTTTCATCAATTTTATAGAACAAAGAAAACGGGCGCCTAGGGGCCCGGACCACTTTTTTTATATGGAAGACTAGAAGGTCAGGGAAAGCCTCTTTTATACAGTCCACCACATAACACAACGACTTTGCAGGGCAGGCGAAGCCGGACGCGCATAAATTTTACATTGGATATATTGTTACGTTTTTATGGCTCAACGGATTTGTAGGATTCATTAAGGAATACACTTTTTAATTATCCACACAAAAACTTTACCCCAAACCAAACACAATTTAATAACAAACACCATTCTTAGAGTTCACTTACAAATTAGTACCTGACTATTAAATTCTAATTATCGCTTTTTAATTCACTTTTCAATCACCACTTTTCGCTTTACGTCACTTTAGACCACTTTCGTCGCTTTTCAACACATTTATACATCCAAGCTCCCCCTTTATATAAACTTCTGGAAGTTTCGCTCATTTTCTAGTCCGTGGTGGAATATTCTTTCCCTCCTGCAAGTTTGAGAACTTTTGTCTTCAATTATTGTCCGTTCCAATCCTAGCGCAATTTCAAACTCCAGCCCAGCCAAATAACAGTTCATTCAACTTCCAACAGATGGCACATCTCTGGTCGGATATTGCTTTAAAAATGGGTTTGTCATTTCTGAATGTCCATTAGTTTGATAATCCCCCCTTCTTGAATCCACTACAGCCTCCCGTAGTAAAAAATACCTTAATTTCCGCAGATTCGATTGATGGACGTTATTTGTTGTTTCGTCTAAGAGAAAGTAGGGTCTTCGATAATGTAAGGCTGTTCCTCGCTTATATGCACGACAAACCCGATTCCACCTGCATATATGGCAAAACCAGGACTAGCCTCATGATTTCGATTCAGCAAGAAGGTCTTCCTACAGATTACAATACTCTGCTCAATATGTTCACAAAGTATTATGAGCAGTACCAAATAAAATCCCAACAAGTAAAAAGGGATCTCTCTAGTTATGCTTCGCACGTAAGATCTCTACATGTATCACAGCTCCAAAAAAGCCGTGATGAAATGCGTAGATATTATCGTCCCTAACTAGTTACTTCTCCAACGACTAACCCAATTTCGACTCCTCACCCTAAACCAAGCCAACTGGATGATATAAGGCTTTTCTATCACAACTGCGGTGGTATGAGAGGCAAGGTGAATAATCTCTTTGTTGGCGCAAATTCGTGCCAGTTTAATATACTCGTGTTCACCGAAACATGGTTGAATGAGACTTTCCTAAATGAGGAGATCCTAGACTGCAGCTGGACTATCTATAGATGCGACAGAGACTACAATTCCTCCGGTCTAACAAGAGGAGGAGGAGTCCTAATAGCAGTCAGAGACCCCTTAAATAGTGAACTCATAACTACCAACGGTTCACAGTTTTTTGAACACATCTTCATACGTGTCAAATCTGGCAAGAAACACGTATTCATCGGTTCATTTTATATCCCCCCCAAAGCTGACGAACCTATATATGACGATCTACTACATATCTTAGAAGAAGTCAATAAGACTCTTTGTAGCAACGACGACATATTCGTCTTAGGGGATTTCAACCGTCCAAATATTTCTTTTATCCCTGACGAGGAGGATAACCTTCTTCCTATCAATGTTATAAATCCTATCGATATAAAGCTTATCGACACCTTTTACTCCAATGATTTACATCAAATTATCAGTCAACCAAATTCTTATGGTAATTGGTTAGATCTAATATTCACTAATTGTTATGAAGAGGTGAAAATTCTACCTGCTTCCGAAGAGGAGAACCTATTCAGTAATTCTATTCACCACTCTGCGTGGGTCTTGGAACTCAATTCTTCAATCCCCAAACACCACAGAACATACAACAATACTGTTGTTTATGACTTTAAAAACGCAGATTTTGAAAGTATTTGCTCTGAATTATCCCTAGTTGACTGGGAACATAGGCTATCTGCCAATGATCTTGACGAGATAGTATCTTGTTTCTATACCATCATTTTAAATACCATTGACAAATATGTACCCAAGATAATTAAAAGGAATAAATTATCGGAGCCGTGGCTTGACAGAAACATTCGATCTCTTCGCAATCAGAGAAACAAACTGTATAACCAGATAAAAAAGAACCCTAATGTCACCGAGGAATTGAAACTGGAATACAATAGGTTAGCCTCAGAATTTAATCTTAGGTCACGTGAGGCCTATACCGCATACATCAATTCCGTTGGAGATAGCATTATAAAAGACCCCAAAAAATTTTTCGATTTCGTTAATTTAAAACGAAAGACATCAGGCTATCCCTCAACAATGACAAATGGTAGAATGCACTCCTCATGCCCCCAAGCAATCTGTAACATGTTTGCTGATAGGTTCAGCGAAATTTATTGCCCCAACTCTATTCCAAGGCACACCGATCCAACTGATGCGCACCCTCCAGTTCTCATAGATGATTTATGCCTGTCGATTGAAGATATACTGACTGGTTTAAACAACCTTGACCCGAAAAAAGGTCATGGGCCTGACAATCTGCCCCCTAGTTTTTTGCAACGATGCTCAAATCATATCTCATTCCCTCTGTATCTCATCTTTAACAGGTCATTATCGTTAGGAAAGTTCCCTACGTTGTGGAAGAAATCCTACCTCATACCAATCCATAAGGCGTCTGATAAGCATTTAGTGGATAACTACAGAGGTATTGCTATTTTATCAACAATCCCCAAACTATTCGAAAAACTCATCCACGACAAAATTTCCCCCTTAATCGACCCACACTTAAATGAACAACAACACGGCTTCAGAAAAGGGCGTTCGACCACTTCAAACCTCATGGTCTTAATCTCCGATCTCCTCTGTATCATGGAGAAGGGCTATCAAATCGATGCTATTTACACTGACTTCAGCAAGGCCTTTGATAAGGTAGACCATCATATTTTACTTGTTAAACTCTCAAAATTTGGAATAACAGGTTCTGCTCTTGAATGGTTAAGATCATATCTCAACGGAAGAACACAGGTTATCAGATTTCAAGGATTCCTTTCAAAGGAAATCGATGTAACTTCCGGTGTTCCTCAGGGCAGTCATCTTGGCCCTCTTCTGTTCAATATATTCATCGCTGACCTCTCCAAGAAATTAGAGAATATCCCGCATCTCTTTTACGCGGACGATCTCAAAATATATAGTGTCATTAAGTCCCAAACCGACGTATCCTTTATTCAGTCGAATCTCAATGCATTACAAGACTGGTGCACCACTAATAAGTTGCATCTTAACATCAACAAATGTCAAGCAATTACCTTCTCTCGTAAACATAACACACAGCAGTATTATTATCATCTCAACGACACGGTGTTGAATCAAGTCGATCACATTGTCGATCTAGGTGTCGTTCTGGACAAAAAACTTAATTTTAATTTGCACTATGATAATATTACTGCCAGAGCCAACAAACTTCTTGGCTTTATAAAGAGAAGAGCTAAAGAATTCGACAACATTTGGGTCACAAAAACTCTTTTCTGTTCTCTAGTCCGCCCTATCCTGGAATATGCATGTCCCATCTGGGATCCCATATTTCTCATAAGTAGCAACAGGATGGAATCAATTCAAAAGAAGTTTATCCTCTTTGCTCTGAGAAGTCGACACGATCCGCGAGATTTTCTAAGCCTACCACCCTACACGGAGAGGCTCAAAGTGTTGGACCTCCTGCCACTCTCTTCTAGGAGAAAATTTCTTATCGCGTCTCTCACCTTAGAAGTCCTTAACGGCAACCTTAAAGTGCAGTTTTTGTCGGATATGATCAAGTTCAATGAAGATACCCGACTTACAAGACATACGAAACTGCTCAAGGAATACCCACATCGGACCGAGTATGCAAGGAATGAGCCCGTTAACAGATGCTGCGTGGTCTTTAACAATTATAGATCATGTTACTCCCCTTCAATAGATAAAGCATCCTATAAAAAAAGACTTAAATCCTTCCTGACAACCTAATACTAACACTCCTTAGAATTAACCCAGTAGGGAATGGAAGGCTTCCGGATTCGATTCCGTATAGTATACTTGCCAGGCATACTGGCTACTTTTTGGATTACAGAACGCATTCTTTTTCCATTGCGATGTCCTAGCCGGGAAGTCATAACGGCTACCTTTTGGATTACCATTCCTTCCCATAAGAAGTGATAATGGCTACCTTTTGGATTACCATTCCTTCCCATAAGAAGTGGTAACGGCTACCTTTTGGATTACCATTCCTTCCCATAAGAAGTGGTAACGGCTACCTTTTGGATTACCATTCCTTCCCATAGCCATAGCCGACCATCGCGTTTCCGATATAGCGTACGCCGTGCGTCCATTATGCATGACATTTTGCATTACCATTCCTTACCATAGTAATAGATCCCCATTGCTCCCATTTCACTGATGAAAGAATGCATTCCAATTTCATCAATTCCTAAATTCCCTACTGGGAAATAATTATATATGCCAGTGTTAGTCTATAAGAACTCTTGTGTATTTAGTTTAAGTAGCCTTGTTTGGCAAATAAATAAATAAATAAACATGTTCTTTGCGGTGAATCCAAAAACTCAACACTGCCGCAATACTGCAGAATTCAGAAATTAGAAGTCTGTAAAGGCGTCGATTCTGCAATGTTGCGGCAGTGTTGAATTTTTGAATTCACCCGTATTTTTGTAAAGATGTAACAATGTATGTCTTACTACAGGAGATGGTACTAGCGAATGCATTGAACCGGAATTTGGAACTATTAAGCTATTGTTCTCTTTATGCGATCAAGTTTAATAGATTGATTGTTTTGAGGGGGTGGAAGGGGCCTGCACCACAGGCTCTGCCTAGGGGCCTCCAGATCCCTAATCCGGCTTTGCCTATCCGGGAGCTTCATATGCGGCAATCCTCGGCATTTTAACACGTCCAAATTGCAGGGAGCTATCGTTGTTTTAATTCTGTTTCCCCTACACATGGATCTACCTCAAATAAAATGACTGTATGATCTGATGTCAGAGAGTAACATATATGAGATCTAGCATCAACGAAAGTTGAAACAACTATCAGCACAGAGTACTTAACATACAGAGGGAACAACAGGAACAATGGGTTACGACGTCCAAAATGGGTCACAAGTCGTAACCCATCCGAGATTTTTGTTTTCTTTGAGAGCGAAACTCATCATGACTCTCTCTTCAAGTTTTTCACTGCTAAGCAGGATGTGTGTGCGCAATAACTTTTTGGTGTGGTAGTATAGTAATGAACTGAAATAGAATCTTTGGAAAGGAAAAGAATATTTTTCTACCTGTGATTGTGATAATAAAATGAAATGGGTCTTATATTGTTTTTAACTAACTTTTTTTCGTAAACGAACGATTAGGCTGGCGCACTAAAAATATAAAAAACAATTAAAATATTAAAATTGCTAATAAGATTTTTTGGGAGAAATGATTGGAAAATTTTTAAAGATTAATGTGTATTTAAATTATCAACTTTACGAAAAAAAGTTATATTACATTTCTAGTTCTAAATCCGTCCAAAAATATTACAAAATTGTTACAATTTTAATTTTCGTTTTGTTATAAAATAACTGTTTATAATAATATATCCCTTATGGTACCAGGATATACCTTGGCAACTCAACGTTTCCTAACACAATTATAAAAATACTATCCTAATATAGAAAATTTATCCTGTGACGCGATGACGCGGTCGAAAGTTCCTTTGCTGCCTGCTCTAATAGTGGAACCAGGTGGTTTATTTATTAAATTTACACGTTATATCAAAAACAAAAATGTTTCCACTTTGTTTGAAACTCTTAATTTTTCAATTTTTTTGGGAGTTACTTGGAATATTTGACATTTTTGTTAGTTGCATCGTATTCATGCATTTTAAACACACTTTTCTTTGAACTGGCCTGATGTTTTGAACACAACTTGGGAGCCGTGACACCACTTGCTGTCAAAATTTGGGGGACTCGTTCCCAAAGTGCTTACTGGAACAAAAATACATCTAGTCCATTCTATCGAACTTACTTTACAAAATTTTCCAAGATCCAACATTCAAAAACAAATATCTCTTAAATGGTAGGTTTTATCGCAAAAATAATTACAATAACAATTGTAGATCATGCAATTTTTTCACAAACGATAGTATATACTCCTTCGAATTTATATTTTGCGAGTTTATATTTTGCATAGTATATAACACCACCGTAGGCGCATTTTAAAACGTAGGCACAACCCACGATTTGTTGTGATCAAACAAGCACAACTATATTTGCATATACGGCAAGAACAAAGAGGATAAGAGGGAAATATGGAGGGCATATAGTACACCAACCTATTTATTAATCGTTATTAGCAATGTTTCTGTCTTTTCTGGTATAGCACTTTTGCATAGGTTTTGATTTAATGGAATTTCTTGCGACCGTTCACTAAACCCCTTCCCAAAAATTTTGATATGAGCTTTACCCAAATCAAAAAGAAGTTGTCAAGGCGAATGTAAGACCCCGGATTAGTACTGTTTATGTAATTTTTACTATTTAAAAGGGACTCATTTTTAAGTCCAAGCCATTCTCCTTGTTCTAATAAATATTCTTGCAATTATTACAATGTTCAACCTTTGTTTTGAATATATATTAGTTTATAGAAGCCTCATCTGAGAAATTATTTTTTAACACTATTTCTACCACGATTTTGTGTGTACCTATTTTGACCAAACGGTGTCTTTTCAATCTTTGTAACAAGAAAAAACAGTAATCATAAAAACAGCACTGTAATAAAACTTTTTCCTTATTTAATATCACAGTTTTTACAAATCAATGGTTTCTCTACTAAGCATTTTCCACACGCATACTTTGAAAAGTGTCTTTCGACACCTCTTGGTAGAAATAGTGCTTAAACAACGGTATCAAGTACAAGTGCCTCTTCTAAATACCAGTACTTTCATTAAAATTTTCATTATCGACTTACAAAGAAAGTAAGTTCTTGACAAGAACACCCCCTACGTTTGTTTAACATTGATTATATAATATAATCACAGCATCTAACAAAGTAAAATCTTCATCTTCATTGCATGTCATTCGGCTGGAAAATTTTAAATGACATTATCTGCGATAAGGATTTAAACGTCCGGACCACTGTCCTTATAGGTCTGGTCTATAATGGACTCCGACCGGCTTGTCCTTTTCAACTTAGTGTTGGAGAAAATAATCCAGGGGTGACATTAAAGAGCAGAATCCTCCACAAATACTGATGACTTATGACACTGACATCATCGGAAGACCATCAAGAACAGTACAAGTAGCTTTCACCCAGATTGAACCGGCGGCACGAAAGCTGGGACTGCAAATCAACGAAAGCTAAACAAAGTACATATATGGTGGCCTCGTCTGCAAGAACACCTAACATTGGTCCCACAATCAAGGTAGAGGAATACGATTTTGAAGTGGTAAAAGTATTTACCTACCTTGAGTCAATAGTAGCAGCCCACTATAGCATGGTACTAGAAATACGCGCACGGCTTCTAAAAGCCAACAAAACCTACTGCAGTGTGTCAAGACACTTCAAATCCAAGCACTCTAACCTCTTAACCTTGTTCGACAGTAACTTCCTTCGGAAAATTGTTGTGAAGAAGATACAACCCCAAATTGTACTAAATATATAAAGAACCTGCCACAACCATAGATATATCACGCCTACATTAGATAGGACATGTAATGGGAATGCCTGCAGAAGTGCCCCAAACTTCCTGTTCCTCCAAAGGTCAGAGCGATTAGGGTTACAAGACCTAGGAAGAGATATAAAGGTGACATAAAAATGAACTTACAATTGGGTTACCAACCAGAACACAGAGATACAGGACCAAGATCATTGAACGAAAGTTCTTGAGGAGGCCTAGGCTCACAGACGGCTGTAGTGCCAATGATGATGGAGATAAAGGACAATTCCGAAAATTTTACAACGACGAGATCTCCGAGCGTTATAGCGACATAGATGTTGTGGAGAAATCAAAGCGCGGTAGGTCCCAGTGGACAGGGTATCTAGCTCTTATGAGTGAAGATGGACAGGATCGGAAAGTTCTCTACGGTAACATCTATGAGGGCGATAGCGAGGGAAACCCAACGTTCGCTGGAAGGATGGCTGGATAGAATCGGGATTGGTGGCGAGAATAGTTGCGAGAGGGCGGGACGGTAAAGCGATTGTAGAGCCGTTAAATAAGAAGAAGTCATTAATGGATGGATGCATACATCGCATAAACCGTATTCACTTAACGACCTCGTATTAACCACATATGAACGACCATCTACCAGAGAAAGTCATAAGCTTCAACCAATTCAATTTACAGGACCATATCAAATCAAAAATGTTTTGGTAACGACCTGCTGCTGATGAGCTTGCAGACAGGGAAACGAAGTGGAAAGCACACCCCACTTAACCCGGATGGGAATGCCCTTGCCTCCTACAAACAAGCTGTGAGGAAAATCAGCTTGGCTCGAGCTTCATGCAATTCTTCATGCAATGTGGCCAACTTTGGACGCAAAGCGTTCAACATCTCTTGTTCAGTTGAACCAAAAAGGAGGTAAGCCAAATAGTAAAGGTGATGACCGGTCACTGTACCTTTGCCCCGCACGCCGAAAGATTAGAACTTCCTCACAACGACTTATGAAGAAGTTGTGGTAATGAATAAGAAGAAGAAACTGTCTCCCATATTCTCTGTACATGTCCCGCCCTCGGAAGAAAAAGAGGACCTTCGTTGGCTCACCCTTCCTTGATGGATTAAGCGAGCTGCAAAATATTGGTGCTCCTAACCTCTGTCGCTTTATCAAAAGCTCAAAATGGCTTAAAATGGCCTGAACTTTGTTCCAACACTACATAGGATGGCATCACAATGTGCCCAATGTCGGGCTTAAGTGGGCAGCCATTTTAACCTGACCTAACGACCACTTCAGTGCCGGGATGGCGAGCGCTGTCTCCAAACAAGAAGACAACTTACTTTGTATGAATCATCGTTGCTGGTTGGTCAGCTGATGGGATTCATCAAATAATAAAACTGGTATCGCAATTTTTGCAATTAGGTTTGATAGTAAGTTAGTTAGTCATCTTTAGCCCTGGTTTTAAAAATCCGCACCATATAATTGTAGGTCTTTGTCGGTTAAAAATGTATGCTACAATAGTTTCCTTCCATTTCTTGTAAACATTTAATGAAGTTTTTATAAAAATTATATACATATCTCAAAAATCAATAGTTTTCGAGCTAATCATGAAAAACTAAATTTTATCCCTTTTAACCCCCCTAAAAAACCACACCAGGTGAAATTTACATTACATAGCCTGTCGTACATCATAACAAAGATGCCCACAACAATTCTTCTTTATCAGTTATAAATAAAACAAACTAAGTACTCTCACATTTTACAATAATAACAATAAAAAGCCAATATCCCCGAGAATATTCCTTGGTTAAACCAGAAAGGTAGATTTCTTATGCTATCCACCAAAATTTAATTTTGTTCATGGGCAGAAAACTTTGTTTTTTTCTTCGTACGTGCATAAATGAAAAAAAAACACTCATAGCAGATATTTGGGACTAGAAAAAACCTCCCCCCCTTTCGAATTTCCCTTACCGCACCGGAATGCTCCTATCAACTTTCTCCATAATATAATATGCTGGCACATTATTTATATGTATGTGTGTAAGGTAGACCCTCTGCCCGGCGCTGCGCCAACGAAGTCGTGAGAAAAAGTTAAATTGGACAGAATTTTCTCTCTTCAAATTTGATATTGTCTCTCACAAAAAGCTTGCCAAAAGCTTTACTTCAAAATAATTTGATAACACATTTTGTTCTTCGTTGTTCCCTCTGTATATTAAGTACTCTGTGCTATCAGTCTCTTGCCTTTCTCACCACAGCTTCTTATCAACATATCAAGTTTCTTAGTGAACGAAGAATCTGGTGGTAGGCTGAAGCTATTATAAAAGAGCCACACAGAGATATTTTTTTAATATATTATGCCAAACATTATATTTGCAATTTCTAAAATAGGAAACACCGAAAATCCATTTTAAAATTCAATACATACTTTTATTTTAGGAAAACAACAGCCACCGTCAAGTAACATGCAAAACAGCATCATCGACATCTCAAAGCAATTACAGCAAAAATGGTTCAACAGCCGCCGCATACAATTATGGTTTAAAAAACGGGCATTCCTACCACTGCTGTACTTAGTGAATATATTATATTATATTAAAAGGCTCCAAATATCTAAGAAGACTTTTCAGACTTAATTTTACAGTATTATAGTTTTTAATTAATAAGAACAACAACACAAAAAAATCTAATCTAATGATCCCAAAAATGAATAATAATTATTACCTCTATTACCTTCTCAATCAGCCAATCATAAATATTTACCTTTAACAAAAAAATAAAAAAATAAATACGCTTCAGAATTTTCACATAAATCCTTATCTAGTACGCCACGGACGTTGTACATATATATTTAACAACGTTATGTCAGCAGTGCTTAAATAGTTAATAATAAACATGAAATATAAATAAATAAAATAAAAAATAAAAGTAAATTTACCTACAAACGATCTATTTCTTCTCGCTTGTACTTTTTAAAGTAAATAACTGAATTATAATCGAAGAGGACATTGTTTTACAGACTGATGAATGATTAAAAATGCACTTAAGTTATTGTAGTTAATTTAAAAAAAAAGAAAAATTAATAAATTATATTTAAAAAAAAAGAAAGAAAATTAATAAAATATGAAAAAAATTATCAAAATACATTAAAAAAATAATAAAATGAAATATTTTTATACGAAGTATGCAAAAGCAAAAAAAAAACAAAAAACCTGTAAATAATAAATAAATTAAATAAAAAATAAAAATTAAATCTATTCAAATATCATTGATTAATCTCTCACTTAGAGAATTTTTAATTTTAATTATAGCGTTATTTTATTTTATTGTTTGTTTGTATTTGAATAATATTTATTATTATAATTTTGTTTCAAACTCTCAGGTTTATAATAATAGTAATTAAATATATAATTTGTTTTAACAAAAAAAAAATTGATAGTGGAAAATGTATAAAATGACAAGCAATAAAAAACACAAAGAAACAAAGACAAAATCATTGATTAATCAAATTATGCAAGTAAATCTCAATCGTTGGAGATAGAGCTACTAGCCTCAGAAACAAATACAAAAAAAAAACAATCTAGTCCACTAATGTCTTACAATTAGTAAAGTAATAATTCATATAATTACATATTAATTATAAATGTAACTTATTTATTCTTCTTTATAATGAACAAAAAAAAAATCTGATTGTAAGAATGTAATTTAAAATATACTCGAAATTTATGAGAATTTTTTTTTATAGTATTTATTTTGGATAACCTCCAGATATTCCAGGACTTTCAATAATAATTAATTTATTTTATTTCGTTTTTACTTTCTAGATATTGCTTTCAAGCAATAAAATATTACACATGAAAAAAATCCTCCTTCACCAAAGATGGAGGAGTGTTGGGTAGAGGAGTAACGCGGCATCTTAACTTGGCCTATGTACTACACCTTGACACTGGCCTACCGATCCAGTTACCATCAGTGGCTCTGGAAGAAGCAGCAGAGATATTTACAAGGGTCTTGGAAGTCTCATTCAAAATATCACGTCCAATCAAACACAGTCAAAATCGCTCCCCCCGTGGTGGGACAACAACCACGGCAACAGTATTTATTTATTTATTTCATATAGAATAGGGATGTACACAAGACTTACATCTTTTAGAGTACATCTATAATATTAAAATAAGTCGGGTTTTCCTTCCTGATGCTATAATTCCAGAACGCACGATCCGATTTCCACGGTTTTGCATTCGTTGGAAAGGTCGGGCTCCGTGAGGTTTATAGCAAAAAAATTTCAACAGAAAAGCAGACGTTTGGTCCATAGCAGCCATCTCAAGAGAGCAGATGACCATTTTCTTCACAACCCCTTCGAGATGGGTATCAAATGAGAGAGTATGATAAATAGAACACATAAGCAATATAGTATACTCAATATATCGTTTGGTCCATAGCGGCCATCTCCAGAGGTTGGATTACCATTTTCTTCACACCCCTCGATATGGATTTCAAATGAAAGGGTATGATAAGTAGAACACCATAAGCAATATAGTATACTCAATATATCGTTTGGTCCATGGCGGTCATCTCAAGAGGGAGGATGATCATTTTCTTCACTACCCCCTCGACATTGGTATCAAATGAAAGGGCATTATAAGAAGAATGCCATAGACTATGTCTTTAGATTCATGGCGGCCATCTCAAGAGGGCGGATTACCATTTTCTTCACAACACCCGAGACATGGGTATCAAATGAAAGGCTATGAAAAGTAGAACACCATAAGCAATATAGTATACTCAATTTATAATTTGGTCCATGGCGGCCATCTCAAAAGGGCGGTTTACCATTTTCTTCACAACCCCTTCTAGATGGGTATCAAATGAAAGAGTATGATAAGTAGAACAATATAAGCAATATAGTATACTCAATATATCGTTTGGTCCATAGCGGCCATCCCGAGAAGGCGGATTACCATTTTCTTCACAACCCCTACGACATGGGTATCAAATGAAAGAGTATGATAAGTAGAACACCATAGGCAATATAGTATACTCAATATATCATTTGGTCCATGGCGGTCATCTCCCAAAATCAATTTTCCCAGATTTGTTCTTTTCACTATAGCTTTTTCCTATCGCAGACTGTGTCCCCATAATCTTATTTTATTGAAAGACGTTGCAACGCACGCGGGTTTTTGCTAGTAGAATAATAAATTGATAAAAATAAATTTTAATATACATATAAACTAATCTAAACTTAATAAACTAAGAAGAGGGGAAAATAGGGAAAAGAAAATATCTTGTAGTAAAGATCATAGAGAGGAAAGAGAACAGAGAGAATGAAAATAGTAATAAAAAGCTTTACTAAGATAGGACAAGAATATGTGGAAGTAAAGAAGAGAAAGATTAGAAATACTAGAGAGAAGAAGAAGAAAGAAAAAGAGATGCTTGCCTTCTGAAAGCTGTGACTGTGCCTATTCTTTGGATGTAGTTAGGAAGACTATTCCAGAGCTTGAGCGAGTGCACAAAGAAAGAACGACTACCAATTAAGGAGAAATGTGCGGGAATGAGAAATTTAATTGACCGCAGGGATTGGAGGGGCGTAAGGAAGTCGGAAAGATAAGACGGACTGTTAGTACGGAGAACTATATGCAGGAGGACCAATGCCATAACATCAATACAGTGAAAAAGGCCGCAACCCAGCAAGGAATTTTGCACACCAGACACATGATCAGACCTCCGCATGTGAAAAATAAACCTTAAACAATCGTTAAAAGCAACTTGGAGCCGCTGACGGCAGGATGAATCGAGGGATATATATACAAGGGCACCATAGAGGAAATGAGGTAGAACGAGGGACTTAACAAGTTTGAGGCGAATAGATGGCGATAAAAGACTAGAATATAGCCAGAGTTTGCGTAAAGTGCCATAGATCTTGGAGATCATAAGTGAAACATGTTTGCAACAGGATAGTTTGAAATTAATAATAATACCAAGATTATTTATACAGTCAACAATAGGAAGAGGGGTATTATCAAGTAAGAGAGATGGGATGTTGTCAGTGGACAAAGAGCGACGACTAAGAAATAGTACCTGGGATTTATTAGGATTGAGTTTAAGGAAATTGAAAGAGCACCATTCATTAATTTGGGATAAAGTACTATTGAAATCAGAAATACAGATTAGGATTACATGATTGCTGATTAGGAGGACATGATGTATACAGCTGGAGATCATGTAACGGTCGGCAATGTCCGAAGGCGCAAGTCAAATAAATCTCTCACGGAAAAAAAATTAATCATCATAAATTGCCGTTGCTAAGCAATGTTTTATTAAAGAATTCCTTTTTTTAAAGAATCCCTCTATTCGTGCCTTTTGGCCCATTCATTTCCCTATTTTTGGTTCATCTCTTTTTTTCTATTAATTATCCACCAATTTGTTGCCCACGCAACATTTTTCCCCATGGACGCTCCGGACGGCGTCTAATAACTTAGCCAATCAGGTCGCGACACCTGGATCCCACCACAAAAAACTCGTTTCACAAAAATTATTTGGTATGGGTGGAACAGGAAAACGAATAATCCATTCCCTCATTCCATTATAATTATTCATAATTCCTCTTTTGGGCAATCGCAATTTGACCGATTAAAAAACGGTGGCAATAAGGAATTGCTCCATGTAAACGCGATTTTTGGTGAAGAAACTGTGGTGGGAGGAAAAAGCTTGAGCTGCTGGCGTCGGTCTTGGATTCATTAAGTAAGCAGCAGGCATCATAGTCGGGTCGCGATCGTGTTTGTAAAGAAAAAAAAGAGAAAAAAAGGTCCTCTCGGGATGGTGGTGCGCTCGCTTCTTTTTGGGGATGATGAAATTCGAGTCCCGGTTTAAAACCCAAAAAAAAAAAAAAGGCAGACAAATTTTAATTAATAAATAAACGGAATTTCGGTTTTTTTGTGTTTGTAAAAAGAACAAGAAAGTAAAGAGAAACGGAATCCGCAGAGAAACCGGCCATTGATTGCGTTTTTTTTTTTAAACATGGTAGAACGTGGTTATTTCCAAGAAAAAAATATTTAAAAAAAAAATAGTTTCTTTTACGTTTTAAAGTAAGCTAATATATATGAAAAAGACATAAATATAACTTTTTTTGTTGGTAATTAAAGCAAAAACGAGAAGTGTACCAGCAAGTGAGAAAAAAAAAGAAAATGAAACGCAAAAAGTTTTTATCCTGTTAATTAATTAAAATAAAAGAAAAAAAAAGAAGGAGAAGAAAGGGGAACCAAAGAGAACTAAGAAATTTATTGTAAAGTATGTTGAAAAATTGGTGCACGTAGTAACAAAAATAGAAAGTGTAGCTGTGAAGTGCATCCGAAAGTAGGAGAAATTTTTTTTACTTTTTGCTTAAGGATCGCTGTGAGCCCGGTAAGATATTCCCGTTTTTCAATAATTTTTTTTTACAACAAAAAAAAAGAAGAATAACACCGAAAAAAAAAGGAAGCAGTTAATGAAAATGAATAAATCCTGCGGACTTATGGCGCTGGCACGGTCACACCGTATCTAAATACAAAAAGAAAAAAAAACGAAATTCATTCCTAAGTCATAACTGCAGTACAGCCAATTTGTGTAAATTGAAACTGAAAATTACGTATGTGCCAGAATTATTGTTCTCGTGTAATATAGTTAAGATATTTTTTTTTCGGAATGTATGTAGAGTTGTATGATTAATGTAACATCCATATATAATATTTCGCGTAAATTTTCAATTAAATTATATCAAGAAACCAAAAAAAAGTCGGGTATACCCTTAATATCTTCTTTTCTAATTTAAATTAACAGTATAATGGTAACAAAAAAAAAGTTTAATTGCAAAAACTAAAAGAAAATGTGTACTACACTTAGTAGCATCAACCAAAAGGAAAATTTTTATTGTAATAATTCTCATTTCTTTTTATATTACCAATGAATTAACAATATCTTTAAGAAAAGTTTAACCAAAAAGGAACAGGAAAAAGTTTTTTTTTGCATTAAATTGAGGAAAACCAGAAATGTTGTTGAACTGAATTCAGTATAAATTTAAGTATAAGAAACATATTGATAAATAAAGTAAAAGACAAGTATATAAATAAACATAAACTTTATTTTATAAATAAATATAAATATACAGAGAAACTATTATGACTATTGACCCAAAAACAAAAATGTTGAAGTAATAAAAGATTAAATAAAATGTAAACCAACAAAAATTAAAATTATTAAAGAAAGAGGAAAACATTCTTCGCCCAGAATCAGATTGTGTGGTAGTTTTGGTTATAACCACCTAACCATGTAAGTAATTAATGGGTGAATAGTGGACATGGAGATCCGGGGGGGAGGCTGTGTGCCGTTCCTCGATACGTAAGTACTATTATGTTTTAGATTTATTTTCAGCATTCATCCCTGACCGCATCCGTCCGCATGGCTGCGACCTCGAACCCCCTTTAGCCCTCTCGATGACCCCGGACAGGTCCCATATCGCCCCCTTTTTGATTTTTATTTGGTTCTTAGTGGCACGTAAAGTTTAGTTTGTTTAAACTGTCGCCCCTTCCTTGTCTCCGTGCACCACGAACCCCCCCCATCCGGCGAGCTAGTTAGAGCACCGCTAGACGTGCCCAACCAGGTGTAGTGGAGGCAAAACAAGTTTTCCTCGGCGATATCCCTTTCTTTGGACCTCGTCCAGCCACACTTTCGGTCATTAGTGACCCCTTCCCTTTCCTTTTTTTGTAATTTTGTTTGCGGCCCCTTGTGGCAATGAGACTCTTCAGTCCTTCTTCGAGCATAAGCTCAAACAATCCCCGACGGTTACAAATGGCGCCCAACGTAGGCTAGTTCCTTCTAGTCTATATTCTTAGTTCGGATGTCTGTTCGTCACTTGGTGACTTTATCCTTTTAGTCGGCAACTGTGGTTTTCTTCTTCCTTTTTGGAAGGTGTCTCCCTCCGAGCTAGGACCTTCCTTCAAATTAATATTCCCTAAAGTAAGTCCGATATTTAGTCTTTTCTGTGGCATTGGCCATCGAGAGGAACCGGTAGTGGACTTCCTTCAGTATTTATCTCCCTTCTGTGTCCAAGTCCCTCCGGTTAATTGGGAATGGGGTTTGGTACCTACCGCGGTATCATCTCCCGTACAGCTTATGTCTTTTCAGTTAGCCTTAACGGCATATAATTCTTTTCTCAATTTCACTGAACATTTATGGTTCAACAACTTTTCTTTTAGGCGGTAGCTTCCACTTTATTGATCTTGCTCTTTCATGTGAGTTTGTCTGGTCCTAGTACCAAGCGCTTCCGCTTGCTAGTGCGACAACTCTAGTGAGTCAATCACTGTGGTCCTGCTGCTGTCTGGCTTCATGTGACTTATGTTCACGTGGCTTGCGCGGGGATCAACATCTGGTTGTCTCGTCCGTGGATGAAGCAAAACCGCTCAGTTTTGACCTTTCCCCTTTAGTATGACCAAATTGGTGGATGGATCACTGTCTTGCAATGATCCTGGTAACAGGCTTATTGCCTGCCAGCGCGGTAAGCCAGTGATTCCTCTGCTAACGCGGTCCCGTATGTATCCTCTGCTTGATCAGCCTTCCGGAATTTCAGTCGTGCCGTCGTCGTTACTGATCCGTCGTGGCTGGCAACCAAGGATACCTTATCACCAATGGAAGCTTCTTATTCTCTTCATACTCTCTTCTTTTCGTCGTAGCCATGCGGTATGTTGCGGGGGGGGGGTGAATCCTGAAATGTAGAGTTGACCGAGGCAGATGGGTTGCCACTCTCTTCGGCCAATTCATATTCTGGTAAGTGCTGGGGTGTTGTTTGGTGTGCATCCTCTCCTCTGGGAACCATGCCCCGGTCCCATCTAATTAATTAAATTATCGCGTTAATAATAATTATTTACGTTTTCGTTTAGGTATATACGAGTTTTAAGTCTCGCGCAGTTGCAAATAGTCGTCTTCTGAGTTTAATTAATAATTATCTTTAATACCTTTCACGTCCCGAGTTATCTAAGATTTCTTTTTGCGCAATTTATCATAGCGTATTTGTAGCTTTTGTGTCAGTATTATATATTCGGTCGAGTTTATAAATAAGGGGGCACGTCTCCTATGTGAACTTTCTTTCGTCTACGAGCAAAATTCGGTTATCCCTTGTTGACAACCATCGTTATGTCGGATTCCGAACAGCCAGATGTGTCTGAAGCCCCTGGGGGTGACGATAGTCCATCCTTCCACGGGTTTCGAGATAGCCAAATAGAATCAGACAATCAAGTTTCGGAACGACAGCGAATCGAGCAGATGATTGCTAAGCTGAAAGACCAACTGGCTGCTATGCCGACCGGTCCTACTGCAGCGCCCGCTCACGCTCCAATTAAAGTAGATCCGATCAGCTCAACCGTAGAGCCCAATCCCCTATACAGTCAAATTAAAACTCCTGACTTACGATTCATTGCCAGACCCGGTAAATCTCAGCAGGCTACACGCCACCCTTCTGTCGTGTTATCTTGGAACATCACGTTCTCAGGGCAATCTAGTGGACTTACAGCTGAGCAATTCATGTTCAGACTGGAAAGTAAGGCTAAGGATGCATCCGTATCTGATCAAGAGCTTTGTGCAAACGTGTCATCCTTACTTAAGGATAGAGCAGCTACCTGGTATTGGAACCAATTTCGCCGGGAATTGCCAAATCCCGAATGGTCCGACTTTCGCAGGAACTTCCAAGCCCATTTTAAGTCCCACGATTCTGATCTGTACACCATTAAATCTATGGTCGAGTTAAAGCAACTTCAAGACTCCTTCGATGAGTACTTAGACAAGATGATTGCCTTGCACAACAAGATGGAGAATCCGATTTCGGAATCTCAGGTGACAGGTATATTAGTCGAAAACCTCAATTACGCTACGGGTAGTTCATTAGTGGGTCGTCAGTTTAAAACCATAAAAGAGTTACGAGAGCAATGCCTTAAAGTTGAACGCTGGCATTTGAATAAGAAAATGGAACGTAGGACGAATCTAAGAGTCCACGAACTCGAGACTGATTTCGCGGTAGATCCCGCTTCCGAGTCCTTAGACCCGTACTTCCATGAGATAGAGGCTCTCCAATGTCATAACCCAGACCTTAATCGAAGACAACTTAAGTGTTGGAATTGCCAACAACATGGTCATCCGTTCTACGACTGTCCTTCTGAAATTCGAAATGTCTTCTGTTATCGCTGTGGAAATCCCGGAGTAGTGTCACCAAAGTGTCATTGCCAGGAAAACCGGCAGACGGGCGCGCGGCCGCGTGGGAACCCGCGCCCACCTCCGCATCCCCAACCACACCCACCTTAAAGGAGCCCGCGTGTGACTTTCTCCCTGATGTGTCGTCTCCTACCCCTGCTGTGTCCAACCTTCAGTCCTATTGTGAGGATCCCCCAGTATTTCCTTCGGAGGAATCCAGAACTTCCTTCATGGCAAGATGGAACAGGTATCAAGCGGTTCGTCAGCGGATCTTTGCGAGTCCCCGCCAAGAGTCTTCCTTTAGCAGAATTCCAAAAATTCGGCTGTTAGCCAATGAGAAACGTCAGCTTTCACGCTTGGCCGTCTCTGCTATTATTAATGACCATTCTGATGAGAGGCCTTATGCAGGCATAACCCTTAGTGATGTAGCTATGACCGGGTTACTAGACAGCGGCGCCTCCATAACCTGTCTGGGAAGGGGTGTCGAGTCGTTTCTAGAAGATCATCCTGAGTGTAGACTATGTTCTTTAACTACTTCCTTACAAACTGCCGATGGTACGTCCCAGCGAGTATTAGGATATATCAAAGCTCCTGTTTCCTTTGCAGGACGAACTCATTTGATGACCATATTTGCTGTACCCAGTTTGAGTCAGAGGCTATACCTCGGGTATGACTTTTGGAAATTATTCGGCATCGTTCCCCAGATAGTGGGCGAGCTGAACGCTCTTGCCGTACCGTCTATGACTCATGATTTGTCTAATTTTCAACTACCTCAGTTAGAGCGAGTCAAAGCTACTTTTCCCTCCTTTGATGTCTTGGGTTTGGGGAAAACCCATTTGGAGGAACATACAATTGATGTCGGTGATTCAGTCCCCATCAAACAAAGACATTATCCCGTGTCGCCTGCAGTGCAAAAACTAATGTACGACGAATTGGACCGGATGCTCAGTCTAGGTGTCATTGAGCCATCTAACAGTCCATGGAATTCCCCGGTTGTTTTAGTCCGTAAACCCGGCAAGGTGAGACTATGTTTAGACTCCCGCAAAGTTAATGCCGTTACCGTCAAAGACGCCTATCCCCTCCCCCACATCGACGGACTTCTTGGTCGTCTTCAGGACACCAAATTTATCTCCAGCCTGGACTTGAAAGACGCCTTTTGGCAGATACCCCTCGAAGCAAAGTCTCGTGAAAAGACTGCTTTTACTGTACCTGGTAGACCGCTATATCAGTTTACTGTCATGCCTTTCGGCTTATGCAATGCGCCTCAGCGTATGTGTCGATTGATGGATAAAGTTATTCCTGGACACTTACGAGAACATGTTTTTGTGTACCTTGATGATCTATTGATTGTCTCTCCTGACTTTGACTCTCACCTCAAAACGCTAGAGGAGGTCGCTGGTTGCTTGCGTCGTTCTGGATTGACCATCAACTTGTCCAAAAGCAAATTCTGTGTGCAAGAGGTTAAATACCTGGGTTTCCTGATTGGCGATGGAACGTTGAAAACTGACCCTGGTAAAGTTGCTGCCATTTCCGAATTTCCTATTCCAAAGTCACATCGACAGATAAGGAGATTCCTAGGCATGACCGGTTGGTATCAACGCTTCATATCCAATTATGCTAGCATAGCCGCCCCTATCACAGATTGTTTGAAGGGCAAGAAGTTTGTTTGGACAGACGACGCACAGCAGTCCTTCCTTAAATTAAAAACTTGTATGACTCAGGCTCCAGTACTGGTCACCCCTGACTTTTCTAGACCTTTTTACATCCAATGCGATGCGAGTAGAACTGGTATCGGTAGCGTGTTGTTTCAAAAAGACATGGATGGAAATGAACATCCAATTGCATATATGTCTAAGAAGCTGAACAATGCACAACGCAATTATACGATTACCGAGCTCGAGTGTTACGCAGCCGTATTGAGTGTGAAGAGGTTTAGGGCTTATGTCGAGGGCCAACCGTTCACAGTAATTACTGACCACGCTAGTCTTAAATGGCTTATGAATCAGTCAGACCTGAACGGACGATTAGCTAGATGGAGTTTGAGACTGCAAGGGTTTGAGTTTGCTATAGAGCATCGAAAAGGAAGCCAAAACGTGGTCCCGGATGCTTTGTCCCGGGTTGACTGCGTAGACGAAATAACTTTCTGTCATGACGTGGACTTAACGTCCCCGGCGTTCAAGTCGCCAGAATATTTGTCCCTGACTGAAAGCATAAGCGGAGGGGCTGGACAGTTACCTGATCTCAGGGTGTCCGATGGGTTTGTATTCCATCGTAGTACTCCGCGTTCCGGAGATCCTATCTCAGACGAACTTACATGGAAGCTATGGATTCCTTCAGATTTGACCTTGCCGTTGATTGAGGCAGCTCATTCTCCTCCTCAGGCCTCTCACGGTGGGATTGGTAAAACCTTATCTCGTCTACGAACCAAGTACTTTTGGCCTGGCATGGTGAACCAAGTTCGAACGTTTGTTTCTCAGTGCGAGACATGTAAGTGTACGAAATCCCCTAATGCGATCTTGCGGCCGCCCATGGGCGTGCAATTGGAAGTAGATAAGCCATTTCAATTTCTATATGTGGACTTCTTAGGTCCCTACCCCCGATCCAAAAGAGGCAACACCGCAGTTTTAGTAGTACTAGACTCCTTCAGTAAATTTGTATTCCTTTTTCCTGTGTCCTCCGAGACTGCCACTTTGGCAATAGAGAACCTGGAACATCGTGTATTTCACACCTTTGGAGTACCAGAAATCATCTTTTCTGATAATGGTCGACAATTCGTCTCTAAGGAGTTTACCAAATTCTTGGACGACTATGGAGTCAGACACATGCGTACTGCGGTACACTCTCCCCATCCAAATGCTTCGGAGCGAGTAAATAGATCCACCTTAGCTGCTATTCGAGCTTATTTAAAAGACGACCACCGTGAGTGGGACCGTCACCTTTCGTCAATCGAATGTGCAATGCGAAGCTCGTTTCATGAATCGATCGGGATGACTCCGTTTCAAGCTCTCTTCGGAAGCCAAATGATCCTGCACGGATCCGCTTATGGTGTCTTAAAGAAGCTACACGCCTTACAAGACGGAGATATTGCCTTTCTCCCCACTTCAGATCGCCTTCGCCTCATCCGTGAGCGCATCAAACTTAATCTGTCGTCTGCACATCACCGTCAGGAGAAGAACTACAACTTACGTTGTAAGACAGTCACCTTTAAGCCAGGTCAAGAAGTCTATCGTCGTACCTTCCCTATAAGTAACGTAGCGAGCTGTTTTAGTGCCAAGTTGGCTAATAAATTCTCCAAAGCCCGCATACGAAAACGGGTAGGTGCAAGTCTATATGAGATAGAGGATATGTCCGGCAAATTACTGGGAACTTATCACGCGAAGGATCTCAAACAGTGAGACGCTCGGAAGCATTACCCGTGTCGCCCTAATAAGGCATCACGCCGGCTTCACCGGTCAACTGATAGGGTGCCATTAAGCCGCTTAGTTTCTCCCCGCGGTGGCACACCTCTTTGTTTTTCCTTGGGTGTCTGGGGCCAAGGTTTCAGTCTGTGTTTGATTTGGAGCTGCCAGACCAGTTCCCTGAGGCACGGTCCCCTCATTTTCCTTTTTAATCCCTGGGTCAGAGAAAGTTCTGCAGGCGAAGGTGCTTGCTGCAGTGCCTTAGCCTTTAATCACTTTTATTTCTTCTCCCTTTTCATATTCGTTCCTTGTGAACATTTCATTCAATAGTTCTTTTATTAGCAGCAACCTCTGATGTTGATCTGTTCCCGTCAGGCTGGCTCGCTGTCTGGCTAACAAGCGTAGCGCTTGGCACTGCGCGAGTCAGTCCTGACCATGGAACCTCCTCTTTGTTTTTTTTGCATTTGTAGTATGGTCTGATGGGCGCCTTGTCATTAAGTCTGCTCTCGTCTGGGTTGCAGGCGTGATATCGCCTGACCTTGCGACAGACTTGGTGACAAGGTCCAAGTGTAGTGTGTTTTCGGTGGGGTCTGGTTGCAAGTGGCTGATGTTCACTTGGCCAGATCGTTGGTTGCCTGGTGGCATTTGTGTTTGTCCCTTAAGTTCCATCAGACCCCGTTTAGTCGTAGTCCTTCTGTCGTCTCACCTGCCTGGTCTTGGCAGTGTTGCTGACCCGCAGTGGAGCGGCAGACCGGCTACAAAAATTTAACAGAGGCTATCCCTTACTCTACATAACTTCTTCTTTTCCCGTATTATAAAGACTTCTCCTCCCTGAGGCGGACCATTCATGTCTCGTTTGATTAACTCATCGTATGTTTTTGCAGTGTTGCACCACCTTCTAACCCAATGAATTTTATTTTTATTTATCCCCTCTTTTCAGAAAAACAAAGAAAAACTTTTTGTTTACTCGTCCAACCTCTTACTCTTGAATGAGAGAAATTTTTTTAAGCTTATCACCTTAGAACCGAGTGAATTCTAGTCCTTTTTATTATATCCGAAAAAAAAAGCATTTATTTAATTAATTAACCTCCTAACACTTGGAACCAAGAAATTTTTTTTTGCCCGAAGCTTATCTTTGTTTTATCAACACTCTTTTTCTTGGAAATCTTTTGGTTATGCATTCGTTACCCTTGTCTTGTTTACCTACTTCCAACCACCTATGCTTATTGAATTTTTCCTTGTTTATCACTTACGTTTGTCCACTTAAAATAATAGACCCTTATAAAGATTTTCTCCATGCTTACCTCTTTCATGTTTTTCTCATTCCTAATTACGCGATTATTGAATTTTAGCCACTGCCCTTACTACTAACCTTCACTTTCATGTGTTCCGTCAACTTTTTTTCTCTTCAGTCATTGGTTCTTCCTTTTTCTTCTTTGTGACTTTTCCCACTCTTTCCCCTTCACGGGCCACTCCCTTTAACTCATTTGAAGTAATTCACTCCAACTTTTTTTTGACTCAATCTTCATGAGCTCTCGTCACTTTTCTTAGTTCGGTATGTACTTCAGGATCTCAGTGAGATAGTTGGAAGCCTCACCCGAGTCGCCCTAATAAGGCATCTCGCCGGCTTCACCGGTTAACGACAGGGGTGCCGCTAATCCGCTTAGGTAGCTTCCCTGGCGGTGGCATTCCTCTTTTGTTTTCCTTGACCGTCTGGGGTCAAGGCTTGAGTTCGTCGTCCAGCCGGAGTTGCCAGACCAACTCCCCGAGACACGGTCCTCTCGGTCATCCAATTCGCACCAGCCTGTTCGCGTGGATGCTGGCCTTTACTACTGCTTCCTTCGGGTCGAGTAGTCCGGACAGGTGAGGTCATGGGTAAGATGCGGCCTGTGACCTCCGAAAGTGGTGACGTCCTACTGCATAGCCCGTCCCTTCCCAGTTTCATTCTCCCCTAGGCCAGAGTTGATTTTTCTGGACGGGAGGAGGCTATTGGTCATTAGGTTCAGGGCCGCGATGATGACGCTGAATCAGTGAGCCTGTAGCCTACTCGCGTGGAATGATTTAGAGTTGATTGATCGCATGGACAGGTGTTACCTAGTCCAGCGGTGACGAATTCCTAGATCATCCCTTCCAGGAAATCAAACGCGCGCAGAGGGTACCCTATGGACCACTGCATTTCTATACAATAGCCAAAATATATGTCACTTTTCTCCCTTCCCTCACTAACACTCTCCAAATTATTTGAATGGATCAAAGCACTCCGACCAAATTTTTGCACTAGTTGTCATGAGCTCTCGTCATATTTTCCTGCTTCATAGAGAGCATCTCAGGGTCGTGGGTCGAGCCACACGTTTGCTGGCCAATAGCTTCCAACTCCGATTATATTTTTTGCCCGGCTAACTCAGTCGGTAGAGCATGAGACTCTTCATCTCAGGGTCATGGGTCGAGCCACACGTCTAAAGGCCTCCTCGTCTTTCGGCTCCTCTCTCCCTTCTCTTCGTTCGGTCTAGAGTATCCGCGTTGTAACGGTCGGCAATGTCCGAAGGCGCAAGTCAAATAAATCTCTCACGGAAAAAAAATTAATCATCATAAATTGCCGTTGCTAAGCAATGTTTTATTAAAGAATTCCTTTTTTTAAAGAATCCCTCTATTCGTGCCTTTTGGCCCATTCATTTCCCTATTTTTGGTTCATCTCTTTTTTTCTATTAATTATCCACCAATTTGTTGCCCACGCAACATTTTTCCCCATGGACGCTCCGGACGGCGTCTAATAACTTAGCCAATCAGGTCGCGACACCTGGATCCCACCACAAAAAACTCGTTTCACAAAAATTATTTGGTATGGGTGGAACAGGAAAACGAATAATCCATTCCCTCATTCCATTATAATTATTCATAATTCCTCTTTTGGGCAATCGCAATTTGACCGATTAAAAAACGGTGGCAATAAGGAATTGCTCCATGTAAACGCGATTTTTGGTGAAGAAACTGTGGTGGGAGGAAAAAGCTTGAGCTGCTGGCGTCGGTCTTGGATTCATTAAGTAAGCAGCAGGCATCATAGTCGGGTCGCGATCGTGTTTGTAAAGAAAAAAAAGAGAAAAAAAGGTCCTCTCGGGATGGTGGTGCGCTCGCTTCTTTTTGGGGATGATGAAATTCGAGTCCCGGTTTAAAACCCAAAAAAAAAAAAGGCAGACAAATTTTAATTAATAAATAAACGGAATTTCGGTTTTTTTGTGTTTGTAAAAAGAACAAGAAAGTAAAGAGAAACGGAATCCGCAGAGAAACCGGCCATTGATTGCGTTTTTTTTTTGAAACATGGTAGAACGTGGTTATTTCCAAGAAAAAAATATTTAAAAAAAAAAAAATAGTTTCTTTTACGTTTTAAAGTAAGCTAATATATATGAAAAAGACATAAATATAACTTTTTTTGTTGGTAATTAAAGCAAAAACGAGAAGTGTACCAGCAAGTGAGAAAAAAAAAGAAAATGAAACGCAAAAAGTTTTTATCCTGTTAATTAATTAAAATAAAAGAAAAAAAAAGAAGGAGAAGAAAGGGGAACCAAAGAGAACTAAGAAATTTATTGTAAAGTATGTTGAAAAATTGGTGCACGTAGTAACAAAAATAGAAAGTGTAGCTGTGAAGTGCATCCGAAAGTAGGAGAAATTTTTTTTACTTTTTGCTTAAGGATCGCTGTGAGCCCGGTAAGATATTCCCGTTTTTCAATAATTTTTTTTTACAACAAAAAAAAAGAAGAATAACACCGAAAAAAAAAGGAAGCAGTTAATGAAAATGAATAAATCCTGCGGACTTATGGCGCTGGCACGGTCACACCGTATCTAAATACAAAAAGAAAAAAAAACGAAATTCATTCCTAAGTCATAACTGCAGTACAGCCAATTTGTGTAAATTGAAACTGAAAATTACGTATGTGCCAGAATTATTGTTCTCGTGTAATATAGTTAAGATATTTTTTTTTCGGAATGTATGTAGAGTTGTATGATTAATGTAACATCCATATATAATATTTCGCGTAAATTTTCAATTAAATTATATCAAGAAACCAAAAAAAAAGTCGGGTATACCCTTAATATCTTCTTTTCTAATTTAAATTAACAGTATAATGGTAACAAAAAAAAAGTTTAATTGCAAAAACTAAAAGAAAATGTGTACTACACTTAGTAGCATCAACCAAAAGGAAAATTTTTATTGTAATAATTCTCATTTCTTTTTATATTACCAATGAATTAACAATATCTTTAAGAAAAGTTTAACCAAAAAGGAACAGGAAAAAGTTTTTTTTTGCATTAAATTGAGGAAAACCAGAAATGTTGTTGAACTGAATTCAGTATAAATTTAAGTATAAGAAACATATTGATAAATAAAGTAAAAGACAAGTATATAAATAAACATAAACTTTATTTTATAAATAAATATAAATATACAGAGAAACTATTATGACTATTGACCCAAAAACAAAAATGTTGAAGTAATAAAAGATTAAATAAAATGTAAACCAACAAAAATTAAAATTATTAAAGAAAGAGGAAAACATTCTTCGCCCAGAATCAGATTGTGTGGTAGTTTTGGTTATAACCACCTAACCATGTAAGTAATTAATGGGTGAATAGTGGACATGGAGATCCGGGGGGGAGGCTGTGTGCCGTTCCTCGATACGTAAGTACTATTATGTTTTAGATTTATTTTCAGCATTCATCCCTGACCGCATCCGTCCGCATGGCTGCGACCTCGAACCCCCTTTAGCCCTCTCGATGACCCCGGACAGGTCCCATATCGCCCCCTTTTTGATTTTTATTTGGTTCTTAGTGGCACGTAAAGTTTAGTTTGTTTAAACTGTCGCCCCTTCCTTGTCTCCGTGCACCACGAACCCCCCCCATCCGGCGAGCTAGTTAGAGCACCGCTAGACGTGCCCAACCAGGTGTAGTGGAGGCAAAACAAGTTTTCCTCGGCGATATCCCTTTCTTTGGACCTCGTCCAGCCACACTTTCGGTCATTAGTGACCCCTTCCCTTTCCTTTTTTTGTAATTTTGTTTGCGGCCCCTTGTGGCAATGAGACTCTTCAGTCCTTCTTCGAGCATAAGCTCAAACAATCCCCGACGGTTACAATCATCAGCATATAGATGAAAGGAGGAACGATGGATAACAGAGGGAAGACCATTGACATATAGCGAAAAGAGAAGAGGGCCTTGCGGAACTCCCAAAGGCACAGGTAGAAACGAGGATTCAACATTGTTATGGCGGACACACTGAAGTCTATTAGAGAGAAGAGAATAGAAAAGTCGAATAGCAGAGGAAGAAAAGTGGTAGAGTTGGCTAAGTTTGGAAAGCAGAAGAGAGTGAACCACAGAATCGAAAGCCTTAGAGAAATCCAGAAGAACCAGAATCGCAATATCACCCTTGTCGATCGCAGAGCGCAAGTCAGTCGTTACCTTTAATACAGATGTTTCACAGCTATGGGATCTACGAAAGCCGGATTGGAATTTAGAGATGAGGTTATTATATTCAAGATGTTGCAGTACTTGGTACTTTTAAAAGCCTTTGGCAAGGAATTGAAGAATACTGAGAGGACGAAAATCTGTTAAGTCAGCAGGAGAGGATTTTTTAGGTAAGGGAATGACTCTGGCTTTCTTCCAAAGCGAGGGAACTTGAGAAGTTGTCAGGCAGTAATTGTAGATATGCGTGATAGTTTCCACGATTAGTGGCAAGAGTAGCTTAAGAAAGCGGGGGGAAAGCTCATCACAGCCTATGCTATTGGAAGAAATAGATAACAATATCTCAAGGACTTCAAGCGAGTCGACACAGCGGAAGTTAAAACCATCAGAACTAAGTGAGTCAAAGCAGAAAGGACTAGGAAAGGAGGTGGATGCAGAGGTAGGGGTAGACTGAATGAAAGATGAATTGAGAAGGTTCACATCAGCCTCAAACGGGACTACCGCAGGAGCATGAATGCCCAGCGAACGAAGATCAGCCCAAAGCTCTTTAGAATTTAGTTTTGGGTCAAGCTTACGGGAATAGTACTCACGCTTCAAAGATTTAACCTTGCTATTTATGAGGTTTCGAAGCTGTTTGTAGTCATTACGGTAACTGAGATTCCTAGTCCTGCGATAGCGTCTATACAAGAGCTCCCGCTGAATTATAAGGTCACGGACTTCACGGGAGAGCCAGGGACAAGGAGAGGAGGGACTACGTGTTCTTGTAACAAGGGGTACACATTGATCATAAGCAGATAAAATGAATGAGGTCAAGATATCGACTTTGGTGTCAACAGAAGTTGTGTTGTAGATAACACTCCAGGGCATAGAGGATGCGACTTCAGAAAGCAGGTCAAAACTAACATTCCTATAATCGCGATAACAAAAGGAGGAAGGTGCGGAGCAGGGAAGAAAATCAAAACGAGAAGAGAGGAATAGGATATCATGATCAAGAAAGCTAGGAGGGGAGATTTGATTGAATTTTAACACTGAATCAATGGATGTAGCAGTAAGAACATCAAGTTGGGACGGGTTTTGGCAGTGCAGATAAGTTGGGAGTTGATTTAAAACATGTAAATCCAGAGATTCAAGAAAATGTCTGAGGGTGTTCGCACGTGTATTAGCTTTCAACAGATCATCATTAAAGTCGCCAGCAGCAATTATATTCTCATAGCGGCGAGAAAGGCTAGAGACAAGATTGTAAAACTCAGCAGCGATGTCTGGATTGAATAAATTAGGAGGACAGTACACATTGATCACAACACAACTATCGCCAACAGACTTTATTTCGACAGCTATGAACTCAAAATGAGAGCCACTGGACTACCACTCTAGACGAGAGCGAAGAGTTTACATATATGGCAACACCACCACCACCGGTACGATCAATGCGATCGTTACGATGCATCGAAAAATTTGGAAATGAAACAAAAGATGAGGGAATTTCTGGTTTCAACCAAGTTTCACTTACCAGAAGGACGTGCATTTTCGTATATTCAAACATATATCTCAGCTCCTCCATTTTATTTTTTAAACTCCTAGCATTCAGAACGCATAAGTTCAGCCCAGAGGATGAGGAACAAAGGATGTTAAGTAGCATTCCCTCAAAGTGCACTCGATCAGCAGAATGATTAGTAATAGTGACTAATAAGATGCACAGCCACAAGCACAGAAGCAAACATGAGGTAGAATATATGTAAGTACGAGAAAAGAAAAGAAAAGAAAGAAGGAAAAAATATGTAATAGAGATCATAAAAGGAAGAGTTAACTTATAACTAAAAATTAAATGAAAAATCAAAACAAAATTAAATATAAATGTGAAAAAGGAAGAAAGAAAAAAAACATTAATAATAATAATAACAATAGTAATAATAATAATAATAAAAATAATAAAAATAATAATAATAATAAAAATTAATATATTTAAAACATGCATCCATACGCATTCATAAGCACAGCTCCATGATGAAATCAGGCAGCTCCAAGCACATATTCATATTCTCATAGAGGAGAGCCAACACAATCTTTAAGGTCCAGAGCCGAGGTGAATCTGCGTGGCTGCTGATTACGTTCGAATTGGACATAAACATGGCCACGCCTGGTAAATACAGAGGTGACGAGATTCCTCTTAAGAAGTTTACGTGCCGTCTGATATATGTCGTTATTCTTCGATGTCAAACTTTCAGTAACACGAACCACACATTCAGTGGCGAACCCAAGGTTTAGTTTCTTCAAAGTTAACGTCCCATGTTGACGACTTTTTTTCAAAAATTCCAGCTGCTCATTGGCAGACGGGAATTTAGCAATAAGTAGAGGTAAACTCTCTTTCCTGATGGTCGCAGACTGTGTGGGGGAGCCACGACTCTGTTGTGGACGGAAAACATGGACATATGGGGAGAGATCATGTCCAATAGTTGACGCAACAGCATTCAAAATCAATCTAGGATTCTTACCCTCACTGGACGGAATGCCGCGCAAGACTAAATCTTGAAGCCTAGACTGGCGACGTAGATCCTCCAGTTCATTCGAGACTATGGCTAAGTCATGCTGCACAGTCTCAACTTCGTCTCGCAGCTTTACTAATTGATTATTAAATGTGCTGCTCACCTCGTCAATTTGCGCCGACAGCCGGGACAGCTCGATTTTAATCCTGTCATCTAAAGCAGCAAACTTTTCATCAAGCAGCCGATTAATGCTTGACATCAGCTTCTTTTCAAGCAGCTCGAAGCTGTGTTCGAGGTCAGCTACAGATGTAGACCTAGGAGTATTAGTGCTGCTGGTGTCGTTACGTCTGCGAGTATTGCCCTCCGGAGTATTGCTTCTAACTGTATTGCTATCAGCATTTCCTTTGCCCGATCGAAGTTGATGCGTTTTAGACATTTTGATTTATTTTGTTTTAGAAGTAGATTTTATAGCAAGCCAGAGCGCACTGACACGATATGTTCCCGACTACAGGATAGCAAATTATTAAGAGATCGAAAAATGAAAAAAAAATGGAATAAATTAAACTCGGAATAAACAGCGGAAAGCTTTAAATAACTGGAGCTTCGCAATACACGACTAGTGCATTATCAAGTTCACTACACACTACATTACTGTTGCCGACGATTATTGCTCAAAAAATTGTCCGTGTAAGGGCACCTTAAGGAAGGTCACCAGAGATGTTTATAATGTCCGCTATAAGCAAGGCTCATTGTAGCTCTGTAAGAACCGTCTCCGCGAATATAAGAAAGTTATCCAATCTGTTAAAAGCCAGAACTTACGGGAATATTGCCAGTCTAAGGAAAGAATTAGTAATTCTACCAGACTAAGCAAGATCTTACGGTCGGTTTACACTCAACAATAATTTATTTGTGCCAACCGGTTTGCGCAAGTCAATTTGCACAAGTTGCGTGTGAATGCAACTTGTCTTGTGAAAAATATGTATTCATAGCAAATAGGCCTGAGGTTGGTGTTTTGGCATGAGCGTCTAAACGATGGTCTTGGGTGAATGGTGACGTTTGACCACCTGCTCCCGACCTTATCATAATCCATATACATATTATAATAATCATGTCAAATTAGCAAAAGGGTACCTACTTTTTTTAAGTAGAACCAAATGGCCTAATATTTTGGGAAAGTGTTCAGAAACACTTATTGATCAAGTATTATATGGTCTGAGGGTATGAAAATGTTGTTATCCTTTATTTATTTAACAACTGGCTAATGTTAATGAACAATAAATGTACCATTCGGAAAATATCTAACGATATGGATTCAAAATATTTGCACCCAGGGCCGGCTTTTAGTATTTTGGCGCCCCGTGTGTGATATTTTTATGCGCTCTTAACTTTTTAAATATATATCTTTTAGGTAGACTAGCTATGTTATTATGCGCAAATTGTAAGAAAAATGCCTTAAGGGGACAGGCCCCTCAAGCGTCCGAGAAATAAGCGTTTTTTCCTGATTTTTTTTCTTACAGAAAGAAATATCGGAGACATACGAATTTTGGGATATGTTTTAGTCATACTTTAAACTTTATTCACAAAAAAAATTACATCTGAAAAATTTCAAATGGCTGAGTTATTGACGTTTTCCGGCAGCGTTTCAACACGGTCGGAGTCCATTGGCGGGCACGATAGCAGCCGTTGTTTTCAACTAAAATCAAATTTTTTTTTGTTTTCTTCGTTATACTTATTTGTTCTATGTGAACTACGGAAATTCCAAAAATCGAAAATTTAGTCGAAAAAATATGATTCAAAAAAAAAAGTTACTTTTTTTACATTTATTTGTTAATAAAAAAGGTATTGAAAATCGGAATTTTTCAAAATCCGTAGTTCACATAGAGTAGTTTTTTATACTGAATAAAATAAACTTTAGTTGAAGACAATCCGTTGATAACTTTTTTAGTTATCTTGCCCGCCAATTGTAAAAACATGGTTTTGAAAAAACGCACTTTAAATCGTTCAAAACTTACTAGTGAGCTCTGAGCGACCGAATGAATTTTCGTGTAACTCCCGTAATACTTCGAATTTCGAGCTAAAATTTTACACACATAATCTTGAATAGTTGCCAGATCGATTAAGCAAAAAAAAAAGGATTTTTTGAGACCTATTGAGGGGCCTCCTGTCCCCTTAAGATTGGGAGCAAAGCATTATCTGCCCAATACACAAGAAAGGGGACAAATTCAACGGTCAGAACTATAAAGGCATATATCTCTTAAGCACCCTCTGAAAACTAACGACAAATATTTTAAAAAACAATACTGGAACTTTATGCAGAAGCCGCAATAAGTGCATACCAAGCTGGTTTCAGAAGAAATAGGCCAACTTTACCAACAGGCGCTAAACACGGCAATACAAATATATGGGCCCAGTTATGCAGAAACCAACCAACCCTCATAAACCATGATTAGAGATAAATTAGAGAAAAGAATTTAATTTTTTTTAAATCTTAAAGTTTTCAGTATACTTATTGCCAGTGATGTTTCTAAAATCAAATGCATTATTTGACGTTAAATAAAGTCTGATTTTGAATTTTATTTTTTTTTTTCAAAATCATAGCAAGATTTGCGGGTTAGTTGGTTTCAGCAAATTTAAAAATCAGACATTGATTTGGTTAATAAACGTTTTTAATGTCTTACGGAGCATTAATGTAGTAAATATAGGTTGGTAGATTTCTGCAAATTGAAATATATGCAACAAAAGTTCATAATGTGGTTCGAGTTCAATTTCGCCCGTTTGTGGGTTGGTAGGTTTCTGCATAACTGGGCCCATATGAAGACAAGAGCAAAATTCCAATACAGTCGAGATTGGAAAGAAGAAGAAGGAACCATAACACTGCCACTGCACTGGGGGGAATATACTGCCAGAAATGAAATGCATACATCCACAGAAAAAGAGAACAATAATCTACAAAACGATCATACGTACAGTAGCTACGTATGGGGATGAAGGATGGGCTATCTCCCCAAAATCCGCGGACAAAATAATATATTTGAAAGGAAAGTTATACGAAGAATCTACGGCCCGGCCCAATCAATGAAGACAATGCATGAAGAATACGCTACAATCAAGAATTGTACGTCATATACAAAAACGGTAACCTTTCCACACATGCCAAGCTATAGCGTTTACGTTGGCCCAGTCATGTCCAAAGAATAGATGACTCAAGGATACCAAAAGAAGCCATGTATTTACTACCAGATGGAACCAGTTGGCAAACCACAGTCACGGTGGGTAGACAGTGGCCCCTGTGCTGAAAGTCGTTTGCTGTCACAAAATGTGAAGCTAATATAGCGGTGTGCTGATAGTCGATTCTTGTCGTGTAAAATCTGCTACAGCTTATTTGGTATGCTGACAGTAGTTTTTATTGCAATTTTGTTGGCACTTTTGATCGGACCAGCGCAGGGGCCTGTTTGAGTTAGTGAGAAAGATGGAAAATTTGAAAGTAAAATTGTTACATATATGTTATATTGGAGTGTTTAATTTTAAGTTTTCAATAATTTCAGAATAAAAATTACAAATAGAAAACAATTCGAAAAATTAGTTCGTATTTTAGAAAACCATCCAGATGTTGGCAACCATCTATTTAGGTTGGCAAAAGGTAATGTGGTAAATATGTACAAAAAATGTATGCGCTATATTTTGGAAGGTTTGGTGTGACTTAAAATTGAAAACGATAAAAAACTAGCCCATAATAAATGGGAAATTAATGCAATTGACGGTGGACCCAACAAATTAAAATATATTGAGGAGTCTGTTACCAATTCACTGCCATTAGACAGAACAGTAAACTATCCCGGAAGAGTTTTCGGACTCCCATTACGAAATTTTACCGAAATGGATGAAAGGTCAAAAAATTTTGTCGTTCAAATTCAAAAATGTTTATTCCTTACGACACACAAAAAATTCAACTTAGCTGTGCTGACAGTCTTAATTTGACTAAAACAACAATTTCTTCAACTCAAACGACTTGTCACGTCACTAACTCCCAGCACACCAACTAAAAAACGAGACGACATCGACATCTTCATGCGACTGTCATATGACTCGACTTTCAGCACAGGGGCCAGTGTTACCTTGCAAAACTTCTCAATATCAGAAACTGGAGGCAAGCTGCCCCTTTCCCAACTACATAGCTTTCCTTTTTTCTTCTTCCATCTTTACATTCCTGATTCCTCCTGTCATGGCCTTCCTTAGCGCTTCCCCGCTTCACCAAAGCCCATGTCATCGGTTGCTTGATGAGATTCAACTCGTTTTAGGAGGCAGCGAGTTGTTGAATAAAAATATAGCGGCTAGGTTGTGGCAGTTCCTTCCTTCCCGACTAGAGCTGCTGTTCGACATTGCACTCTATACGAAGAAATAGATTGTCGACAGTATATAGGGCCTTTCCTGAGACTCTAATCTTCCACATAAAGAAAAAAAAGATGGCTAAACGACAGTGCCCACTGTCGTTCAGCCTTCGACAGATAACTTTACATCTTGGATGGTAGACTTTGAAATATGTGGTTCCTCTCGCCTAATGCTTTCGTTCTCCTCCTTTGTGGTGGGTTAACGGGGCGTTACCATTTGAAGGTCTTACAATTAGTAGAAGATTGGGAGTGAAAGGCGGGAGGTGTCATATCCGAAGATCTATCATAACCTTGCACATCACTCTCAATAAGACACCTAGAGCTTGCTGTCCGACATTGCACTGAACTAAAAATTTCAAATCCAATTTGAAATTATAATAACCAAAACCAACTTGCAACATGCTAGTTTATTATAAATTAATTAATTTCACTTTAAACAGATACTAAAAAACTTGTTTAACGTTTTGGTATATATAGCTCGATATCGGCGAAGAAATTTCTTCCTGTATCTTCAAACTGAAATTGAAGTAGCAAAAATACGTATGTAGCACCAGATAGTAGCATCTAAAAAAATTATAACTTCAACTTCAAATAAAAAAAAATGGCAAATTTAAATTTTTATAAAATCACCTGCCCAAGAAAATGATAATTAATATTAAAAAATCCACACGCTGTGAAGGTAGCATTTTTATGCAGAAAAATTTTAAGAATTTCACCAAAGTGATCGGCAAAATCGTTATCCTTGAAACCATAGCATCTAAGGTCGCACCAAATGTTTTTGCTTTGAATGTTCTACAAATAAAATAAAATTAGAGAAGTCTATGTATAATATGTAGATTAAGATTCCTCAACTAATTGTTCAAAATCATGAGAGCATTTACAAGCGATGAAAATGCACAGGGTAGCTGTTATAGGTCCGATGATAGCATCAATTTTACATACTGTATAAAAATAAATTTTTAAATCATTTAATTTTATATTTTTTTGAATAAACAGATTTTACATAGGGTTGTTTCATTGCTGGTGATCGCAGCCAAGTAATACCAATACACATTTGCAAAAATATGAAAGAATATGTAGGAGAATGTTATAACTAAGGATGCTCCAAAATATTTACTAATACAGCTTGTCAAATCCCAAATTTCTAGATGCAATTGTTTGAATACATGAATTTTTTTATAAAGTGGTTCCAACCAGGCGCCTGATTTGTAGATTTCACTAACATACTTTAACTCTTCCTCTTGGATAATGGCTGCTCGTCTTATTAAAAGTTCAACATACAACATAAACTGGACAAGTTTAGCTCTAAAGAAAACTTGTGATAGACATGCTAGTAACCAATAATCCCAGAAAAATAGTGGTAACAAATGCAACATAACAAGGCCAATGTAACTAGCTACCGAACCAACAACAATAACCCCGAGTTTTAATGAAACATACTTCTGTAATCGCACAGAATCCAAATCGATCTTTAAATCATTTTTCAGGACATCATCCAAAACCATGAATTTTTCTGAAATTTCTTTTAATATTTTTATTTTTAACATCGAATCTATTAGCAGTAAAACATGTGACATCTTCTCAATTTTGTAGCCGATACGCACTAGCATGTAAGACACTGAGTTCACGTCCAGAAGAAACAATGGTGTCCAAATATATCCTATTATGTATAAGAAGCTTGCGATGATAGCTAGTAAAATCACATAGATATAAAAGGATATAAACGATTGCTTGGCAACAGGATGAGAAATTCCAATTGCTGATATTCCAGTTAAAACAAAAAAATTATGAAATGGTTTTAAGGAGTGCACAAATGGCGATGAAGATTTCATTGTATTTTTGTGAAGATTTGAATAAACTCTAATGAGTTGATACAACGTGTCAACGATTCAACCATCGATGGTTTATTAGAGACAACAAAAAGCTTTTAAGAAAATTATAAAACCTAATGAAAAAATTGATACAATAGCGACGAGAGAGGCTTATCAATAAAATTAAGCTAATTAAATTACATTAAGAGAATTATTAAGCAGAATTGTAACAATACAAATGTTACAAATTACAATATTTCAAACTTTACATTTACTATTATTAACTATCCTTCAAATATCTGCTTAATTGGTTTTTCATTTTTAACTTCGTGGGTGAAAAAGACAAAGAATTTTCAAATTAAATACATTATTTTTATAGAGTTGAGCAAAATTCAACAACAGATGTGGCAAAAGGTAAGTTCCAATACAATGAACATGCTTAGATAGGGCTGTCATCGCCTAAATTGTCGAGGCCGGACAAAAACTACAAAAACCCCAGACATTTGGGTGAAATTGAGTTTTGTCCACGGACAGCAATTTTTTTTTTAATTTAACGAAAATGTTTTTTTGCGAGTTGAAATCGAATCAATAACCTGTTAAAGCAAATTTAAATTTGCTTTAACACTCTCCCGCATTTAATAGCTTTGCAAGTCCTATTCTTTGACATAATAATGTATGACGAGTAGAGTGCAATGGTTTCGTCAGAATATCTGCTAATTGATTTTCAGAATCAACTCTTGAGATATCAATATCACCACCTATTACCAATTCCCGTACAAAAAAGTGTCTTATACGGATATGCTTGGTTCTTTTGTGATATTCAGGATTTTGTGCTAGACGAACAGCAGCCTCATTATCTACTTGTAATACTGGTGTCTCCTTAAGATGAGTAAGCTCCTTTAATAATCGTTTCAGCCAAATTATTTCGCGTGCTGCCTCGCTTGCCGCTACAACTTCAGCCTCCGTTGTTGATATAGCCACTGATGTTTGTCTTTGACTAGCCCAGGAGATAGGACCACCTGAATATTTACACAGTACGCCTGTCGTTGAACGGCCAGTCCCTACATCTCCTCCATGATCTGCATCGCTATAACATTCAAGAATTCTATTTCCTCTTTTATACACCAAAGCATAATCAGCTGTCCTTTTTAGATAACGAAAAATCCCCTTGACCTTGACTACATCCGATTCGTTTGGTTTTTCAAGATTTCTTGAAACTACGCCTACTGCATACGCTATGTCTGGTCTCGTACCGCACATCAAAAACATTAATGATCCAACTGCTTGTCTGTAGGGAAAAACGGTGTTAGGAATGCTTCCTTCAATTTCTCCCTCTTTCACAATTGGAGTTGCAACATCTTTGGAGTTGTTCATACCAAAACGTTCCAAGAGTTTTTCTGTGTAATGTGATTGACTCGCTTGTATAGATGAATCTTGACTTCTTTTAATTTCAAGTCCCAAATAAAATGATGCAGGTTGAGAAGTAATTTTAAAACTTGTTTTCAAATCATCTATGAACTCCTGAAGTTCGTCCTCATCATTTGTTGCTATTAATCCATCATCTACATACAAAACCATGAAAATTTTCTCAGTACCTCTTAGACGTAGAAACAAACATGGGTCGGCATTACTTCTTTTAAAACCTAACTTAATTAACTGGTTACTAAATCGTTCGTTCCAGCAGCGAGGGGCTTGTTTCAAACCATATAAGCTCTTCTTCAGCAAACACACTTTACCAGAATCATCACCGAAGCCTTCTGGTTGTTGCATATAAATTGTTTCGCTGATATTACCATACAAAAAGGCTGTCGACACATCTATTTGTGTAAGTGACATATTTTCACTAGCTGCTACACTTATCAGGGCTCTAATGGTAGACATTCTCGCTACAGGACTAAACGTCTGATCAAAATCAATTCCCTTTTGTTGGGAAAAACCTTTAATAACCAGTCTTGCCTTAAATTTATTTATTGACCCATCTGGATTTGTTTTTACTTTGTACACCCATTTACAAGGAATCGCTTTTCTCCCGTGTGGCAAATTCACCAAATCCCAGGTTTTATTCTCTTGAAGAGCTTCCATTTCCTTGTTCATTGCACTTTTCCAACTTTCAGATTGCTCAGATTGCAATGCCTCAGTGTAGGTTGTTGGTTCTTCAAAGCTTGCAGTAGCACAGGTTACATAATCTGGATATCTTTGTGGTAACTTAAGCAAGGAACGATCACGCAAAATTCGTTTATTTGTTTCATTTTCCTGAATATCATCTCGCGCTTCTTCAAATAAATCATCCTCTGAGCTAGATAAATCTTCCTCTAAAGATTTCTTTGATGCCTCGTTATCCCAGTTCTCTTCTGTTTGGGTTATTGAATTTTGAAAGTCTAAATTACCTTTTTGAACTGCATTTTCAAGCCTTACTGGAATATCAGCACCTTTCTTCTGAACTAAAGTTATTTCTTTGAAGATGACATCCCTTGATCTAATTAGCTTGTTGGTCTCTTCGCACCAAATTCTATATCCTTCATCATGGTCATATCCTATGAGAGTACCTTTTATAGCCTTCCGATCCATTTTCTTTCTACGTTTGTCTGGAACATGCACATAGCATATTGAACCAATTATTCGCACGATTACCTAGGAATTCCGACAGTGAGGAGTTGATGCGAAAGGCAGGCCTAGATCCGGATACGCTTTACCGAGACGATGACGATTGTTATCATGTGGAAGATGAGCAGGACAGAGTAGATTTGGTGGGGGCATTCTGTCAGGAAGTCTACTCGGTAAACACTAGTGTTCGGCCGAATTTCGACCTGGAGAATCAAGCTCTGTTGAATCACTTCAACCTTCAGAACGAAATAAGAGTATGGAGATCTGAGAATCGACATTTAGTTGAATTCAATGAAGATTGCCCAGCGGACAACATCCCAAGGGTCACCGGATACTCAATATTCGTGAAGAAGGATGAACTTCTGCAAATCTTTCAAATGCTGAACAATAAGAAATCGTCAGGGATCGATGGCATCCCGAATGTGGTTCTGAAGCACCTACCTCCGTGTGCGATCGACATATACACCACGCTGTTCAACAATTGCTTGAACAATGCCTATTTTCCAGAAAACTGGAAAACGGCTGTGGTATATCCTATACCTAAAGGAAACAAAGATAGAACAAACCCAGCTAATCTCCGGTCAATAAGCTTACTTCCAAACATCAGCAAAGTATTTGAAGTTGTAATTAATCGTTCGCTGACAAGTTGGGTTGAGGAAAATAAAATAATTCCGGACAACCAGTTCGGATTTCGAGCGGAACATGGCACTATCCATGCTTGCGCAAAATTGGTGTCCGACATACACTGGAACTTTGCCAAGAGACAGTGTACGGGAGCATGCCTGGTTGACTTGGAGAAGGCCTTTGACTCTGTATGGGTTGAAGGACTACTTCTAAAGCTAACCAGGTATGGGATGAACGATTCTCTGCTTCGCATAATTTACGACATGATAACGGGGAAAAAGTTTCTCGTTAAAAGTGGGAACCTTACCTCACAGGTCTTAGAAATTAAAAACGGGTTGCAACAAGGAGCAGTAAATTCGCCGCTACTCTTTAATATCTACATAAGTGATATAGTTGGATTTCTTCCGAATGCCCTGGCTTTCGCGGACGACCTTATTATATACAGGACAGGACCGAAGATTGACGTAATCCAGACGCGACTGCAACATGATTTCGATAAAATAGAGCAATATGCTGATGATTGGAAATTGAAAATCAATCATGGAAAATGCGAAACGATTCTCTTTAGGACCCCTCTTAATAAAGCTCCACGCGATGTTAGGAGGAACTGGCGATCGTTTCATATTCGGAGCCATGCGGGACAAACGCTAGAGAAGAAAACCGAGGTTAAGTACCTAGGGATTTGGCTGGATCAGTACATGTATTACGAGAGTCATATACGTGCTGCTATAGCCAAAACCCGTAAGGCTTTCCAAATGACGAAGAGGCTCTTTTTTAGTAAACACCTTAACTCACGGGTAAAGGTGAATTGCTATAAGACCTTAGTCAGACCGGTACTCACCTACGGCTGCCCCGTATGGTGGAACATATCCCCATCATATATGGAGAAGTTGAGGGTGTTCGAAAGACAATGCCTAAGGGCATGCTTAAGCATGTATAGAACGCCTCAGTCAAACTTCAAAAAATTCCATGCCAATGACATCCTGTACGGAAAAGCAGCAACCATGAGGATAGACAATTTTATAATCAGATTGATCCGAAATTATGTTGTGAGAGCGGCAGAGAGCGCCAATCCTCTCATTTTTGGGGCTTACTACCCCAAACCAAGCTACTATGACACGACAAGACGGACAGGATATGTACCACCCGAAGCATTCCCATGGCTAGACTCATTAGGACTGATACAAGACAGAGAGGGAGTGCCTTTAATATACCACGTTTATCGTCGGGCGCGGGATAAACGTGTGTTACACGAACGAGCCGATGGACTGAATGCAGAGCTCCTGCGATTCAGCACGCGAGTCGGCCCTTCAGATAGGGAGGAGGCCTCCAGGGCCAGTACGAAGTACTGGTGGCTGGAGGAATAAAATAAATAAAGCATGTTAATGTGCGAATGAGTGTATGCATGGTGTGAATGCAGGCGTTAGCCTAAGTAGGATTAGGATCCCAGTAGGGGAAATAGGGATAGATATAGAATTACCATTGTAATAAGTTTAGTTTTAAGATAGATAGGTAGTTTTAAGGTTAGGTTTAGTCGAATAGGGGTAGTGTGCGCTGTCGGGCGAGAGGTATCAGTTCTGTCGCCTGAGAGTCTGATGGCTGTCGCCCGACTAGACTAGTTAGTAGGATTTAAATGTGTAGATTAGATTAGGTAGTTGTAAGTCTTATTATTTAAGTTAAGTTTTATAAAATAGGTTAAATTAGCTAAGTTTTTCTTTTCTTACAATTTTCTTAGCGTTAATTTTAGAGTTAAGCTTTGTAGTAATTAAATAAATAAAGAGGCCGAAAGGCAAAATTAATTAATTTATTAAGTTAAATAGGGTTTACCTTAGAGTGTCCGTGGAGGACCAGTAAGTTAGTTAAGTTAGATAGAGAAAGTAGGTTTAAGCATAGCCTATAAGTCTTATTATAATGAATAAATAAATATGCTTAAAAAAAAAAAAAAAAAAAAAACCAATTATTCGCATATGTTTTATCCCAGGTATCTTTCCGTACCAAGATTCAAACGGTGACCTTCCTTTAACACTAGATGGACCTGTACGGTTCAGAATATAACTCGCCGTATTTATCATTTCAGCCCACAATTTTTGTGGGATATTTCCATGAGCATGCATTATAGCCCTCGCAGTTTCAACTATGGTTCGATTTTCTCTTTCACTGCATCCATTTTGTTGAGGTGTGTATGGCATTGTAAAACGATGAACTATACCTTCTTGAGCAAGAATTTCTTTGACTTCCTTGTTATCAAATTCTCCTCCATTATCACTCAAAATCTCTTTAATAATATGGCCTGTAGTTTTTGCCTGTGCTAACATCTGCTTTAGTTTGTTAGCTACCTCAGACTTTTTCTTTATGAAATATACAAAACGAAATTTAGTAAATTCATCTTTAAACAATACAAAATATTGAAAACCTGACATTGATTCTAAAAATGGACCACATACATCAGTATGTATACGTTCCCCGGGTTTAGTTGCCTTACTCCTTGTACCGAATGGAAGTCGATGAGCCTTTCCATATATGTATGCAACCTTCACACACATCTTTATGTAAAGGAGTGATAATTCCTAATTATAAATTAGAGTCTTGATATGCCGCATATTTTGATGACCAAATCTTTCATGATATAACTGCAATACATCTTTTTGATCTATCATATTAACCTGAGTAATACCCTTAGGTGGAATATTTTTAACTGCTAACTTGAACAAACCACCATAGCGACTGCGTTCACCAACTAATCTCTTAATTTTTCCAAATCTTAAACAACATGCTACAGTATTTGACATAAAAATGCTTTGTGGACACTTATCTTGTGCAGCCAATACTGAGAACAAATTTCGTTTTATATCGGGAACATACCAAACATCTGTAAGCCTAAATTTATTACAGCGTCCATTCACAACTGCTTCAATATCTATTGTTCCCTTTCCAATTGCTTTGATATCCTCTCCATTAGCTGTTGTAACAATGTGTGGTATCGTAAAAACTTCAAAACTTGTAAACAGATCTTTGTTTTTACTGATATGGCTTGTCGCTCCATTATCAACAAACCAACTATTGTCATCACATTCACTTGAAAACACAGTTGACGTTACAGAAAGTATATTCATTATTTTTGTATGACATTTGGATTTTCTGTAATATCCACTTCATTAGTTGTTCTTGACGGTCTTCCATCTGATATCCACTTCAAACACTTTCTTTTTACATGGCCTGGCTTATTACAATAGTAGCACACAAATGTTTTCTTTTTAACATAAGCCTTTTCAGTTTTCTTAAATTTTGTAACAGTGAGGGCCTCTTGTAAAGTGTTATCTTCACCTCTGTTTATTAATGCTTTTTCGTACGCACACAACTGATTTGTTAGATTTTCAACGTTTCTTTCCTTTTTTGACTTTAACATCCAACTAGATTTAAATGGAAAATACTCTTCGGATAATGTACCTAAAATTTTACATATTAAAAACAGTTCGGGTAACTCGGAATTATTTGACAAGTCTCGACTCATTTCTCTTTTTAAATCATTCCAAACATTTTTAATTTTGGATAAATGAGTTGCGATGTCATCAGTGGTATTCCGTTTAAAATTGAAAAACTGTAAACATACATCGTATACCTTATCTTCCGATATCCCATCAAATAAACTGTGTAGCTCTAACCAAACCTCGCGAGCTGTTGTAAAGCGCATTACTTTCTGTAATGTCTCCTCAGTCATATTGGCTGTCAGCACAATCAATGCATTGCTGTCTGCCTTAACAAAAATCTCAAGATTTGTTTCATATTTCTTCATTTGATCAGCAGTTGCATCGCTATCTGGTGGCTGAGGCTTTAGTAACCTCCCTTCAACAACATCAAGTGAATTTCCCTTTATTCCTCGCATACAGATTTCCGCTTTATATTTCCATGTGTTCCAATTTGACTTGCCTTCCAACAGTCCAATATTAATCATCCTTGTTGAATCAATTATTCTTTGCTTGATCCTTTCTTTAGTTCATACGAATTCCAGTTGATTGCGCATCTGGGCCCATAACCTGATGTGGTTAATATTAATTTCCAGAGGATAAACTCAATCAATTATATAATTATATATTTCTTTGTAATGAGAAAAAAAAATAGTAAGAAACGTCTAGTCTCTATCTAGACTAGAAAAAGCAAGCTGACAAAAAAATTATATACTACTTCGTAGTAAAAACAATTTTGCAAGTTGTAATAGCAAGTATTAAATGTCTTTCCAAATTTAAATTTGCTTTAACATTAAGTTTTTGCTATGAAACCTACGAAACAACCTCGGACAGGATAGAAACTTAAGAAACTCTGGGCAGATATATCTACAATTACCCCGTTTACGACTAGGTTGAAAAGTTGAGTCGGGCTTGAGTGGAAACTTCGACTACCGTATAACGTCGAGTTGAGTTCACTTTGGGTTGAAATAGAGATGAAGTGAAATCAAAACCTAACCTCCAATTTTTGTGTGAAATTCTCATTTACAGATATATGTAAAAACTCAGAATGAAATAAGTTTTTATTCCTGTGCAAGCAAAAACACCGAAGATAAAACTAACGCCAAAGGCGTACTTTACGGATGGTAAACAAACACAAATATCACTTCAACCCAATTACAACTAAACCAGTGTATATGAGGTGAAAAATCAACTTGACCCAGGTACGAGAGCTGAGTTAGGTTGAGTGGACCCAGTTTCAACTCGACCCCGGTTTAAGACTGTGTTAAACCTGGTTTGTACCTAGTCATAAACGGGGTAAATAAAAAAATTTTTTTGGACCGCAACGTGACCTACCGGGTAAGATCTAGAAAATACTCTTACGTTAAGTAAAAAAAATATGTTCCTGCCTGGTCAAATGTGGAGCTAATGTCTTGGCAGACCAGGTTTTTTGTTGACGTTTTGGGACCTACTGACCGAGTAAGAGTTTCAACCTACAAACGAATTAAAGTTAGAAAACAAAGATCTGTCGGGTTTGTGCCGGTGCCAAGTGTCTGGCAGACTTTTGTTTTAATGTTTAATTACTACTTAAACCTTAATAGCTCCTATACCGTTTGGCACCTTCTTGGTCAATTTGATCTGAAAAGAAATCGGTTGGACATTGAGTCGTTTGATAACTAAAAACTTGGTTTCCTTGAACGACTGGATTAAGTCCTCTTTCCGTTTCGAATCGAGGTACGTTTGATAGCTTTTTTTGCATTTTTACAACACCAAAGTTTGCTTGGATGCAGACTACAAGTCAGAAGTATCATTCAATTGATCGGATCACCCCTGACAGAAAAAGTACCCGGGTTTTGGACACTTTTTAAAACCCCTCCCGGACCGCCCCCAAACTAGGACAAATCCGGGGAAACCCGGACGGATGGCAGCCCTATGCTTAGAGCATGCAAAAAAATTCATTGGAAGATTGAAACCATCCTTATGCATCTTCACCAGCTAGGAGAGACATGGGAGCACATCAAAATGTAAAAGAAGTGTTAAATAATAACAAATGCATTGTAGTATCATTTTTTTGATAAAACCCATAGCTTGACTAGTGACTAGCAAATGTGTTCCTATTACTTAATTCTTACTAAAAACTAATCTAATACCACTCACTGCAGACGATTCTTTGAACTTAAAAAAGAATCTGAGTTTAACTGCAGAATCCAGAACTGTTCACTACGATTTATTGCGTATGAGTACATGATGAGTTGAACTCAGGTTGAGCCCGAGTTCAACTACACGTAGACGCGGTCGAGTTGAATTAGGGTCTACTGAACTCGACTCAACTCTGCTACCTGGGATGAGTTGAAATTGTGCATATAGACGCGAGTTCAGTAGTTGAAATTAGTTGACAGCAGCATCTCTATGTTTTGTTTTTGTGATTTTTTGCAACGTGTTGTGCTAGCTAGTAGTCCTCTTCACGAGGAGGTATAAAACCACACCTTTATTTCCCCCGGCTTAAGAATGATAGGCTCAAATTAAGCAACAGTGCTAAATATCTGGGAGTAGTCCTAGACAAGAAACTCCTATGGAATGAAAACACAGATGAGCGCATTAAAAAAGCGAACATATCGCTTTTCGCTTGCAAAAAGTCCATTGGAAAGAAGTGAGGCTTCTCCCCTAGCATAATACAAAGCGATCGTCCGCCCAATACTCCTATACGGGGTCTTGGTATAGTGGCCAACATTGAGTTAGTTCACCGTGCTAAACAAACTACAGAAAGTACAAAGATGTGCGGAGTTGTGCATAACAGGAGCACTTCTCTCCACTTCTACAGATGTCCTAAATGTTGTACCTTCCACCTTTAAATCTTGAGGCAAGGGAAACCATCGCAGCCCTTAAAATAAAAGAATCTGAGGGAGGGCACACGAAGGTGCTGAACTCTTTTATCGTCTCCACAAAAACCGACTTCTGCATACCCGAGATTAACTTCACGAGAAACTATGGAGTCTGAGTCTGTGGGGTTATCTATCGTTCTTTAGCCAAAATATTATAAATTAAAAGAACGAGCACTTCATTTAACTGCACTAATATTTAATTATTTTTATTTAAAATCTTTCGTGCAATTATTCACAATTAAAAATTTCTGTACTAATAAATATTAACAAACATGAAATATTTTTAAAATTATTGCGTAACGGAAATAGACTTCATTAGAAAGTTTTAAACAATTCAGAACTCTAACTAATACTAATACATTTTCTATTTTTATTTTACATGACAACTTTTTATGTGTCTAGGTTTTTGAAAATCATTTGTGTGTTCAGTGTCTACGTATGTGATATCTGATTCAGTATTCCTAAAGTGTATTTCTAAGTAGAAGTGAAAATATAATTTTTAACGTATTAAAAACACTGTACTCAAAAATTACTAGTACAGGAACTGAATTGAATGTTGAATAAACTTGCTACAATAACGAACATAAATTAATAACAAGTAGCAACCGCTACAGATTCCACATCCCTTCACATCGTGAATGGAGAAAAAGACCACACAGTTTTCAGGCCATAAACTTCTTTGCTGATGACTCTAAGCTCGAGGGTCGGGTAAGGGGGAGAGTCTTTTCCCCAGAGCTTGAGATTCTAGTCTCCTTCCGACTACCCGATCACTGGAGTGTATACTAAGCGCGGGTTCTAGCCATACATAACGCTTTTCTACTAATCAACCAGCAAGGAGGTTGGAATCGGACTGTCTACATCTTCACAGATAGTCAGGCGGCTATCCGAGCATAAACAGCTCTAGAACTACTTCTGAATGTCGCAGATCTGAAAACAAGATGGCTCAATAGTTCAGGACCGTCCTTGTATGGGCGCCTGGTAACCCAAATATAGATACAACTCCTTTTAAACTCCGATACAAACAGCATACAATACAAACAAGCGAAGAAACATTGGAGGGAAAACGTACCTTGGCCAAATTAACCTGACCCTCTTATGATCTTAGGTGGAATACTTCAATACTGAGCCTCGGGAGACAAGACCTCTCAGTTAAGGCCGGGACTCTCATATATCCGCACCGTGTCCACGTACAAACTAAACTCAAGTGATTTGACGCGGTGCGGACACGGAAATGACTTACTGGTAAAACTGTACTTGTTTACTTTCTCTCCGCGTGTCGTCTGACACACGGTGCGGGCGCGGTGCGGATATCTGTTCCCGCCTTTATAGTAGTGGCAGTGTTGACCGGACACTGTCTGATAGGGAGGCATGCGACCCGCTTAGGTCTTAGGCCCCTATTGCGAGTGTCGATACCTAATCGACAAGCGACATTTATCGATTATCGACTGTCGATTATTTAGTTTGATATTGCGAATGTCGATTATAATCGAAATCTGTCGATTTGACAGTCGACTTTTCTCGATTGCTTTTTTGCTCACGACAAAATTTTCTAGGAATTTTAACAACAAAAACTGCTTAAAAAAATTTCAGAGTAGTCGATGGCCCCTGTGCTGAATGTCGTATTTGCTGTCATATGAAGTGAAGCTAATACAACGGTGTGCTGATAGTCGATTCTTGTCGTGTAAAACGACTGTCATAAACGACAGCTTATTTGGTGTGTTGACAGTCGTTTTTATTGTAATTTTGTTGTCACTTTTGGTCGGGCTGTTTGCGTTAGTGACAAAGATGGAAAATTTGAAAGTAGCAGTAAAATTTTGACATTTAAACTAGAAAACACATATTTGTTATTGTGTTTAATTATAAGTATTTAATAATTTCAGAATAAAAATTACAAATAGAAAATAATTCAATTCGAATTTTAGAAAACCATCCAGATGTGGCTAGAGCCAGAGATATGCTGAGAATTGCATGGTGACAAATTTTACAAGTGTTTGGGATGAAATAATAACATAAAATTTTCAATTCTTCGCGTTTACTATCTTCATCTTCCGAACTGCTAACTCAGCAGAATTTAACATCTTTAATCTCAAATTGTTTTCGCGAAACATAAACTCAAAAATGTTTATTCTTCAAATTAAAATTGTTTATTCCTCACGAAACACAAAAACTTAGCAACTAGATTCTCTGAACCCTGTGCTGAGAGTCGTAATTTGACTGAAACGACAATTTCTTCAACAAAAACGACTTGTCACGCCACTCGACTCTCAGCACACCAATTAAAAAGCGAGACTAATCGACACTATCGACCATAGTCGAGTCGATCGTTAATCGACACTCATAATAGGGGCCTTAGACCTACGATTTTCGCAAAAGCTGTAAGTATTCGGATGAGGAGGAAAGCGTGTACTACATCTCCTCTGTCACTGTCCAGCTCTAAGCAAAAGAAAATTAACCACATTTGGTGAGTCCTTGCCAAGCAGGCTTGCGAAAATCTCGACGATTGTGATCCCGCAACTTAGAAGATTCATCACTTCTTCGAGATTGTTTAGTGCAAAAAAACACTTTAACATCAGGTTTAAAGTGGGATCACTATGGCTTCACAATGGACCTATCCTTTTGGCCTAAGTTTATAAGCTTAAACCAACAGCTCAGCCATATTTAACCTTAACTAACATTACCTAGATCAACATACAAACTGTAAAACATGTACTAATAGGTAAATCTATATTAATAGAAGAAAGTGTATGGCTGTGTGTCTGCTTGTGCGTCCCGTCACGAGTTAGAGCCATACTAGAAAATATAGAAATCTGATTTTCTTTGCAGATGCAAACAGGTGAATAAAAGTGTCTGTTTTTCAAAATTTTAATTACATTTTTTTAATTAATTAATTAGTACGATTTTTAACATTCTTTACCTTCTACGCCTTGCAGCTTGATTTCGACACACTTACATATAACCGATCAACCCTAAATTTTGCCCATATGCATAGTTCGCGTGGCAATCAAATCAAGATGGCGGCCGGATTTTTCATCTGTGTTTCCCGATCCCCGATATGGGTATCAAATGAAAGAGAATTACGAGTAGAATAAAATTAGCTGTGTGGCATCATTCCAAATTCAAAATGACAGCCAACAGAAGATGGCGGAAGACGTAATAGAATTAAAAGTAGAAAATATAACCTATCAACTATGCATAGTTCGCGTGAAAATGCAATCGCACCATATTGTAAAATAATCAAGATGGCGGCTACAATATGGCAGCCGAATTTTCGCAATTGTGTTCCCGACCTCCGATATGGATAGCAAATAAAAGCATATGATAAATAGAATATAATTACCTGCGTGGGCTCACTCCAAATTCAAAATGGCAGAAACGCAAAATGATGGCCACACGAAATGGGAGATTACGCTCGGTATGGGTATCAAATGAAAGAGTGTGACAAGTAGAGTACTATTATCTGTGTCGCGCTATTCTAAATTGAAAATGGCGGCTAACACAAAATGGCGATTTACCTCTTTTTTACAACGTCCTCGATATGGGTATCAAATGAAAGTGTATGACGAGTATAGTACAGTATCAGTATGAGACTAAAATTAGAAAATAAAAGTATAATTTGAAAAAAACTAAAAAATACGCTTTTATTTTAAAATGAAGTAAAAAGTAACGTATTAATAAAATAAGATTAAAATAAGATAAGTATTTATTAGATTTTTTTTAGTCTAAGATCCGTAGAAGAACAACCTTCACCGATCGAGTCACCGAATGAAATTTATTTCTACGATAAAAAAATATGCTAACAAAAGTAAGGGAGCGGTTGCCTAACCAAATATGTAGGCTATATTTAATAGACGTTTTTTCCTTTTTTCCCGCGTTTTTCTCTATTTCGAGAAAAAACTATGAATTTTGGTGAAAACTGAACAAGGGGTCTAATCTTCCGACATAGCAAAATTTATGTGGCCGATTTTGAACATGTCTTGCTACGTATCTGTCTGTTTTGCAAGTAGTACGCAATTTTTCATCATCGAATCTTAAAAAAGTTGTAACATTCGAGTATTTATTTAAGTATCCAAAATAAATTTCTGCAGAATTGTTCTTTTTTCATTATACCTTTTTCCTACAGCGGACTGTGGGCACATAATCTTGTTTTTATTGAAAGGCGTTGCAACGCACGTGGGTTTTTACTAGTAAATAAATAAAATAAAAATAATTGAGCAACGAAAAGTTAAAATAAATAGCAATGTGTAAAAGTAATGATGGGGAGATCCTGAGTACCAAAGAACTAGTTCTAACTAGATGGTGTGAGCACCTCAAAGAATTGTTAGCCCCAGATAAGCAACACAAATTATAGATAAACACAGAAACACGAATCGCACAAAAAGAAGTTATGCAGATGGGGTAGAAGATCTACGAACCCTAGGAGAAAGAAATTGAAGACTTCAAGCTAGGACCGACATTTCTAGAGGATGATGTTGCAGAAAGCCAAGGCCAATAACAGGTTCTGGAGCTATTGATGTTAATATCGGTAAGACAGACAAGTTATAGATTTTTATACGTAGTACGTATTACGTACCAATCTTGTATCAACACATAAAGAATATGTAAAGAAAATGTTAAATATGTAAAACACACCTGTATTTCTTAAATACTACAAAAAGAACTAACTACAAATTCTTATTGTAATCATTGAATCCTCTCTCCGCCAAATGAAATTGCAACATAATTAAAACATAAGAAGTGCCAGTAGCAATAAGCTAAAAAATATAGAATTTTTTTCATAAAATAAATATATTAACAATTCTCACCTCACCTTTCCCAGAAAATTAAAATCAACTGAAAAAATTCCATTTGCAGTAAACGATGTGTTTTTATACATTAAGGTAAAAATCATATTTGTTCGTAATGATTCAACAAAATTGCAACGAGCACCGTCATTATAAATATTGTTCCATATACAGTAGCTTTTATAGTGCTGAAAGGTTTATATTTATAATTAAATTTAAGCTTAAGAATATGTCAATGTATTACTATTTTTTGGAAGGTATCTCCATTCTTGCAAGCAATAAAAAGCAACACGGCAGCCGATAAAGGACTCAAGATAGCGCCGGACTTAAACACTAGAAAGAAAGTTGTTTAAAAAATTGTTAATATTAATAAATATTTAAAAAAAGCTGAACTTACTGAGTCTCACACCGTCGGTGCTGTTGAATGTTGCCATGTAGTACCAGTAGACATTTGCAGTTACATGATAAAAAGTGTAGAAGAATGTGCAAATTAAAGACATCCCAAAGTATTTACTAATCTGTTTAGTTAACTGCCAGATTTTAATGTGTGCTTCTTTAAAAATTTGCAATTTAACAATAAAATCTTCCATTTGATCGTCCCTGCATCCAGCTAGCATCTCGACATATTTACGTTCTTCCTCCTGGACAAATAGCAGTCGTCCCTTTAATAGTTCGACATACATAGAAAACTGTCCCATTTTCGCTCTTAAGTACATTTTCGGAAAGCTCAAAAATACCCAATACTCCTTATAATCAATATAATAATCCGGAAAAAGGTGCCAAATCATTAAGCCAATATACGTCAACATAGCAACGATTGTTGTAACACCAAGTCTCAGAAAAAGTCTCTTTCGCGTCTGCATTGGATTCAATCGTATATGGAGTTGATTCTGCAGAACTTGATCCAAGGATTCGAAACTTTCTGTTATGTTGATTAAAACACTATTATGCAACATCGATTCCATCAATAGTATAAGATGAAACGATGCAGTCAGACAATATGTAAAACGAGTCAATATAAACGACACTGCAGATTCTCCATATATGTACTTTGGCCATTTTGCACAATTCGGACAGAGCATCCAAATCATAAAAGCAACTTGACATAGGAAATGAAATGTTGCATAGGAATAGAAACAAATCGCCGCTCTACCGCCAAAGGGTTGTGAAATTTTGTATGGGGTCATGCCCATGAACACAAAAACTCTTTGAAATGGCTGCACTGAATATAAAAATGGAGACGTTGTCATTTTGCTACGAGTTTGATTAAACTGTCTGTAACAAAGTGAAAATTTAACACCTTACCCGTGGAAAAGCTTTTACGATAATTAAACTATGTAATAACAATGGATGTAATAGAATGAAGGAGATCCTATCAACCATGCCCTGAAGTATACTGGAATCCTTATTTTTTTTTTATTCATAAACTATTTGGGGAAATTGGATAAGTTTAATTAAGGATCAGTCACAGCAATTACCCCACTTAACACGTTGCCAATTAGGTGAGTGACTGGTGGGTCCCAGACGAGCTGTCTCGTCCTGACCACAGACACATTGACCTTAGGATGGGTGACGCTTTGGAAATAGTGAGGGTGTAGGAATCCTTGATACACAGACTGATGCAACGGATACACGGACTACAATGCCAGTGATGAACTAATCTCTGTCCGATTCCTACACCTAATCATTTTCTGACAATGCTATGACAATATTTATCCCCTGCACCAGATCTTCCTTTAAGTGACCCAGCTTATGCCAATGTCTCATTTTGGTAAACTGAGATATAATATTATAATTTTTTAACCAGCAAGAAAGCAGAAGTCCTATCTCACATACAGCATCCCACTTCATCCGAAGCGCCAAGTATAATATTTTAATATCCAACGGCGGCAAGCTCAGCGATCTATTCCCCGTGACCAAGTGTTTTTTATTTATTTTCTCTATGGCCTTAATCTACATCAGAATAAATGAAATTTGTTCCTCGGGGCTATGATTTTAACAAGGATATGAGACAGAGAAGCTCTATTACAAGTAGGCTATGAATAGCGTTTAACCACTCAACGCGGCCCGTCGAAACTTATGTGCCTGTCGGCTACTCAGACCTCAGCTTAGTCAACGCCATTTTCTGCGGTATCCAACACTGATCCTAAAATAATTGTCTGGTATTATGGCAGTTCATTACAGGGCGCTTACAAATATTCATCAAAAGATGCCTGCGTCGTATTCTAAAAATCCGCTGGCAAGATAGAATTTCAAATGAAGAGCTATGGCGCCGTACCGGCCAAGAAAGGATAGACGCCCAAATCAGGCGAAGGAAATGGAATTGGATTGGCCATACCTTGCGACGCGAAAACGAGAATCTAGCCAAACAGGGCCTTGACTGGATTCTGCAAGGATCCCGTCGAGTCGGAAGACCTAGAACAACGTGGAGGAGAACCCTATTAGCAGAGGCTGCAACAACTGGGAGATCCTGGTCGGAGCTGAGAGCTGTCGCCCAAAACAGAGTCCGCTGTAGGGAAACTGTTTCCGCCCCATGTCCCAAGTGGGATTAAAGGAGCACAACGAAAGAAGAAGAAGAACTATGTAAGTTTATCGTTTCATATTATGAGTTTAACATTTTTCGGCATTTCTAAGTAATCCCTATGTCTTATAGAGTAGTAAAGTAAAAATAGCAGTATTTAGTGAATTTGGTTTCAACCAATTTGAGCAATCAATGAATGCAGCCGATTCGTCGGATAGAAGACAACTTTATAGAAAACTTGGAAAAAAATCAACACAATGAATATGAATTAATGCACTCAAATTAATTTGTTAAACAAATCTTAAATTAAAAATATTTGAAATACGTAAATTAATTCTTGTCTTATGCAAGACTTTCATTTCATACCACCTTGTAACTTAGACGAGATCTCCAATTTTAGTCTATATAGTTTTACGGGATTAGTCCCACTCAACTCTATTAGGAGTTCTATCTATAGGAGTACTCTCTTTAGGCTTTTTTGGAGGTCAGAAGGACTCTTCTCTTCCAATGACATGCTAATGTTAAATTCATTGCAAAGGGAGACATTTCGGAGTATCAATACCTCTCCTAGGAGACATCCAACATTATAGTCCAGTCAATGCACGGAAAAAACGGCGAAAGCTGGCAATCCTGCCAAACAGCACCAATTTGAACCAAAATTTGGATTTGGGTTCTGCTTACTCTATATTTCAAAGTTGTCAATGTGCCGACGGTTGCTTTTTATTTTTTAGGGGTGTAAACTACCCCTATTCGAAAATAAGTGTAAAATTGTAGATTCAAGCGTTTAATCGATCGAAATTATCATTGCATCATGAATTACAAGTTGCAACCCTTATGAAGACAACCCCTATAAACACAACCCCTATAAAAACAACCCCTATAAAAAAAAACCCTATAAAAACAACCCCTACTTTTTAAAATTTGATTTAAAAAATAGGAAAAATTAAAAATTTTCTTAAGTTTTTAATTAAAACAATAAATATATTTTTTGATATAAAAAACACAAAAAAAATCAAAAACCATAATTAAAAATTCTTTTCTTCTTCATCCTCACTCTCATCTGCCTCATTCTCGTCTTCCTCCTGATCTACAATTGGAGCACTATTCAGGCAATTGTCTCCGCTGCATCTTGAGCAAGTTGAATTGCAGAAGAGTCCTACTCTTCGGCAGCCGCAGGTTGAACCACAACCCTTTTTGCAGCTGCAAAAAATCATTTTTAACAGCTCTTCAGGAGCAGGTTGATTTATATTTTTGATTGGAGCAAATACTCCTTCAATATTAACCCAACCCCAATCAAGTGGATTAATATTTTTATTACCCAGCCATAACTAGATTTGCAAATAAACTCTTTTTATATGCTCATTTAAAGCATCAATTGTTGGAACGAGCGAGGACAACTTGACAGCATTTTTTTTGGTGGTGGCTTTTATAAAAGATTCATATCTAATTTTTTCGAGATATGCAGGTAAGTCAGTAACCTTTCTCAATTTATTACATTGAGTATCCTTGGCAAGTCCGTACAAAATGACAGTGCAATACTGACCAGCTTGTAAAATCTCCTCAACGGTTGAACGATTGTTGTAAAAAATCGATGCCTTTTCTCTAATGTCCTGTCGTTTATCTAAAATATCAATGATTTTTGTTTTTCCTTTATTGTAAAACGCAGAAGTAGAGTCACATCCAGTAAAGCAATGAGCAAATATAATAAATTTTGAACTGTTTGGATAATTAGTTTCTAAGGATTTGGAAGAATACACAGCTGCAGCGACTGAGGGGGATAAATGAGAACTTGAGGAAAACAAAGCACAAAAATGGGAGTATAGAGTGCGTGCTTCCGAAGAACTTCCACAACATATGAATTGGAAGCGCTGCATTCTTATTTCTTTTGACAGCGCTTGATAAATTTCCGGCTGGGAAGGTGTGAAAAGATGAAGGAATCTTCTATATCAGGTTGTTATATACGTGTGTTGATAACTGTAAAAATTTGTGATTGGGTATTTTTACCATAACTCCCTTAGTTTTTGAGCTATCAAGTTCAACAAAAAACTATTTTATAGGTTTTTCCAAGAGCTATAAGCTGATGTAAACTAATTTTTTTGTAAGCTCTTATTTTTTAAAAAGTTTGAGCTGAAACAGCTTCAAAACGTTGCATTTGCGAACATGTGAAAACTTGAAACGGCCATATCTTCCTCAATTTTCATCGTACAGAAAAAGTAAAAAAACCAGAAGTTTTAGAAAAAGAAAACCTACAATTTTTCACTTTTTTAAATTTTGCGTATCTTTCATAGTTTTTGAGTTATTTTTAAAGAAAGGCAATTTTTTGCAAACTTGCAAAAAAGCTCTCTTCACTTCAAGCTCATTTTTTTTTAACCAAGCACTTAAAACCGGTCAAACTTATAGGGCATATTATAAGTACATATATGAAGTAAATTGTAAAGTGGTAACGATCATGTTCAATTGGGGTGGTAATTAGGGGGTGATTTTCACATTTTTTTGCTGCCAAAAAAATGGGGATCAATTTTGTTTTTGTCATAACTCGCTTAATTTGGGTACTAGAAACTTAAAAAAAAAGAAAATTAAAGGTTTTTCTAAGCACTACAAAAAAAGTTTTACGAGTTTTCCCCGAAAAATGAGTTGTTTTTCGGATATTTCACGTTGAAACTTACGATTTTGGCGTTTGACGAAGAAGACCCAACCTTTAACAAGCTATTACTCCGTTAGCATTAGGTCTAGTGATATTTTAAACCCAGTATTTTTTTTGTTTTTTTATAAGCTACATTTTTACTCTGAATGGTTTTTTCATAAAATACTTATTTTCAGAGTTATTCATGAAAAACCGTCTGAAAACGGGTTTTTTTTGCTGAAAAATTGACGTTTTCACTCTCGAATATTTCAAAAAGTATTGACTTTTAGTAAAAACTTTATATAACAAAAGTTGCTTAGAATTAGTCAATCTATCCATTCCCATACTTATTTTTATTAAAAAAAATTTAACCCCCTAGAAGGGGTGGCGTCGACCCCCAGGGTAAAAGCAACCGTCGGCACATTGACAACTTTGAAGTAGAGGGTAAGTAGAACCTACAGCCAAATTTTGGTGCCAATCGGTGCTGTTTGGTGGAATTGCCAGGCAAACCGTGCATTGACTGGACTATTACTCGAGGAAGCCTTTTTCCTGTTGGAAAGTTACGCCGTTTGGAACATATTTCACCCTACTCGAAGCCCGTTTTGGGCTGCTCTCTAAGTGACTACCGTGAGTATAGGCTTCTGCGACTGTTTCACGATATCCTACACGATGGTAAACCTCCACACGAAGAAGAAGAAGTTTATGTTGCCGTCACAATCCCTCAGAAATAATAATTTAATAATTCCGCGTTTTCGCTCGTTAATTGGTCAGCGTTCTTTTTTGGCTTCGTAGCTCAACTTTGGAACCTGTTCAGATACATACAATTGGCATTTTCAAGAAGCGTATTTTAGAATTTATTTCTACTATAGTGCAGGCTAGAGCATGAATATACTACTTTAATTTTTATTTGTTATATTATTTTTCTACTTATTTTTTTGTTTTCTTAGTTTTACGTGAATTACATTTACGTTAGTAATTACGTGAGGCGTTTAGCAAGGTGAGGGGTCGACGAATCTCACCCCATCTCACGTGGGAGAGAGAGAGCGTCTCGAAAAATATCCCTTTTTTTTTCAAGAAACAGTGTAAAATTGCGACAAAACTGGGTTAAATTAAGTAAAATGTGTTTCTCCACTAAAGACTCCTATTCACTTACAGGCTGCTGGTAGGCAGTGGCCTTTCAGACCAGGTCGACCGGCACGGCCCGACGAAGGCCATAGATTACTCAGTCTGACTGAGGGATGATACTTCTGGCATCCGCCTGAGGGGCCGTGGCATGCAGGTGAAGTCATGTTTCCATACAAACACACAGGCGAAGACGACAGCTTAGCATAGCAGGTTGTTAATTCAAGTGACAAAATGTTCATGGCCTCAAAGAAAATTTCAAGGCGGCTCCAGACTCACGCCGAGAACAAGGGTGAACGCGAGTGTGGGTGTTTTTCGTGCCTATTTCACGTCTTGTTTCCCGTTCCGAGTAGATTGGGCGTGAATTCTTGTCGTAAATTCACAGTGTGAGAGTGAATAGAAGTTCAGATCTTCAGACACGAACTGACGATAAATGCCTAAACACATACAGTTGGCGGCCAGTGAGTGTGTGGTGATACGTGGCCTCAAGGCGAAAACGAAAACACTTAGACCACGGCTTTCCGGCGACCTGTGTATAAATGGGGGCCTTAATTACGGCTAAATCCTACACAACAATTTTTACACGGTTATGCGAACTCCAGCGGTTCGATCGAAAAAACGCAAAAATCTTTCTCGCAATTTATGGACGACCCCTTATTAAGTTTAACTTAAGTTATGTCCAATTTTATTACTTAATGAACAAGTTTTAAGATTAAAATCTTTGAACATGTTTTGATACTCAATAAATATAAGTCTGAAGCAATTACCAGCAACTTAAAATACGACTAGCCTGAACACTCAATAAATGAACTGGGCCTGTACTCCCGAAGACGAGACGATAAAGAAACGAAACGAAATAACGAGACGAGACGAAAATATATTTTCTACTCCTGAAGACAATAATCTCGTACTGCCTTGCGTTTGTTATTTTTAACCTATTATGTAAAATAAATTAAAGCTATCAAAATAATTAATAATCCCACCTTACATTTTAACCTTAAAATAACGTCTGAACTAAGACGATTACAAATATGTCATCGTTTGTTTAGACGAAAGCGAGACGATATCGTTTTCCAAGGTAACATTTTGACAAAACGGTTTCGTTTTTGTTTCGTTACGTCTTCGGGAGTACAGGCCCTGAATATAGATAAATACACAAACTGTAAAACATGTACTAATAAATGAATAAATAAAAAAATGAAAATTGGGCAACGAAAGAGTTTCAAGCTTAGAATAGCAAAGTGTAAAAATAAGGATGGGGAGATCCGGAGTACCAAAGAACTAGTTCTAACTAATTGGTGAGAACACTTCAAAGAATTGTTAGCCCCAGATAAGCAGCAAAGCATAAACTGACAAAGCCACACGGATCGCCAAAGAGAAGATATACAGATGGGGTATAAGATCTACGAACCCTAAGTGTAAGAAATTGGAGACTTCAAGCTAGGACCGACATTTCTAAAGCATGATGTTGCAGAAAGCCAACGCCAATAACAGGTTCTGAAGCTATTGATGTTAAGATCGGCAAGACAGACAATTTATAGGCTTTTATACGTACCGATCTTATATTAACACAAAGAATATGTAAAGAAAATTTTAAATATGTAAAATACATCTGAATTTCTTAAATACTACAAAAAGAACTAACTACAAATTCTTATTGTAATCATTGAATCCTCTCTCCGCCAAATGAAATTGCAACATAATTAAAACATAAGAAGTGCCAGTGGCAATCATCTAAAAAAATATAGAACTCTTTTCATATATATGTAAATATATTAAAATTAATTAATCAATCACACTCACCATTCCCAGAAAATTAAAATCAACAGAAAAAATACCATTTGCAGTAAAAGATGTGTTTTTATACATTAAGGTAAAAATCATATTTGTTCGTAATGATTCAACAAAATTGCAACGAGCACCGTCATTATAAATATTGTTCCATATACAGTAGCTTTTATAGTGCTGAAAGGTTTATATTTATAATTAAATTTAAGCTTAAGAATATATCAAAGTATGTATTACTATTTTCTGGAAGGTATCTCCATTCTTGCAAGCAATAAAAAGCAAAACGGCGGCCGATAAGGGACTCAAGATAGAACCGGACTTAAACACTAGAAAGAAAATTATTTAAAAATTTATTAATATTAGTTAATGTTTAAGAACTGAACTTACTGAGTCTGACGTCGTCAGTGCTGTTGAATGTTGCCATGTAGTACCAGTAGACATTTGCAGTTACATGATAAAAAGTGTAGAAGAATGTGCAAATTAAAGACATCCCAAAGTATTTACTAATTTGTTTAGTTAGCTTCCAGATTTTAATGTGTGCTTCTTTGAAAATTTGCAATTTTACAATAAAATCTTCCATTTGGTCGTCCTTGCATCCAGCTAGCATTTCGACATATTTACGTTCTTCCTCCTGGACAAATAGCAGTCGTCCCTTTAATAGTTCGACATACATTGAAAACTGTCCCATTTTCGCTCTTAAGTACATTTTCGGGAAGCTCAAAAATACCCAATACTCCCTGAAATCAATATAATAATCCGGAAAAAGGTGCCAAATCATTAAGCCAATATACGTCAACATAGCAACGATTGTTGTAACACCAAGTCTCAGAAAGAGTCTCTTTCGCGTCTGCATTGGATTCAATCGTATATGGAGCTGATTCTGCAGAACTCGATCCAAGGATTCGAAACTTTCTGTTATGTCGATTAAAACGCTATTATGCAACATCGATTCCATCAACATTATAAGATGAAACGAGGCAGTCAGACAATATGTAAAACGAGTCAATATAATCGACACAGCAGATTCTCCATACATGTATTTTGGCCATTTTGCACAATTCGGACAGAGCATCCAAATCATAAAAGCAACTTGACATAGGAAATGAATTGTTGCATAGGAATAGAAACAAACCGCCGCTCTACCACCAAAGGGATGTGAAATTTTGTATGGGGTCATGCCCATGAACACAAAAACTCTTTGAAATGGCTGCACTGAATATAAAAATGGAGACGTGGTCATTTTGCTACGAGTTTGATTAAACTGTCTGTAACAAAGTGAAAACTTAACACCTTACCTATGGAAAAGCTTTTACGACAATTAAACTACATATGTAATAAAAATGGATGTAATAGAATGAAGGAGATTCTATCACCCATGCCCATGAAGTATACTGGAATTCTTTGTTTTTTTTATTCACAGACTGTTGTTGGGGAAAATTGGATAAGTTTAATTAAGGATCAGTCACAGCAATTACCCCACTCAACACGTTGCCAATTACGTGAGTGACTAGTGGGGCTCAGACGACCCATCGTGCTTTGACCCCAGACACATTCACTTTTGGATGGAAGAGTTTTTGGAGATAGTGAGAGGTATATATGAATTCTAGATACATGAACTGATGCAACGGATACACGGACTACAATGCCAGTGATACACTAATCTCTGTCCGATTCTTCCACCTAAAAGAATTGACTGGTATTATAGGAAAACCTGGCTGGGCTATTCATTTCCTTAAATCTGCAGAAAAGATCTGTTAACTTTACCACTCTCTGCATCACCAAAATTATACTGACGGAAATGCGTTTGTTCATTCTCCATTCTAACAAATGCATAAAGCCTAGGCTGCAGGAAAAGTCAGTACTAGACGAAGTGCGTAGAGACAACAAACAAAAGAACGACGACGACGTTGATCGCCTCTAAGAACAGTCCATACTGAAGAGATATCAAACCACTATAGCAGAAAGGATAGGTCCAAGTCTAATAATGCAGATACAGTCGAGGGAAAGTGGATAAGACTGACGACGATACTGACAGATGTCACGAAGGAAACTGTAAGTTACAAACGCACAGACAGAGCCAGGGAATGGTACGAAGGGCAAAGTAAAGCAGCTATAGAAGCCAGAAATAAAAATAGGAAAATATACATAGAAAGACCGACGAGGAGCAAGAGATTGAAATACGAGGAAACATGAAGTATATCAAAAAACATTGGTAGCAAGGAGAAAAGGCAATACCTCAATAATCAATGCATCCTGAGGGCAGAGGAAAATTTTGCACAAAAAAAACGGGAAGCATACAAAGAAGTAAACTTCTTCAAGAAAGGCTTCAAACCCTCCTCCCGCATTTAGTTTAATCTCATCAACCAACCGATAACTTGAGCTTTGGTAGAGCGGGAAGGGTTAGGGAAGTCTATATAACAGGAGAAATCAGGAATGTAAAGAGGGAAGAAGAAGGAAAATTATGTAGGTGGAAAGTGGAAAAAGCCAAGGACCGGGATTCGAAACCGGGACCTCTGGAATGGTAGCCAGACGCCTTACTCCCTAAGCTACCGAGGCCTCTCGAACAAAAGAAGGCGCTATAGTCACAGGCAACGAAGATCTAAAGAAAAGGTGGAAGGAATTTTTTAGCGAGCTGCTGAACGCAAACTTGAACACCAAACATGTATCAGATTCCGGTTTCCAACATCACGATGATACCAGAGATACAAATGTACCAACCTTGGAGGAATTACAGAGTGCCATACAATCCTTAAAAACAACAAACCTCCAGGAATTGATAACATCGCAGCAGAGTTGATCAAACAAGGAGGCGAATCGCAATACATACCAAGCTGGATTCAGAAGAAATAGCTCAAAAATGTACCAACTTTTTCCAATCAGGCAAATCCTCAGAAAATGCTGACGTGTATTACTTTTCATCGACTTCAAACAAGCATACGACAGCATTGACAGGGAAAAAAGTATGTGATATTACTGGACCTAAACATCCCCTAAAGGTAGTCAAGTTAACAAAATTGGTAATGGAAAACACAAGATGTGCAGTCAAAATACAAGGAGAATTGACTTCACACTCAAACAAAACTTAAAGCGAAGCGATGAGCTGGCACCAATGCTATTTAATCTCTGCCTATGAGTAATTCGCAAAGTAAATATTGATGCGAACGCAACCCTGCTTCACAAATCAAAACAATTGGCAGGATATGCCGACGATATAAACTACCTTGCCATATCACTGTCATACCTTAGAGAAATATTCACAGAATTAGAAGATGTAGCTAAACATATAGGGCTGCAAATAAATGCAGATTAGAGTAACTATAGCAAAAGGGCACTACATATAGCAAATGGCTGTCCACAGGGAGGACACTTACCACTTCTCTGGTGCCTTGTTGTAAATGAACTCCTAGAGCTACCCCATCCAACAGTTCCATTTGTACTCGTTTTGTATACTTGTTTTATCCATCCTCTGTATATGTCCAAACAATCTCAACATACCTTACTCAATTCACAAAGCTACATCTGCGTTCACTATACAACGCTTCACTTTGGAAGACATTACTACAAGCAGCAAAAGCGGTGCGGCTGGCAACGAGTACCCGTAGTCTGAGTAGCAACGTTTAAACCAAGGTACAGTGCCGAAGGTTAAATAGCCAACCAGTGCGTATAAACAAGCTGGTCGCAAACGATCTCCGCTAATGCCCGGGCAAGGTCGGTGTGTACAAGTGCCTTACTCTGGTATGCGGATCTGCCAAAAGGGATTTCATTTCCGGCTTTACTCGTGAAAACCACATGAACAAAAAAAATAATGAAAAGAAACCAAACAAACAAACGACCCGACACAGCAAGGTGGACCAAGGACTACCAACTAGGACCAAGGACTACCAACTTTTCCCCTCAGCTTGCTCCAAGTGGGGCAATCGTCAGCTCTGGCTTTACGGGTACCAACCATAGTACTTTAAAGTCAGACAACATAAACACAGGCGTGCCAAGAGACACCAACCACAGTGATAATGACTGAAAAACAGATATCATGGAGCGTCCATCCGCAAGAGAAGGTACAATCGCGTCCTCTTCGTACCTTCGCCGGTACCAATCTCGGAGGACAAAACCAACAAAGCAAAATTTCAAGTAGTCGGAGAGGAGAGGGCTCCAGAACGCAAGGACAGCAGGAACGGTAACCTCCCGCACTAAAAAAGAGAAATTCCGGGAAGAGAGCTCAGCGTCTACAAATAATGACCAAAAACGAAAAAGCTTTCAAGACCAACCATAGTCAGCCAACTCTACTACCGGCATACTCCTAGACTTTCTCTGGGCCGACATCGATGCCAAAATATCAGAGATGGTCATGGAGTTCGTGATGGCGCAAACTGTTCGAGTATCTTCGGTGCCACAACAGGGGTATCCCTTTGGATAACTGGATAGTGCTGAATGCCGAGTAACCCTAGCGAAATAGTAGAACTCTGTTACTGCTAATCAACGAGTGCCTAAAGGGCTATAAACTCCATTTTGGAAAAAGGCACGCGTGGATAAAGGTTTTCAAAACGGCTTCATCTAACAAAGTACTCAGTAAGCGCTTGAATAAACGAGGTTGAAAGGGAGTTAGCGTCTACAAGCTCAGAGGCATCGGTTGACAATGTACTATATACATGGCAGCAGGCGACCTCTGCCATTCTTCGGCTGCGTGGCACATGTATGGACCCAGTAATATACCTCGCTCTCTATCCCAGGATATGGTATCAGAACCTACCGACTACATGACAGAAAATTAAATTCAAAATTCTGACCATATCAGAATCCCTACCAGAGAAGAATGGGAAGATTTCCAACCTGACAAGGACCATGATGTTGTCTTTTACACAGGCGAATCCAAAACAGAATCGAGCGAAGCTGGGCGTGTTTTTCCCAATCAATTACAAGCTTCCGCCTACCATTTCACCGCACATAAGTTGTTTTAATCGACACGTTTGAATATTTGTATGAAGATTTCATGCCTGCCTAGCACTGCAGTCAAGTCTAAGGCCGGGAGCTAGGGTAAATCCGAACCGACTTCAGTGCATGAGCCATCCCCGCACGGTATTTCGTGGAAGCACCACGCTCAGCGGGCCAAAGAGCCACATGAGATTCGCGAGCCGCAGTTTGCCGACCACTGACCTAGGCGCCTTAGCAAGTCTTTCAAGCAGAGATGTACTCTTTACTGGCATGTATCTCTGGACCCAATACACAGAAACCAATCAAAAACCCCCCATATCAATAGAACTCTCAACAAATAAAATAACCACAAAACTTTCAATTATTTTAAGACTATTTATTACTTTACAAAAAACCTAAAATCTAATTAAAAAACGGAAAACGAAAGATTCCTACTCACAAAATTGAATTAAGATCGTTCCAATTATTCCGATTTTAATACTTAACTACCAACGATAGCGTCGTCCGAAGAACTGACCAGGTTTTCATAAGATTTAAAAAGAACTGATTCGAATTAAGTTAATGAAATTAAAAAAAATAATGGTAATAAAATAAAGGGGACAGAAGAAATAATATAAAAATGTACGCATTTTACTGATCCATGGCTTCTTCTTGACTTGTATCATCGATATCCATGCCAGTTAAGTCTGTTTTTTCATCTCCTATTTTGATTGGATCCGTGGCCATTTCTGTTTCTGACTGCATGACAACCTCATCAACATGTTCAGCTGAGCAGGTCGACGATATTCCAGAATCGAGATTCTCGTCCATAGGTTGATCTGGCACAACAGCAAGGCTTGTCGGAGCAGCTACGACAGGTGGGACAGACGACTCTACTGTTGGTTCAACAGCCAGTGGTGGTGCTGCTGCTGGCTCCTCAACAGACATTTGCTCTGGAATTTTCGGTGTACTATCTGTGGTTGATGTTGGTTCGGACAAGGTGAATGTTCCGGATTCAGGAATGGAAGTTGTAGTGGAAAGTTTCTCTTCTCCTTCTTCGGGAACTTCAGAAGGTTCGTCTGGTGGCGGTTGTTCAGCTTGTGCCTCAGTAGAAGCTTCCGAGGAGGAGCTTTCTTCTTTAATTTGTTCAGGCTCTGGTTTGGTGCTTGATACACTGCATACTGGTGGGTCTTCTTCGCTTGAAACTTCTGTTTCGGGAATGAGTTCCTCTGGCTTAGGTTCGACAGGGTCAGCTACATCATCCTTTATCGCTTCGATTGTTTCTGGTTTGCTCTTAGGACCTTCGCTTGGTGGCTCAGGCAAACTGGCAGCTTCAGTGCTCTGAGGAATATCTTTCTCTTGTTCATCGTCAACGTTCTTCTCATCTTCAATAATGTCAGGTTTTTCTTTAATTTCTTTCTCTTCGGTGATCTGTTTTTCGTCCTTAATCTCCTCGTCCTCCTTCTTAACAGGAACAGCTTCCTCCTTTATAGGTTCTTTGCCATCTAGACTATCAGAATCATCACTAGTATCATCACTCTCACTCTCCGACTTGGATTTTGTTTCACAAGTGCTGTCCAAGTCAAGTTTTGGTTTCTTCGCTGCAGAGCCTTGCTCCTCATCGGGCTTCGCTGATGATGTTGAAGATGTGTTCTGCGAGTGCATGAATAGCGGCTCATTTTCCATATCGATGTCTACATTGACATCCAGCGACAGGTCACCATTCACAACTGAGTCAAGGGAGTCTCCATTTTCGCTATCCGGTTGCTTGCGTCCAGGCTCTACTGTACTTACAACTAATTAACATTTTTCAATTTAATTCAAATTGTACTACAAGTACATACAAAACATTGATAAATTACCTAAAATATTCTTTTCCAACGCCCGCATGTACTTATCGATACGAGCATATTGTTTCCGGGGATCTGTTAGGAGTTCACATAACCTCTGTACGGTAAAGGGCGCTGCATTGAACAGTTCCAGACGCTCCAAAAGCGCTGATTTCATTGTCTCGTAATTAAACGGATCCACATTTGGATATTGCGGGATATCTACATAACAAAATTATATAAAACGATCAAGTATATAGAGAAATGAAATACCATCAACGCTGGGCGACGATTCGTGAAAATCCTTAATGACATGCATCAGTTTCTCCCGAAATAAATATTTGATATTTGCCCATCGATAAACAGTATCACCAGTTTTAGCAACATACGATAAATAATCTTCTAGTTCTTTTGGAATATCTTTTTGTTTTAATTTTGTAAATCTTTCAAGAATTTGCAAGACTTCCTCGGAATTCTCCATCACTAACATCTGATCGATGGGAAGTTTTGTGGCACGTTATTAGAAAAAAGTTTGATGGAGTTTATTCCTTGTAAAGCTTATGGAAATTTACAATATATTTAATGGAATTGATTTGGTTAATATGTTTATAGTATTTTAAGTAATCTTTTTCAACTTTTTTTATGATTAAAAACTAAATCTTTCACGCTAACAAAAATCCTACGATTTGATGCTCAACCAGCAAATACACAAAACACAAATTATAATGAAGTTTGCTGCGATGTGTTGTAATGTTTCAATCAATTTCAACAAGGGGAACAGGTGGAAATGGGATATATTTCTATATCTTTAATTATCACTTTATTATTTTGTATTCTTTCTATAGAAATAATTAATATAATAATGTTTATTTAGCAGATTTCAGCTTTACATTTCTTATATTAAAATAAGTTTGTTGTAGCATTACATAAAAATATAATTTTCAACGTTATTGTGAATATTCACAATCGCAGCTTTTCTATTTTTGGCGGGATATGTCAATCAATACGTTTTTGTGGGGCATGTCGAAATATGTTGAAATTTAATTTTGTTTGAAGATTTATCAAAATCAAAAACTCAAAAATTACAAATATAACTGATAGTGGTATAGGAGCTCACATACTTTTTCTCAAAGGCACTTTTATTTCTGGAAAAATACCGGGGGAATGACTGAATATTCTTATAACCCCGATTCTGAAACGACAAAACCCCTTCTAACATGACTAGCTTTATGCCGATCTCTCTTATTTGGGTCCCCTTAAAGCTCATCCATATGTTTATTAAGGACTTCATTAACAATATCATAGAATATAGGAACTTCCTTCCTATGAATTGCTTTCCTTATCGTAAGGGGAGATCTGGGGTGGTATTACGTAAGCTGTTTCAATCGACCACTTCTTACAAAAATTCAAGTTTCTTTTTACGAAGAGGTCGATTAAAACAACTTACGTAATACCACCCCTGATTCAACGTGCTTAAGTATGATAAAACAGACATTGCCAATAACACACGGGATCATAAGTTTGTTGCTATGCTCTCCTTAAACTTGGAAAGTAAATACAATAGGATTGATCTTGGCCTTCTTTATATCATTCTTCTTGAGTTGCGCTTCCTTCTGATGTACATACATCAACACAACTGGATAAGTTTTTTTAGTAACAGAAAACTGGCATTATCAGGAATTACTAGGAAGGTTTTTGGAGGAATACCTCAAGGTAGCCCATTCTTTTTAATCTAGTATATTCCAATTCCGCTAAACTGCATGAGATCTCTAGTTCGGGTGTTGAAGTTTTTCAGTTCGCGGATGACTTTTGTCTGATTGCGGCAGGTGAATCCACCATAACCGTTGAAGATAAACTCCAACTTGCAAAGCATGCCGTTGTCTGGTCCCAAGTCTAGGGTGTGAAAGGAGGCGGGTGGTCGACCTACCGAACCGAATTGACTAAAATCGGGAAACCGAAGAAACTAGGCATGAAACCGCATGGATACACGAACTAACTATTCACGAAATAATGCTACTGCATCCGAGGGAGCCGATGAGCCAGCGCTGGAGAGAGGCTACTGGTCGAAGACCCAAATTAGTCACACCGATGAAAATTAAATTCGCCGCATGGAATGTACGAATAGGACATCACGTTGGTCAAAAGGAAATCATAGCAATGGAATTGTTGAAATGCAAAATATCAGTTGCTGCGCTATCGGAACTACGACCAAATTCGGGACATTGACTATTGTCCCGACAACAATCGATGAAACGATGACGCTTTACTATTCTGGTGGTGGGAAACGAGAGGCGCTGGCATCGGATTTATGGTCGATCGACGGGATATCAGCAGTGGTATCGCATTCCAACCGATATCCGAGCGTTTGGGGGTTATAACCATCGGTGGAACGATCAAAATCCAAATCGTATCCGTTTATACGCCAACCGAGACCAGCACGTACGCGAACAAGAACGAATTTTACGATCAGCTTCAAAAAACGCTGGATACCATAACTCGAACCGAATTAACCATACTCGCGGGGGACTTCAATGCACATTCAGAAGCAGATCGGTCAATTCGGACACGAAGTAATTAACCACGACTTAAGCCTACTTTCATTCACAGCGTCAAACAATTTGACTCTTGGCAACAGCATTTTCCGCCATCCACTCAAACACCAACACACCTAGCGAAATCCATCCGGCAACGACTCGGCGTTTTTAGACTGCGTTTTGATCAACGCAAGATTCCGATCGACGCTCAAGAACGTACGCGCAATGCGTGGGCCCGATTGCAGATCGAACCATTATCTTGTTCGAGCGAAATTGCAGATTACAAAAAGCGAAGAAAACGGCGCCACTACCAGCCAGAAGAATTGGGTGTATCTACGGAACCCGCCCATCAAGCGAGAGTATCAAATGGCATTATCCAACAAATTCGCGACGCTCGCAATACCGGAAGATATCGATGTAGAAGTAAGGCAATTGTCGGAATCTATAGTGCGGTGTGCAATGGAGTTGTGTTCACCTATTCGTAAACGGACGCAGCCATAGAACTCGGACAGCTGTCTGGACCTCGTCGGTCAGCGGAAGCGAATGAAACACATCGACTTTGAGCAATACCGAAGATTGAACAAAGAAGTTCGACAGAAAATTAAATCGATACAAAAAGCGTACTGGAATAACGTTGCGGCCGACATGGAAGAAGCGGCGTCGAGACACGAGTACCGGACGGTTAGGCGGCAAAACAACATCAACAAACGACAACATCAAAATATCGGATGCAACTTTCGTGACTTGTCCCCATGGGCGCCTGCAGCGATGGAGAGAATTCTTTCACCAGCTATACAACCACGATCGGCCACAAGGAGCAGCACTCAAACTGCCGATTGTCGAACAGGCGACAAATCAGTTTCTCGATACCGAAACTACAATTGTCGAGGTGAAGACGGCGGTAAAATCGATGAAAAGGTGTTAGGAATAGATCAAGTAACCGCCGAAAGAATCAAAGCCGGACGTGATGACTTATCACAACAACTCCGTGTCCTCATAACACACATATGACCTTCGGATCGTGTCCCGTCGGCGTGGAAGAAAGCGATCATTGTGTTAAGTTTGAAAAAGGCGACAGTCGAGAATGCAAGAATTATCGCGGTATTAGTCTCCTTTTGATCGTCGGAAAAGTATTTATGAAAATCATACAATCAAGGCTACAGAATCATCGAGAGCAAACAGGCCGGAAAGAACAAGCGAGATTTAGACCACATCGAGGATACATCGATCAAATATTCGCTCTCCGTCAACTAATGGAAGAAAGAATTCGTTGCGGCAAATGAACTGTCGTAGTTATCATCGATTTCAAATCTGCTTTCCATTGCATAGATTAGAACAGCTTGGGGAGAGCTTGCAGATCGGACACGTGCCATTGAAAATCATCCCACTTCAACAAGCGTCGTACGATCGCTCAACCAGCAGCGCTCGTATTCGAAGCGACTTGTCCGAGGAGTTCCCGATTCAAACGGTTGTCCGACAGGGAGACGTCTCTCGCCACTTCTCTTGAACGTTGTGATCGACGCGATTATGGGTGAAGCATTCGATGGACGACTCGGAGCTCGATACAACAACTTCGTAACCGATTTGGTGTTCGCCGAAGATAGCGCTGTCTTCGCCGACAAGGATGCCGAAGCAACGGATATCTTTTACGACTTTTCCGGAAAATACCAAAGTGCTCCCAACGGACAGATCGAAAGGCAGTGTTCACCTCGATGGAACCCAAATCGAACAGGTTCCGATGTTAAAATATTAAGGATCGTTGGTTGAAGAAAAGAAAGTAACATCGACGGCCGTCAACACCAAAGTTGCCTTTACCGAACGTTGATCTTTCCGATTATTCTTTATGGATCGGAAACGTGGGCATTGCTCACTGTTCAATTACAGTCAGAGCCGCGGCGTGCGTTAACGTTGACAACCCGATAGATACCGTGTATTCTTATGAGAATAGTTTAAATGGCAGCGGCAAACGAGCGTTACCGTCCGTTGCAACGCGACCGATTTCTATTTTGACAAGCGTTGGCTCAGTATACGAAACAATCAACACCAAAACTAATAAGATTGGGAAACATTATAATGCAAAAACACATTGCCAAACATTAAAACGGCAAAAATCACTTTGCGAAACTAGAAAAATGATAATCGATGGAAATTCAAATATTTTTTTAAATTATTTTTTTGACGTTCTATTATAATTCTGCCGTCGTTAAACGCTGATACTGCCGTTCCTTTACCAACGCTTCATGTCGTCGACGCATGCTGCCGCTCTCACTCTAATTGAACAGTCAAGCTGAACGTCAACAAGCTCGAGGTCTACCAAATGCGATGCTTGAGGCAGATTCTCGGAGTCTCACTCCGCAATCGCCTTCGAAACGAGACAGTTAGTCAAAAATGCGATCAGCAGACACTGATCGAAGAAGAAATGCAGAAACGTCGACGGTCGACTACGGTGGTTTGGACGTTTGCCGAATGGATGGTAACCGGTTGCCATATAAGCTTGTGGCCGTGTTCGTAAATGCAAGGTTTGTTTGCTTGAATGCAGGCAACCTTGCAATCGCTTGCTAGTCAGATTAGTCATTTGCGAATTATTCATGGTTGTTTAAATGAACGCATTTCAACATTTTTAAAAAGCTACTGTCTGCCCACTTGAATTTATTTGACAGTTCGTTTTTTTTTCTTCGCGAATCCAAACTAGCAAGTACTTTGAAATGCATGCATGGGTTGCGATCATTTGCAAATATACTTGCATTTCAGAACGCTGGGCTTTTTTCAGTTGCAATTCTGAACGATATGCTACATGCAAAATTTGAGCAACTTGCATTTACGAACACGGCCTGTCTGGCGAGACCGACCGAGAGACTGGAGAATTCAGCGGTCGGCACCGAAGAAAACCTGGCTAAAGAATATCGACGGCGACTTAAAAAAGCAACGATTATCAGCTATTGAGGCTCGAGACGTCGCCAAAAACCGTCGAAAAAGGAAAAGTAATAATGAATGGAGTTCGAGACCCAACTGCACCGACAGCAGCGTATCCGTTGCTTGGGCGTCCCTGTCGGACCGCCAGCTAAGGGATCAAAGAAAGAATAGAAAACTGGAATTCACAAGGAACTCGTCGAGTTGGAAGACCTAGAACAATGTGGAGGCGAGCCCTACCAAAAGAAGCAACAACAAGGAGGACAGCCATGTCTGTAATATGTCACATACGGGTTTAATGGAGCAGAAGAAAAAACTCTGGGTGTCTGGGCGCAAGGCGTTATAATCGTGACAACGTATCCTAAATATGTAACAATGGGCCACGCCCCCAGCCGATCGAACAGAGCGATGAGTCATAAGGTAACGGAGAATTTGCTGAGAACTTTTTTGCGAATGCCTCCTAGGCTATACCGATTTATAAGACGTTGTCACGTCAAAAGAATCCTGCACTCATAGCACACTGGCGCGATGTTGACCAAAGAAATGTGCTTGCTTGTAATATGCTTGTTTTCTCTGCTACCCCCATGTCACTCAATTTTGTTGCGGATGCGGTTTCTTTTTGAATTGTTACAGAGAAAAGCAATTGCTTGGATTTTTATCCATCAACCCGGTCGCTCGGTGCATCTCGAGAGCTAACTCTATGGCAGGCTGTGAAGTTTAATAATTGCTCATATCTGACTCTTTTTTTCTTTTTCACATCTTGGAACCTTCTGGTACAAATATTTTATTAAATCTTGTCGAATCTCTCGGGCCGCACAATTTCCCGCGAAGGGCCGCATGCCACCAATATCCTAGATAATAAAATATGGGACAACACTTTACCAACAGCAGATAATAGCTACATGCTTCTCCAGTTGTCGCATATTGTTAGGCCTCTCTTTGTTTGGCGCTTAAATAAATCACTCAAAATAAAAAGAGTTAAATAATTTTATTTGCATCTAAAAAACATTAAGAAAAATTTACTTAAATTAATTCTAATGATGTGCGGGCATTGAATCTTTGGCGCATAGCTTGTCCATCTGCTCGTTATAAAATGAGTTAAAGTTAATCCTGCAAAAAAAAATTAATTATAACAAAATAATAAAAAAAAATGTAATAATTTTACCTGTGAACCAAGTTAATAAAACGATCAGAAGGATTATCAGAAGCAACATCATTTATTTGCTTTAATAGGCCGATTAATAATCCCGTAAATTCTAGATCAAACCGTATGACTTGTTCTGAGAATGTTTCTGTTGGTGCAAGGGATGTTTCCGACTATAGGAAAATACAAATATTTCTTTTTAATACATGATAATAATTAGGGATGCAATAACATATAAAAATAAAAGATAAAACAGCCAACTAAGCCCATAAAAAGAAAAAGAAAACATTGGTTAGTGCCTAAGCTAGAAAATGTCTACAGCTATTATGAGCTTCACTAAAATACTATTTTCGTAATACCTGCTGTTGGCTAGATATATCAAATTCTGAATCGGAGTTATCCTCCCCATCACTATCACACACCATTGAGGACAATTCAGCGTCCAAAAATAATCGCTGTGCTTTCTACATTTACCAAGCATTTATTTTTATATATAAATAATATTCCATTTGTTGTTAGAATAGTTAAAATAAGTTTTTTTTTATATTTTTCAAGACATTTACGAAATTACACAACCCCATAACGAGCAGGTATAGGAGGAAAGCAAGCAGCATTCCGAGAATTTAAGAGTTAATTGATTTTTTTAGAGATTTTTTATACCAGTTTTGAAATGAATTTGTAAAAAGCACTTACCTGAATAAAATTACAAAATTTCAAACAAATATTGCAAAGTTTTATAATTGAACGAAGAAGGATTGGATCGGTTAGCATGCAGTTCTTTAGGCAAAGATCTAGGAAATCTTGATGTACTGCTAGAACATCGTCCACGTTCTCAACCTTAAATAATAGATAACAATTGGAGATTTATCATAGCATGAATTTGATTAAAAAATACTTTGTTCATGTTTTCGATAAAAATATGCCAATTTGGTTCAATAACTTCAATCATCATATAATACTCAAGATTTTGAACAGCATTCATCATCCTCTGTCTAAGGGTAAATGCTGATCGATAAAGTTCAGCAGCTTGTGGTGAAAATTTTTTGGCAGTATTATTTTCCTTCCATACTCTAAAAAGTATTCATAAAAATATAGACTGATTTTGTTACTGAGTTATTTAGATTACATGCACAGCTGTCTTTCAACATGTTTACAGTAGAACAGCTGTCGAAATAGCATTTGATATTTGGAAATAGCGATATGATTTAAAACTAAAGAAACCGGCCACTTGACTTCATATCTAAAAGCAAAACATTCCAGCCCAACTAAATCAAATCTATCCGTGGATTGCCAGTAATCTGCAAATAAACTTAGTTACTAAAATTCATTTGTAAAACTATCCATCCGTTACCCTCTTCATTGTTAATAATTTTCGACATTTGTGTTGCCAAATCATAAGGTAAAAACTCGCAATGCAGATCATCTTTATACGGATCATGTTTAGCTGATGACAATCTCAACGTTAATCCTAAGAGATTTTCTAGCTTCATTGGCAGAACTTTGTCTACGTTTTTGCTCAACTCCTCTTCACATGAATCCATAAATTGTGTGATGAAATCGCCTTGATGAAGCAGCAAGTATCGTTTAACCGACATCAGGTGGCCCATTAGATCGTTCTCTTTTATGAGGACTTCTAGGAGTGTCTTGGAAGCGAATCTATAGGCGTTTTGTATAACATTTACGTGATTTTGATTGGTCGGACTGAATTGTAATGTTATTGCTTGCGGAGGCGTCACTTTCTTGCCACATTGTCTAATTACATTTAAATATTTTCCAGTTCTGAGGATTATGTCTGATACTTTTTCTAGAAATCTTGGTATTCGTTCGCGGCGTATTGTGTATCTGTAAATATTGGAAATTTATTTAAAAAAATATTTAAAGAAACATATTTATTATTAAGTAAACATTCGCCATTTTATTTCCCTTCTTGGACCTATCTTATCACTATTTTAAATTAGGTTTTGCCCTTTTTCTTCTTATCAAGGTGGTAAATGGAATCTAGCCGGAAATCAATGTTTTCTTACGTGAGGAAGTAAGATCAAAAATCACCCTTTTTAGTACAACGTTTGTACGATCAGTCCGTAGTAAGCGACTTAGGTGGTCAGTCACCACCGAGATAGAGGGAGTAGTATATAGTGTATGTAAATACGCGCATGGCATAACTATTTCGGACTGGTGGAAATGCGAACATGAGCTTCTCGTGGTAACCACTGGAAGATGTCCTGAAAGGGATGGCCTAATATGATCGTACCTACTAAGCCAAGCAAGATGCATAGTTGTCGTGTCGAGGGCCGCATGGTAGTGGGTAGTTTTTGCACTGTAGTTTAACGATATGCTCTGGGCATCGAGCGCACCCAGCTGAACAATGCCTTATCCTGATGTGGAGGGTCTGTCAGGATGGACAATGCTCTTCCTATCATGCCCATGGGTTATGGACCAATTAGGCTGGCGAAGGCTAAAGCAACGAAGCCGAAGGAATTGGGGAACTCCACTAACTGTATCGTTTGGTAGAGTGAGACACCAAGAATCTGCCTCAAGCATCGGATTTGGAGCTTGTTGACGTCCGAATTGAGCAGTGTCCACGTTTCCGATCCATAAGAAAAATCGGAAGGATCAAAGTTCGGTAAAGGCGTACTTTCGTTTTTTTATTTTTGAATATTTGTTCTTTTCCATATGCAGTACTTGAGTGAGTCGAATGTTGTTGTTGCTTGGCCGATGCGGCTGTGAACGTCGGGCTTCGATGCCAACTAATAATCCTAAATATTTGAACATCGGAACCTGTTCGATTTGGGTTCCATCGAAGTGAACACTGGCCCTCGATTCGTCCGTTGTGAGCACTTTGATCTTTTCCGCATTGGTTTTTAACCGGTATGAACGGGCGATGCGGAAAATGCTGTATAAGGTGTCCGTTTCTTCGGTCGTTGTATCGAACTCTGCGTCGTCCATCGAATGCTTCACGCATAATCGCGTCGATCATAACGTTGAAGAGAAGCGGCAAAACGACGTCTTCCTGTCGGACACCTGTTTGAACCGGAAACTCCTTGGATAAGTCGCTTCGAATACAAATGCTACTGGTTGAACCAATCTTACGACGCTTGGAGAAGTTGGATGATTTTCAATGGCAGGTGCCACGGTTTGCAAAGCTCTCCACAAGCGGTTCCAATCAATGCAATCGAAAGCGGATTTGAAATTGATGAAAACGACGAGAGTTCATTTGCCACAAAGAATTATTTCTTCCATTAGCTGAGGGAGAGCGATAATTTGATCAATACATCCTCGATGTGGTCTAAATCCCGCCTCTTCTTTCCAGCTCGTTTGCTCCCGATGTTTCTGTAGCCTCGATTATATGATTTTAGTAAATACTTTGCCGACAATCGAAAGCAGCCAAAAAAACCGTGAAGTAATGTCCAACTCTATAAATAAAAACATTGAACTCATTCTAGATTGGGGAAGCAAGAATCGTGTCGAATACAAAAAAGGGCCCGTTAGATAAGCACGAAAGTCCGATCTTTTCGGCCATATTACTTTTTTGTTCAATATATGATTTTACTGTCTCCATGATTTTGGAATAGAGCAATTGCTATTGGATTGTAACCAGACGTCGTTAGTTCCTCATGGATCGGTATGAGTTAGTTTCCAAGAGTCTGCATAATCTCTAGAGGTCTGACAGGTTAAAGGTGTTGCACAGTCGATCAACCAAGGACCAGGCACATGTTTCACGGACCATAGAAAGTATATAATCATGGATTTGTAGATGACACAGGCGTGTCCATCGTTTAAAACAGGTTTTAGTACGAGCTTGATACACACGCTAAAACGCCGAGAACGAAAATATGCTTGGGTTAGTGTAATTGACCGTGAAACCAGGAAATGTTTGGGTGAACAAATGATGGAAAATGATGGAAGAAGATCTGTCTTTCCTGCGAATCCTTGCCTATAAACTCGGTTTTTGTTTTGATATTTGATATGATGGACAAGTCTGCGGAGGGCCATAGAGTAGATAGTGGATTCAAGCAGGAGCAGCGTCGTAGCACAGTGGGGTTGGTAATAAGTAGGAATTTTTCCCTTTTACCTAGGACCAGAAGTCGAGGATTAGTAGCTGATTACTCCTGATTACAAGAATTTTTCAACTTAATGCGCAAATCTACACTAGTATTCCTTCAGCATCAGCAGATTTACAAGTTAATCTAGGTCTACACTGGTATTTCTTCATCGCGAGTAACTTTCTTGTTTTTACACGAAGATATCTGTGTTTGCCAACGTCAGAGCCAAGAAAGAAAGTGAAAGTAGAAGCATATTGTGTATGTGTTAAGTTTTCCCTTCGAAATTTTCCGGTGAGCCTGTTACTACACTAGCCTCTCGTTATAAATCCGGTTCTGCTACTGCTGAAGGAATACTAGTGTAGATTGGGTCATTGTATTTATGACTATTTGCTTATGTAGCTTCTTAAACTTTAATCGCGTTCCTCATTAATCTATATATTTGGCCTATGCGTTAGTGGGCTTTCTCACAGTTTTTGGCAGCCTCTCAATTTTTCCCTCTCTCGATTTTTCTATCACTCGAAAGCTTGAAGTAACCTTTAATAATTGCGCCCGTTTTGTTCTTAAGTTGCGACCTTTTGACCATATTTCACCCTATTTAAATTCTGTTTTGGGGTGCTCTCTTGGTAACTATCGTGAGAATAGGCTTCTTCGCCTATTACAGAGGGTGGCCAAATTATTATACTCAACTGATTTTTTTGTAATAAAAGTACAAGTACAAGAAAGTTTTGATGGAAAGACTGGCCCCACAGATAGCAGAATGGTTCCCAGATGGAAATTTCATATTTATGCATGATTCTGCACCCTGTCACAAGGCCAAATCTATCACCAAATATTTAAAAGATAATAATATCAACACTTTGAACTGGCCTGGTAACTCCCCTGACCTGAATCCCATCGAAAATGTGTGGGCAGTCCTTAAAACTGAAATAGCCAAAGAAAAAATTGTAACCAATAAAAGAGAGTTGATTGAAAACATAATCAAAGCATGGCACAACACTCCGAAACTGCAACAGGTGTATCATGCATTGAAAGTATGCCACGTCGCATCCAAGCTGTAATAGCAGCAAACGGAGGAGTTACTAAATATTAAAATATTTTTTTTTATTATTTTTAGTATAGATAAGGAATAAACTGAAGTTGCAAATGTTCAATTATATTTGAAATATGTTCAAATAAAATATTACAAAAATACAGAAAATTTTGCTTGAGTATAATAATTTGGCCACCCTCTGTACATGATATACTACACCAACGCAAGCCTGCTTACCTTAATCAGTTTGTAAAGCTCACATAATCGCTTAAAAACAATAATTTAATAATCCGTTTCCGTACTTTAATTGGACAACGTTCTTTCTTTGTCTTCGAAGCTCTGGGGTGGAAGGACGTAGGTTGTTTCAATCGACCTCTTCATACAAATTTTTTTGTAATATTTGAATTTTTGTATGAAGAGGTCGATTGAAACAATTTACGTGCTACCACCCCTGTTGTGGAACTCTCTACCTGTTAATATACAATGTATCGATTCAATGGGCATTTTCACGTCTTTACGAGTTAATATCTTTTCGGAGCATGAATATATAATAAAATTCATGGAATTTGCAGTAAAAGCCTATTCTTCTATAATTTCTAGCATATAACTGAAAAGGTGCAGCGTAAGACAGAACCCGACGTAGGTGAAGATTAACAGAAGCCAAAGCTGACATTCGAGCTGTAGTACCATGAGAAATAGTAAAAATTATTTTAAATACAAATCAAGAGGAATATAATGATCCCCTTAATAATAAAATAGTTTAAAAAGCAACAAACCTTTTTTCCCAATAATCTGCTGAATAATGTTCCGGGAGTTCTTCCCTTCTAATAACCTCATTATCTTCAACAAGAAATTCCTGCTGCGGATCATCAATGACACCCTTCTGTATCCACAATTGAAGAATTTCCATATAAGGCAGAGCAGCCATTTGTGTTAGCTGTATAAGAAATCTCTGCGATTCTTCGTCCCCCGTTAAAGCACTTATTCTATCGAAAAGTAACGTTAGAGCTTGTCCTCCTCGAAAGTCAGCCTGAAAATTAAAAAACAAAATTAATACAACGAGAAATAGATGTAGTTAAGTCTATCGTACATAACAAATCTCAGACACGGCATCCGCTAAGACTTCCATTGTATTCAAAGTTGGCCGGATGTAGAACAACATTTTATGTAATGTTAACGATCCAGCTATCAATTCAGATTCTAATTGTGCTAAAAGAAGCTGAAAAAAATGTATTAAAAGAAAATCTGTGTAAAGGTGAGATTTCTTACATAATAATCATGAATTAGAGATCGTAAAGCTGAACTTAAAGCTTGAAGGACCTGCCCGCAGCTAGCAAAGCTTGCTTTCTGTATGAATTTCTGAATGCATACATAATGTGATGCCAATGGCAGTATTTCCATTGCAATATCCTTAAGCGAACTGTGTATTTGTTCCGAGATTTTAAATCTATAATTTCCTAATTCAGTTTCCGATATTTCTTCAGGAAAGATGTAGCTTCCACGTAGTCCTGTTAGACAATAAATAAGATCGTAGAGAAGAACGTTCTCCTGACTAGAAATTGGTACAGCAGCTATATTAGTGTGCTGAGTAGGAAGCAGCTCGATTTTTTGGAAATCCCATACAGTTGTTGTGCGATTTTTGTTTAGAGCAGGAAATAGGAGCGTTGAAGTATTTGAACCCATAGTAGTACCCTGAGCTGATTTGCTTAGACCCCCTGTTACAGCTTGGACAACTCGTTCTTTTATCTAGGATAAGGAAATAAGTAATATAGTATTTAACTTCATGTTTTTTGATAGTGTGTTGTAGTCACCTCTGACGCGACGTTTTTAGTTGCAACTGTTTCGAAATATTTTGTTGAAGGTAGTAGGGAAGACGAAACATCCCTTTTGGGATTCGGCATAGTCTTGCCACTGGAATAATTATTCAAGAACTTCACCAGGCAATAGAATGGATCTTTCCTTTTTTGAAATAATCGCTGATTAATTTAAAATTTAAAAATACTAATAATAAATATTACTTTTCTAAAAGCTTCACGGCTTCTGTTAAATGTTCCTTTCCGGAAGGGTGATTTCTTGTTAATACTTTCAGTGTTGTTATTAATTTTTTGTTTGAATTTTTATCTTTCGGTTGCCTAAACTCTTTTAAAACATCATCAACTGTGAAATTTGCACTACAATTTAAATGAAAATGAAAAAAATGCGAGATTAAAGATCGATTTTTAAAAAACACAAGCGAATTTTTATATTGACAAACGTTGGGAAAAAATTTTTTTAATAATGGCAAAATTTACAAACTTGGATTGCTCGATGAGTTTCTCCAACGTAGCTCGAATATCTGCATTACTGTTTGTCATGATAAGTGGTTAAAGTTAACGGTTATTTTCTTAATAAGAATTATTATTATTATTAGTTTACAGTTTTAACAGAAAACATAGAAAAATGTTTTTTTTTTTCCTTTTTTTTAATGGCATTTAATATAAACGAATTTGACAGTTGATATTGAATTGAAAGGATTGTTATGGAATTGAAAATAAAATTTTAAGAAATTAATGGAATTGGATATGGTATAAATTTTATATTGTGAACTAATTAACGTTTATACTTTAAAAGCTGGGAGACCAGTCTTTTCGGAGATTTTATTTTTATAATTAGTTGTTTTCTTAATGGAGATAATTTAAGAAGGATACGATACTATCGTGACGGTAGTGCTATGGAGTAACATAAGAATGCTGGGGACTATTTTATTAGCACCATTATAATTATTGTGCATGAGTTGGAGGAGACAGAGTAAGTTTTTTTTCTTAATTCGCTATGGGCTTATTATTAGTAATTATTTAAAAAACGATTTCATTAGTTTTTAGAATTGGGAAAGCATCTCCATCCATCCTTTCAATTGTTCTACAGCCCAAATTGAACCTTGGCCTTATCTTGAGCATTTCTTTAAGTTTTGACTGGCCCTTGCAACATGTCTCTAGATTTTCGATGCTTATCATTCTTAGCCTCATTGAGCCTATTTATCTCCTCCTTGGTCTGCCTACTGGTCAATTACTCGAAATTCTGCTACCATGAGTCGTTTTGGAATACGGTTATCTACATCCTCATTGCTTAGCTGGCTAGACTAATATTAGTCTGTTGATTTTGCCATTAATTTGGCCTGTTGTACTACAGCCCCTATACCTCATATCGAATCGAATCCGAATCCAACCCACATGTCATTTCGGCCGGAGTTCCCCAGGGGTCAATTCTCTCACCCGCACTTTTTCTAATCTTCATTAATGATCTGCTCTCAATCCCCTGCACTTCACTGCTTCGCTGATGACGGTACTCTGAATTTCTCTTATTCCTTCGACAATATAAGACAAGCACGAGCCAGACCTTGTCTTTACCACCGTCAACTGATGTCGACTTCGATCAACCGGGATATCGAATCGATTCTTCATTGGAGCGTAATGAACCGCGTCGAATTCAATGTCACAAAAACGAAGCACTGTCTGATCTCCAACAAAAATTGTACCGACCTTCCTCCTATCTCAGTGGACAAAGAGAATCTAATGGCTGACTCAACTCTCAACATCCTAAGGGTAACTTTAACGGAGCATCTGCGATGGAATGATGACATATTCCAAATCGCCAAACAAGCCTCCCAATGCCTTGGATTTCTCAAGAGATTCAAGTTCCTCCTCCAGCCAGCCGCATTGGCTACAATATACAAATCCTACATTCGGCCGCGCCTCGAATACAACTCCCATATTTGGGCAGGCGCCCCAAAAACCACCTTGGCTTGTCTCGACAAGGTGCAAAACCGTGCCCTCAAACTCATTGGTGATGGCCCATTTCGCGCCTCCGTAGACACCTTAAGCCACCGTAGGAATGTAGCAGCCCTCTCCATACTTTATCGCTATTACCATGGCGACTGTTCCACTGAAATTCAGGACCTCCTGCCTGCACGGCAATACTTTTCCCGTAACACAAGACTAGCCCGCTCGGCTCACCCCCATACCCTACAGCCCCCTCGTTCACGCACAATACGGTTTAGAAGTTCGTTTATGAATAGAACAACTCGACTGTGGAATAATCTCCCGCAGTCAGTATTTCCGAAGTCGTACAACACCTTAGAGTTCAAACGTGAGGTTCATCGTCATTTTCTTCTACACCCTCCAGACCCCCTCTAATCTTTCCTATTCTCCTCTATTCTTCAAACCAAGCCTACTACTAGACATTGCACCATGAACTGAACGACATGACGGTACTACCAGTCCAGTAAAGGGTTACACCTAAGCTTGGTTTTTTTCATATAAAAAAAAGCTCTGTGGCAAGCCCACAGGGATCTGCGCGTTCTACTTTTCAAAGTGTCCATATGCTGGTTCCAGTTGAGCTTGGCATCTAGCGTCACTCCTAAATATTTGGCTTGTTGCGAAAAGCCTATAGTTCTGCCTGCGAATGTAGGTTCCCAAATTCCCGGTAGTGATCGTTTCCTGATGAAAGGAACCAGAATCGTTTTGTCGGGATTGACTTTTAGACATACGCTTTCGCATCAGCTAGAGACCAAATCTAGACCAAATCTAGTGCCTGCTGCAGGCGCCTTGGCATGGCTCCTTCAGTTTCACCTGTAACTACTATGACGACATCGTCAGCGTAACCTTGGGCGAAAATGTTCCGACCGTTGAGCAGCTCTAGGAGTTCATCTACAACAAGGCACCAGAGAAGTGGAGATAAAACTCCCCCTGCGGGCAACCGTTTGCTATAGTGCCCTCCAGAGACTCCTCAACATGAGAGACCATTAGTTTGCGAGTTCTCAGCATAGAGTCAATTCAGTTGCAGAAAATGCTACTTAGACTGCGTTTGCTTAGAGCCCTAGCTATAGTATCGAAGGATGTGTTGTCGAAGGCTCCCTCGATATCGAGGAAGGCCGTCACAGCAACTCCTCTGTTTAGAGCTGCGTATTCCAGCCTGAGCACCAGATTGTGCAGTGCTGTCTCAGTTGACTTGCCCGCCTGGAACGCATGCTGATAGGAGCTTAGTGGTTGGCGTTGAAGATAAGTTTCCCTTATCGCCCGGTCGACAATTTTCTCCATTGTCCAATTTTCTCCATTGATTTAGTCGAGGTGTAATCTGAACGCACTGGCTTGGGTATAAATGTTGTGTTGACGTTCCTCCACACAGATGGGATGTAACCATGTGTGAAGGAAGCCCTGAATATTTTGCATAATAAGGGAGTGACTAGGTCGCAGCCCTCCTGTAGCAGAATGGGATAAATTCCGTCTGCTCCAGGGGACTTGTATGGTTTGAACGATCTATTCGCCTCCCTAATAGCTTCGTGGTTAAACACGGTGTTTGCTTCTCTCCAGGCCGCTTTGGACACTTTAGAAAGTGGGCCTGTTGGCTGCCCAGCAGAAGTTGTGTTCCCATTTGAGTAAATGGTTATACCTCCAGCTATTTCTTTTTGCTCGTCTGATCGCCCTATACTCCTCATAGCATTCAAAGGAGGCGTGTTCCGCGTCCTCTTTATGTCTGGACATCCGGCAGAATGGTGAATCGTCCAACCGGAAGTGAGGAAAGTATACCGTATTAGCTCCATCACTACTCAGGAACTGCGTGAGTAACTCATTTCCCCAAGTTCCCTAGTAACTACTTTACATTTGGTATGAGTCTATGGATCGGTTTTTGTTAGACTCGTCCCATCTCCTCACACAGCCGGCGAATAATGTGAATACGGAGGGTAGTAGTACCCACTCGGAAAATTCCGGATGGGTAAAATACCAACCCGGAATTGAGAATAAATGAGCGTGTGACCTGAAGAATGCCCCTGGTTCTGGCCCGTATTCGTCGAATCTTACACAATGAAAGAAAACGTTCTCTGCATTATCCTGGATACCTAATGATACCAGTCACAGCGATGAGCTATCGTCTATATACTCCAATTCCTCTCCTGCACCCTCGCAATCCACCTATCCACGTGTTTGATAAGTCTAAGGGTCCACCGACTCTTAACAGACTTGCCTTGGCATTACGTTATAAACTCGCAGTGCTTCATCTGACGCTGCACTGACTTTGCCTTCCGTCTAACATATTCTGGGTCATAAAGACGTATGCCTTCTTTCGCCAGAATCTCTATGGGTATAATTTCCACTATCACGCACGCCGCATATCGTTGGATATGGTCCTGTATGCGCATCACGAGCGAAGGACGCCTAAGCTGGAGACATACATACATGCGTACGTTGATGCGTGCGGTTATTGATGTAATAGAAGTGCTTACATTCAAATGCAAACTGACATATAGTTACGTAAATGGAACGCACGCAACGCAAAAGTTGATCTACTTCCAAATTTTCCTCATTGCCGCTTTCACCGTAGTCTCAAATACCCAAACACAAGCACGTACAACAGACACATGCACTCGCCGTTTAGATTTTTTTGTTTATTTGTAAAAGACTAGGAGAAACCCAAGGACGCAACTGTCTATTAGCGAGAAAACTCGCTGTATACCGCAGGCACTGTAAGCACGCATGAATCTGTTTCCAACTTGAGTCTGTATGCGACCCTCCATTTTCTGCTGCTAGCCTTCTTTTTTGCTGCTGCGCATATTGGAACTGCATAAAGCTAGACAGAGCTAACCACCCTCGCCAACAGGAGGCGAGAGATTAGATTGGTACCCTACGTTGGGCAGCATTCTTTGATATGCCGCACAAATAGCGGAAGCTTTATCCGCAAAACCTTCCAATTGTGTTTAAAATTAAGCCTGTGGTCGATCATCGCTCCCAGGTATCTTAAGGTGAACTGTAAATGATTGATCTGTTTTGATCAGGTTGCTGATCAGCGTAGTTACAGCTTTGTGTTCAGCAAACGGCAGACCAGCGCTTTCACGCTACGCTTTAATACCTCAGATAGCTTCGTTCGCGCATAACTCGAAGCATAATACGTCATGATACGTAGTGATCCACCGGAGAGCTTCTAGGATATCACATGTTCTGAACACTGTCGGCCCATGTTCCAATACACAATGAAGTGACCCTACCTTCTTTCCTTTTTAGGAAAGGTTGCTACCAAATAACAGTTTCGGAGGAAGGGATCCTACATGATCCCCCGGCACTGCCTCCTCTGCCATGCTGCGATGGACTGGCAGCGCGCCAAAATCCGTCTCACTGCCTTATCATCCCTCCTCACATATTCCGGTCGTTCGAGATTCTACACTTTGCCGTCAGGATATCAAAGAGGGTTATTCCTGCTTTAAAACGCGTTCCCCTCAAAATCTGTTGTCATTCCCACTGCGCATGGAAAATGCGACTTTTGAGATACCTTCTTTTGGTACGGACTCGAGTAAGATATGCACAGCTTGCACTTAGCCTCTTCTTCTTCCAATCTTTAATTCGTTAGCTGGCGGTCCAAGGCGGACGCGTCCACAACGGATACGCTGCTGTCGTTGCCGCCGGATTTCGAGCTCCATTTACGATTCGTTTCCATTCTTGCCGATTTTTGGCCGCGTCTCGAGCCTCGATAACTGATAATCGTTGATTCTTTAGATCACCCTCGATATTCTTTAGCCAGGTTTTCTTTGGTGCCGATCGCTGAATTGTCCTGTCTGCCGAACGGTCTCGTCAGAGAAGTTTACGTGGCAATCGGTTATCATCCATACGACAAACATATCCAAGCCACCGTAGTCGACGTTTTTGAGACTCTGTCGCAAGCATCGTATTTTCCGGCTTGAGCAGTGTCCACGTTTTCGATCCATAAAGAAGAAGAATGGAAGAACCAACGTTCAGTAAAAGCGTACTTTGTTTTGATGGTAAGATTTGTTCGTTTCCATGTGCACCACACTTCAGCGAGGCGAATATTGCTGTTACCTGGCCGAAGCGGCTGTGAATGTCGGCCGTTGATACCACTTTCTTTTCTTCAACCAATGATCCTAAATATTTGAACATCGGAACCTGTTCGATTTGGGCTCCATCAAGGTGAACACTGGCTTTCTATCCGTCCGTTTAGAGCATTTTGGTCTTTTCCCTATTGATTTATTAGCCCATATGACCAGGCGATGCGAGAAATGTCGTGTAAGATGTCCGTTGCTTCGGTATCCGTATCGGCGAAGACGGCGCTATCATCGGCGAACATCAAGTCGGGTACATATCGAACTCGGCGTCGTCCATGGGATACTTCACGCATATTCGCACAACGTCGAAGAGCAGTGGCGAAGCGACGGCTCCTTGTCGAACACCTGCTTGAATCGGAAATTCCTCGGATAAGTCGCTTCGAGTATAATTCGATAAGTCCCCTGCGAGTATAATTATTTCGGTTCGATGTATCGTATACAGTACTGATTGTAAAATCCGTCCTTGTTCGTGTTTAGGCAGGTCTCGGTTGGCGCATAAACGGATACGATATGTGTCTTGATCGTTCCACCGTCATCGTTTCGTCAATTGTTGATGGGACGATCGTCAATGTCCCGGATCCGGTAAGTCGTAGTTCCAATAGCGCAGCAACTGATATTTTGCATTTCGATAATTCCATTACTATGATTTCCTGTTGACCGAAGTGATGTCCTGTGCGTATATTCTACGCGGCGAATTGAATTTCCATTTTCGGTGTGATTAATTTCGGTCTTCGGCCAGTAACCCACTTCTAACCAGCATTTTTGGTCCCCAGCGCTAGCGCATCGGCTGCCCCTGATGCAGTAGCATTATTTCGTAAATGGTTAGTTCGTATATCCATGCGGTTTCTTACCTAGTTTCTTCAGTTTCCCGATTCTGGTCTATTCGCCAGGTCGACCACCCTCCTCCTTTCACACCCTGGACTTGAGAAGACCAGACGACGGCGGAGGAATAATGAGGTTACTTTTTGATCAATTAGATATGATATATCCATCTGCGGTAGTTCTGCCATGGTAGCATTGGATTAGAGCTGGCGGAATAAAACCGCGTGCTCTCATTGTCAGTTCTTTTACTTTTCTCTCTACTATCTTTCCGACTAGAGCTTGCTGTCTGAGTGTAGGCCGTCCATGTAGTAGTGTAGGCCATCCGTATTTGACATAATCTTCGGGGGTGCTGTTTGTACCCGAAGCCTAGTTTCTTTTGAGCCGTTTTATGGCTTACTATTTTTTTCTAAGCTTGGTGGTGCCAACCAGAATCATCATTGACTATTAGTGGAGCGTCCAATTACTTAGGAATCTCGCCATCAAACAATTCATGCAACTGCTATTGCTCCTAGATGGCTTTGAGATCGGTGATTAGAAATTACCTTCTTTGTATTTACAGTATGTTAATCATGGTGTGTTTTTCGTTTATTCGCGCTCTATCCTTCTATTGGGGTTCTTGTATCTCAGGCTAGCAGGACTATTCCTTTGAGGTTTGTGTATTTTAAAGATTTGTGCCTCGGACATATAGTGCTTTCTTACGACTTCTTGAAGATTTTGTTTTGTTTTTTTTACAGATCTTTAGGATAAGTTCACGTATCCTTTCGTGCAGCTTCACATTTTGGAAGAATTCAGCTTGTGGTCTGTAAGCTCCAGGGGACTTATGGTTTTTTATGATCTTGTATTGGACTGTATATATTTGGTTTACATTTTCTTGTTTTTTATATTCTGCATCTCTTACGATTATTCTTTGTAGTTCATTGTATCTCCGGTTCTTCATTCTTTTAATGCGAATCTATCCCCTAGTTTATTCGGCCTTGGGTAATAAAGGATTTATAAAATAAAGGATTCATGAAGCAATTTGAATTTTACAATATATCTTAACTTACAGGAAATGCCACTTACTTATCGCTTAATTATCTTATCCTTAAATCTATTTCTATAGAAATAAAATTTATATTTATGTCGGTTTTTCATATTAAAGGCGATTTTTTCAGTAGCAGATGACATCGAAATATCATTTTTCCCTAAAACGGGGGTTCAAGTTTTGCTAATTAGGGTGTGACTTTATGTCCAAACTCATAAAATTTCTTTACCAGGCGATATTAAAGGGAATTTAATTGAAGATACAGCTTGTTTATTTTTTTTTTATTTTTTAGATCGTTGTACATTTCTTTCCAAAATGATATGTACCAAAAGATAAAAGGATACCTAGAACCAGGGGCGGATGGGCAACATCTTAGCGGCCCGGGAAATAATATTTGTCGGCCCTTTTCTTAATTTCCGGATATGGCTAAAATATATGTACATTTACAGGGTGTTACGCATCTTTCCTTTAAAATTAATAGTCCCCCGGTAAAAATAGTGTATTACCTCCGAATTCTTTCGGGAGCACCGATTTTTGTGAAATTTGGTAATTAAGCTTATCTTACCCTCCTTTTCAAAAGTTATATGTTCTTGAAGTGTGCTTTTTGTTTTTAGAGGGTGAAAACTACCCCTTTTGACAAAAAATTTAAAAACAATATATTTAAGCAATATTTCGATTAAAATATGTTTAATATGCTTTCTTTCATATACTTGAATGTAATTCATGATTTAATTCAATGTCTCAGCCCCTCCAAATTCCCTATGACGAAATTCACAACAAAATTAGTTATTAACAGTTTAAAAATTTTAATCGTGCATTTATGATAAATTATAATCCCCTCTTTGTTTATACTAATACATATTTCTAAATCATTGCAACGTCTGTGCCTGTAGAAACTACCAGGGCTGGACTGAGAATGAATTTTGGACCGGTATAGAAAAATTTCGGCCGTTTTGAATACAGACGACTTTAGACGAACAAAAAAGGGTAATTTTGGTTAGACGGACAAAAAATCATATGGGTAGGGGGAATCGTAACGGTTTAGTCGGTAGGGCCCGTTGAATTTTTTTCTAGAGTTTCACACATCACACTCTATTGTACGTAGAATACTGTCACCTATCTAAATAGGTAAAGTGAAGGGTTAAGATACGCCAAATTTAAAATTGACTACTATGCCGTGACGGAATATGACGCCGCACATACGTCAATATTCTACATTTACGCGGCCAAAATTATTTGTTTACGTATATCACGTCTACATATCTCATAAGACTATTTGTTTTTATTTAGTTAAATTATTTTGTAAATTAAGGTAAAAAATCATAAATTAAGGTAAAAAAAACATAAATTAAGGTAAAAAATGAATTCAATCAAAATAAATACACACAAAATAAAAAAAATGATTATTTTTTCATATAAAATCTTAATGGTATAAAAGGTCCCCCGTTTTGTCATCCGCACTCTTCCGCAACTGGTTTTTGTATTTTCTTTTAGTCAAAGGATTGTAGTTTCAAATAAAAAAAGAATGATGATCGTATCTCATCGAGAAATACAACAAATTGACCTTTGAAGTTCAAAATTACTTCAAAATTTGTCTTAAAACAACCCATGTGTTTGAAACCCCCAAATTATTCGAATTGAGCATTTTGGGTAAGTAAATAATAATAAAAATAAAGATCCATACCTGTGTTATTGGAATCCATCACTTTCACTTCAAAAACTGACACAGAAAAAAAATATTAATGTTGTCACTTTTGTTGTGTTTGTAACTTTAAGCAGCAAAAACCAGCGCACGGTTTGACGGTCAAGTACCGACTACCTGAATGCGGTCGGGGCACTGACATATAATAATGGACTGCTCATCTGAAATTATTCCATACAAATCGATGGCACCCAAAAGTATAGTTGTCGCACTCATCCATAGACCCCCAAACTGACAAGTAAAAACAGACCTGATTTTATATTTTCCCTTTTGCACTAGTGATGTTTATATCTTTTGCTCTTTTCCCCATAGACCCCCGGATTTTGACATACAGAATGTCAGTTGCTAAAACAGGCGTTAAGAACTTAAATCAGATACACATAAAATTTGGAAATTAATGAAAAAAGGCATTTTAAAAGGTGAAAAAGTGAAAATAGTGTTTATTAATTTTTTTAAACAAAATATTTGTGTTATTTTAATGTTTTAAGTACGTATTTAAAAAAAATGTAAATTTCAAAAGTGATTCCGGTGTTTACATGGAGTGCAAAAAGGTTTGTAGCCTATGGAACAAATTGGTGCCATGAAAAATTCCTCATGAGCTGTCCATTCTATATGTCAGTGGGTCGGGGTGTATCGTAGGTAGGTGGTGGGGGTCAGTTAGGATTCTTGGAACTGTCTTCTAGCTCTGCATGTGCTATTTTATGTGTTTACCCAAGGCCCTCTCAACTACAGGCCCCGAAGGAGAGTTTTTCATGGTGGTCAACCCGGTCCAAAAATTCACTGGAGAGAGCGGAATAAACATGGCGCGGAATAAGTTCGGGAACGTTTTGGTTATATTTTTGTGGTAAAAAGTGATAAAATATTGTATTTTAACACTTTTAACTGCACTTGGATTTACCAGTGAATAGTTTATTAGTGATTTAATTAAAAAAAAATAAAAATAATTTAGTGATTAAGTGTCTTTAAAGTGTTTTAATTGTTAAGGCGAACAACTGTTTTTACATTCACGGTGTTTTTTCATGTTTATTTACGAAAAAAATGTTGAAAATTTAATGTTTTGTTTAGTTATGGGATTACAAGTGATTTTAAAGTGATTAATACATATATTATGTAATTCGTATTAAAAATATAGGTGTAGAAAAACACTTCTTATTCACTTTTCCTTTCACACTTTTTCGCATTTATATGTTTAGTAATAATTCCATAAGAAATTATTTAATGACTTTAAAATCACTTTTAATTAAATAATCGGCATATTTTTCCTTAATAAAGACGAAAAAAACACCGCGAAAGTAAAAGAAATTGATCACCTCAACAATTAACACACTTAAAACTCACTAAATCACTATTTTTTTTTTAATTTTTTCTTATTAAATCACTAAAGAACTAACCACTGATAATCCATGTTTAGTTTAAAGTAATAACTTACAATGATTTTCCACTTTTTATCACAAAAATATAACGAAAACAATCCCGAGCCTATTCCGCGCCATGTTTATTCTAACCAAATGTCAGATTTTGTGGACCGACTTCAGCTATGGTTGGATTAGTTCAAGAGAGAACTTCATGGCCTGTAATGGAGAGGGTCTTGGTTTACCGTAAGTTTTTAAAATTCAATTTTGGCCGCGTAAATGTGGAATATTGACGTATGTGCGCCGGGACTGCCGTAATATTGTAATATTTGTCCTGAGATAAGTTAACTTGAGATGAGTAACGAATTGATTTGAGTTTAGAGCTAAGTTATGAGCTGAGGTACGAATTGAGCTACGGGTTGAGTTTATAAAAGTCGAGTTGACCTAGGTTGAGTTAAAAGAACGTAAGAATTGAGCTTAAAGTTGAGTTAAAGGGTGATTTAAATAAGCAGGGTTGAGTTAAGGGTTGGTTTAAGAGCTGCACTAAACTAGACTTTAGAATTAGTTAAGAGTAGAGTTAAGCGTTAAGTTGAGTTTAGATAATTTGAGTAGTTAAGAGTTCGATTAAAAGTTGAGTTAATAGTATAGTTGAGTTGCGTTGAGTTAAGACATAGGTAAAAATTTAGAAAAGAGTTGACTTCAGTCGATTATTAAGAGTTGTTTGGTTGAGTTATAGCAGGAACACAATGCTTGCCATAAGCCGTGGGCTATGAAAGCTTTTCGTTGAGTAAGTGTTGAGTTAAGTAAAATAGTAAAATTTAAACGAAATTATGTTAGAGCTGCGGGAGTTGCAATATAGTAGTATATCAAAACAAAATATACCCCGAATCACTACGCTGAATATAGAACTAACAATACAGGTGAACTTTATGTTACCCAAGCAGCTATTTGTGATATATGCATGTACTTACCAAATTATACTCGATGATGGGAATGAGAATTTTTTATGGGTGTTGTGTATATTTCACCAAATCAAAAAGTCACAGAAATCATCAAAGTTTAAACCGACGGTTACTTACATATGTATAATCGCGAAGATTTAAGGATTTCAGGAGATAGTTTAGACGAACTTCCGATGATTTTAGTAGGAGATTTTTATGTTTATTTTGCAGCAAAGAGTTCAATCTCTATGACAATATAGCTTGAACAAAATTTTTCATTTGTAAATTAATAATAACCCAATTGAATCTACAAGATATCTCGATAACCTCACATATAACACTTTTCTTACAAACTTAAGTTACTATAGGCCAATCATTTCTTTAGTGGCTTTTCATAACCTTAAACGGCTGATATTGTAGCTTGGCCAGCCCAGTTCTGGAAACTACCCCTTATTAAGAAATTTGTGAAAAAATTTCAACAACTGGAAATTTTGAAATGGTGCATTTATATTGCATGTTTAGAATTGGCTACAGAGTAAAATAGCTTCAAAAAAGTTCAGGCATTTAGGGTGATTTTTGAGTGCCTCAAAAGTAGTTTCATGGTGGGAGAGGCAAATTTTATTATCACCGGGGTGGAGAGATTGCTTTAAATTGAGGTATTCAGAGCGATTTTTGATTGCTCCAATAGTAATTTTAAAGCGAGGGCATGCAACTTGGAGCGAGTGGAATTGGGACTCCAAACCAAAAGTAAAAGTTATTTCATACATGCATAAATACGTTTTATACATATAAACATACGTTTATACGTGTGTGCTGTCTATGAAGATACGCTTAGCCGTATATACATGCGGTCACATCTGTTTAGATGTGTTTATTAATGCTGTAAAATTGTAGAGATTAATAAAATTTACTTGATTCGATAATTTCATTGAAAAATGCGATTGGTTTTTTAACGATAACTTCCTCAGTTTGGAAGATATATAATCGCTACAAAATTCAATTCGCAGGGAATTTCTTTGAATCCTTACTTTTTGAGATTTTAATTTTAAATTACTCGGGAAAGGTGGACCTTGCACCCATATGCGAACTAACAACGAAGATATCTCAATTGGTGTTCATCACACAGAATCGAAACAAAAACCAACCATTCTCAAGAAAAGCCCTTCGTTTTTGTGTCTCTTCAGTTTTTTCGTATCTCGCTTAGTTTTTTATCTATTGCGGAAAAAAGGAATTTTTTTTCAAAAATTTCAAAATTTATTGTTAACTTAAATATATTTTTTTCCAAATATAGACATTCTAAACCGTTCAAACTTTTAGAACATATTGTTAATACCTAAACAAAGTTAATTGTAGAGTTTCGTTTATTTTCAATTCTTGTAATGAAGGCATTCGTTTCATTGCAGCTTTTATGCCGGAAAATGGAGGCAACCATAGGCGGTATTCTAGTTGGCAAGTGACGTGACTACGAGGGACGCGATGGAATGAAACTATCGATATCTATACACGTATCGAGGAAAATATCACTCCAAACGCCACCTCGCGACAATTAAATACAAATTTTGTCGTTTTGCTCGCCAGAAATCTGTTAGTTGGACAATGACAATACCAATTTAAGGTCGAAGTGACACATCTGTCACGTCACTTGACAACTAGAATAAGGCCACATATTATTTTCATCATAACTGCGCACATACGTCAATATTCCACATTTACGCGGCCAAAATTGAATTTTAAAAACTTACGGTAAACACATAAAATAGCACATGCAGAGCTAGAAGACAGTTCCAAGAATCCTAACTGACCCCCACCACCTACCTACGATACACCCCGACAGCATTCAGGTAGTCGGTACTTGACCGTCAACCCGTGCGCTGGTTTTTGCTGCTTAAAGTTACAAACACAACAAAAGTGACAACATTAATATTTTTTTTTCTGTGTCAGTTTTTGAAGTGAAAGTGATGGATTCCAATAACACAGGTATGGATCTTTATTTTTATTATTATTTACTTACCCAAAATGCTCAATTCGAATAATTTGGGGGTTTCAAACACATGGATTGTTTTAAGACAAATTTTGAAGTAATTTTGAACTTCAAAGGTCAATTTGTTGTATTTCTCGATGAGATACGATCATCATTCTTTTTTTATTTGAAACTACAATCCTTTGACTAAAAGAAAATACAAAAACCAGTTGCGGAAGAGTGCGGATGACAAAACGGGGGACCTTTTATACCATTAAGATTTTATATGAAAAAATAACCATTTTTTTTATTTTGTGTGTATTTATTTTGATTGAATACATTTTTTACCTTAATTTATGTTTTTTTACCTTAATTTATGATTTTTTACCTTAATTTACAAAATAATTTAACTAAATAAAAACAAATAGTCTTATGAGATATGTAGACGAGATATACGTAAACAAATAATTTTGGCCGCGTAAATGTAGAATATTGACGTATGTGCTGCGTTAGTATCGATGCTAATGAATTTTACCAAAGCTCATTTTAAAGGTCTTTTCAAGTACTTTAAATAAGGTCCAATAAGTTTTTCTCCAAAAATTCGTCGTTTTGTTTTTATTTCACGTCGAATGGTGCGAAAACAGTTTTCGGCGAGCAAACGGCCATCTTTAAAGACTCATATCGCGAGTTGTATTTCATATTCAGAAAAAAATAAAACACCAATCGATTTGTTATTCTAAAAGCTTCATTTCGTTTGGTTTTTAAGTTATTCATGAAAAAATCTCTCTAAAACATGCATTTTTTAGATGAAAAATCAACAATTTCAATCGCGAATAACTCGTGAAAGCTTTTGTCAAGCTTTTAAGCATTTTTAAGAGCTTTGTACCCCAGCATGCACCAAATGTCACGGAGTTTGAAAACATCTATACCACAAAATGAAACATTTGAGAATTATTTATGGGCAGTCGGAAGAAGATATATAAAAACGCAATTTCTTGTTTATTAATTATACAGAAAAAAATGTACTGAGTCCGCTGGAGAGCAACTGTTTCCGCCTTATGTTCCATGAGTGATTAAAGGAGCGCAAAGAAGAAAGGATAAAAGGTTTGAAATTATCATTATAAAAGCGTCTTTAAAACGATCTTGTTTCTCATATACATGTACCATGTGTGAAGAGTTGCCTTATACGCGTTTCTTATTTGTGTACAGCTTGTTTTTTCCCCATTTATCCTCTTACATTCTTTCAAAATCTAATTTTATATTTCATATTTTTAGTACATGATGTTTTTCTGTTTATATCCATCAAAAATTGCGTCATACCAGATTAAATCAATATAGAAATGTGCTAGCTTAGATTTTTGTTGCCCTAAGTATTTTTTTAAATTTTTAAAAAATGTTCTTTTACTTTGTACATAATTGCATAATAGATTTAAAGCTAAGCACGTTCTAATACATAAAGCACCACCAAAACTCAAGGATTGTGCCATTAGATACAGAAAATGTTAAATCGCCCACTCTAAAATCCTCCGAAAAAAGTAAAAAAAAACAACACTGGAACTCGGAAAGTCTTATGAAATTATGATGCTCTCTCTACAGGACTTAAAAGAAGCAAGCAAAAAAAAAGAAGAAGGAACGACACAAGTCCTCTCCATCGAGAAGTGATTTTCCAGGATACGTCGGGATATGGCATGTCCTCTGTTCTCTCATATTTTATTACAAACAAATTACTGGGTTTTATATGTGCGTTAAGCATACATATCTAGATATAATATGAACTTAAAAGCTTTACTAGCCAATTACCGTCTAAAAGCAACTGATATCTCTCATATCCATTCGCTTTAGGTACAGAGGCGAATCCATATATTAAGGAATCATATACGTACCCAAAGCCAAAGCGTATGTGGATGCGTGGTGGGGGACGGAGAACGAGGTATATACCGACTAAATTGCTATAAAGCCAGTTGCCGTATATCAGGGGGGATGAGCTGGAGCTCCTTCATCCCCAAAAATACAAACCAGACTCCGGTGTGGTTGGATGTGGCCACCCTTACCGCCTCTCTAGCTCATAGGATAGTTCGACCGTTCCCGATTTCAGTAGAGCTCTCCTGGCACAAGGCGCCCCATTTCGAGCATAGTATCCTGTAGATGTAGATATCTATCGTGTGTATATATATATGGCAGCCATAAAACATTGATTCGAGTGTTTTACAGTGCTTCAGTGCTTATACTGCGCCATTACTGTGCTTACAACAACCCTCCCATTACCAATGAAACCCCGGGGGAGCAGAGCCCCGTGTGTACGTGCGGCAGTGTGTTTGCCATCTGTACGGCGTATCCTAGATGTGGTACATATCCACCATCCTCTACGCCTGATGGAGACATCTTTTACAGCAATAGACTACGCGCTATAGACATGGTTGGGGCTGTGGATTAAATGTCGACAGCAGAGATAAAAGTACTCGTAGATATCCAAGGGCCCATCAGAGCTTTTTTTTGTTCTTCCATCGCTCTCCGCTTTTCGGGTCTTGACGACTTTCCTGCTGCAGAAACCGGAGGCTGGGTTCCATCTCCATCGCCGCCCTAGATTCTTGCGGGAGGCTCCATCAGCCTTGCACTGAGCCAGGCATCCTTTGCCAGGACATGATACAAGTGAACGAGAACGCTCGCAAAAAGGCCACGAAGCTGGCTAAAAAGTCTGTTTCTGAAATTTTAAAAGAGCTTTTAGCGGTAAATTATGAAAAGTTAAAAAGCCACATGAATGTGATTTCGGGATGGCGGCGAATTTCAGTATTTTTTTTCTCCTTGGCCTGCAGCCTCTTTGTGCGCCATATTTATCCTCGCGGGTGGATGCAAGGCATTAGTGGGACGGGCAAATGGGGAACGGTTTTTAGGCCATGACAATCGGTTTTACCTGCCACGGGTTTTGTTTAAGAGCTACGTTAATAGGCTTTGTGCTCCATTTTAGGATTTTGAGGGTAAATGGCGATTGGTTTTCGAGGAAGCAACGATGATGTGTGGATCCAATTGGTTATGGTTTTGGCAGCTCACAGCCTCCATTCAAGTTTCCTATTAGCGTTGCGTATCGGAAAAGGATGAAAATAATTCATTGGGGTTACCATGGTCAGTGGGTATCGGATTATTCTGATATCTGTGGTCTTTAAAAATGTGCTTGGTAGATTTTTTTGGATTAGAAATGTTTCCTGCCAAAATATTTTATATTTTAGAGTGAATATTTTTGAATGGATATTTGTTTTGTTACTTTGTTTCCATATATTATTCCCCTTTAATCCCTCATGCGACATAGGGCGGAAACAGTTGCCCTCCAGCGGACTCTGTTTTGTGCGACAGCTCTCAGCTCCGACCAGGATCTCCCAATTGTTGCGGCCTATTCTAATAGGGTTCCCCTGCACGTTGTTCTAGGTCTTCCTACTCGACGGGATCCTTGCGTATTCCAGTCAAGGGCCTGTTTGGCTATATTCTCGTTTTCGCGTCACAAGGTATGGCCAATCCAATTCCATTTCGTTCACCTGATTTGGTTCTCTCTCCTCTCTTGGCGCCATAGCCATAGGGATTCTATCTTGCCAGCGGATTTTTAGGACACGACGTAGGCATCTGTTGATGAAGACTTGTAGGCGCCCCGTGATGAATTGGGTGACTTTCCATGTTTCGCAACCGTACAAAAGAACTCCCTTAACGTTGGAGTTGAATAGCCGCAATTTGGTGTTAGTTGAGATCCCCGTTGATCTCCATATGCGGAACAGGCATGCATATTCGCCCCGTGCTTTATTTATTCTGGAACTGAAGTCTTCTGCACCGTCATTTTCGGTAATAATACTACCGAGGTAGCAGAATTTATCAACCAGTTCCACGTCACGGTTATTCAGCGCAGTTCGTTCGAGGGTGTTTGCATTTATCCGCATTTCTTTGGTTTTAGTCGGATTTAGCCTTAAGCCTGCTGGACTACTTTCTGTTGCCAAACTGTTGAGCATGTTTTTGATGTCCTGGTGTCTGTGGGCCAGCAAACAGATATCATCCGCGTAGTCGAGATCGTCAAGGCAGTCTAGAAACCCCATTGTTTGCCGCCTGTTCTACTATCTAGAGCGCTGACAAGGATGTCGTTTATTACGATAAGAAATAGTAATGGCAAAAGTAGGCACCCTTGTCGTACTCCTGAACTCATTTCAAAGCTGTCGGACAATGTTCCATTGTGAATAACTCTGCATTTGGAATTGTTGTATAGGGCATTTATCACTTCTTTTATTTTATCAGTCAGTCCACGTCGCTGTAGTGCCTGCCATATAAAGCTCCTATTGACCGAGTCTAACGCTTTCTCATAATCTACGAAAGCGGGGGGATCGTAATTCAGTAGACTGCTCCACTATGATTCGCAAGGTGTTAATATGGTCTATGCAGGAGCGGCCTTCTCTGAATCCAGCCTGCTGTCTTCTAAGCGTTCGGTCTACTGCCTCTCTTATCATTGATAATGTAATGTAGGACACGATTTACCCACAGTCGATAATAGACAGATGTGATAGTTTTAATTTGTTTTGCATAATAGGTCAAAATTTACAAACGCAAGGCAATACGAGATTATCGTCTCCAGGAGTAGGAAATATATTTTCGTCTCGTCTCGTTATTTCGTTTCGTTTCCTCATCGTCTCGTCTTCGGGAGTACAGGCCCAGGATTGGCTGAAGCGCATCTGCTGTCAGGCTTGAATCAGCTTTCAACAAATCTAGCGGGATGCCTTAATTAAATTGGGTAAAAATTCACACAAATTAAATCTATTAACACTTTATTACAAATTTATCTTTCTTGCTTTAGCTGACGCAAATTGTTTAATTATAAAATTAGGCTGCTCGCACATTCATCATCATCATTGCGCTCCTTTAATCCCTCATGGGACATAGGGCGGAAACAGTTGCCCTCCAGCGGACTCTGTTTTGCGCGACAGCTTTCAGCTCCGACCAGGATCTCCCAGTTGTTGCGGCTTCTGCTAGTAGAGTTCTCCTCCACGTTGTTCTAGGTCGTCCTACTCGACGGGATCCTTGCGGATTCCAGTCAAGGGCCTGTTTGGCTAGATTTTCGTTTTCGCGTCGCAAGGTGTGGCCTACCCAATTCCTTTGGTCGTCTATCCTTTCTTGGCCGGCACGGCGCCATAGTTCTTCGTTTGAGATTCTATCTTGCCAGTGAATTTTTAGGATACGACGAAGGCATCTGTTGATGAAGACTTGTAGGCGCCCTGTGATGAATTGGGTGACTTTCCATGTTTCGCAACCGTACAAAAGTACTGCCTTCACGTTGGAGTTGAACAGCCGCAATTTGGTGTCAGTTGAGATCTCCGTTGATCTCCATATGCGGAACAGGCATGCATATTCGCCTCGTGCTTTATTTATTCTGGAACTGACATCTTCTTCTGCACCGCCATTTTCGGTAATAATACTACCGAGGTAGCAGAATTTATTTACCAGTTCCACGTCACGGTTATTCAGCGCTGTTCGTTCAATGGTGTTTGCATTTATCCGCATTTCTTTAGTTTTAGTCGGATTTAGCCTTAAGCCTGCTGGACTACTTTCTGTTGCCAAATTGTTAATCATGTTTTTGAGGTCCTGGTGTCTGTGGGCCAGCAAACAGATATCATCTGCGTAGTCGAGATCCTTAAGGCGGTCTAAGAAACCCCATTGTATGCCGCCTGTTCTACTATCTAGAGCGCCGACAAGGATGTCATTTATTACTATAAGAAATAGTAAAGGCGAGAGTAGGCATCCTTGTCGTACTCCTGAGCTCACCTCGAAGCTGTCGGATAATTTTCCATTATGGAGAACTCTGCATTTGGAATTGTTATATAGGGCTTTTATCAATTCTATTATTTTATCAGGCAGTCCACGTCGCCGTAGTGCCTGCCATATAAAGCTCCTATTGACCGAGTCGAACGCTTTCTCATAATCTACGAAAGCAAGGTAAAGGGGGGATCGGAATTCAGTAGACTGCTCCACTATAATTCGTAAGGTGTTGATATGATCAATACATGAGCGGCCCTTCCTGAATCCGGCCTGCTGCCTCCTAAGCGTTCGGTCTACTGCCTCACTTATCCTAGATAGTAATATGTGGGACAAAATTTTGCCCACAGTAGATAGTAAACAGATGCCTCTCCAGTTGTCGCATATTGTTAGGTCCCCCTTTTTTGGTATTTTGACTATGATACCTTCCGTCCAATCCTCCGGAAAGGTACAGGTGTTCCATGCTATTTGTAGGATTGGCTGAAGCGCATCTGCTATGAGGCTTGAGTCGGCTTTCAACAATTCTGGCGGGATGCCATCTTTTCCAGCTGCTTTACCATCGGCCATCGCATGAATTGCGGTTACTATTTCCGTCTTGGATGGGGCCCGGGTGGTGATTCGAATTGGCTGTGCATTGTTGCTGGTTTCCTGAGGTTCCTGTGTAAATGAACCATTCAGGGCGGCGAAGAAGTAATCTCTCCATCTTTGGAGCTGCTCCTCGTCGCTGCACAGCAGCCTTCCATCCGCACTCTTAACGGCATGCTTTTTAGTAGAGTGCTTTCCCGAGAGCTGTTTAGTGATTTGGTACAGCACCTTACTGTTGCCTGTGTTTGCCGCGTTTTCCGCTTTTTCTGCGAGCTCATTTATCTGCTGCCTTTTGTCACGCCGGACACTTCTCTTTACTTCCCGGTGTAATTGGGAGTATTCCCGTTCAAGTTGGTAACGTCTTTCGGGGTCGCTTGTAGAGTTTACGTTATTTTTTAGGGCTCTCCTGCGTTCTATTTTTTGCCAGGTTGTGTCCGAGATCCAGTGTTGCTGGTTTCTTTGGACATAACCGATGCTCGATTCCGCAGCCGTCAATATTGCGCCCTTTGTCCTACTCCACAGCTCTTCAATATTTGTGTCGTCAGAAACGTTGTGCTGGTTTAATATTTGCTGTAGGTTTCCAGCAAATTCCCGCTTTTTAACGCTCTCCCGCAGAAGATCTACGTTGAACCGTCTACGGTTTATAGCGTCGCGTTGTACGTTTCTGATTGCGGCGATTTTAAGGCGAATAGTTGCTACAACCAAATGGTGGTCGCTTCCAGTGTCTGCTCCCCTGAAACTCCTGACATCCTCAAGGATAGTTCTCCATCTGCGGCTTACGGCCACATGATCTATCTGATTTCTCGTCCTATCATCGGGCGATACCCAGGTCTCTTTGTGTATCTTCTTGTGACAAAAGTAAGTTCCACCTACCATGAGTTGGTGGGAGCTACAGAAGTCAACGAAAAGCTCACCATTGTTATTGGTAACTCGCACACTGGATCAGAATTTGTACGATTTAGTGCGAATTCTGATGAAATTGTATACGATTTCGTCAGAATTCGCACAAATTCGTACAAATTCTGATCAGCCTTAAGTAATTGTTCGTGGCTTGATATTTTTTCGGTACGGCTTGTTAACATCGTTCTAAAATCCAAAATTTCTTCATATAATTCTTGTCCAACCACATCATAACTGTAGGCTGCTCCAAAGTTTTCACAACGCTTTTTCAAGTAGCTTGTTTCGGCTTTAGAACACAACTCTTCCATATCAAGAAGAAATCCAAACTTTCCATCAATTCCCATCAATAGACGGTCGACAGTCCCTTTCATAAATCTTTTCATTTCTTCTTTAGCTGATAAACCAGCATCTCTCGATGTTTCGTCATCCATTCTTTTCTTTCTTCTTTGACGTCTTTCAAATTAGAATTCCTGCTTTCAGTGAGTCACTAACTAATACTTTTCTTTCATCCTGAAAATAATTTTGGAGATCTTTTAAATCTAAAGCTGCATTGAAAGTTCATTTTAGGATCCTGCAACCTCGTTTGAACGCGGTTAATATGAATTAAGATCTTGTTCGAAAACCCTAGCAAAGCCTTCTTAGTCCAGTAAATAGATCGAAAAAAAGGCCTTCGTAATGCGAAAAAAACCGCACGCGTTTTTTTTACCACATGATTTCATATATTTTTATGAGCTTAAATTCAAAATGGCGTCATCCCCACCCTTATGCTTAACTTTTAGTGAAGAGAAACGCGTTTAATTCTATATCTCAGAAACTATGCATTTAACGACAAAAATGTATATAATCTTTTTTGTAGATAAATAAGTGATTTAACTTTTTTGTTCAGACATCAAGTTGATTCAATGCGAATCGAACGAACCTACGTTGAACCGATTCAATTTTTCCAACATACGAAGAATAGTGAGGAGACCAAACCTGGGACGCATACTCAAGTAAAGGTCTGACAAGCGAAATGTAGAGGTGTTTAGTGATCAGGGTGCTGTTAAATTCTTTGGACCACCTTTTTATAAAACGCAAGACTAAGCTGCTCTTGGAAGAAATATAGTTGATATGAGTAGAAAAGTCCGGCTTGGTGTCAAATCTAATCCCGAGATCTTTGACAAAATTAACACGGGGGACACCCTCACTAAAAAATGAGTAGTTATAAATTATAGGATCACGTCGCCTACAAATAGTCATGACTTCGCATTTACTAATATTAAGAACCAGGTTGTTGTTAGCACACCAAGAGTAAAAGGTATCGAGGTCAACTTGCAAAAGTTTGCAGTCCTCCATACTCTTTATGTGACGGTACAATTTGATGTCATCAGCATAAATTCTGCAGTGTCTTAGCAAGGGAACAATGTCATCAATAGAAAGAATAAAGAGGATAGGGCCAAGATGACTGCCTTGAGGGACACCGGGTGACGCCTCAATGGTCGCGGATTTGGATCCACGGAAAAGGACTTGGTAGGTCCTGTCAGCTAAGTAGGACTGGAACCTAATAGAAGGGCTTCAGGGAAACTTAACTTTTTTAGTTTGAAAAGTATAATGGAGTGGCAAAGCTTGTCAAATGCCTTACTGAAATCAGTGTAAACACAATCAGTTTGGCAACCGGAAACGATGCCTTCGACAGCAGGGGAAGTGAATTCAAGGAGATTGGTGGTAGTGGAACGAGCTGGAAGAAAACCATGTTGGTTCGTTGAAATCAGTTTCTTGAAAGTTCTCAAGGATCCTCAATTAAAAGTTGATTCAATACTTGCATGAAAGCACCACTTATATTTCTTTTTACAAGCCATTCATGGGACCATAATGAACGTTTTTGAAGTGAAAACTTCTATAGGCACGTTAGGCACTTTTGGCCTGGGGAAAGAACTTAGTTATAAGCAATTTTAATGTTAAAATTGGACTTATTTAGTACTTTTCGACATAAGCTCAGGTGGAAAAGTATTAAAAGAGTACGAAATAGAACCAGTTTTGGCATTAAAAATGCTTATAACTTCAAAAGTAAAGGCCGTAGCATAAAAATTGTCCGGACATAATTCATAGGAAATTCTCCAAGTTATTCAAATATGGGAAAAAATATTAGTTAACTATGTGGAGAAAAAGGTAGTTGAAGTTGAAATTTTAATTACAAAAACCAAATTTTTGAATTTGATGACTCATAACTCTGGAAGTTAGTAGGTTGGAACCTTGACTTTTCCCATTTTAGATAGATGGGATTATACTGCCCCCTTATTCAAGGGTCAAAGGATTTCAAAAATACAGTGTGATATGTAAACCTTTGCCAAAAAAAAAAATTCAAAGCGCCCTAGTGGCTAAACCGTTCCGTTTTATCTCCCCCCTCCCATATCATTTTTTGTTCGTCTTTTCAAGTGCGCTGTCACCTATCCGCAGCCGGCCGCTTTGTAAACTTAACGTACCTACCCTATATATTATACATTATATATTATGTAATACATTATGTACTATATATTATGTGCTGTGCTATGTCCTATATACTATCTACTATGCACTATGTGCTAGTGTTATGTACTATCTAATAGGCACTGTGCACTATGTATTATGTTCTATTTACGTGTATTTTGTACTATGTACTACGTACTCTGCACTATGTACTAAGTATTATTTTATAAAATTAGCACGTGTCATGTCTGCCGCACCCTAGTTACGCCGCTGCTACTAACCTAATATTAAAGATTAGCAACGCAAGAATAACCAGTAGTAGTTATATATTAGTTATACAAAAGTTTTACAAGAGCTCTTCTTTATACTTATTCCAGCAACAAAAAATTTAATAATCTTTATTCCAGATCAGGTAATTTTTAAACACAATACTCTTGTAGATAATATGAGCAGCACTGGTTGGCACCATCATACTGTTTCAATCTTTGAATAGACTTTCTTCTCAATAGATTTCTATGTAATGGCCGAAAGTCTTCTTGCAATAAGTGTTCTTAAGGCACAAAAGAGTCTTCCGGGAATTTATTCTTTTATCTACCTTTAATTCGTGTGATATAAATAGACTACTTTCAACATCATTCATCAATTATTAATTATCTCTCACACAGAATGAGGAGTCCCTGAATAAAGCGTAATTATAAGTAATATTTTCTTTTGCAAATGTAAAAAAATAAAATAATGAATCAATTATAGGGATTGCGTGGGATGCTTGAAAAAAGAGATCTCAATGTAAATCAAAGGACATGAATGGATTTTCTGTTGGATCCAAAAGGTTGGTATGATTTTATGTTTTATGATAAATTATTAGCAGAGATAGGAAAACTCAACGATATTTTATTTTCATTAATTGCAAATGATTATTTAATAAAGCAAAAGGATTTTTTTCACTATATCATTTTCGGTTATAAAAAAACAATAGCAATTAAAAAACAAAGAAAATGAAACGTTCAGAAATATAAGCAATTGCAATATAAGTTGCACAGGTGTATTCTAGAGCAACGGTGAGCAACCACCGGCCCGCGGGCCAGCTACGTCCCGCAAAAAGTATTTATCCGGCCTGCGAGATCTTTAGAAGATATTCTAAAACAAAAATTCCAATGTAATTTGTCTAGTTTAAATTGCATATTAAACGCACATAGAAACATGTATATTCATAATTTAATACTAATGTTAAAACTTACATCCATTGGGGTATGTTACACTATGCATCATTTCTTTTGTAACGGACGCCCCATATGACCTGAGCACCCCCATTGACAATTCCATCCTAAAAATGGGGCCTACAGCTAAGACCTCTAATCAAAATAATAATAATAATAAAAAAATATTAATGAAAATATACAACAATCTACATCAGTGGTTCCCAAACTTTATTTCGTACGGAACCTTTGTAAAAAATTTGGCGGAACCCAACGATGAAAAAATAAAATAATAATGATATCCTATCCTTACCCTGATTTTGCACACAACTTCAGCTCCGATGGCAATGCAATATGGTATACTCATTATACCGTTAGATCCATGGCGGTTGTCTCAAGAGAACGGATTACTGTTTTCTTCACGGAACAAATTTTGCAATCAATTTTTCAAATACTTCCGGATATCCTATCATGCTGAAATTTTGCATACAGCTTTAGCTCCGAAGACAATGCAATATGGTATACTCAATATACCTTTATATCCATGGCGGCAGCCTCAGGAGGGCGGATTGAAATATTCTTCACAACCCCTTCGACATAGGGATCAAATGAAAGGGTATGATAAGTAGAACACCATAACCAATATAGTATACTCAATATATCGTTTGGCCCATGGCGGCCATCTCAAGAGGGCGGATTACCATTTTCTTCACAAAGCCCTCGACATGGGAATATAGAATGGCGACCAAAATGTTACGCGGCGTGAAGTAGACCAAATTTCAAGAAATAAGAGCCACTTGCACTTTCTGATTAGCAAGAACGCGTTAAACGGCCGGCGCAGCGCCAGTGAGTCTGCGAATGTGTTTGCGCTTCGGCGCTGGTGACACGGAACCCTAAAATTTTTTCGTGGAACCGTAAGGTTCCGCGGAACCCACTTTGGGAATCACTGATCTACATACATATGTACATATAAAGTCAAAAAAAAACCAAAGAAACAATACAGGATCAATTTTTTTTGTAAATTATAAAATAAAAATCCAAAATGGATGGGGAAAAAATATATATCCAAAGCATTTCATATCAAATAAATTCTAAAACAACCACCAAAAATAACGGTACGCAATTGAATAAAATAACCGACCATAAAATCGATTCCCAATTCAAAAAAAATTTTCATGCATCTCCCTTACAGACTCCTAGTGGTAGAGGTCGCGCCAAAAGAGTTGATGCCGAGAAAGTCGCGTTTTCCATGCGCAGTAGAATCCCCGCATGCCGTTCCCGTCCCTTAGCCTAGTCGCAACAAATTTCGAAGGGGAAATTTGAAAATACATAAGCGCATTTCTTATCAATATGTGCGCAATTTTTATTTGTGTGCAGCTTTAATTTCCCCAGCTGCGCGCTCCGGCATCAACTCTTTTGGCGGGACCTCTACCTACCGCTAGTTCAGCTGATATCGCATGCAAACGAAAAAAAAACGCCCGCAACGCCAGCAATAGAAAATCAGGCGATTTTTGCGAAAAGGGGGAACGGGAAGCGATGTGCATTGTTTTACGTCGATCCCGAAAAATTTGATGAAAGTTTTTTTGAAGTGGGAAACGAGAAACGAGTCAGTGGATATCGGAATTTTGGGCCGCGTGCGCATGTGGGGTCGCGAATTAATTTCTTTGGAAAGATTGATATAATGTGAATTAAAGAATTGTTAAAAAGTTTTAGGAATTTAAAGAAGTAATGTTTTTTTTTTTTTTTGAAAATGTGGGTTTTTTCCGACGTAACATTATAAAGTGATTAGCAAACCGAACAATGGTTGCCTAATCTACTCATCTGTGTGGCCTCCGGTGATTAAGGATGAACTCAACTAAGGTAAGTGCTTCTGCCTATGTGACTTAATTTTGTTTGTGACCCCCCCTAGGAATGGCTGGATGACCGGTGACCATCTCCCCCTTTCGTTGGCCTCAGACGGCTCGTGGCCCCCATCATCGCCCTATTTAGTCTTTTGAAGGCACGAGTAATTTTTCCCAGGGTAATGGTATGCGTGTTGTATTTTACATCCCAGTACCGCGAACCCCACCCCATCCGTCGAGCTAGTCTCTGCAACGCACCTCGTGCCGCCCTCAGGTGCTGGGGATGCTACTGTTTAAGCGATACTTCCACGGAGGTCGAACCGTCTTAGCCACCACTTCGTTTTTACCCCCTCTTTTACTATTTTGTGACGATAGTCTTTATGTCCTTCTTGGCAGCTCCCCCCTTTTCTTCGTGCTCTGGCAAAAATATTACCCTGACATTTACACTTTTTATACCCCATACATAAACCGGCTTAATAGACAAGGGGTCGTAGGGAAGCCTCAGCATCAGAAAATTTGTCAGACTCACCCATCCATCCTACTAACACAATTTTAACATCATTACCGGTGGTCTGAGAAAACTATGAGAAAGTCCTCTCTAATTCTCGTTTATTATACAACTACATAAACATGAAAATCGTTACACGAAAAAAGGCAGAAAAATGAATATTTATTATAACACCTACATTTTACACAAACCTGTTTGAGTTGAGGACCAATGGAGAATGGAGAAATATACCATACAGTTTTCAGGATGACATAAACTTCTTTACTGATGGCTCTAAGCTCGAGAGTCGGGGGAGGAGCAGTCTTTTCCCCAGAGCTTGGGATTGAAGCCTCCTTCGGACAACCGATCAATGCAGTGTAACTCAAGCGGAGGCTCTAGCCATACAAGAAGTTGTTGTACTAATCAAGAAGCAGGGCAAGGGGAATCGGACTGTCTACATACTTTCGATAGTCAGGCGTCTCTGTAAGCCCTGCACTCTTGTACAAATAGCTCTAGAACTACCTATGAATTTCTTAACGAGATGGCCCAACAGTTCAGTACCCTCATAGTATGGGTGCCCGGTCACCGAAATTTAGAGGGAAATTGTAAAGCTGACGAACTGGCTAGGAAAGACACGACTGCTACTCTACTTCCAAGAGAGGAAAGGGTTGGTATGCCTTAGGCCACTTTTAAACTCCGATGCAAACAGCACACAATGCAACAAGCGAAAGGGCATTGGAGGGATCTTAATAAATGCACTTTGGCCAAATTAACCTGGCCCTCTTATGATCGGACCACTTCACTACTGAGTCTCGGGAGACAAGACCTCTCAGCTATAGTAGGAGTGTTGGCCTGATATTGTCTGATAGGGACGCATGGGACCCGCTTAGCTCTTGAGACCTAGGATTTTTGCAGAAGCTGTAAGAATCCGGACGAGGAGGAAAGTGGACTACATCTCCCCTTTCACTACCTAGCCCTAAGTAGAAGGAGACTATTCACGTTTGGTAAACCCTTTCTAAGCATACTTGCGAAAATCTCAAAGATTGGGATCTGCAACTTAGAAGATTCATTTCTTCCTCGGGATTGTTTAGCGAAGAAACGATACTTTAAAATCAAGTTTAAAGTGGCATCACTATGGTGAATTTGTGGGAGTACGAGGGGCTTGTCTTGTTTTGCGAAAAAAATATAACTTTGAAGGTCATGTTATTTATTTTGGTGGAGCAGTGGCTCTGATAAAAGTGATCAAATTTTTCTGCTGCATTCCTGCGGTGGCTAAATGAGTGAATTGAGGAGCGAATAGCTCCACCACCAATGAATTTGGGAGCACGGTTTTCCAGTCTCCGGCGCAGATAAACAATGTAAGTTCAAGGCACAGTTATAGAGGAAGGTGACCTTAACAACGAGGGAGGGTCTTCAAAGGGCCCTTTTTCAGTTTTTCGTTAATAACTCGAAAATTACGGCCGCTAGCGAAAAAATTAAGAGATACTAATTAAATTAATCTACATAAAATTCTCTACAAAAAACGTTTTGTACACTTTTTCGCTAGGATCAATACTTATGGAAGGGGGAAATGGTAAATTTTTAACAAAATTATTTTCATTGTTAAAAATCAAGTTGCCTGACGATTGGAAGCGTTCAGGTATAAATAGGGCGATTCTGCGGTATCCTTTGTCATAAACTCCTTCCTACTCAGGCAAAATTAATATCATTGGGGGTTATTTCGTGTGTCTTTGGGGATCTCGTCATTGGAGTAGTTCGCTGGAGTGGTTTTTGAAAGTGGAAAGCAACACGTTGATTCCTTGGTATCACGGCAAAAGAGAGATTCACGAGATCGAGTTAAGATTCACTTTTCCAAAGTTGAATTCGTTTATGTCGCTGTCAACGAGAGTCTTGGCATACCTCAAATTAAAATTAAACTGCTGACAACTGATATTGAAGCCAACAAGAACATTCTTCTTCTTTAACGGCTCTACAACCGGGATCCGGTCCTGGCCTCTCGCAACTGGTCTCTCCACCGGTCTCGATTCTGCGCCGATGTCATCCAGTTTGGCAACCCTAATCTCGGAACGTCCTGATCTACGCCATCCTTCCAGCGAAGGTTGGGTCTCCCTCGCTGTCGCACCCCATAGGTCTTATCGCAGAGAACTTTCCGAGCAGGCTCATCTTCACTCATACGCGCTAAATGCCTTGCCCACCGAAACCTACCGAGCTTTATTTTCTTCACAACATCTATGTCGCGATAGCGCTCGTAGATCTCGCCATTAGAGAGTCTCCAGAATCGTCCTTCCTCACATACGGGGCCAACAATCCTCCGAAGTATTTTCCTCTCGAACTCCGCCAAGAGGTTTGAGTGCTTTTTGTTAAGCACCCACGTTTCGGATGCATATATGAGAACCGGTAAGACCATCGTCTTATAATAAAGTAGGCTTTGTTGGCTTTTAGCAGTTGTGCGCGTATTTCTGCTTCCATGCTATTGTCGGCTGCTACTATTGACCCAAGGTAGGTACATAAATGATTTTACCACTTCAAACTCGTGTTCCTCTACCTTGATTGTGGGACCAATGTTAGGTGTAGACGAGGTCACCATGTACTTTGTTTTGCTTTCGTTAATGTGCAGTCTCAGATTTCCTGCCGCTTGCTCAATCTAAGTTAAAGCTTCTTATACAGCTGTTGTTGTTTTTCCAATGATGTCAATGTCGTCTGCATAAGCCAGTAATTGGGTGGACTTGTGGAGGATAGTGTCCCTCGATGTCACGCCCGAATCTCGGATCACTTCTTCTCCAACGCCAGGTTGAAAAGGAGGCCAGTCCGTCCCCGTGTCGGAGTCCATTATAGATGTTGATTGGTCTGGACAGTGTTCCGGATATTTTTTTTTGGCTTGACACATTGGTCATGTTCAACCTACATAATCTTGTCAGTTTGTTGGAGATGACGAATTCTCTCATGGCTTTGTAGAGTTCTACTCTGGCTATGCTATCATAGTCGACTTTAAAGTCCATGAAGATGTGTTGAATTGAGTTTTGAAACTCTACTCATTTTTCCATTTTTCATCATCACTCCCGATACCTAATTGCGGACATTAGAGCGGTTGATCTGGTCACCTACTACTTTCGTTTTGTGCTCAGCTAGAATTAGACCAGCGTTGTGGAGGCCCGGCCCTTATCATCCATATCGCTTCGTTGCCGAATGCATATCTCGAATATTTCATCTAGTTGTCTTCGTACTATCGCGACCCTGATATGATTGGCGAACCCAATATCGACCGCTTCTCGCGGGAGGCGTAAGGCCATTACTTCATCATACATGATGATTCACTTGGTTGGGGCAATCAGGATAATTTCTGAACATATAATACCCTGACCCGCAAGTTTGCCACCCTTTAACCGTCGACCCTATACATTCCCTTGTCATTAATTTCTACTTATAAAGGACAGTGGCTTTCGCCTCTTCTTGGTCCTGTTTCTTCCGAAGTGGACTCAACTGTACTAGTTGGTCCAAAACTCGCTACCGATCTTGTAGGTCTCTTATTTCTCAAGGGCAATAGTTTCCTTTTACTACCTGCTGCATTCAATCTTCCTGTCATGTTTTAACCATGCTGATCAGTCGTGCCTTAATTGTTCTCGGAGAGCGCCGAATTTGCTAACGCTACCACCAGTAGCCTCTTAAAAGTTACTAAATAACACCGAAAAAAATTGATATAAATCTTTCTTGTAATATTAGAAATCCATTTACACCAACGTGAGACAAACTATTTTTTTATCAAACATCGCATCACAATAACAAAACGGAAATATCGCAATTGAATGAACCTTAATAAGGTGGTAACTTGACATTTAAATCAAAATATTTAGACCCTTCCATACTTAACCAAGAATTTATTTTAATTCAGCCACGTGTGTGCTCTTCGGCTAAAACGCATGAAAGGTGGTGGCGGAGTCACGTGCTGGCAATTTCCACTCATCAGAAGTCAATTGAACCCTCTTCAATTCATACCGCCAGGAAAACCAAAGGAGATCACTAATTTGCTTCTATTGAGAGAGACTGCTGCTGTTCTGTAAAGTGCTTGCCCCAGTTCCTGCGGCCGCTGCCATACACGAGAAATAATCTATTATTATTACTTTTTATTCTCTCCTGCACGAGAGTTTTTTACACTCTCGATAGTGGGTAATTGCATGTTTGCTGGAAGTGTCCTCCTGCCTAATCAACTACGCATGGTGTCGATTGATAATGAAATTATTTTCTATAGTGCACAAATTTCGTGTCGAATTTACTTTGTCGGCCAAAAAGAAGGACTACGCCTCTAAAAAGTTGTGGATAAAAAATCCAGGGCGATTTAAAGCATGGGAAATTTAAGTTCGGGGTTTTTAGTTTTATTTCGATATAGCCCAAAAAGTAGTGTTGGATTGTAGTTATTATTTCGAATTTTTTTTGAGTATAAAAGGGCTCAGTGGTGGTAATAAGCTGCAGTTATTGCAGTAACATAAAATACGAAGTTTTATTGAAATGTTTAAATCGGTCTATTTAATAAAAAACTTGAATAGAAAATTGGATAAATTTGTTTCCACTTATTATCATTCTTCACTCCTCCAACTTCAACAACACAAGTTTCTCCATCAAAGTCCCTTTTCAGCGATTATTTATGATTCAGTCCAGGTTTTGCCTTAATCTTCGATATTTTCTTTGTTCCCACCAGGTGTGAACTGTTTTCGGCGGTAGCGAGCAACTATCGTGAGACTAAGCCGCTGAACGAGCACTCATTAGTAGCTAATCCACTTAGGGAACCAGAACAGTTTGTCCGTAGGTTATAGAGACATCCCCTTGCCATGTAATGGGGAGCAAAGTTTACCATAATGGTCACACCCTTATAACCTTGTTCTACGCTTGCGACTGACAAAAGGTCAGAGACATCAGATTTAAGGTCCGCAGCAGCGGGGAAAATCCAGGGACGCTGCTAGTCCTGTTTACCTGCAACAAAGTAGGGCTGCTATGCAGGGTACTAACAACCAAAGCTGTACCCGTGACATGTTACTTATACAAGCACCATGAGTACGAATAGGTAACTACTACTACTACTACTATACAGGGACTGCGTTAGCCGGCTATAGTACTGTAGCCTACATGGTAGTGCTATAAGTTGCGATTGCCGAACCTTCGTCGTTTACAACAAGATCACTAATAATGATCCCCTCTTATAGACAAAACCTATAGATATCTGACAGCGGAAATGTTTGATGGGATTAACAGGAAAGATAGGAGGAGCATGATTATCGTTTGGTCAGTATACTATCCTTATGATCCCAGAAACTCACAGGTAACTCAAAGAGACAGTGGATCACTTCAACAATATCGGCCTATAGATTATCGTAGAATGTGATGCGAATGCTCATCATGATGTCTTGCAGTGAGTACCATGTAGATTAATTTAGTTAGTATCTCTTATTTTTTTCGCTAGAGGCCGTAGTTTTTGAGTTATTAACGGAAAACTGAAAAAAGGGTCCTTTGAAGCCCCTCCCTCCGTTGTTAAGGGCACTTTCCTCTACAAATGTGCCTTGAATTCACATCGTTTATCTGCGCCTGGGGCTCGAAAACCGTGCTCCCAAACACAATGGAGGTGGAGCTATTCGCTCCTCATTTCACTCATTTAGCTTCCACAAGAATGCAGCGGCAAAATTTGATCACTTTTATCAAAGCCACTGCTCCACCAAAATAAATAACATGGCCTTCAAAGTTTTTCGCAAAACAAGACAAGCCCCTCTGCGTACTCGAGCACACTTCGGGCTAGGAATTTACTTATAAGCAGAACATCTTGGAACAACCTTACACAGTCAGCATTCCCGAACTCGTACAACACCCAATAGTTCCAACACAGGCTTCACCGCCCGCCTCATGCACACCGCACTTTCTCTTTAATCAAACCCATCAAAGGGGGAGTGTTAAAGCATTCTCGCATTGGCATTTCTTCTTCTTCGTTGATCCGTTAGCTGGCGGTCCAGTTCGATCTGCACCAGGATGTGCATTCAAGTCCCCCTCTAGCAGGGCCAGCGGAATGGGTTGGGCTCGAGTGGATAGTTCAAACAAACATATCCCCCCTTCGAAACTGTTATTTGGTAACAACTTCTGCTAAAAAGGAAAGAAGGTTGGTCACATCATTGTGAATCGGGGTCCATGGTGTACAGAACAAAATGTGTTGTTATGGGACCTCTCCTGTGGATCACAATGTGTAATGACTAACGCCTCGATGAGACCGAACTATGTGCGAACGAAGGTAGCTGAGATATTAAAGTTCGTCCTGAAAGCGTTGATCTTCCGTTACAAATCTGTAACCGTGCTGGTCAGCAACATGGGAAAATAAGTATGGGTAAGAATTAAGATTTGGAACAGATCATGACTCACAGCTCGCGTTAAGGTACCTGGGAGTTAGTAACAACAAGAGGCTTAATTTTATAACACACTTGGAGGGCATGACGGATAAAGCTTCTGCTGTTTGTGCAGGATTTCCAAGAATGCTTTCCAAAATGTGCGTTCCAACCGATCTGTCGCCGCTTGATGGTTCAGTCTAGCTTTACGCAGTGCCAGTGTGACCAGCAGCATTGAGCAAGAGGGCTAACAGCAGAAAATGGAGGACCGCATACCGATTGAAAAAGATACGTGCGGGCGGTGTATGCGACGAATTTTAAATGACAATCACTTGCGTGCTTGGTATCCGTCTAGTCGTTTACAAATAACCAAACATTCTAAGCGACTAGTGCATGTATCTGCTGTGTGTGCTGTTTGCTTGGATATTTGAGACTATAGCAATATGGCAATGCGGAAAAGTTGCGTTGGAAGTAGACTAACTTTTGCGTTGAGTCCGATCCGTTTACGTAACTATATGTCAGTTTGCATTTGAATGCACGCACTTCTTCTGCATCCAGCTTAAGCGTCTTTCGCACGTGCCGGCAGTTTCAGATAATATGAGCCGAACATTCTTCACATCACATGCTCAGTTACTCGCAAATTCCGGGTGGGTACTACTACCCAGCATACCCACATTATCTGCCGGATATGTTCGCTAGTATGATTAAGGCTGCTCGCACAGTGGATCAGAATTTGTACGATTTAGTGCGAATTCTGATGAAATTGTATACGATTTCGTCAGAATTCGCACAAATTCGTACAAATTCTGATCCAGTGTGCGAGCAGCCTAATTCGGTTCGAGGTATGGTATCCAGCGTCTGTTGAAGCTGATCATAAAATTCGTCCTTGTTCGGATTTGGGCTGGTTTCGGTTGTCGCATAAACGGATACGATATAGGTTTTGATCGTTCCACCGGTAGTTATAACCGCCAAACGCTCGGATATCTGTTGGAATGCGATAACGTTGTCGGCAGCCATTCGATCGACCATAAACCTGACGGCGGCCTCTCGTTCCTCACCACCGGAATAATCAAGTGTCATCGTTTCGTCTATTGTTGGCGGGACGATCGTCAATATCTCGGAACCGGTAAGTCGTAGTTCCGATAGCACAGCAAATGATAATTCCATTGCCATGATTTCCTTTTGACCGACCTGATGTCCTGTTCGTACATTCCATGCAGCGAATTGAATTTGCATTTTCGGTGTAATTAATTTGGGTTTTCGACCAGTAATCCACTTCACACCAGCATCCCTGATCTCCAGGGCTGACGCAACGGCTGCCCCGGATGCAATAGCATTATTTCGTAAATAGTTAGTTCGTAGATCCATGCGGTTTCTTGCCTTGTTTCTTCGGTTTACCGATTCTGGTCAATTCGGCAGGTCAACCACCCTCCTCTTTTCACACCGTGGATTTGGAACCAGACGACGCGAAGTTCATTGGTATTTAGACTGTCGTTATTGTTTCTAACCTCAGAAACTATTTTTATAGATTGGTGTCTTTTTCTGTCAACCAGTCTGAGTCTCTTTAACTTATGACATGTTGTAACTATCATTGAGTTACGTCACAAGTCTAGATTCTTCACTAACGTCCAGAAATGATTGCTGTATTGGCAGTGCATTATCGTTAAGGTTGCAAGCAGTTAATAGATCGACATACATATACTTTATTTCATATCCCTGGAGCAACGCGGTTTAGTGTATTCTCATCATGTCCTTCAACAATATAACTCTGCAGAGACCAATTAACATTTTAAGTTATCCGTCAAAGTGAATAAGTTAGCTTTTGAATTGATAATAGATATTTAGGACATTTATATATTTTTGTCATTATTTTTCTGTATAATTAATATGTATTGTTAAATTTTCAGTGGAAGCCTTTCCTTAAAAAAGAATTTATCAGCATATATTATTGATACAGGTATAAGCTTCTATATCTTTATTTAATAAATTGATCATCATTATTCATTTCTTTCTTTTTAGTGAAGTATCGGACTACCCCAGACGCAACATAGCTTTCAGCAGTTCGTATACCTAAGATCTGTCTCTTAGCACCACTTGAATAAATAAGAAGACATTGACCTGCTTATATAATTTCAAAGCAATATATGTAAGTACAAGCATACCATCTGCTATCGCAATAATGGATATGTGATTACGAGAGGTTTGTATTTTGGACGATTGAAGATTTGAAGTTCGTCATCGAGGTCAGCTAAACCTCTAGCAACAGAGAGGTGGACTAACTAATCATTTTTGAGTTGAACTAAAGGCCAAACACATTTTAAATTACGTGCCTTTGTTTTAAAATAAGATCCAAAACTAGATATAAATTCGAAACAATAAATTACTGCAAGGATAACTATATATATTATCCGTGAGCAAAACATAAAATTAAGGACCTACATCATCGGCATACAAATTAAGGACTAACAAGTGCAACAACTGTCACGAATTTTATATCAAAACGAACAGTGTCCTGTCCTCATATGTGTCCTTGCTTTGATTCAGAATACAGCTCTGCACGGCTGGCTGTGAGGGCAGGAGATCCTTCGCATGCATGAATAGAGTCACGCCGAAAAGTCCCTCAAAATCGGATCGGCAGGACTAGAAAAAAAACTGCTTTTTTTCCCTACAACATTGATAAAAGGGCGAAAATACATCTTCAACTTAAATTCGCATTCATTCCGAATGACTGACAACACCTTGGGGTGCTCTCGATAATGCTGTAATTTGAGGAAGACCAGCCCGCACCCTGGCCAAGGGGTTGGCAGGCAGTCCTTCTGCCCGATGGCTTTATTATGCCACAGAATTTGAAATCAATTTGTCGCGGCGGGTGACAACGAACATCGGGGGCAGGACACAAGGACCTCAGTGTAACACAGCATCGAGTACCACCAGCGACAAGTTGTTTTGCTTAGTCAAAAGGACACTACAAAAGAGTTAATGCAAGTGGGTGCCGGCTGCGACCGGGGAGGGTGAGTCCTCGTCGCCGGATGTCCTCGCTCACTTTGTATTCATGGACCAATTATGGGCTCATCATGTCGTGTTCTGCTCTGTGTATAGGGATCCTGGGTATCCTCATTATTTTCAATGAAACGAAATGGTTTCCTATATTTCCGTTTTCATGCAAATAAAATATGGGATTTGAATTGTTTGCGTGATACCTGAACTTGTAGGGTTATTTGTTATAGCAAAACATTTTTATTTTAAATTAGGCGATAACGAGGGGAGTTTTTGAAAATGATTTGGTCACAAAATTTAACGATTACGTTAATAAAATTCTAATTTAATATTATGCATGCCATTATTATACATAATAGGTACTCTAAATTAATTGAATAGCAGGAGCTACCTTGAAAAAGTATATAAGGCGCTGATTTTTGACCTCATCGAATGTGACAAAACAAGTGGCAATATGACGGCGAGTTCATTAGTGTGATAACACATTCGAGTTTTGACAAGTAAGTATTAAGTTGCCATCTCGCGTTATTGTAAAGCAACAAAAATAATAATTACGAGGGCCATTTAATAAACAATGAACAAAATATTTTATACTATTACTTATGATCCTTCAATGTATTCAGATGGTCGACTTCCGACGTTTGGAAACCTCTAATATTCTACGGCGTTTCCGCATAAGATGACGAAACTTTAGAAATAAATTAAAGTTTGATGGACGCATGTGCGGACTGTAAAGTAAATTTGTAGCACTTATTCAACCGTAATCCCGCAGCTTTGCTTTTCATCTACTACATAGTCTGCGGATAAAGATGAACCCAACTAGGAAGTATTATTCAATCACTAGCACAGAGTACTGTGATTACTTATCTTTCTTGAAGACTCGAGTACTGAACCTCAGAAGCTCTCTATTCACAAAATCTTGAGGACTAAGTGCGAATTTTTAGTAATATGTGCGTGGTGATGATCTTCTCTGTCTTATCTGAACTAATTTCGTATCGATGTTCGATTCTTTACTCATATAAGTATTTTGTTTACGATTCTATTCATATCAATAGTCGATACTTTTGACCGAGCACTTTTACTCATATCATTACTTATAGGGTGAAATCGAGTTTTGAGTACAAATTTGCATTCAAGGCCAAATTCAAGTTAACTCCAAGTTTATCTCTTCTTCTTTTTCTTCAATGGCTCTACAGCCCAATTCTAGCCTTGGCCTCCATCAGTTTCTTCCGTCAGGCATCTCTCTGTTCCGCAGCTTGTCTTCAGTTTCTTGTGTTGAGCAGTTGCAGAGCTGCATCGGCCTTAACATTGTCTTCTCACCTTCACCGTGGTTTGACAACTAGTCTTTTATCATCTGGTAGTAGGTACAGGGCTTTTTTGGTATCCTTGAGTCATCCATTCTTTGGACATGACCGGCCCAACGTTAACCCAGTAGCTTGGCATGTGTCGAGAGTTTACACTCTTTGTATAGGTCGCACAATTCGTGATTGTAGCGTATTCTCTATGCATTGTTTTCATTGATTGGCCGTATATGCTCCTCTTGTCGGCAGATTTCTGGGAGATACTCCATGCTACTGTACGTATGATGGTTTATAGATTCTTATTTTTGTTTTTCTGCGGATGTCTCTGGATTACATCACTGGAGGTAGTGAGAAGTATGTTCTGTTTGCGGCGTTTATTCTTCTTTGTACGTCTATCGTTTCATCGTTGTCTTCGCTGACTGTGGTTTACCTGTTCGTAGTTATGTTCCCGCAGATAGTGTTGTGGTTTCTTATTCTTTCCACTCTCGACTGAATCAGAATTTTGCTCTTGTCTGCATTTATTTGTAGTTTCATGCTTAGCGCCTTCTTCTTATTTCTCCAAGGTACGACAGAAATCTGGCAAGGCAGTTTGTATCATCGGCATATTCTTCCAATTGTGTTGATTTGTTAAGCAGAATTGGGTTCGCGTCAATGTTTACTTTGCGAATTACTCCTTCTTGAAAAATAGCATGGGTGCCGGCCCATCGCCCTGTTTTATGCCTCCTGCCTGGCTGGGAAAGACTGCGCCAATTCTTCTTGTACTGCACACCTTGTGTTTTCCATTGTCATTTTTGTTAACTTTACTATCTTTAGGGGTATGTGTAGGTCCAACATTGTCGCATACATTTTTTCCCTGTTGATGCTGTCGAATGCTTTTTTGAAGTCGAACAGTTGATACATGTTGATGTTGTATTCCCAGCATTTTCGGAGGATTTGCCTTATTGAAAAAAGTTGGTTCATTGTTGATCTATTTCTTCTTGAATCCAGCTTGGTATTCACTTATTGCGGCTTCTGCATAAGGTTCCAGTCTGGCCTTGATTATATTTTTCATTATTTTATATACTGTGCTTAAAAGAGATATGCCTTATAGTTTTCACAATTTAACCTATCCCCTTTCTTACATATTGGGCAGGTAATGCTTTGTTCCCAATCTTCAGGCATTTTTTCGCCCCTCTCCCTACTTCCTGCAGATTTTTTTATTCTTGTTTTCCTCGTATTTAAATTTCTTCCTCCTCGTCGGTCTCTCTATGTATATTCCCTATTTTTATTTCCGGCTTCTATAGCTGCTTTAAATTCCTTGCCGTACCATTCACTGACTCTAGCTGTTGTGATTGTAACCTACAGTTTCCTTCGTTGCATCTGTCTTCTTCAGTTTTATTAATTTTCCCGCGATTGTATCTGTATTATTTATGTTTAGACCTATCATTTCTGCTAGGGTTGCCTAATATCTTTCCAATACGGTCTGTTCTTGGAAGCGATCAACATCGAATTTCTTTTGCTTGTTCTTTCTTTTAACTTGAGTGGACAGCCGACATCTGAATCTAGCTTTAACTAGGAAGTGGTCCGAATAACAATTCGCACCTCTGCAGGATTTTACTTGAAGGATACTGGAAGCTGCCCTTCTTTCTATTAGTATATGATCTATTTGATTTGACGAATCTTGCCATGATTGCCATGTGCATTTGAGAATGTCCTTTCTTAGAAAATATGTTGAGCTGACGATCATATTTTTGCTTATTGCAAAATCGATAACACGTTGTCCGTTATCTTTTGATGTTTCATGGAGACTTTCTTTTGCAATGCTTGGTCTGTGCCAGTTCTCTCTTCTAATTTTGACGTTGAGGTCTCCTATCACCACCTTAATGTCACTGGATTGGGCCGGCCGTGTCATATGCGTGTTCAAACTTAGAGTAGAAAGTGCCCTTGCCGTGCCCGCTTTCTCCTCCGTCTTCGCATGAACGTTTATAGTTGAAAGTTTTAAGAATTTCGTTCGGAGACGTATTGAACATATTCGTTGACTGATTGGCATGAACTCAATAACATTATCTATAATTAACTTGTGAGTTGAGTTGTGCAGGTTGAAATGACTGCTCCCTCACTAGGGAGCCCACTTAGGCACACCTTAGGCTAAGCTGCTTTTTCTCACAGCCAGTTTAGAGGTGGCTAAAAGCATTCCCATCTGGGTTAAGTGGGTGTCCTTTCCACTTCGGTTCCCTGTCTAGCAAGCCCCTCTGCCCTGCAGTTTCCCCTTATAAATTTTGGAATATCAATCTCCTAGTTTGGTTTGAGGCAGAACCCTCCCAAACCTGCAGCTTGGCATCAGCCAGTCATTAGATGTCAAATTTATTGGCACTGGTGCACCACTAATAAATTGAAACTGATCACCATGCAATTACCTTCTCCTGTAGAATAAACTAGCAGTAGCAGTACTGTTATCTCAAGGAGATAATGTTGAATCAGGTTGAACATATCGTACAGCTAAATGTATTCCTAGACAAAAAACTTAATTTCAATCTGCAGTACGATAATATTACTGCCAGAACCAACAAGTTTCTAGGTTTCATAAAGAGGAGAACCAATGAATTAGGCATTGTATTGATCACAAAAACACGCTCCTCCCTATCCTGGAATATACGTGTCCTATATATATATTCGTTGTTAGCGGAAGCAGTATTGAATCAGTTCACAAGGAATTTTTCCTCTCTAATCTACAGTCAGTGTAGATGGTGGTCAGTCATCAGCGGAATAGGGGGAATAATGGGCCGTCCACACTACGCGGACTTAGATCCTACGCGCTTTTCGCCGTACGGCCTCTGACAAAAGCGCGCATGAGTTCTGAATCGTGAGCAAATTGAGAAAACAAATCAATTTTTGTTTGAAAAATCATACGCGCTTTTGAAAAGCCCGTATTGTGTAGACGTACAATGTAACTTTTTAAGCACAGCCTTTGGTCCGCGCAGTTTGGCTGTACTGCCTTTGCCATTAAAAATATCGCAAAAAAAGGCATTAAACTCTATATGAAAAAAAGAGGCAAAAGCGCGTATGACCTAAGTCCGCGTAGTACCATAACATGTAGCATAACATGCACGTGCCTATGAGAGAGGATAGGCTAATATGATCGAGCTAGTCCCTTCCGAGTAAGGTTGGCGTGAGGCCTCACCGGGAAAAAAGAATTATTACGAAACGAGCAAGATTTGTGTCGTTCAATGAAGGATTGGTGTGGCTTGGTATCTTAGAGTATTGGAGGTTGATTTGCTTTGGAGTCGCACATTGTCGTTTCTTCCGTTGTGCGGGTGGAGCGGCTCCAGAAATGTACTATAAGTGCAATTATGATGCACTTCTGGAGTTGCATTGGTTTTGTAGCGGAAGATTTGGCGGAATGTGACTCCGAGGCTGGTCAACTTCTATTGTTTTGAAGTGTGCACTGCACCGCTTTTGTAGTGAGTGACATTTTTGTTGCGAGAGGCCTGAACCGGATTCCAGCCGCAGAGCATCTGAAGAAGAAGAATCTAAAAGACCCTACCACACTACCTGGACAGGCTCAAGCATACGACATACTAAATTATTTGGGGAATACCCATATCATACCGATTACGCTAGGAACGAGCCCGTCAATAGATGCTGTATAGACTTTAATAGTCATAGCTCCCGTTTCTCCCCCTCAATCTATGTACAACGCATCCATAAAAAAAACTCAAATCCCTACTAACCCCACCTTTCCTGACAAAAGCAGCCTAAGTTTTCAGTAGTTTTCAATAGTTATTAAATTATAGGTTTCAATTATTTTTTATAATAAGGACTGTTGTACTATGACCCCCTACCACTTTTACCCTAAAATACTGAGGTGGACATTCGCTTTCAAGGATTTTGTCTACTTCAGTCAAAACGGTATTATAAACTAATGAAGACTACAATTCTGTCAGCTTGTCCAAAAAAGAAATTTGGTCGATACAACTTGTCTCGGTAAAGTGGTGCACACGGTTGGTTATTTTTCCGCTCGCTGGAGTTGAACCTGCCTCTTGTCTAGCACATGGCTGCTCTCCGTGGAGAATATGAAAGCTCTTGCCGTTTCCTTGGTAGATCCAGAAACAGGCAGGGAGGCAGTCCGTTCGTTGGAGCTGTCCGGGTTCCTAGCTGCTGTTTTGTCACTGGTCCGTTGGAACGACGGAACTGGAGCTCGAGTAGGTTTTCTTTCGGCGTCTCCTGCCATGGTTCTCCTCTTTTTTTAGTGCCAGATAGCTTGGATAGTTATATGGTCATACCAGCAAACTTGAAAAGCAAATCTTCATTATTTGCGCTTGTTGCGTGTGGAAATTTTGTGATAAAACCAACCAAAACTTGAACGTGTCATCTTTGAGAAGAGATCGCCATCAGTCTCACAATTCTCAACTCAGTCTAATTTGGTCCATAATGTAAGCCATACACGCTCCGGTATACTGCAGGTCTACCGCATGCCGGCAGCGTGTATGGGGCGATCCAGTATATCGGAGTGGCATTGAGTTCGTCAACGTCATTGTGAAGACGCCCAGACAGACTTTAGAAAACAACCAGCGCGACCTGCGCAGGCGATTGGAGCGCACACCGTACGGTGTCACTGAAAGGATTGAGTTTCGAATTTGCTCGGGTCGCCTGCGTAGGTTCAAAAAACTGCACAGGTCTATTCCCACACACGTTCCGCACAGGTAGACCTCTCCGATGGACCGTAACGTGTATGGGCGCCATTAAAGTCCCACGAATATGGCAGAAAATGAGTTTCCATCATGACAGAGCCTCATGAGTCTCATGACATAATGGGGCACTTGTAAAACTTGATGCTTCTGATGCCCAGAGGATATCGATTGCGATAGTGAAGAACTACCCACTGCTATTCACACCTTGACACGATACAATTTTCGTATTGGCCTGGCAGGCTTTGAGGAGTGTTTCTTTTGATTCATCTACTACATTCGTTTTCTTTCTTTCAGCTGGGCTTGACTATCGACCCTCCATTTGGAGTTAACATGTCAACACGTGCAAGTCGTAGTAGGAGATTGCGATTAAGACTTTAAAGGATTAATTTAGTCAGTGAACGGCTCTGCTGTTGAATCTAAATTTGACTGCAATAAAGTTACTACAGTACAAAAGTGGTGCATTTTATTTATTTCATTACACTGGGAACGCCATCAACAACTAATGCAGGAATATTTGGAAAGTTTCATACTATACTCGGTGCAGTTAAATTAATAAAGAACGAATGGTGAATAAAAGCATTTTTTTAAATAAATCTGTTATATTTTGCACTTTACCTACATTCGCTTTAAATAATGCAATTTGTTTTTCCTTTTTAGAAATCGTTTACACTTTTTCAATTTTCAAAATAACATAAATATGGAAACTCTGCGAGATTTCAGAAATTACATGTAATTTTTTTCCCAGAACTTCAGCGCACTACATGACTGCGAGAATGTAAAATATTAACAAGCTGAAAGAGCATTCATAATTCGTTATTATTGAGTTCCTACATCTCATCTGCATGAGCACCATGCGCCCACAAAGAGACGAGCTAGCACAAAATGCACTTCTGGCAGTTCTTCTAAATTGATGCCCGCGAAATATTAAATTTCAATCTAATCTAGAGTCGCTAATACATACATACATATGCGCGCATATGAGACCAAAAAAAACCCTTTGAAAATAGGAATTCGTGCAGGAAACGGAATCGAAACCGAAACTAGATCCGGCATCAATGATATCATTGCGATAAGCAAATGAGTAGTAGACAGGAAGCATTGATAAATTTGAACGCATGAAGGACACGCATAGGAGCATCCAGGACGCAATAATCATCCGATGGTTGTACCGTAGCCATACAAACCTATATACGTACGTATGTGCGAATATACACCGGAATAGGATCTGGTCTTGTGCGATGCAATTCTCTATTGGGAACAGGGAAACCTTAACCCTTAATCATGAATCCATGTTCGTAATTGAAATTTATATTCATGCGGATGAAATTGGTAATTCCAGGCTCACATCTCCAGGCAAAATCCTTTTAGTTATGTGTAGTATACGTGTGTATGTGTGTGCGCCTGTGGGGCTTTGTTGGTTCATTTACTGGGAGATTCATCGATTGGTGCTTGTGGAAGTTTTGTGTTGTAGATATATTGTTGGTGTTATTATCATCTATTGTGGAAAATATTTTTAGGTAAGAAAATATTTTGAAATGCATTTTGTTAATTTGTTTATTTTGAGATAAATATCCTTTTCAGATATACAGATCATCATAATATGGCATAACATGACATGCTGTTGCTGTAGCAAATGGTAGTCTCATGAAACTCAATAATCGAGGCATTAATTAAGTTTGGCGTCTCAAGGTACATGGTACGGAACATCACCGAGTTTCTGCGGGAGGGACTGATTCATTGCTAATCAGATGATGGTTCAAAAACAGCCCGGACAATCTCCGGTGTTCCACAGGAATCCGCTCTGAGTTCTCTCGTGTGGATAATAATGTTCGACGAAGCTACTCCTCTTTAGTGGAGCGATGTTCAGGGTTCGGCCTATCAGTTTCAAGTACCTAAAGAATTGGCAGTCGCACGAAGAAGCCTCATGGAGATTGGAATATATGCAAACGTGACGATCTGAAAAAATAAAGAAGGACTGAGATGGTACTGATCAGCAATAGAAGAATAAAAACTTCCGAAAGAAGATTGACAGACAAATCATTTGAAGAGTACAGCTAATAAGATTTTAGGGCAGCGATTGCGAGGATGTTAGGAGGTCCAACTCAAAGTCGTAATTTTGTTGTCTTAAGAAAGTTTAATTACCAGATAAAGCTTTTTGTACTGTCCACAGTTTTATTATTGAGTGTATGTCCGACAGCTAGCTCTAGTCGGGAAGATAATAGAGAAAGAAACGAAGGGACTGGCACCGACAAGACCCGGTTTTATTCAACCGACTACCATCCAATAACTATCGCGACAGAATACTCTTTCCCACGGTATACAGAAACATAAGGTAATGTAAAAGAGACGACAGCTTCGAATATGTCAGCTTCGTGGGCGCCCAGAGACGTCAGCCCTTATGCAGAAACAACAACAACAGTTTCGATTTTATATGGAAAGCGGGCCCCACGTGACGTCAGCACTAAAATATCGTTTACGATATACAGTCTTTTACATTACCTTGTTTCTGTATACCGTGACTCTTTCCGGTAATTGAATAGGAGAAGATTTCCTCGCTTATTATTCATACAGGCGATGGCAGAAAGGAATTTTTTTTAAACATGGAAGAAAAGAAAGAAGGAATGAAATCTAGGTGCGAAAAATGGAAAAGCGAAGGAGCATGCTGCACAGTGGGTTTGAACCACGGACCTCTGGATGGTAATCAGATGCCTTAACCCTTAGGCTGCCAAATCCGACATGGCCTTAAAGAAGTGGTTTTTATCTTTGGTTAAAACTTTGCGTGGAAGGTAATAGTTTTTTTTATCTTATCTAAACTGAAAGTGAAAGAGCTCGATATTTTAGTGTGTTTATTTTCTTCTTAAATGGCGCTACAGTCCATGCAGAACTTGGGCATCTTGAAGTTTCATCTTCCAGTCGTCTCTATGTCTTGCTAGCTCTCTCCAATTTGTTATACGAAGTTTCCATATGTCGTCTAGCACGTCATCCATCCACCTATTTCTTGGTCGTCCTACTCCTCTCCTTCCTGATGGTCTACTATTAAAAATTCTGGCTAGCATTCAGTGCCGCGCCACCCATATGTGCAGATTGTGCATTTGCATTGGGCGGCAATTGGAGAGGGCGGCAAATTGTTACAATATATTTTATAAATATGCCACGCCGAAATTAAAGGCGCCATCTCAGTTAGCCGACGACAGCCGCCAAAAGACAAGGGGTTGTAGCACGTAAGTTGTTTCAAGCGACCTCTTCAAACAAAAATCCGTACAAAACCGTCGACTGAAACAACTTACGTGCTACCATCCAAGGCCTTTTCAGCGATTAGCGCAAAAATTTAACGGCGACAACAAGAGCGAATATTCGTAATCCGAGACCATTTTGTAAATATGCGCGATCCACGATATGCCGAAGCGCCGACGCCGTACGATTTGCAGTTGCTATCGCCGAAAAAATGGGAATTCCGGCAGACTTTCAGCTACGAAGGTCGCGACGAGCCTATTGCCGATCCGGCCGATAATTTTCGAATCAAATTTTATTATTTCGTGATGAACTTCGCCAGAAATGCTCTCGCCGAACGTTTTAAACCACTTAAAGCCGTTGCAATGCGTTTCGGATTCTTGAATGGCATCAGTGATACAGGTCTCAAGCCAACCGAAGGGCAATGCCAATTGGCTAATTGGCCAAGGGCAATGCAATGGTCGGGGAATCGCTGCGCGATCCCGCCACTAATGTATCAGACATTAGTGGCAATGAATTAAAGGATGGAATTCCATATACTATTTATCCACTCGGTCAAACGAATACAAAGATGCCCACTTCACAAATCCACACCAATTTTTAAATTTACTGGGCTCAACCGGATGTACGGAATTATTTCCCAATCTCATGATCGCCTTACGCGTATTGTGATGATTTATGCGCCATCTGTTTGTGAAAAAGCATAATCAACGATTGTCGGTAACAACTCCGGTTGATGTCTGAACTAATGATTTATGTACTAAACTAAAATTGGAACGCACGATAAGTGAAGACAACTTCAAGCTTCTGGACGAAAAGAAAAGAACATACCACTAGGCTCGAGAAAAGGGACTCGAGAAGGTTCCAGAAGTTAAATAAAGGTGGAGCTTGGATATAAAAGCGGCTTGCAGGCGCTGAGGAAGTCAGTTTTGATTAAAAAGGCGATAAAAGTGTTTTAAAGTGAGAACAGTGAAAAGTAGTGATATAAAAGTGAACTATAAAGCGATAGATAGAATTTAATAGTGCGGGATAGTAAATTAGAAGTGATTATAGTGAACTGTGAGAATTGTGTTTGTTGTTAAATTGTGTTTTGGTTTGTAATAAATAAATTTTGTGTGGATAATTAAAAAGTGTATTCCTTAATTAATCCTACGAATCCGTTAAGCCGTAAAAACGTAACAGTATTATGCACAATTCCAGTTGTAGTTACTTCTGCCGAACGAAGCTTGTTCAAACTGAAATTAATTAAACTCGATCTTCGCACTAATACATATGTGCCATGCACAGCTGTCACATTTGGCGCTGATTTCAATCGTAGACGATTGCCTCGACAATGTGACACAGGCCGACGTTGTAAATCGTATGCACGACAGACTAGTTGATCTACTCTTTTCAGGACCAAAAACCGGATTAATCGATAAATGATAAACGAATGGAGAAATTATAAACAGTAACGGTCCTTTTCAGGCAAGAAGTTTCGCCGAAACGAAAGGCAGTGGCATAGCAAGAAGTAGAAGAGAAGTCGCAATCCGTTTTCAGCTTGTCAGCGCGGGTCTTATCATTGTAGGCAAAGAAATGAAATGAAATGAATTAATTCAGTTAAGTAGATTCTGAAGTAAGAGAGGAACTGTAGTACTAAAGAACTTGGTTGACTTTGCCAAATAGAAAGAAAATTAGTTAATTAACAGTTTCCGATACACTAATTCCTATACACTAATTCCTATAAAGAAGTGCCCGAAGCTTCGAAGTCTATTCGATCTTATTAATGTAGCTATATTTATTTCGTCATACATTTCTTGAAGTTATTCGTTTGTTCTAATGCGCCATTTGTTTTGGTTAACCCTTACAAGACCAACTATTTTTCATAAGATTTTCCTTTCGAAGATTTTAAGCTGATTTTCTATTTGCTGGATCAATGTCCAAGCCTCAAACCTGCAGCATACAACTGGGTGGAATAATGTTTTATATAGTCTGACTTTGCATTGTCTTGATATTTCTTTGTTTTTTAGGACCGGGACTAGTGCGAAATAAATTTTATTTGCGGCTACGATACGTCTATGGATGTCGACCAATAGCTTATTTTCTGCGATAAGTACTGTCCCCGATAGACGGTAGATAAAATTTTCTACAATTTCCACACTATGATCGATTCTTTAGGAAAGTTGATTGAGTTACAACCTCGTTACAAGCTTTGGTTATCATTCTGCATAATTCTATTAATTATTTTCGGGAAACCCATTGCACTCATAGTGTATCTATCAGAACATCTTAATCGAAGTATGCATTTGGTTGCTGCATATGCTTCCAAGGCCTTTAATAGATTCTGGCACTCAGCTCTGTTTGCTAAAATTCAACCTATTGAATTGACTCAGTTCTACTTTTTTTTCTGTTTTCCTTGTGTGAAGTACTGGGTCCAAAGGTACTGCGGGCATTTATTGATAGTCCAGTTACTTTATACATGAACCTCTAAAAAATCCGAACTGCAAATTTTCAAACCGGATTCTCTTTAGGGTCAAAGATTACGAAAATTTTTCTCAAATATCGGCTTTATGTAATTTTTGGCTAAGTAAAGTTTGGTCGTGAGACAAATCTACGTAGAACCAATAGTTTTTGAAATTTGGGACTGAGAAAGCTCGGGCATCGCGTTGCATTCGTTTCCCACACCACATTCTACTTCAAATGCAAGCCGCGTTTTTACATGGTACCCCCAGTAGGCTTAGTCCATAGGTTACAAGTTATGATATAACTTTGTTGATTATCTCTCTCATTCATCTATTTCCACTTCTTTCATTTTGTCATCTTCACCAACACTCACCTCAGAGGTAAATAGAGAAATGTGGTCGGCGTCATCATCATTTATCTCTGGTTCAATGGTTGAAATTGAAAATCTATAATTCTGCATTCTACATGTTACACATAAACCTCTAAAAAAATCCAACTGGAAATTTTCCAGTGGGATTCTCTTTATTTTGGGGTCACAAATAATATCCCAAAAATCCATAAAACCAACGGGCCGGCTACCCAAACTAATTTAGACTTGTCCAACCGAACCTTAACGCCCTAATTGCCATTTGGCTATCAGAGAAGATAAATATCCGTTTATTTTGGTAGGTCCTTCTTAAGTTCCCAGGAGGGCATGCCAGTATAGCGTACATCTCTGCTGGGAAGACACTTGCTACGGTGCCTAAGCTTATCGCTATTCTGAATCTGGGCCTTTCGCTTCAAGTTCCGAGGCTCACACCTGTCCCTGTTTTGGAGCGATCCGTGTACCATACTATTATAGTACACCCGGCAATACCTTAGGAAAAGTACAAGTTCGCAGCGACTGATCAAGAGTTCCGACCGCCCTAGGCTAATTATGAGGACGCGCTCCCGCCAGGTGTGTCACGGACGGCCTAAAAAGTAAATTCATCATTTACTTGCCACAGTGCAGGGTCACTTGACGGAATAGACGACTTTTCTTCTATTAGAATTTTGTCTTCTGTAGATCGTCGCCGTCGTCGCTAGTGACGAGCAAACGCAAGAACAAGACAAGACTAATCTTGCCTTGTTCTTGTCTCGTTCTCGTTCAGTCTTTTTTGTTCTTGCTCTTGCAAGCATTACTAAGCCTTTTTTTTTTTTTTTTTTATGTGACAGTGCTAAGCTCAGGAGTCACCCTTTGTACTACCAGTCCGTCATGTCATTTGTCACGTCATGGTGCAATGTCTAGCAGTAAGCTTAGTACGGGGAGGGGAGGGGGGTATAGGTTAAGGGTTAAAAGGAACGGGGGGGTATTGAAGAAGGTGGTGATGAACCCTGCGTTTGAACTCTTGGATGTTGTAGGAGCTCGGAAATACTGACTGCGAGAGACTATTCCACAGTCGAGTTGTTCTATTAACAAACGAATTCATATCTTGTTGAGTGCGTGAAAGGGGGAGTTGCAGGTGAAGGGAATGAGACGAGTGGGCTAATCTGGTGTTGCGGTTGTAAGATTGCCGTGGAGGCAGGAGAGCGTTTAACTCGGAGGAACAGTCATTATGATAGTAGCGATAAAATTTTGTCAGTGCTGCTACATTCCTACGGTGGCTGAGGGGGTCGATGGTGGAGCCAGCGGTGTCGTCATCAATTAATTTAAGGGCCTTTTTTTGGACCTTATCTAACCATGCTAAGGTGGTTATTGGAGCGCCGCCCCAAACGAGGGAGTTGTATTCGAGAAGAGGCCGAATGTAGGATTTATAAATAACAGCACGGGCCGATGGCTGGAGGAGGAACTTGCACCTCTTAAGAAATCCCAAGCACTGGGATGCTTGTTTGGCGATTTGGAATATGTGATCATTCCAACGAAGGTCTTTGGCTAATGTCACGCCTAAGATGTGTAGGGATGGGTCGGCCTTTAGTTCAACGTCATCCACTGTCAAGGATGGTGAGGTGTTGAACTTCTTTTTTGAGATAAGACAGTACTTGGTTTTAGAGGCGTTGAATTTGACACGATTCTTCTCTCCCCAATCTAGAATTAGTTTGATGTCTTTTTTAATAGAGTTGAACATTAGTTCACGATCATCAAGACAGGATCTGGCATGTGTCTGTCTTGTATCGAAGCTGTACGAGTAACGTAGAGTACCGTCGTCAGCGAAGCTGAGAAGTGGGTTGGAGGGGATTGAAAGTAGGTCATTTATAAAGATGAGAAAAAGGGCCGGTGATAAAATTGACCCCTGAGGGACCCCCGCAGAGATGGGGTGAGATTCAGATTTGACGCCATCCAATAATACCTTAATTGAACGGCCGGAAAGGAAACTCTCAACCCACTTATACAGAAGTGAGTCAATTCCAATAGCTTGGAGTTTAGCTAACAAGGCTGAGTGCCATACTCTATCAAAAGCCTTGGAGATATCCAAAGCAACCAAACTAGATTCGCCAGATCCATGCAAACTTCGGCTGAGGTGTTCTGTAAGGCAAACTAAAAGATCACCAGTGGATCTTTTTTGACGGAAGCCGTATTGTTTGTCGCTGATAAGTTGGTTGGATTCTAGATATCCCATAAGCTTTTTGTTAATTATCGTCTCCATGGTTTTGGAGAGAATAGAAGTAATTGCTATTGGGCGGTAGTTGGAGGGATCGCTGGAGTCACATTTTTTCGGTATTGGCTGAACATGGGCAAGTTTCCAAGAGTCTGGGTAAACTCCGGAAGAGTATGATAGGGCAAAAAGTTTGCGCAGAGGTCTAGCCAAAGGTGAGGCGCATTGTTTTAAGACGATAGGGGGTATATTATCGGGTCCAGTCGATTTGTTTACATCGAGCTCCTTGAGGCACCTGTACACCTCGCGAGTCCTGAAGAAAACCCTGTCCATTAGATGAGCGCTGAGCTCAAGAACCGGGGGTAGCATATCAGTTTGGGGTAAAGAAGAATTGGAAGCAAACAGAGATGCTAATAAATCGGCCTTGGATTTGCTGTCTGTTATCACCTTCTCATTGTGGATAAGTGAAGGAGTTGTGGATGAAGTGAAATTCTTCTTAATGGAGCTTACCAAGGACCAGAAGTTCTTGCTACCAGAGGTTGCATTAAGGAGTTTACTTCTCAACTTGCTGTCAAATGAATTTTTGACATTCCTGATGGTGACTTTACAGGAATTTCTTAGTTTTATATACTCTGCACGGAGCGATTCACTCGGGGAGCTCTTGTAAGCTCGAAAGGCGGCTTCTTTATTTCTGATTGCATTCATACACTCCTGATTAAACCATCTGTTGGGCCTAGCCTTCACAGATTTGGTAGAATGAGGAATGAACAAATGCATTCCTGCCTGTATGATCCTGGTGATACGGATAGCGGCAGAGTTGGCGTTTCTATTCCGGAAACACAGATTCCAGTCTGTAGACTGGAAAAAATTAATAAGCCCCAGCCAATTGGCCTTCCCATAATGCCATACAGTTCTTCGAACTGGTTTGGGAGGGGTGGGAAATTCGAATGGGAAGTTAGCGCTGATTAGGCAGTGGTCTGAATTGCCGAGAGGTGAATCAACTTCGACGGAGTAACGCGCTGGATGAGAAGTTAGAAAAAGATCAAGGAGATATCTTCCTTGATCAGCAACATCAGGGACTCTTGTGGGATGATCCACAATTTGATGCAAGTTATTGATGTCTGCAAAGAGCTCGACGTCCTTGCCAGAAGTACTGGTGCCATTTGAGTAAGTCAGCCATTTAACGTTGTGAACATTGAAATCACCCGCAACGATGATTTCACACTCAGGATTGGACGACAAAAATCCCGAGATTTGTTCGGAAATAGTATCAAAAGATAATGAGGAGGCTTCGTTACTTATGTTAGGGCTTCTGTATAGGAAGCAGAAGAATATGACGTGGCTTTGGAAAATGATTTTAATCCAAAGATAATTAAAATCAGAAGTTGTGCTTGAATGTATTTTACAATAAGCCACGTCGTCCCTAACATAAATGGCAATACCCCTATGGGGGGAGAGATTGTGCACTAAAGTGTACCCCGACAGGTAATAACCTAAGTCATTATCGGGTGATATTTGGGTTTCACTAAGTGCGAAGATTGGGGGTTTGTAATTAGATAAGTGGCACTCAACAAAAGAGAAATTCGCTTGAAGTCCACGAATGTTACAAAAGTCAATACCAAAACTTGACTCGTAACGGGACTTCGGTTGCGCGGGCTCAATCGCCACGTTCTCGGGAATATTTCCCGGCATTACATTTGCCACAACCATCTGAGTCAATAAAATTTGTCCTCGTCAAAGTGTTATGCCTTTTGAGACGGGGCAAATTTCATCGACCGACAGATTTTAGCCGCGGCACCTGCAGGACCGAGATGCGAGAGAGGGTAGGGAGCAAGGGTACTTACTTGTGCCGTTCGTCGGTCCGGTCGGTCGTTGAGTCTATTGAAGGGTGATGGGCCTTCGCGTTAGACCGCGCTCGTTATTTTTTTGTTTTGTCACTGTTTTTTTTTTAATAGTTTTTTGTGCACTTTTTTATTCGATTTCTCGCACTCTGTATGTGTAACAGTTTTTTTTTTTTTTTTCGTTTGTGTCGGCGCGTTTTTAGGGACCGGGACAGCACACGTCCGTTCTCTTCGCTGTCCTAACCCAAACTCCAAACTGTTCTTGTTCTTGGTTTTGCTAAATGTGCAAGAACAAGACAAGACTGCAAGAACAAGACCATCTTTGCTCATCACTAGTCGTCGCTACTATAGGGCTAGTGTTGGACGGAGAAGCGTAACAGTCCGCGGTAGAAGAATCAGAGCAAGAAATCGCTGGCGATAGTACAGCATTCGTCACCGATATGTAGTACAACATTCGTAAAAAATGTTTCTAGTTTACGAGCATGTGTTAAAATGTTTTCTATTTTCTTTTCCTTTTCTTTTGCCTTTTTTCTGTATTCTGCTCCACTTGGATTTTTTACTATCGAACTACTCATAGTCTTAAAAAAACACGGAAACACTAAGGAAAGGACAATAAATATCAATCACCAAAAACGAATCTACGCGAGCGGGTGATATGACGGACGAACGACCATTTCGAAAGAGATAAGACAAATGAATGAAGCGCGGCAAAGTATACTAACTATTAACCACAGCGGGGAGTCCCCGCACATCGTTGATGATGTGTTTAATTGCGCGAGGCAAGCTGCGCTGAGTGCGTAGTGCGAGTTTTGTTTAATTCGCCTCACACAAACCGCCTATACGTGAAGATTATTTTACAGTGCAACCTAGCCTATAAATAGAATGCGATACAATCGATACAGAGTCATCTAGCGGCAAACGCGAGAACTAAGTTGCACCGTTTAAATTCCGAATTTCTCATACAAAATGAAGTTAAAATTTTACTCCCGTTCTTGCGAGGCGGATTAAACAAAACTCGCACTAGGCACTCTGTTGCCAGCTCACCCACTCGCTTGACCCCAGCCAGCCAGGCGTAATACTTTTCAAATTGTAATGCGAAATGTAACACATTATTTAGACCTTACATGAAAAATATTTCTTGTAATACCAAATAAATGCATTAATAATGTCTCACATGAAATACATTCTCTTGTAATGCCAAAATAATGCATTACTTTTATATTACGTGTAAGACAGAATCTTCGGGCACCGACAAAAGGGGTCCTCTCCCATATAAATTTAATGCAAAAATAATACTTTTGTAATATCTTACAAAGGTATTACATATTATATGAAAGACATTATAAATGCATTTTAAATACATTTCTGGCTGACTGGGACCACCGACCGGTTTGACTAACAAGTCAGTGTTTGTTTTGAACGCGTTTTAAAATTTCAAAATTATTGTTAAAATCAGGGACTCTCAAGTCTCAAGCGCATTTAGTTTTAGTGCTTTTGTCTCGGTGTAGTTGAAATATGTAGGGTAGCGGTAGATGCAATGATGCTAGATTAGTGCATGCGAAGACAATATACAAATCCTTTCTTGTAATACAACTCCTTTATTCGAGGGGCGTCTTTGAAAATTCCCTTAGCTCTTAGCAAGGTTATACAAAGTACAAAAAAGTGCTATTAAGTTTAACCATCGTTTGCTCCACTATCGTTCTTTTGACCCACCCTAGGAATATAGCAACCCTGGCAAAAGTTTATGGCTACATAGTACTACTACTTCTGACTCTTGATAACCTCAAACCTGTTCTATTCCTCGAACTAAGCTTACTACTAGACATTGTACCATGATGTGAACTGGAACATGAGGACGAGCCGATAGAATAAAGGGTGATTCTCTATTTTAGAAATGCAAATGTATTACTGGTTCGGTTTAGATAAGAGATTTTCTAGATTTATTTTTTGAAATCAATTTTTTGAGAATAAAGAAAGAGTGCATTCTTTTTACGATCATTCTAAGATGACAAGGAAATGTGCACCAATCACAAAAAAAACGATTTTTCTAAAACTCTCTCTTTAGTTGATTTCCAAAAACATAAAATGCCAAACAGCGATCATTTCCAACACATGCTCCCAACTAAATGCACTACTTTCACCTGTTTCAAGTGCGAAATTATTAAAATTAGAGCAATTCATTGAAAGGTCCTTTAAAGGATTTCCCTTTGTTACATGACTCGAGCAGGCAACCCCTCTGCCATTGCAGTCGCCACCAGCACCCGGCGAATAGTTTTCACTTTGAAATACAAAAAGTTGACATATGTACGCCGGGGGCATTTTCACATCAGGAGGGCGTAGCACTTGATTTTTCCAGCAAATGTCTCTTGTAAAATCACCCCCGGAGCCCTCACGGCTCACCCCAACAATTTTCCAGCTTCCTCTTGAAGTTGTGCACGAACTTTTTTTAACAGTTTCGCTCGGATGAAATGAAAGAAAAAAATGTTTTTTGAGAGCATTCGAATTCGAATTACCGGAACGGAACCCCACGATCGTCATTGGATTGAGATGCTCGCTAGCGCTGGCCTTGGCTCCGACGACCCAAAGAAGTCTCCAGCGATTTAATGGAAAAGTTGGCGTCTCTTTTATCTAAATTGAAAATGGCCGTTTGATGGCGATTTTCCTTTCCGCCTCGACTTTCCTTCGTCTTCCATCGAGATTAAGTGGATTGACCGGTGGCTCCAACGTGGATGACGATCGGGTCGGGTGTAAACACCGGGGTGTCAGGTTTCGCCGAGGAGAATGCACATTGTGGAATAATAGGGTGCCTCAGCGGAGATATGGTGGCATATGGGCTCGGGCGATAATTTGACACCTCTCGCCACTTTTAGGCATCTTGTAACATGTAATTGAAAAGGGATTAATTCATGATCAGAGAAAAAGGACTCGGGCCTGGGGATTTATTGGCGTGGATGCTGGCTGGTGACAAATGTGTAACCGGTCGACCCAAAAATTGCTCAACAAGTTCCTATCCCTCACCATTATATTCCTCTTCTTCTTGTAGTAAACTTCCAAATATAGACGAAATGCGAAAAGAAACTCCAAGACGAAAAGTTTGCAGTCAAATGAAAAAGTTAATTTCACCCTTTCCTGGCTGCTCCCCCGGGGGTGGCCCAAATCCAGCAGGAATTTGCTAACGTTAAGACATTTTCGTACAGTTTGAAAAGAGTTCTCCCTTTGGGCAAGACCAAGACGAAGGCGAACTATGCGAGGTGGCGCTGTTCCTTGAATGGACTTCATTCCATCAGGGTTTAGTTCTTGAGTGTCCTGAATCTGATGCGAACAGGCAAAAGTTTCTCATTGACTTGCTAACACCAACGGATCCCCGGCCATGGGGCCCTCTTCTTGGTGTGGTTTAATGACTTTTTAATGGAAGGTCTCTCGAATCCTGGTAGGCGAAGCGCTGTTGGGCATTATCCTTGCTGAAATGTGGATGCTCCACTATGTCCGGATACTATAAAGTGTTTCGTGATGACTTTTTAGTTTTTTTTTTCATGTTGTATGAATTTTTTCGTGCTTCTTGCCTCACATTTGAAATTTAATATTTAAATGCAAGGAATTTAAATTGAGATTATTATTATTTCGTAGTGCCTTGTTTATTAGAAGCCGATGTGAATTCATAATAATTCGATTGAAGTTTGTGTGGAAGGTAGAACACGAAAGTTTAATAGGAATTAAATTTAGTTTTAAATCTTAGAAATTTCATAGCTTAAGGCTTTCATAAATTTTCTCCATCAGACACTGTTTTATCCGATGTTCCATTTTCAGCTCAGTCCAAGTTTTTTGCTAATATTCAATTTCCCTCTTTGCAATTCTTCTTCTAAAGGTTTTATCAGGTGTAGAGACAAATTCTGTCGTTCATGAACACGTGCATATTTCTATGCATTGCTGGTCCTTAGTAAGAATTTTGACCGCGCTAAAAGTAGTTTGAGCAGGTCGATTAACATTGATGATTTAAGGACATTTTTCGAATATAATAAAGTTTACTTAAGTCCACTTAAGCCATTGTATACTGCTGGACTCTCAAAAAAGAAATAACATGGCGAAGATGAAAAAACTTGTGTGAAGGGAAGGAATCAAAGATGATTGACAAACTTTCGTCCGCACTACTTTTCTTTGAAAGACAAACACAGATCAGGAAAACCATCATCAGATGTCAATGACGAAGTGTTGCGCAGCATCCAATAGCGCTATAAACCCAATCGATCCTTTTAGGCGTTTCTCCAAATTTGACTGTCCCTTGCAGCATGTCTCCAGTATATTGCAAATTTTGCTACCACGAGTCGTTTTGGGATATAGGGTCTTCCTCCATCTTGGTTACGTCGTCAGCTAGTCTTAGTCTATCGAGAGCTCTGGGTCCTAAAAACTGTCATACAACTCTCTATTGTATCTCCTTCTCTGTATTTCCTCCTCTCTATTTAGACCTGTTACGTAGCGTTTTATCGACTACTTCTAGGTTGTGTTCGTCGATAGTTATATTTCTTCCCATTCTCTGTTGCATCTTCTTTGTTTTTCCTTCGTTGATGTTCAGGCCATTTCCCGCCTATTTTAGTTCAACATAAGCTTCTTTTATGTCCGTAAAGTTGGCCCCGCCATTTTGGATTTTTCAAAAAAGAAATAATGTGCTAAGATGTGCTCGATGTGTGCTATAATGTGCCGTATTAAAAATAAATTTTATTCAAAGGATATAGTTTTTATGAGGAGGTCCTTTTTTTAAAGTGAAGTTAGCCCCGCCATCTTTTTTTATGAAAATCAACTTATTTGTGCCGTAATGTGCACAAGATGTACTATCATGTGCAAAAAATAAAATTGCGGAAAAAAGACTCATTCACATGTTTGCGAATTTTGAAAGACAAGAAAATTGTTATTTTAGAAGTTGGCCCCGCATTTTATCTTTTCCGCGGAAACCTTGAACATGTCATGATGTGCTCGAGCTGTAGTACTGTGTGCTGTACGAAAAAGAGGAAAATTTAAAGTTCTGTCTCTTGTCCTTGATAGGATTATGATAGGCGAGAGGTTACAATAACACTACAATTACTACAAAATAAAAAAAGAACGTTTATTGTGAACAATATAACACATATACAAAAATACGGTTGTAGTGTATCCGTAAGCTAATTTGTATGTCGGAGATATATACACAAGAAAACTTAATCTAATATCTATTTTAAAACATATATACATAAATGTGCATAGATTAAACAGCCTTTATCTAACTAGTATGATGCATTCTGACGAATCACTATGACGTATGATGATTTTATAAATACACTAAAAGGAGTTCTCCAATCACTTGACTGCCACAAGCATGACGAGGTGCTCATACTGGAAGATTTCAACCGTCCTAACATATCCTTTACTCTCGACGACGATAATAATTGCCTACCCATTAATGTCACACATGCTATTGACATGAAGCTTATTGATAATTTTTACGCCAATGATCTGCAGCAAGTGATAAGGCAACCGAACACTAGTGGAAATTGGTTAGACCTGGTTTTCACTAATCTATATGACGAGGTGAACGTCTTCCCCTCCAGCGATGAGGAGAACCTTTTTTCTAACACGCTTCACCATTCTGCGTGGATATTAGAACTTAACTCCACTGTCACCCTGCATCGTGCATCTCACAACAATGCAATTGTTTTTGATTTCAAAAACGCAGACTATAATAGTATTTGCTTTGAATTATCCCATATTGACTGGATAAATAGGTTATCGGGGGATAATCTAGACCAGTTAGTATCATGCTTCTACAACATTATTCTCAGCTCCATCGACAAACACGTACCCAAAATTAAAAAAAGGGATAAATTGTCGGAGCCATGGTTGGACAAAAATACTAGATCACTGCGAAATCAAAGAAACAAATTGTACCGCACGATAAGAAGACAAACGGATGTTGACGATGAATTAAGATCCGAATACTCCAGACTAGCATCTGAATTCACTTTTAGGTCTCGTGAGGCCTATACTACATATATAAACAAAGTCGGAGAAAATATCTTAAAGGACCCTAAGAAATTCTTCGATTTCGACAATGACGAATGGGAGAGCTTCCTCCTCGTGCCCCCAAGATATATGTAACATGTTTGCCGTGAGATTTAGTGAAGTCTTCGCTCCCAAATCTAACACAACGCACAATCACTTGTACTGAATCAACAATCATTAACAATATATCTCTGTCAGGTGACGAAATAAGAGCAGGTTTAAACAATCTTGATATTAATAAAGGTCACGGCCCCGACAATCTACCTGCAAACTTCCTGCAGCGCTGTTCAAATGAATTAGTATTTCCTCTTCGTCTTATCTTTAACAAATCGCTCTCGTTGGGAAGTTTCCCTAAATTCTGGAAGAAATCCTTCTTAACACCAATCCATAAATCATCCGACAAGAAATTAGTGGATAATTATAGGGGCATTGCCATCCTATCCTCAATTCCTAAACTCTTCGAAAAGCTTGTGCACGACAAGATTGCACCACTTATAGATCCTAACATTAGCAACAACACGATCTCAGAAAGGGGCGTTCTACCACTCAAATCTTATGATTCTTTTCTCTGAACTCTTATGTGGTATGGAGAACGGCCATCAAATTGATGCTGTCTACACGGACTTTAGCAAGGCCTTTGATCGTGTGGACCACCATATTTTGATTACTAAGTTATTGAAATTTGGAATTACCGGCCGTGCCCTGGAATGGATAAAATCATATCTTAGCGGTAGAACTCAGGTCGTCAGATTTCAAGGATTCTTATCCCAAGAAATCGAAGTTACATCCGGTGTCCCCCAGGAAAGTCATCTTGGTCCGCTCTTGTTTAACATCTTTATCTCCGATCTGTCTCACAAATTAAATAATATACCACATCTCTTTTATGCAGACGACCTGAAAATATATAGCGTTATAAGGTCAGACACCGATGTATCATTCCTTCAGACGAAACTTAATGCATTGCAGGACTGGTGTAACACCAATAAGTTGCAACTTAACACTAGCAAATGCCATGCAATAACCTTCTCCCGGAAAAAAAGCGTACAACTGCAGCAATACTATCTTGACAACAAGTTATTAAACCATGTTGATCAAATCGTAGACCTAGGCGTTGTCTTAGACAATAACTTAAACTTTAACCTACACTACGATAGTATACTGCCAGAGCTAATAAACTCCTTGGTTTTATAAAAAGAAGGGTTAAGGAATTTTATAACATCTGGGTCACAAAAACTCTTTTCTGCTCACTGGTTCGCCCAATCCTGGAATACGCATGCCCTGTCTGGGATCCCACATATCACGCCAGTAGCATCAGGATTGAATCCATTCAAAAGCAATTTCTCCTGTTCGCACTAAGAAATCTATATAACCCCGCTGATTATCATAGTCTTCCACTCTATACAGACAGGCTCAAAGTTTTGGATCTTTTACCACTGTCATGCAGGAGAAAAATGCTCATCTCTTGCCTCACCTTGGATATTCTAAACGGCGATCTCAATGTGAAGTTCTTGTCGGATAGGATAATACTCAATGAAGTAGTTCGGCGTACTAGGCACACGAAACTACTTAAGGAATATTCTCATCGCACCGACTACGCAAGGAACGAGCCCATTAATAGATGTTGCATGGTCTTCAATGATCATTATCAATGCTTTCCCCATCCCACTAACAAATTGTCCTATAAAAGAAAGTTAATACTAATGATGAAACCCCAAACTCCCGTTACTGCTTAAGCAATAAAATTAGTATAGTAGATTTAGCCTACATATAGCCTAGCCCAATTATACCTGTACCTGACTTACCATCTAATGTGATAATTAATTTAAGCTATTGTTAAAAAGTGTACTTAGATTTAAGTGTGCCTTGTTTGGAAAAATAAATATATAAATATTATTTGATGCGTTATCATATTGTCGCCAATAATCTGCTATTGGAATGTACGCAGTATAATACCCCGTAGAATTTTGTTTGAATGTACCAGAATAGGCTACTACTCCCGTCAGACGGAAGGTTATAAAAAGATGCTGTTTGCTAAAATAAGCAATAAACTTAAGCATTATTCTCAAAATAATTTCAAAATTGTGCTCAACTTTTAGAAAAAGAATTTTTGCTTTTAATATTCGCAAGCGTATGGACGTTTTTTGTACAGCACACAGTACTACAGCTCGAGCACATCATGACATGTTCAAGGTTTCCGCGGAAAAGATAAAATGCGGGGCCAACTTCTAAAATAACAATTTTCTTGTCTTTCAAAATTCGCAAACATATGAATGAGTCTTTTTTCCGCAATTTTATTTTTTGCACATGATAGTACATCTTGAGCACATTACGGCACAAATAAGTTGATTTTCATAAAAAAATATGGCGGGGCTAACTTCACTTTAAAAAAAGGACCTCCTCATAAAAACTATATCCTTTGAATAAAATTTATTTTTAATACGGCACATTATAGCACACATCGAGCACATCTTAGCACATTATTTCTTTTTTTTAAAATCCAAAATGGCGGGGCCAACTTTACGGACATGCTTCTTTTGCTCTGCCAAAAAGGACCTTCGCACGATATTCACGTCTGATCTGCATATCGAAGGAATTGTACGTAGTGTGTTACTATTAAGACACTTCTCTGGACTACGACCATCGACAGCGATACTGCATTTCCAATCGTTATTTTCGCGTAAGTTATTCGTTACGCATTTTATTAGTGGTGCCAGCTTTGTGGGGACTCCTTAGTCCGATAAGATCTTGCGGACTTTCTTTCTCTCTTTTTTTATAGGTTTAAAGTCGAGAAATATTTCGTATAAGCTCCTTTCGCAGGTTTTCTCTAGTATTTGCCTTAAGTCAGATGTTGCCTATGAGTTTGTGTAAATTTCCTTAGAGTTTCTGTCCCCCTTTAGCAATTCGGCTGCGATTTCATTGCCTTCTTACACCCTTACGCACCTCATCCAGTGTCAGTGGCTCTGTTGAAACATTGGCCGGGTTCATGTTTGCAGTTCTGACTGCGCAGTGTAAACTGCGCAAGTTTCTGCAATTATAAATTTAATTCTGACTTAGTAAACTTCGAAAATTTAACTGCGATGTTCATGAACGCTTTGCTGCTACTTAGGTCTAAGTCAGTTCTGCAAACATGAATCCGGCCATTATCAAATTTCAAATTTTCCCGTCTACACCTTTTCCAATTGTAATTCAGAAAGTATCAATTGTAGTTCAGATTTGTCAATTGTAATTCAGGAAGTATCAATTGTAATTCAGAAAAATTCAACATTCATCCAATTGCAGCAATTTCTGCAACAGGAATATTATGTATGGAACGCAGAAGATTTTATTTTGTTTCACAGTTTGCCTAAACATTCGCTTTACATCGTTTGCACGAAAAGGGTTATCAACTGGGAGACTTTTAGAGATTGCGTCAGATAACACAACTTAGCATTGAAACAGTAATAATCGGACGATATCATGCACGATGGTGTCACAACACTAATAAGGCCTGTCCCACTATATGGTTCGGAAGTGTGGACTTTTAAAAACCCAGACGAAGCATTGATAGGAAGATTCGAAAGGAAAATTCTTCGTTCGATCTACAAAGGAATACAGGCTAATGGCGTTTGGAGGAGAAGATACAACTCAGAGTTGAATGAAATCAGTAAGATTCCAAACGATCAAAATAAACGATGGATTGGTCATGTCCAACGAGGTGGGGAACGGAACCCGACAAAAATAATGCTGGAGAAAGGACCGCTGGGAAAACGGAGACCAGATCGTCAAAGAAAAGATACATAGATGACGTCGCGGAAGACTTGAGACAGTTGAATATAATAAAGTGGAAAAGTCCGGCCAGGGGTTGAGAATCATTGAGGCGAATGCTGGAGGAAGCCAAGGTCAACAATAGGCTGTGGAGCTCCTGATGATGATGATCATGCATGATGTGGCTAGGAGGATATTAATTATGTAATGAAAGAAATTATTTGGTCAATTTACTGCATCACTGAGATGAATATTGAAATTTTCTGAATTACAATTGATACTTTCTGAATTACAATTGACAAATCTGAATTACAATTGGAAAAGGTGTAGTGGAGTCAGACTGAATTGTTTCCAGTCTCAAAAACATTTTTTTAACATGTTAGTTACATCGAATACTATCTTAATCTACTTAATCAGATAACTTATTTCTGGGCGGGAGGCAGCAAAGGTGAAATAGTCTCAGATAACCCTCGTCCAGGCGACGGGGCTTCCACAGACCAGAATGATGCTAAACTTATTCGCAACACTTATTTACAAGCTAATTAGCTTATACGCTATTTTAAAAACTAAGACCTATCTGGCCGGAGTACAGTGGAGGGATCTCTGGTGAACTGCGTCCAGACGACGAGCTTCCACCGGCTCGAGTTTGTAGCTCTTACCACTAACCTTACCTTACTTAATGATAGATTTATTACTAAGTAAAACCTAGAACTAATCCTATCGAATCTAATCATTAAAACCTAATTTGCTCCCTAAACTAGTCTATATCTCAAGTTTTTAGGGCGAATACACAATAATTACTCCTCCTCCAACCACCAGTTCGAAGTGCTGGCTTTGCCGGCATCTTTTTTGCCCCTTTCTAAGATTCTTTTACCGAACCTCAAGAGATGCTGAACATTCCCATCCTCTTCCGTATATCGCTTGTCACGCGCCCTGCGATACAGGTGGTAGATGAGAGGGAGGTACCCCCGATCTATCTTGACCAATATTTTTGCATCGAGCTATACAAATGCCTCTGGAGGAATAGAGCCAAGCTCACTATCTGTTTTGTGATATCTCGCGCTCGTGTAGAACGCTCCCCGAATGGGAGAATTATCGCTCTCCGTCACTGATAGCAATATGGTCTCGAATCGACTTTATTATGAAGCTATCGATCCTATTAACAAATGCCTTATCATAGAAAACATTATTGGAATATTGTGAAGCCAAATTCGGGTGTCCGATACAACCTTAAGCACGCCCGTAAGTATTGTGTTTCGAAAACTCGAAGCTTTTCCATATAAAAAGGGATATGTTGAATCACAAGGAGCAACAATAAGTTAAAATCGGTGTGACCAAGGCTTAGCAGATCACCTTTACCCGTGCCTGCTACAGAAAATTCTTTTTATCGTGTGAAAGGCCTTGTTTGCCTTGTCAAGAGCACCACTCAAATTTCTATTGAAATACATATATTGGTCCCAGCTATTTCACTTCCAATATCTTTTCTAATATCTGCCCAACATTTTTCGAAATTTTGAGGGCTTTTCAGTTCTTCTGCACATCGTAACAAAGCTCTGTTTAGAACAGTCCGAAAGAGGATCGATTCGCATTTGCTAAAATTGATCTTCAACTTTCATCATTGTCTGCGACGACTTGTTAAAGAAGAATCTCGTCGTTTCTGCCCCAGCGTCTCTTACCAACACTATGATAAATAGGAGACATGGACAGGCCACAAAGGGGGTAGTGGCAACGGGGACGCATTGCACTGGTCCCCAAGGCAGAGGGGGCCCCGTAAATACATTGAATCCTAAAAAATTAAAACCTCCAAATCCTTGCTTTTTAAACGTCCAGCAGTAACATAGGGTTTGAAACCCAAATAGGGCAGCGCTCTAAAATACATTATTATTATTAAGGAATGTTAAACACTGCGGCTAAGTTAGGCCTATTGTGTACGTACCCCACTAGCGGAACAGACTATTAGCCTTCCGGATGAGGGCAAGAACGTCTTTAATTGATGAAGACCGGACTTGAGCAGGGCACAAAAACTCTCTGATAAACTTTCTTCTTCTAAGCCAGATCAGAGCAGAACATTCACAAAGAATATGTGTGGAAGTCTCGTCGCTTTCCCTCTAAAATACATGCAATGAATGGATTTATTCTTAGTACAGAGTTTGAAAGGTAGGGGTATTAAATATATTTTTAATAATAGATTTTTTAGAATTTCAATCACTTTAAAGGGATGCCAAAGGAGGTCCAAGGACTGTTAGAGTTCTGTCGCCAGATGAACCGACAATCGCCATCGGTAGTGATCCAAATGTACACCAGTAAATTTTAGGGATTTCGTCGTGTCTCCTAGAATTACTTGTTATGAATACAAACCCACCTTTCTACCTGGTGGTAAGGAGGATGTTTCTCACTAGTAGGCTACTCTCTGACAGTATCTAAAACTGGCGCGTTCTAGATGAGGCCCCACTATCGGACCATGTGCCATAAAGTTGAGACCTGCTTGTTGCCTCTATTAGCTCAGTGTGTGCACTAAAGATTGCTGCAACGCAGCTCACTGTGGTGCTGATGCCTTCCTGCTATGACAGCAACATTGTGGCCCCTGTGCTGACAGTCGAGTCGTCACGATCAGTGGAACAATGGGACGTTTCAGTCTTATCACGACTTTCACTATAGAGACCTAAACTCAAATTAACATTTCCCCTCTAGGCTCCTGTGCTGAAAGTCGTAATTAGACCAAATCGTCACTTTCTTCAACTCAAACGACTTATCACACTACTCGACTTTCAGTATAGGGGCCTGCTTCTTCCTCCCAGCGGTCGAGTAAAGTGCCCTGGTGGAACTACAGACTGGCTGCAATGCGGAGGAAAGTTAGGAGATTGTTCAATAGGACACAATATGCTGGCCAAAGGGAAGAATAGAGGTTCATCGTACCAGGTTACATAAGAAGTTGAGACGTTCCAATAGGACTGCCTGCATTGTTAGAGCCTGCAGACTCTATAAAAGGCAACTAGACTCCAAAAGCTCCTTTCCAAAGACTCCTTCAGAAGGGATGGATCTTAAAAAGGAGAGTGGTTCGTACACCTCTAACCGCTCCACCTCTTAGAGGTGCCTGCTGAGAGAGCACTTTTCCGGGTCAACCCTCCAGACCCCTTATTCTCGGGATTGTAGGTAAAGTCAAAGAACTGTTGCAAATCATTATTGCCGGAGCCTTTCCGGAAACACTTTCAACCCGGCAAGGTTAAATGAGCAATTACCTCTGAGACGAAATTTCCCCGAAGTTACTCGATCCGATTCTCGACGATCTTGTCTGTCTCTTTAGAACCAGCTTCAATTGTGGATACATTCCAACCTTAGTGCGGTCACTAAAGACCTTCTTGCCTTGCCTTCGTTCGGCGTCTGCCCTCTTTTCCGTCCTTGGAGTATGTGGACTATATGCTTAACTTGGCCGCAGTGTCCACCGCTGGGTTGCCCATACTCACATAATAATAATAAAAGGGACCCCCAATCATATTTTAGCCCAGGCCACGCAAGATGATGTGGCGGGCCTGGGCAGGACAGCGCATCACCTTGTGAAACTTTCTGAGAGGTCTCGTTCAACTCTTACTCTGCATCGTACTACCTCGATTGAAGCTTTTCTAACTTCAATTAGGTGTTTTGGAAATCGGAAGCACTTCATTGCTTTAAATAACTCCTCACGCTTGACGCTGTCATATGCTTGCTTGTAGTCTCTAAACAGTACGTGAATATTGATGTTGAATTCCCATGACTTTTCCAAAATTCTTCTTAAAGTGGAAATATGATTTGTAGTGGGCCTGCCTGGTCGAAAGCCACATTGATAACTACCTATTATGGCTTCTGCGATGGGTAGAAGTTTTTTGCTCAAAATAGTGCACAGGTTTTTATACCCTGATCTCCTTTTTTATGCATGGGGCATATCACACTTTCCGTCCATTTAAGTGGGATCTTTTTCTGACGCCAGATAGATTCTGGGGCTTTATTGTTTTTAAGGTTCGTCATAGCTTCTTGTACGTCGACCATTGTAGGCACCTCACTTTCATTAGCAGCACCAGTATCACTGTCGTTATCAGCTTTTGCGTTTCTATTGGGTTGGTTCACATCACTTTCACTCTCATTTTTGTCGTCTCTATTCAGTAGCTCATTATAATACTCCTCCCATCTTTCTAAGACATCTTGTTTCTGGCTCAGGATGTTCTTACACATCGATATTCTGGGCTTAAACTTCTTACGTTGCTTGTTCACTTTCTCATATAACTTTCTCACTTAGTTATTATTGCCGAGTTCGTTTATCTCTGCAATTTGTTCCTTCAGCCACGTCTTCTTCTTTTTTTTGTGCGTACGTTTTTCAATTCGTCGTTTTTCTTTAAAGGTCGGTACGGAATTTCTAGTTCTGTAGTTTTATAGTATATTACCATAGGCTTCATTCTTATCTTCCGTTACTCTAACGCACTCTTCATAGAACCAGTCTTGACGTCTTGCTCGTATTTCTTAACTTAGCTTGCTCACTGCGGCTTCCTTTATTATGGTCCTTAGTTTAGCCCACTCCTCGTCATTATTGGTGTTGATACTTGCAGCTTCGTTATCCGATGCCCCGAACCTTCTATTTAGCTCTGCTGCACATATTGAAATTTTGGTGCAAAAGGGGGGCAGATCCAAATTTTAAACGGCTCCCAGAGCCTTAAATAAGCTATAATAACTCTGAAAACTATACTATCATGCCTATACATATATTTATTTTAATTAGCGTAATTATAGGTGTAATCATTATTTTTTTAAAGTTTTTTTTTAATTTGCCGAACTTCTTAAATACTGGATCTGCCCCCTCTTCGAGCAAGGTCCTCAATTGTGGAATTTGCTTTTAATTCGTATCATGCACATTCTTTCGCTTATTGTTTCGAATCTTATTAAATCATGTTTTAAGGTTTTTCTTACGATAAATGCTGTACCTAAGGTGTTCTCTTCATCTCTGCAGTTGTAGTCTGCTTTAATATAGATTCAAAAATTAAAATCACATAACAAAAATATCAAAACTATACTAATTAATGCCAGTCCGATTTAGATCAAAAGGATTAAAGAAAAAGAAATCGATTTCAAATGCTGTAATTTAAATTGGCATCTCGCAACGACGACTCTCCAGGTGCCTATCCTCCATCGTCTGGCTTAATTTGTTCCATACACAAAGCAAGCAAATTTCATGCTAATATTGCATACTAGAGGAAAGCTCATTCCTCTAGATCCTTGCATGTAATTGAAAACTGTTTTTTTTCTGTGTGTGTCTTGTTTTAAATCATCCTTTGTTTTTATATTCTTTAAAACAAGAAAAAAAAAACTCACCAAAAAATTCTTTTCTCTCTTTTATTTTTTTTATTATTTTTTTTTAAAGATTTAATGACTTTCAAACGCAAGAAACAACAGCAATGAAAATAAACAATGGCGGACTGTGTACTGCCATATAACAACAACAACAAAAAAAAAAAGAAAAATGAAGAGAAAAGTAAATCAAAGGAAGAAAACTCCACTAGGATAGAGAAACAGCGGCACATTTATAAAAATATAAAAAGGCAAAAAACAACAACAACAAAATAATATAAAAGAGAGAGAGAGAAAAAGAAAATTATAAAACAACAACAACAACAAAAAATCACTAAAGAACGGAAGAAGTGTACCCGAAGAACAAAAGAAAATGAAAAAAAAAAGCAAAAAGAAAAACTGTATCAAAAGTTTTTTTTTTGTTTTTCGTTCTTGTGAATCATATCGATATGTCACTCTGCATAGATATGAATATATAGATGGCGCTGGGGGTGTGTTTGTGCGTACCAACGAGTGTAACGTCAGAGTGCGGATAGATATAGAGGTCCTGATGTTGGGCGCGTACTAGTGATGCTGCCCTCGCAAGTTGGGAATATACGACAGGATAGTACTCCCAATACGCTGTGCTGTGTGTGTGTGTGCCAGGACTTTTGTGAGAAAACAAAAAGGGACAAAAACCTAGTAACATTGAGATCCTCCGTAAAACAAACAGTGAACGACGCATAACACAGTATATTTTCCCATCTCGTCCTTTTTACCACCGGACCCGTGTTCTCTGTTAATGTGTTGATGTATGTCGAGAATGATTCGATATTCCCGTTTTTTTGTATGTTGGTATTGTTGTTGTTGGTGTGGAATCGGTTTAAATCTAAAGGGAACTCCTCTTGTACTCAGTACAAGCAAGGAGAGGGAAAAATAGGCTCCTCCTTGTTTTCAACAGTTTTTGGTTAGGGGTTTAGGATTCAATTCGTTTTTGGTTTTGGATTCGTTTCGGTTATTTTGTTATGAGTGTATTGGTAGTGTGTCGGTGTGTATAAGGATTTTCATATCCTTTCAAGATGCTGTATTTGAACAAGGTACGGCAGATGATGCTGTTGCTATAGGGATGGCAATCGTTGTCCCGTTTTTAAATTATGATTGGCTGATGTATGTATTGGGTGGGGATTGTATACGTGGTTGGAAGTTATCGAAGTTGTCGCAGGGTAGAGCGCAACTTCTTTTGTGGGTACAGTATGGTAGGAAATTTTTTTTGTTGGTTGGGATTGCGAGAGAGTGCGCAGTGAGGTTATGATGAAGAGAGTGTTTCCAGTGGTTCTTAAAGTGTTGAGTTGTTTGTTTATAGTTTTGGTGGGACATGTTAGATTTTTTTTATTTTTTTAAAGGAATTTTTGAATTAGTTTTTATTAAGTTTTTATAATAATTAAAAAAAAATGCTTTAATACTTAATAATTTACTTTTTAGATATCTTCAATGGTGAAATGAGTAAACCAAACCAAAAAAAAAAAAAACAACTAAATATACCAATCTACTCATGGTTGCCGCTACCACATCCTTAATAGATCCTCTCCATATCACAGGACGTTTATGCACATAGCGCCATACTACATAGTGCTGATGTTATGTATATCATCATCATATCACCAGAGCAAGCCAAAACCACTCCTATTATCCTTCCATCATGATGATGTTGAGTGAAAAGGATACAACAAAACAACAAAAAAAAGGATGAAAAGAGTAAGATATATGTAAGTATACACATCAGACTAGGGGGCCCCAATTTTTAGAAATGAAACAACAAATACGAAAAATAAAATAGAAAAAAAATGAAAAATACGAACCCTCATGAATGGCAGGATTCTCTCTCCTGGATTCGTTGTGTATTTAGAGCCTGGAAGCGCACATGATCTTAATTTCGTTATATTTTACCCTGTAAAATATCATTTTAAGTCAGATCGGCCGCGACTACGAACCTACGTGAAAAATTATCATTAAAAAAAAGGAAATCGAGTTGTGTTTTGCGGTTGTTTTACTTGAATTTTTCTTCTTCTTACCTGTGTGTCCTAGTTGTTTGTTACCTATATAATATATTTCTATATATATATTTATTTATTTTTATATTTATTATTATTCTTCATATTCTGTGTATCTGATGCGTTCTCTGTGCGTACAATATCCTTCGAATATTTATAATACGGATTTGAATCCTTTTTAGTTACAATATTTTTTTGTTATTGTTAATTGAGATCGATTGATCGAGATTGATCGATCGAATTCGAATTTACTGTTAAGGATCGAAAGTGCGCGTATAGATTAGAAAAAACGCACAAAAAATAATTTTATAATAAAAATTCAGTGAGTGTCCTTTTTTGTTGTTGTTGTTGTTGCGATTTTTTGGTATTATTTGAAAACAGAGAGCTAATCAGAATCAAGTGATCAGATCAATTAAACGAGGATCAATTTCATATCGTTGTGAATTAAAGTCAAAATAAGGATAATTGAATTTTACAGCAATTCAGGCGGGTGCTGGGCACAGAGTTAGTTACACAGTGAAGAAGAAGTGATATAATAACCGAAGCTTGACTAAAAAAGTAAATCGGATTTATTTTTTTGGGTGGTGGTGTGATTTTTAAAATTTAATTTACAATTTAATATATAAATATAATAAAATTCGTGAGTGTAAAAATAATATAAAATATTTTTTCTCATAAATTTAACAAATTAACAATTTTTGTTATAAAACCACCGGCACCGCATTGGATTTCAAGCATAGTTGTGCCGGCGGCACTGGCAACGGTGGCGGCGGCGGCGGCGGTGGAGTCGGAGTCGGTAATACCAACGGCGGTACAAACGGCGGTAACGGTCCAGGCTCAATAATCGTTGGTAACGGACCAAATTCCAACGGTGGTGGTGGTGGCGGTAGTGCAAACAGTGCTAACACAACTAATTCAAGTGGCCCCTCATCAAATTTAGGTCTAAGTCCATCGAGTGGTGGTGATTCACAGCAATTTAATATATTCCCAGCGATATTTAGCCGTCAATTAAATTTTACGACCGGCTCCTGCGGACAAGGTAAACTAATGGATGAGCTGCGACCAAATTTAGTTGGTGGTCTTCTAGGACTACAGCAAGGCTTGCTGGAGGATCATGCATTAACACATGGCAATCTACAGCATGGCGGACAGGATACGAAATTCATGTCATTTCAGGATAATAGATTAATGGGCATAACATCGCATGAGAATCGATTGCTAGGACTAACACAGGATGCTAGATCGGGTGTATCGACTGTTGGTGATAAGTCATCGGTTAATCAGCGTAAATGTAATAGTACACCGGAAGATTTCAGCGCTCTTTATTCGGGGCTGCCAACACCTGGAATGGACTCGTCTCATCATCATACTCCAGCCCATACACCACCGACACGATTGTCTGATCATTCATTATCCGGTAATTGTCCAAACATTATTATGTTTTTTTGTTGTTGTAGCATTCTCACAGGCAGATGGTAGTGTAATCGGCCATCAGTCACTTAATCTCTTCCTTGATCCTAGATTTGCACACTCCAAGTGCCATACACAAACTATTATTCTATTTCGAAAGGATTATAAACTCCCACACGACCACGCTTTGTTGTCGTCGGAAGTGAAAATCGAAAGGATTAAGACCAGCCTCTGCATGGACAGTGGTCAGTTCCATACACAAAAAGGGCACACGACAAGGATTATCACCTATTTTATCACCACATTTTTTTTGTGTCCATCCAGCTCAAAAACCCACAATTCACTACCTTAAGCAGCAATTATCCCTAATTTGAATGTCCTCTAACGGATTATGATCTGATAAACGGAACGGAATTTGCATCTTCAATTAAATCTCTCACGATGATAAATGCCGGCGTTTTGGGTGTTGTTGATCCTTGGAATTCTTGAATTATTTCACAGCACCTTACCTCCTTGCAGAATGGCGCCCGAAATAAATACCAGCAGTCCGCCGCCGCCGCGCTGAAGGATACTTACCTTCGTACATCTCTGGATGTCAACAGTTTTCTCGGCCAGTTTAGTTAGAGATGAATTTGCATAAATTATCCCCAACTGCATATTCATAGAGGACAGCTTCAAGTTTTAATGGTAGTCCCTGGGGTGCCATTTCTGAAGGATCAACACTGGATGCTTGGGCACTTTTATGTGTAGCAACAAAATATAGATAGTGTTACAGGGCTTACTACACCTGGATGCGATACGACGACGGCGACAACGTGACGAAATAAATAGGGTTAGAGGTGGCGCTTTGCTTGTTATCGGGGGGCTTCCAGAATTTCAATGACTTTTGATGGTATTTTGGGATGTTGAAGGTTTTTCCATCTTTTTCCTTTTTTAAATATGGCAAATTAACAAGCAAGCAACAAGCGCGCCGAGGTAATTTGGGGGTTGTTTTAGTGAATTATGAAATGATTTTATTATGATTTTTAATTAGGCGACCATGAAGATTTCGTAATGTTTTTGATTTGTGATCCTTTGGGTTTTGTTTGGGTTCTTGTTCTGCAAGTGATTAGTGACCCGATTGTATGGATGTCAATATCAGTATACATTTCTTGTTCTTAAATAGCACTTTACACAATAGCATCTTTGTAGGGGTTATTGAAGTCTTTTCTTCCATTCGACTCTACGCTTTACTAGTTCTCTCTAATTTCTTGTTTGAATTTTACAGCTTCTAGGAGGTCATTTCTTGCTTGATTCCTATCCTCCTATCAATAGTCTTCTACCAGACTCTCTTTCTCTAGAGGTTCGTACAATTAGTACGTAAGCACGATGAGTTGAACTCAGGTTGAACCCAAGTCCAACTACATATAGATGCGAGTCGAGTTGAGTTAGGGTCGACTGAATTCGACTCAGCTCTGCTAACTGGGTTGAGTAGAAATTATGCATATAGACACGAGCGCAGTAGTTGAATTAAGTTGACAGCAGCATCTCTGCGTTTTGTTTGTGATTTGTGACGTGAGTCTAAAATTCAACTCAAGCGCAATTCAACTATTCAACTGATCATGTATATGTAGTACATCTCTTGTCGACGAACTTTTTTCATCACCAGTTATGACATTACAGAAATGGTCCGCCTCATAGGGTGTCAACAGATGTTATTTCGGTGTTTTGTGTTTTTTTCTCATGAATAACCCTTAAGCCTGCACTACACTACTCGCGAAGTTGCTTTGGTGAAGTACTCAAAGTTGATCGAAGACCGAAGTATGTGACTACGTACAACCTCGCAAGAAGCTCACGTGTTCGAACCTCGGCACACCTCAAGCCCTTTGATTCATTCAAAAACCTCCAAATATGCGAAGTCGATCGAGGCGTAGTAAAGTTCCACAAAGTGAAATGGAAGGGCCTCTCTACACTCTCGACTTCGACCAACTTCGATCAACTTGGCGAGTAGTGTAGTGCAGACATTATATTGAGTTTCTATTTGTCTCCCGTATTGTGGTCAATGCCAAACTCCATACCAATATCATCGAGTCTGCTGACATTCCTACCTTGCTGGGCTTTTTCAAGAATTTCATCAACTTCTTTAGGGTATAACCAGAACGTGACCTTGACGTGACTTGACATTTGACATTAAAATTATCAGAACGAAAGCAGGCGAACCATATCCACCCAGAAAATTTTGATAAAGTGCATTCATTGTACACAGCACAAATTTTTTGACAAGCGCAGGGTTCTTTCTTTTGGCGGAATAATATGGCAAAAAATATACTACCATTTTGCATTATTTTTCTCCATTTTCCAAAGCAAATAACCTCGTAGTCTTGATGCCTTTCAACTGTCATCTTTTAAACGAGCCTTTTTATTGGTGTCGCTACAATCAGTCGTTTGTGACTTATTTGCAATTGATACCATCTATCCAGAAAACGCCCCGAACTTTTACCCAGACTTATATGATAATCCGTTAAGGGATGATTCCTGGGTATATTTGGAGAAATTAAAATTCAGGAGAGGCGGCCTATCGTCACTTTGTACTAAGACACAGGGTGTTTATGAAAAGACGTTTGGCAATTTTTTTAATTTACTTAAACTTGAATAACTCCTATAACAATTATCGTAGAGGATCATAGTTAGACTTGTTTTTTTTAGACAATTATGTGTGCTTGTGTTTTTTTATTTGGTATAATGGATTTAGGCTATTATTTTTTATTATTTAGGCATGTTTTTGGAATGCTCACCAGTTCAGTTAATTCCTCCGACCACCATTTCAGAGGTTTGTGGTTCGCATCCATCGGACTCGGTGGAATATAACCGCATGTCTTTTTACTCTGTTCTTTACTATATTTCTGACCAGAGCTTGTTGCGCAACATTGTACACAATATTTTTTGTGGATTGGGAAAATTGTGGAGGAGGTTAGAGGCTTCTCTCACGGCATCTTTCTTCTTCAACACAGTTTTCACATGAGAACATGTTGATTGAGGCCTTTCTTTTTGTTAAGTTTACGTTCCTTGCCTGTTTTTTTTATTTCAATGCTTATCTTACATTGACCTTCAAACCAATTTCTCGTTTTTCTTTGTTTTGTGTTCCTAATACATTGTTATTTGTTTCTGTAATTTCTTTTTATCGAGATCCGCTTCAGATTTTGATCAATTTCCATTTCCAGACTGCTCGCTATCTCCTTTAACTTTCCTGCTAATATTCTTTCATAAGCTTATTTTTTCTTCGTTTTTTCATTCTCATCTTCCCAACAACTAGCTAATGATCGGTGTCCACATTCGCTGCTCAGTAGCTTGCATCAATTATACTACTACTATGTCTTATATATACGATTAGAACATCAATTTTGTTATGGTATCTCTGGTTCCCGTAATCGTTCGACTGTTCGTGCAACAAGAACTTGCCAACGTAGAGATGATAGTTAGGTTCTTTACCCACTTTTGCGTTGAAGTCGCATAACACGACTTTCATGTCCTAGAAATAGACTTTCATAAAAGTCATCCTTTTCTTGTTTGATGAACTTAATATTATCATTCTTAAGCTCGGGATACGATCACTTCTCCGGGTGAAGTCTTTGACTGAAATCTATGCCAAAATTTCTTCTGGAGTTATTATTCGCGTTGTAGAAGTTCGTGGTGTTTCTTTGTTCTAGGACTGCTTCACCAGTCCTTGAGTTTTCTATACAGTATTCTATACCTTCCAAGTTTATCTATCATTTTTACCATTGTTCCAAGTTTACTTAATGTGCTAACTAAATGAGCTGCAGTCCTGGGGCGGAAATTGTTGTTGGTGTTATAGTTTTTTTTTAATTTTTAGTTCATAGCTCAAATCGCTCATGAAACACATTTTGCTAAGATATATCAACTTGCTCAACCCAGAGAAGCTCACTTATAATTTGTACCAAAACATTTCTTGCATAATGGTAATAAATTGATTGTTGCTAGTTTTGACACTTTTATATAACTTTGCCGGCTACCCCTACCCGCAGGCATCCGTGCATTTTCTTACGAATAGGGGCGTATTATTTTTGGTCGCCCAAGGGCGTCGATTGTCTTAGGACGGTCCTGTTCCACGTTGTGAATTTTACATCATAGTTTCTTAAATCAGTAGTCTAGGTTGTTGCTCAGGTATTTGCCGTAAATTAGCAGATTTCTCGATTCAATAAAAAGAAAAATTTTCTGAGCAGAGGATGCCAATCTCTTGCCCAACGCCTTAGTAGGTACGTTCCCCGAATATTTATACCACATCGAAACATCGGTTGTCTAATCGTGTTTCTTACACTACACTCTAAAAAAATTCTGCGGTTATTTTACAAAAAGTCACTTGAAGTTTTATTCACAAGCAGTTTTGTAAATTTATAATATATAAATGTTTTCAGGTATATTCCTAAGCCACGCAAATTGTTCATGTGAAGTTACAAAATCGAATCTGTAGTAATTTAACAAAACTTTATAGTTATATCACAAGAAGTGTGTATAGTAAATCAGGTTTCATATCGCGATTTGTAATTTCACTGTACATTTGCCTTGTGAATTTACATATTTTTTTTTACAGTGTACTATAGTGACTTTACTAGGGTTTGGTGCATTAACCGTTGCCGTAAACCACTTTTTTCAAGGCTTCAAAGCAGCAAAATACTCTGGCAGAGTTTATCAGGATACACTCCCTGATAGAAATTAATCTGGTTGTCGAATTCTCAATATACGGTTAAAAAAATATGTAAATTATTATTATTAATTTAACTACATATATTTACTTATTTAAGTCATTGTGCTGTTAGGGTTGGTGGTTGGCGCTACCTCTAGGTAGGCAACAGTTTTACAACAAAAAAAACTATTATAGGTGAACCTCCTATAACATGGCGGATAGGCTTCTTGAATCGATATCATTACTTTTTGTTACCATTCCTTTTCTAGAATTGTTTGCATCTTCTGCCACCTTTAAAGAAAATCTTTCATTTAAGTCTGTTTGAAACATTTGAAATTGAATATCTAAATATGTACATGGAATTTAAATTGAGATTATTTTGTGTTTATTTAGAAATCAATGAATTCATAATAATTGGATTGAAATTTCTGTTGAAAGCAGAGCAAAAGTTTAATTGAAATTAAATTTGGTTTTAAATCTTAGAAATTATTATCCCATTGCACCCAGAAGGACTTTCATAAATCCTTTCCATCGGATACTGTTTTAAGCTATGTATTCTTTCCTTTCAGTCGAGGTTTTGCAACAACACTTCTTCATTATCAGTTCTTCTCCAGGTGTTTTTATTCATTATTCTGTTCTCGAAGTGTTTTTAATCTGTTTTTAATGTGGCCGTTCTAATTTAAGTAATTCTCCTTTGTACTACCAGTCCATCATGTCGTTGGTCGCATCATGATGTCCAGTAGTAAGCTTAGTTTGAGGGATAAAATAGGTTTGAGGTTATAGGGGGTAAGGAGGACGTTGAAGAAAAAGATAACGATGAAGCCGGCTTCTCAAGTCTTGAATGTTGTAGGAATTCGGAAATACTCCCTGTGAAGGATTTTTTCCCCAACCGAGCTGTTCAATTTAGGAATGAACTCCAAATCTGTGCGGATTGATACATTCCTACAGTAGCTGACAGAGTCGATAGCTGTTGTCACCGAGGGTATTTTATCTAGAAACATTAAGGCAGTTTTCACTTTTAGCTTATCATATCCTTTTAGTAAACTTGCTACTAGACATTGCATCATGTAGTGAACGACATGACGGACTGGTAGCATAAAGAGTGACAGATAAGCTTATACCGGAGACAGACTTATGGTGTAGCAATTGAGATCGGGATATTGCAATATTGCCATATTGCAATATAAAAATTTGAAGACACACTTGCATCAGTATACTGAGTTGTTTTGGTTGTCATTTATCTGTCAACACAACAGGAAAGGATAAACAACTAACTGTTCAATTAGAGTGAGAGCGGCAGCGTGCGTCGACGGCATGAAGCGTCGGTAAAAGAACGACAGTAGCAGCGTTTAACGACGGCAGAATTATAATAGAACGTCAAAAAATAATTTAAAAAAATATTTGAATTTCCATCAACTGACATAAAAATCTTTGATAGGTAGTGCTGCCAAAATTGAAGAATTAAAATTCTGTTCGAAATTATCATTTTGGGTTATGCCCAGACTATTCTTTGGTTTAAATCTAGGGTATACTGAGCTATACCACGAAGTTTTTCTCAATTGGGATATTGAGTTTCAATGTTGAGTATACTGAGTGTATACCGAGATTTTTTCTCAGTATATAGAGACACACCTGAAGTATATTGCAATATTGCTCATATTGTAATTACTATACCACAAGTGTGTCTCTAGTATTAGACTTTGACATAAAAAAGACCGAATCTCGGACTTGCATATTACAACCATTAGTCCAGTAAATAGGTACTTTTTTTTTTACCAAATGATTTTATATTTTTTTATGAGCTTAAATTCAAAATGGCGTCATCCCCACCCTTATGCTTAACTTACAATGAAGGGAAATGCGTTTAATTCTATATCTATATCTGAGAAACTATGCATTTTACGACAAAAATGTATATAATCTTTTTTGTAGATAAATAAGTGATTTAACTTTTTTGTTCAGAATTTTTTTTTTTGTAAATTCAATATGTTCGGAGTTATAGTGCTTCAAACTTTGTATATCACTTTCTTTGCACTATATTTCGTTAACGGTTAGCCCGCCATAAAAAAATCCTTCCTCAGACTTATAGAACACACAATTATCTATAATTTTTGTTGTAATTATTTTTTACATGGGGCTAATATTGCACGAGTTATAGTGCTTTAAGTGTCGAAAAACGTGAATTCAAAAGTAGTTTTATGCCAATATTTCTTTAATTGCACGTTTTTTTGCAAGGCTTCTCGGTTGAAGGAGGAACTTTTTCTTCTTAAGAAATCATAGACATGGGGGTTTGTTTTGCCATTTAGAATATGCAATCTCATTGCAAATACTCTGCAAGTGTTGCTCTTATAACGCTAATGATGTAAACATGCTAAGGGCGACCGACGAATCGCTTTACACAGCGACTAAAAAAAAGAATAGAATGCACGGCTTTATATGAAGATGGCGCATTATGCAGATGCGGCGATGACGAAGTCGCTGACCGTGGCAACCGAATCAATCTTAAGGCACCAACAGATTGGCGCGCCGACGGTGGCGGGGAAAAGGTGTATAATACGCGGTCACCATATGTGCTAACACAATGGACAGGCGGGGCGGAGAAATTAAATGCATTGGGATTTCTGCCGCATGCGGCCGCCGTCACCAGCGTTGCCCCAATCTGTTTGTACCTTAATTTCGTCGCCTGTGAAAGTTACATGGTTGCTATGGGTTGGTATGGGTTTGTGTTGCTATTCCCGTGTGTATGTGCATATTCGGCTGTCGAACTTGTTTTAGTGTGTTCACACAATGAATAACGTTGGATCTTTCGCCGTAGTCGACGAGACCCGGGATGCAATAGGACAAGATTGAAGATTATACAATATTTCCTTTTAGATACGTTAAACTCAACACGATTCTTGTGGCCCCCATTGAAGAATAAGTCTTTAAACCTTGCTGAACAAGTTGGACATAAGTTATCGATATTTAATGTACGCCCTTGTCTTTAATATTCGAAGGCGTTATGGTGAGTTTACATGAATGACACACTTGTCATTTTTTATGTCATTATTCATGGTCATTATTTCTGTCATAAAATATGGCAAAAAATTCGTGTCATAAAGTTGTCATTGTCCGTGTTTACACAATCTCATACTAATGACAACTTTTCTAACACGAATTTTTTGCCATTTTTTCGGTCATAAAATAATAACACAAATTATGACCGTTTAAACGAAAGTGGCAAATAATGGCAAGTTGTAATAAAAACTAGTGGGATGTTGTGCCTAGAGACTAGCCACTAATTACGCTTTTTCATGGTATTCTTTCTGTTGAATAACACTTCAGATTGGATGACAATATATTAAGTGGAGATTGATCCGCACTCACTTCCAACCCGCCGGATCTGGGAATCGAGGCCAATAATTCGAATGTGTCAAATTGAAAAAAAAAGCACATCACACATGTAAACACTATAGAAAACGAATCTAAACATTTTTCTTTGGATTGGAGGATAATCTAATGTGATGCACTTTGCACAACAGAATTAGGTGTATTATTTTACTTAAACATACATGTCTTATTGTTAAAAATTCGGCTTACCGCACCCTAGTTTGGCCATGGAGATTCATGAGTATCACACTGACCAATGCTATATATAATTAATCTTGAAAAGTTTTTGTTAAAGGCTTATGTAGGTTATAAGTTGTGAGACTGCGTAATCTAAAACTTACCAAAGTATTTAACAAACACTACAATATAATCATCATAGCTTAAAAAATAGAAATCAAATGTAAACAATAAAATTCTTTGATTCTTCACCCACGTCATGGTATATTTCTTTATTCAATATAAACAATAGTTTTTGAGCAGCAAATAAAAACTATATGCCATAATTTCGTTATCATCGGTTTTTGTTCTGGAAGCAAATTTAGAGACGTATTCATGTCAAAAACTTGTTTCATATGAAACAAAATCCCCGAAGGAAATTAAAAAAAATTATTATGACGAAAAAAAAGCACCGCGAGCCGAAGGATCGAACTCGCAGCCCCACAGACGAGGGACTTTCCCTAGCCCTTTATAGTCCATGGAAATGGTACTTTAACATTGCAAAAATGCAGGACAAGGTTTTATTTTTGGGATGTGTAGGGGGGTCAGGGTGAGCTTAAGTTTGAGTTTTCGGGATTCTAACCCCTCCCCCCATTTGGCCGCCATCTTGGAAAACGTATGCAAATGGTTTTTCCACTATATCTCCGAAACGGCACATCTTACCGGAAATTTGCAAGGACACTTTTTGTTTAGAATTAAATAATCTACAATTTATTACTTAGAAATTTTGTGGTAAAATGAATAATTAAGAAGTTATAAGCCTTAGAACACAAAAATTAGTCACAATATTTTCTTTAAAGGCTCTTTTTTGTTGTTTAAATATACTTCTGGTTGAAATTTCCAGACCATTTTCTCAGATTTTGGTCTTTTGACCAAGAGCTACATTTTGATATATTTCCCAAGTCTGTAGCTGCAGTACTTTCAGAGATGAAAGTAGGCTTCAGACGGACAGAGCCTCTGTATAAGCTTTTTTTTTTTTGAAAAAGCTAAAATGAACTCGCTTATTCCTTTATCCGATTGTCATAATTCAAGTCCTGTTGTGTTTTATGTTTTCACAATTATTGCAATAATATTAAAAAGGCTGCAATGATATAACCTCTTTTGAACATTTATTTGCGAAGGTGGTTGGTTTATACCAAATCAAACCAAAAGGATAATCCTAAAGGGTAAAAACCACCCCTAAATCGATTGTAAAAAAAAATCGATTGTCTGCCAAAAATAAATAATTTTGAGCCCTTAATAGTCCAATCAATCTAAAATAGCTCCATGTAATTTTTGCGTTAATTGCCAACAGGAAACAAAAAATATGGTCATATAGGGAAAAAAATTCTAAAAAAGATAGCGTTTTCTTTTTCGGATTTTGGAATGGCGAAGCTAACCTAAAAAATCCCGGAAAGTGTAAAAAACGCTTTTTAGCGAATAAAAGAAAAACGCGACCTCGGATCGAAAAAAATCAAATTATAAAGTTGTAGCTATTCTAATTATCTTTCGATTGATGTATATTGAGTTATAGGTTATGGTAGAAAATATAGAGAAAAATGGAAAAACTGTAGAAAATCACGTTTTTTTAATTTGTTAATAACTTTTGATTAACGCCACTTACATATTTGTAATTTAGTACAAATATTGCTTCTTGCCAGCTGAAAAAATGGTGTAATTTTTGTAGCGAAATAATGAACAGTTTCCTTGAAATTTCACTTTTTGTGAAAAAAGGCGTTCTTGTAAAAACGTTCCTCTTGGTCCATGGATTTCGCTGGATCAACGTTCGAAAGCTTAAACTTTTCTTCAAACCTTGTACTATCATGTACATGTAAAAATAGTGGATTTTAAAAGCGTACAATATTCAAAATGGCACCCAAAATGTATTAATAATGTAAAAAACATATGTTTGGTTGAAAAAACTGACTTTCTGAGGCTGTTTTTTCATTATAAATACGTTTTTGGGGACCATTTTGAGCATTGTTAAAATTTCAAATCCACTATTTTTTACATGTACATGATAGTACAAGGTTTGAAGAAAAGTTTAAGCTTTCGAACGTTGATCCAGCGAAATCCATGGACCAAGAGGAACGTTTTTACAAGAACGCCTTTTTTCACAAAAAGTAAAATTTCAAGGAAACTGCTCATTATTTCGCTACAAAAATTACACCGTTTTTTCAGCCATTAAGAAGCAATATTTGTACCAAATAGCAAATATGTAAGTGGCGTTAAACAAAAGTTATTAACAAATTAAAATACCCTGATTTTCGACAGTTTTTGCCATTTTTCTCTATGTTTTGTGGCCTAACCTATAACACAATATACATCAATCGAAAGATAATTTGAATAGCTACAACTTTATAATTTGATTTTTTTCGATCCGAGGTCACGTTTTTCTTTTATTCGCTAAAAAGCGTTTTTTACACTTTCCGGGATTTTTTAGATTAGGTTCGCCATTCCAAAATCCGAAAAGAAAACGCTATCTTTTTTAGAATTTTTTTTCCTATATGACCATATTTTTTGTTTCCTGGTGGCAATTACTAGATGGATTTTCGTAGATTGATTGGACTATAAGGGCTTTAATTGAAGTAGAATTTTAAAAATCAACCTAAAATAAAAAAAATTGTAATAATTTGCAAAAAATTGATTTTCCTTGGAATTTGTTTGAATGGGTATCCATAAGGGTGTAAGACTACCACTAGATTAAAGTTGAATTTGAAAAAATATTTAACTAAAAATTGGCTTTTAAAATTAAATTAGGATAAGCCCTAATATTATCGCGATTTGCCGACAGGCATACATTAAGTGATGCAAATACCCTTTTTTATCTTTTATTTCACTGATATGTTTTACTGATTGATATCAGATGACTTTTGTATACCATATGGAAAAGTTCACCTTCCGTCGGAGAATACAAAGACATTTGTGTTTGTTCTACACTTTCCCATTTTAATTACACATATTTGCGTAAAAATGCATCTCTTTTAATACTTTTTGTGTCCCTAGCAAATGAATTTCAAAACTTCATGAAACGAAATTTTCCGGGTGCTTTCGATTTCTCGCCTGTTATATTATTTAGGTTACTTACATATATGTTATTGCAATGTTTTTAGTTTTTTAAGTTTCGTCTACAGTCCTTTTAGCTCTTTCTATGTTCTATCAGTCAGTATACTTTCAAATCAAAATTTTTTTGCGATTTGGTTTTTTGTGGCTAAGTATTAAATTTGATCTTTTTCAAACATTTTATCCATTTCAAACATTTATCAAGGTTTTGTTAAAAAAATATTAATTGTAGTGTGAATGTTAACTAAATACAGTATATTTTGGAATACCAACTTTTGACACGATGTATATTCTACTTCTCTTTACAATTACAAACCATTATGAATCTTGACCTCTTCTACAATCTTTTTGCAAACAGATCTGTTTACAGCTTTTCTTTCCAGGTCTATGTTCTTATTCTTCTTTTATCTTCGAGATTGGCCTTTGAAACGTGTTCCTTCTAGTATTTTTTGATGTGACATGGTCAAAGTCACCCTTTGTACCACTAGTCTGTCATGTCGTTTAAGTCATTTTGCAATGTCTAGTAGTAAGCTTTATCTGAAAGATAGAAGAGAAGGGATGGGTTAGGGGTCTGGAGGATGTGTGAGTAGATGTCGATAAATCTTGCGTTTAAACTCTGAGATGTTATATGAGTTCGGAAACATCGAATGCGGAAGACAGTTCCACATTCGAGTTGTTGTTGTCGGCTAGTCTTGTGTTGCAGGAAAACAGTTGCCGTGTGGGCAAGAGGTTTATAATTTCAGTGGAACAGTCGCTATGGTAATAGCGATAAAACTTGCTGAGGGCTGCTACATTTCTACGGTGGCTTAAAAGGTCGATCGTGGTAGCAAAGGGTGCTATCGTCAATGAGTTGAATTTATGGCGCGGGTTTGCACCTTGTTCAGCCAAGCCAAGGTGGTTTTTGGGGTGCCAGCCCAGATATACGAGTTGTATTCGAGGCGGGCCGAATGTAGGGTTTGTAGATTGCAGCCAGTGTAGCTAGCTGGAGGAGGAACTTCCATCTCTTAAGGTATCCGAGGCATTGATACGATTGTTTGGCGACTAGGTATATGTGATTATTTCATCGCAGATCAGAAGATAAAGTCACGCCTACGATATTAAGAGATGGGTCAGCTGTCCTTGCCCACTGAAGTAGGGACAAGGTTTGTGCAGGTTTTTGTGGAGATAAGACAGTACTTTGTTTTCAATGTGTTGAATTCGACACGATTCCTGTGGCCCCAATCAAGAATGAGTTCAATGTGAGTTCAAGTGCTTTAAGTGTCGAAAAAAGTGAATTCAAAAGTATTTTTTTGCCAATATCTTTTTAATTGCATGTTTTATTGCAAAACTAATTATAACGTTTTTTGTACGCGATTTTATTTCCCACAGTTTTCGTTTCGGGAGGCCTGTGAAAAAGGTTTTGTGCACTAAAGAAATTGTTCAATTATTTGTATAACATTTTATGTGCATTGATATATGAAAAGTTTGGCGCTGAATAGCGGCTAAAGTATAAATGCTACAAAAAAAGTGTTTAAAGCAAAATTTTTACAGAATTTTATAACAAGTATATTTGTTGTTATAAATTTTCGTCGCAAATGAGTAGTTGACGAGATATTTGTAAATAACCATTCCTTATTAACGTTTAAGGTGTAATAAACCCATAAATATCAACTTTATAGGAAAGCGCCAGAAGAAAAAAACGTGGGAAATAAAATCGCGGAACATATTGACTTAAGAAAAAAAAAATTCTGACCAAAAAAGTTAAATCACGATTATATACCTACATTTTTGTCGTAAAATGCATAGTTTCTGAGATATACGCGACGCGTTTAAGTTTCCCTTCATTGTAAGTTAAGCATAAGGGTGGGGATGACGCCATTTTGAATTTAAGCTCATAAAAATATATAAAATCATTTGGTAAAAAAAAATCGCTTGCGGTATTTTTCGCAAAGAAAATGTGCCTAAGAATCGAACTCCAAACACTAACTAAGAAAAAGTACCTATTTACTGGACTATTAATTCTCGGTTTTAATTGGTTTTTCTTGCTTCCCTCTATAATAGTTATTTTTTGGTTAATAAGTTTACATTATTCGTTAGACCGTTCGTGTGTTACCAAGACTTTTGTCTACGCCAAAATCAGTGTATTACTTTTATAATTCCCGATGACGTGTCTATGAACGATTGAATGACCAAATCCAAGCTTCTCCAGATGTAGTTTAACTCCTTCCCCCCCCGATCTTCAAGTTCATGTAATTGGAAAATCAAATTATTTTTTATCGACTGACCCAATATTATCTGCGAAAGAGTCCTTTATTTGAATTTGTGAGGGCTGCAATTAATTATACTAATAAAAGCCAAGTAAATAATAGGAGATTTATTTATTGTGAGACAAACTTGTGTACCCACGTTTAGTTGACAATTATTTTAAGTTTGAATATTTTTTATCAATAACTTGTAAGCTTAGTTTTGTGTAAAGGTGCGAGCAAAAGAGCAATATTTTTCAGCAATGTGTGGACAGCATTGCTCAAAATTCAGCATTATTTCTATTAATATGTTCAAAATTGCTGGAATATATCCGTATAGCCCGGCGATAAGGCTCGAATGTCAACTACTGACCGACATGTTGAATTTGATATCGCTGGTAGATTCCAAAAAATTTAAACATAACTGGCCATTTAACTCCTTGGCTCCCTGCTTAGGTCTGATTTTTAAAAATGAATATCTTGGGTCCATTGCGGGGATGCATTTTTTTTTGTTTACAAAACGAATTTAACTAAATGAATTAGTTTTCATAATGAATAAAAATAATAACTGGCCAAATGAAAAAAAAAAACTATTCACTTTATTAATGAAATCCATTTACATCCTGCAGTACGGGACGTACGTACTTAGGGTACTTAGAGTATTATCCAAGAACGAAAGCTGTATGTCTAAAAACACCCGCATCAGAAATTATACCCTGACATCCTACATGTGTGGCTAAAACATTGCGAGGAGATGTCTGGGTACAAGTTGCTCAGCAATAATGTCAACCACACATTTTCAAAAATATTACGGGACATCTTTTTCAGAAATATTACCAGAAATGTGCTTTTTTGTTGCTCTTTTGCAGGCACTTTAAGATAAATATATTTCATTTAACGATATTATTTCCCTTATTAGGGTATTTTACTTTTTTATTCCTTTAAATCATATAAAAGTCAGCTCTAACCTGACCATAACGTAGACTTAATCATTTCTTAACATTTCTTAACTTAAGCATTTCATTATAATTTACCAAATCACTGCTACCGCTAAAAATAGAAATATGCGGTTATGATCCTTATTATAAGGACATCAAGCATATACCACTTGCATAAGTTCGAGCACACGCCGAAGCTGCTAAGTGGCCCGATTCGTGTTAGACTTTTAAATCAAATCAAATATCGCGGCTAGGTTGTGACAGTTACTTCCTTCTCTTCTGTCTATCTTCCGGCTAGAGCTGCTGTTCGACATTGCACTCTATACGAATAAAATAGATTGTCAATAGTACAAAGGGACTTTCCCTAAGCCTCTAGTCTGTCACATAAAAAAAAAAAAAAAAAAAAGTTGATTGTGACACGTGCCGGCGGGATTCATATCAGTGCAAATCTGCTTGTTTATGAGTGTCCTTTTTCAAAAAGGGATGTATGGACAAAACGAACTGAGCAATAATCTTGGGGAATTCCACAATAATTGATAACTTGTTGTTTGAAATTATGTCAGAGCTTATTAGGATGGAGAAGAAATGTACGTACATATAGCGGAGATATTTGATATGGGCTTGTTTATTTTGGGCGATACCAATGAATGAATGTGCTAAAAAAAACTCTGATTAGTTTTATATAAATCTAATTAAAAAGTTTCAAAACTATAAATTTTCTTAGTGTATCGCCTAATCAATATTGCAAATTAGTTAGAAATAAGAAACCTTTAAAAATTAAGTTGCGCTCTAGCTTATTTAAGTATGCACTTAACTAGAGATAACTTCAAATATCTAATCTATTAATGACGTAGCCTCTTTGTGGGCCGGCTATTTTTTTGCTTTTTCAGAAACATTTTTCTTTAAGGTTTCCCTTTTTTTATTTAACTCTGCGTATTTCTAAGATCAATATTTTTATATTATATTTCTAAAATATTGGTGAATTACTCATCCCTAATGAGGGGCTTTTGCTTGTTATGATAAGACCGTCGGTAGTATAAAATAGCCTACTTGAGTAGCAAAATTTAGCATTATTAATCCCTTAACACTTTTGATTGGATATGATAAAAACATAAATATAAAACGCTAATATTATAATTGCTTATACTTATTTAGTATTTGTGGTTATTTCTGCTCAATATTTTCGTACATTTTCAATTCTTCTAGTGTTTTGATTGGGAAAAAGTAGGGTATAGGAACCGCCGACGGGACCAGCAGAGTTAGTTCACCTCTATATAACTATGGTTCAAGTTTCTATTGCAAGATTCTTTAGATTCTAAAGCCGCGTCTCCACCAACCGAACATGTTTGCCGAACAGTGTTCGCGAACATAAAAACGGACAAACATTCCACATTTGGTTCCCAAACATGTTAGGCGAACATTTTCAATAGCTCAATAGTGGCGAACAAATCAATGTTCGCTACAACACCGAACAATGTTCGGAGGACATCACAAATGTCTGTCGAACACTGTTCGGCGAACATGTTCGGTTGGTGGAGACGCGGCTTAAGATGATAACTTGACCCAGAGTATGACGATAGAATATTTACTTATTCGGACATGTAATTATCATCCAGTCCTGACCTCTCGCATCTCTTCTCTCCACCAGTTTCGATTTAGAACCGATATTATTCACTTTGCCACCCTAAAAGTCTTGGATGTCCTGGTATCGTTTTAAGGGATTTGCAGTCACTTTCTATAAAATCTATAGCAACGTACCGTTGCCTACCGAGGATTATTTTCATTACATCTAACGATAGCGTTTATGCAGATTGTATACACTAGGTTAGAAAGCGGTCGACTGTTGATAGGTTTTGTTAAGACAAAAAAAAATTGTATGGGTGGCGCGAGGAATCGTAACGATTTAGCTGTTAGGGCGTTTTAAAGTATTTTTTAGAGTTTTACATATCACTCTGTATTTTTGTAACTCTATAATTTATTTCATGATTTGGTTTGCGTTGCTACACAATGAGCAGTAAGGTCGATAGTCGCAAGCAACAATCTTCGTCAGCACAATTCAACAAATCGAATCTTATGATTTGCAATTATAAACCTCATCCGAAGTCACAATTTTCTATTTGTGTTACTTTTGCTCTCAAATTATGATTTAAACATAGATATGTACGTTTACTTCGATTGAGCTTCGTGAAAAGGTCATTATAACTAATCTTTTTCGTTGTTTCTTTACCAGTGACAGTGTATCGGTTTGCATCACGTAAAATTTATAGTTGTCTTCTCCTTGCCAAAATAGTATCGGATACTGTAATGTGTCGCACGATCTGTGCGTTTCAGCAACAAGTAAAGGCTGTGTTACAATGTAAACGCTGCCGCTATCGCAGACGCGAAACAAGTTGCTCTGTCAAATTTGATCGCATTGATGATTGCTTGCCCTGTTACAATTGGTGTTGCAAAATCATAAATTCAAATCAATCATATCAAAAATTTGTGAGATTTTTAATTAAATAATAAAGTTAAAACTAAAAAACATTGTTAAAATGAGTAATGCTAATAATGTAAATAATGTTCTGTTTATAATTAATTTATTGATGATTTGCTAGGGTTATTTTGAGGAAATGGAGAAGAAGCGTAGATGGTGGGTTCGCCCTCTTTACAAATCTAGAAATTTTACGTAAGCACTTTTAAATTGTTCGAGACAATGATCCGAAAACATTTTTAAAAGTAACAAGATTGAATTGTTCTCAGTATGTTCTGCTTTCTTGTCAAGGGCTCGTTGGGTAATAGAGAACACATTTGGTATACTTGTCGCATGTTGGCGTGTTCTTAGAAATTCTTTGGATTTTTATCCAGGTAATGCAGAAAAAACAGTTTTGGCATGTGTAGTGTTGCATAATTATTTGAAAATTTCCAATAATTGTTTTCCGATGGCCCACATGTTGTCCAAATCATTATGTCAATACAGAAAATGATAACCACGAAATTATGGAAGGTTTGTGGTGAAGAGAAGCACACTCCGTACTAACTCCAGTTCGTAAATTTGGAAGCAACAATTCAACAAGAAAAGTTTTTTTGAGCCGACTTCATTTGACAAATTATTTTTTAAATGAAGGCAAAGTACCTTTCTGACCCTATGCAAATTAATAAATGAAATTAACTAAGGATATTTTATAAATGAACTCTTTAACAGAACTATTTTATTGTTCATTTATTTCTTTTTCTACTTCAGATAAATATAAACACTAGAATTTTGCACTCATGTTTCTTCTCAATTGGCAATATTTTCATTTTAAGAAGCATGATCTTTAAGAAGAGCTCATCTTCATTCTCTGCGCTCGATTGGGATGTTTGGGACTGCATAATTACCTGCGCCACCGCGACAACATTTCAAGAAACTTTTTTGAATTTCCCCCGCATTTCCGCTGCTGCTTTCAGCGTTTTTCTCACCGGCATCGAAGAACCCGTTGACGTTTCCAAACTTTGAGTCGTTGGGGATAAAAGAGTCGGAATTTTTACTGAAAACCCAGTCGGGGGAGAAAAATTGATATGACAAGCGCATCTGATCCCTCCATAACGTCCCAACAATAATAATAAAGCGTTTTCTAAATTAATCATTTTGTTTTGACCGCTTGTAGTCATAAAAAAATGAAATTTTCTCAACTTCGAGCAACATGCCCCGCGTCGGCAACCTAATCAGCGGCAATTTAACTGTCGTCATTGTGTTTCATATATTTTAACTTTTGACAGCTATTCCGACTGCGACTACCACTGCGACAGCCATTGTAACACGGTCTTTAAAGAACTGCCTTTCGTCTGCTGATATTGATGTCTCGCCGTTCAAATTCTACTTCGATTACAATAATGTACTACATCATCGATCGTTGGATCGCCATAATGACGACTTTATAATCATCCGTTGGCATTCGCTCCGGCTCGGTTTAAAATAATTTCACCAGATGGTTGCGCTCGTGAAATAATCGTAGCAAAAATGAAATTATTTCACGTTTAGTGGTGGTATAAAATGCTCAACTTTGATCAGCTTCTGCATCATCGTTACCCATAAAGTAGATTTGCAGGAACTTCGAGTCGTTATTCGGTAGCGGAAGAAGTGAGCCAACTTTATTATATATATGTACTTGTTCTTGTACTTTGAACGTGAGCATATAACCGTGACTGACAATTTCTGTTGCTTCCATTCATTTGAAAGCATGAATTGTACTTTCGAATGTCTCGTAGAAAGGGTTTAGACAATTCAGTAGTCCCAGACACGTAAGTTCGATGTGGCTCAGGTAGATCATTCAGTGGTGGCCAGCAGGATCACTCCCTGAGTCTCACATTCTTATTGACAACTTAGTATAGCTTACAATTGTTCGTACATAAAAGGTGTGTATCCAACAAGGCAAACCAACATTTGCTGAATAGCAAAATGACGTAAAAGAGCTGCGATGTGCACTTTCTTGGTGACGTAATTTTGCCCGCGAGCAAATGTTGGTTTGCTTTGTTGAATACATACCTTAATAGCCAAGACCACTTAGTAATTTATCTAATATCTAAGTGGAAAATAATTATAAATGCATTGTTACGAATAAATTATATAAATCAATTACTATAATTGTGGTTAGTTAAAAAATCAACCCAAATTATCGATTATTTCATAGAAAAAATTGTTAATATGGTCGAAAGCTAGATCTTTCTTGAGTTGATCGATTAAATCCTTGAAATCGATACTTTTAAAATGAGAGTTTTATATCTAGTCTGAATAATTTATTATAATTAAAATAATTTTTTTCCGACTCATTCGTTTTTAAATAATATTATAATTTCAAAAATTCTTGCATACATCATTATTTTCTGGTAAAAAAAAATAAAAAATAAGGTGGGCGATGAAATTTACAACATTTCCTAATGTTGACCTTGCAGCTAGTTGTTTTATTAGAACCAACACCTGAAATTTGAAATCACTTTGCTTGTTCGGTTATAAGAGATGATTTCGAGAACTTTCGTGACTTATTCCATCCATCCATCCAATGGCGCTACAGCCCAAATCGAGCCTTGGCCTCCTCTAGGGCATTTCTCCAAGTTTGACGGTCCCTTGCAGCATGTCATGGATGTTGAGCATTGCCTCTGCGTCAGCCGTCACAGAGTCTATCCATCTCCTCCTGGGTCTACCTACTGGCCTACTTCCCGAAATTTCTGATGCCATAAGCCGTTTTGGGATACGATTGTCCTCCATTCTGATTACGTGGCCGGCTAGTCTCAGTCTGTTGATTTTTATTAAAGTTGAGAGTTGTGGGTCGTCAAAAATTTCATACAACTCGTTGTTGTATCTCCTTCGCCATATTCCATCCTCTCTCGTTGGGCCTATTATGCATCTGAGGACTTTCCTCTCAAACCTGTTGACTCGTTCTTCTATGTCCTGGGTCATAGTCCAAGTCTCGCTACCATAACACAGTACTGGTCGTATTATTGTTTTGTAGAGTGAGAGTTTCGTTTTCCTGTGTACAAATCTTGAGTGCAGGATTTGTTTTTGGGCATAAAAGGCTCTATTAGCCAGTAGTATTCGTCTGGTTATTTCTTCTTTTTCTTCGTTTCTTTTTGTGATAGTAGACCCAAGGTAGAGTGTTTTATCGACTACTTCTAGGTTATGTTCGTCGATGGTTATATTTCTTCCCATTCTAGATCTTCCTGCTCTGGATTGTTGCATCACCTTCGTTTTTTCTTCGTTTATCTTCAGGCCTACATATGTCCTTTGCCGCCTCTTTTAATTCGACATAGACTTCTTTTGCTGCCAAAAAGGACTTCCCACGATGTTTACGTCATCCGCATATCCAAGTAATTGTACCGACTGGGTAGCTATTGATGCACTTCTCTGGACTGACGTTTTCCTTATCACCCATTCTAGTCCAGTGCAATTAGTAAATCAAATTGCATTTCATGATGTACAAAATTTTTTTTTGGAATTTGTTCGGGTACATCTGACAATGTTAAAACCAAGTTTGTGGGGTCGCAGTGTGATGGGAAAAGCCGCCATCTTGAAAAGGAGGTAGAGGTCGTTTATACCAAATAACTCGGTTGTGTGCAATGATAGCTGAAAATGATCAATACAAAGTCATTAGAGAATAAAATTATCTACAACATGAGCCCTTAACGAGGTCTGTAAGTTAATTTGGCTCAAAGTTATGGCCGCTCAAAGTTCGAACTTGTTCGGGTGGTTGAGGTTGAATGCAGTTTTTTGCGATTAACTCGTAAGATATTAATTTGGGTGGGTTAATGCCGATTACCAAACTTATAGTGCTAGTGATTACCTTTAGAATAAGCCCTTAGTCATCGTTCTCGCTTGTATAGTTTGCGCGTAATCCAACGTCAAAGTTCGCACTTCACGTGCCTGAAATAACTGATAACGCAATTTTTTTTGAATATCTCCTTAACGGTTGCTCATATGAAAAAGTAGTAAACAGCAGAAATACCGGTATTAAAATATCTTTCAAATGGGCTATTGACCGAAACTCTATGTCGCTTCATGTCCGGGTGAAAAGTCAACAGCGAAGGTTGTGACACTTCTCGACGAATAACTCGCTTCCAGCCAGTTTCGCGTGTCGGATGAATTAGAATTTTATGTAACGCCCTGAATTATATATATTTTGTATTGATCATTTTCAGCTATCATTGCACACAACCGAGTTATTTGGTATAAACGACCTCTACCTCTTTTTCAAGATGGCGGCTTTTCCCATCACACTGCGACCCCACAAACTTGGTTTTAACATTGTCAGATGTACCCGAACAAATTCCAAAAAAAAATTTTGTACATCATGAAATGCAATTTCATGCCCTTTTTTCGACTAATTGCACTGAGCTATTCTAGGGCCAGGCTGAAAAGCATGGGGGACAGCCCATCTCCTTGTCTTAGCCCTTGACGTACTTCGAACTCCTTTGTTATAACATTTTGGATCCTCACTTTCGCCAGTGAGCTATTTGTGGCGCATTTGATCAGTTGTACCAACTTTGAGGGGACTCCTATTTCCGATAGGATTTCGTATAGCCTCTCTCTGTTTATTGAGTCATATGCCTGTTGAAAGTCGACAAATATCTGGTATACATCTACATTCCTTTCCCAGGTTTTCTCCAGAATTTGCCTTAAGGTCAGCAGTTGGTCCGATGTTGACCTGTTTGTCCTAAAACCAGCTTGATATTCTCCTATAAGGCCTTCCGCTATAGGTTCCAGTTTTTGTTTCACAAGTATTGTGAAGATTTTGTAGCTGGTGCTGAGGAGTGAGATGCCTCTGTAGTTTTTGCAGTTTAATTTATCTCCTTTCTTGTATATTGGACATACATATGTATAATCGTTTTCTTCCAGTCCTCCGGTATAACTTCTTCCTCCCAGATGGTGCATATGAGTTCGTGTAAGGTTTGTAATAGTTGGGGTCCTCCTTCCTTTAGCAGCTCAGCTGCTATTCCATCGGCGCCAGGCGATTTGTTGCTGTTCTGCCTTTTTACAGCTTCCCGCACCTCATCCAGTGTTGGTGGTTCTATTGAGATGTTATTTTGGGGAATTACAAATGCCTCTGCCTCTGCATTCTCGTTTAATATGGAGATAGGGTTCAATAGGTTCTGAAAATACTCTCTCCACCTTTCCTTTATCCTATCAGGATCTGCCAACAAGTTCCCATCTATGTCCTTGCAGATGTCCGTTCTTGAGTTCCTTTGTACGCTTGTCTAATTCTCCCTTCATTGAAGTCTTCCTGTATCTGTAAGATTTTCCTATTTAGATATTCCCTCTTCTTCTTTCTGCACAGCTTGTCTGCGATTTTTCTTTTTTCCTTGAAGACTTCCATCCTTGCTCTTGTTGGCCTTGCGATGTACTCTCGGTGGCTCTGGTTTCTTTCTTCAATTGCGGATCTACAGTCTTGGTCAAACCAATCAATTCTAGTCTGTCTGGGGGCCCAGCCTAGTGCCTCTTCTGCTGCCCCCTTTATGCTGCTTTCGACCTGTTCCCATTTGTCGTTGATGTTGGGCTGCTCATCTACCTCTCTCAAGTTTTGCACGACAGCATGTTGGTAGGCATCTCTTATTTCTTCCCGTTTTAGCTTATCTATATCGTATTTTGGTTGAGTTTGCCCTCTATGCGTTTTAGTTGCTATCCGGGTTCTCAATTTCACTTTGACTAGATAGTGGTCCGAGCCACAGCATGCTCCTCTCATTGTTCTTACGTCCAGTATACTCGTGGCCCCTCTTCTTTCAGTTAGGACGTTGTCAATTTGATTATTAGTTACTCCGTCTGGTGACTGCCACGTCATCTTATGTATATATTTGTGCGGGAACATTGTTGAACTTACTACCACTGCGTTTGAGCTTGCGAAATCGATCAATCGACTACCATTGTCATTGGTAGCGTTATGTAGGCTATGCTTTCCTATGACTCCTAGGAACTCCTCTTCTTTTCCTACTTTGGCATTCATATCTCCAAGCACCATTTTAATATCGTTTGACGGTATTAACCTGATGGTGTTTGTTAGCTCTTGGTAGAATTCCTCTTTCTCCTCATCCGTTTTCTCTTCTGTGGGCGCGTGGACGTTTATAAGACTAATGTTCTGTAGCCTTGTTTTAATGCGAAGTGTGCATATTCTATTGCTGACTGGTTTGAAGTCCAGAATCAGAGATTTCATTTCCTTCTCTATGATGAATGCTACTCCGAACTCTCTTCTTCCATTTGATGATCCGCTGGAGAGTACCGTGTGGGTTTTTAGATCCATTATACCACTGTGGGTCCATTTTGTTTCTTGAAGGGCTGTGATCCTTATGCTATATTTTTTTAGTACTAATAAAAGCGAACGCAGAGCTCCCGTTCTGTTCGTTCTGTCCTGACGTTCCATGTTCCAATATCGAATTCCATATTCCGTTGCCTGAGTCGTTGCCGTTGAGTCCGTCCTGTCCGAGGCCTGCCTTGAGGATTCGTGACGGGTGGGTTTTTACGGTGGAAGGTTGTCAGCATGCCGCCCAACCCCCAACCTGGAGGACCAGTCCGGTATTTGCTTCGTTTTGAGGCGCGAAACACTCGCCTTTTACCCTCCTCAGTCTGTTACTCTTGTGTAGACAAGAGCATCCAGGGGACACCCGATGTAAAATCTACATCTTCGTGGAGGTTGAGGTAGGATTCGGTAGCATATCGGAAAATTTTAGATCGTGAAGACCTTAGATCGCAGGTGGCGTTACCCAGGATTTATCTCTTTGATGTACCGGCACCATCAAAGGTCCCTGAGGCCGTTGCTACCATTTGACCCCCAACTTCGTGACTTATTAGAAGTGAACATCTGCTACTTGTGATGTTATTGCAAACTATTTTTTAATAATTGTGACTAAATAGTGTAGTGAATAGCTTTAAAGTAGCAATATCTTAAATAGTGAATCACAGTTATCTTAAGTGTTAACTTTGGATTGAAGCCGTTAAGAAGTGATTCACTTTTCGTGATTAAATAGTTAACGATCGGGAAAATGAGGGGTAAAAAACGGATGTAGTGATGCGTTGGAAGCTACATTTTAACGAAAGATCTTTGCAACATGTTGGACTTCCTAGGGGAGGGTATGGTCGTATCAACCACAGACTACCTTCCAATTAGATTGAGCTTCAGGAAAGACTTCACCATCTAAATATCCTCCAGATCTAGAATAGAATAGAGGAACGGAGACCCCCTGAATGAGTTTGATTTACGGATAATTCACCGGCGGCTCTGAAATATCTTGAGGCCATTAACAGTTCATTGTCCTGGCACCCTCTGGCGCATCCTAGTATCTTTCAAGTGGAGGTGCGGGCGGTCCTGAGGGCGTTTCAGACAATGGACCATAGGAGAGCCAAGTTGGGTTTCTCATACAACGAAGGAGAGAGTGTTTTCATTCTCCATGTAAATTTGCCCGACTAACCAAAGACAAGCAGTGCACACTAGGCAGTAACTTTCGCAGATTCGGCATTTAATTCGTTGCACAAGTTCGCAGAATTTGTTTGTTAAATAAGTTTATGTAATTCCGCACAAAGTACTTCATCTCCACATTTATACCAGGGTTACAATTGTTTACCCATAAGAACTGTTCAAAATACCCTTAAAAATCCCTAAAATCATTGTTAAAGAAAAAAATGTATATGTTGTTTAAAAAAATTGCTGAACTCATTACCTTAACCTTTTTTATAACATGGGCCAGAATAAATTCCGGTTTTTCCGCGGCCATTCTAGTCAATTGACACCTTCTGTAATTTTTTAGTCTGGGAAAATTACACTATCCATTACTCGGTCTCAGGTGCGGCGGAGAGCGTGAGGGCATTTTAGTCATACAAAGCTTTAGTTTTTGTTGCTGCATTGCTTCATATTTCATGCAATTATGTTGGTAACTTTGTAGAGTGCCATTTAACATACTCAATAGACTAGTTCTGGTACAATTACTAAGGTCAAGTAGCATTTGAGGTAATTAGTACTCAGTTGGGAGACTGCATTGGATATTCATTTTTCTGCGTCGTTTCTAAGTAACGATTGTGATGTACCATAAACACGAATGAGAAGGAGGATTTCTCATAGTTTTCACGGATCCCGAAAACGATGTTATAATTGTGTTAGTGTGATCGATGAGTGAGCCTGACAAATAATCTGAGGAAAACAAACACTTCCTTGCAACCTCTTGTCTATAAAACCGGTGTATTGGTTTAGTAACAGAAATGATGCATAGTGTAACCTACCTAATAGATGTTAGTTAGTTAGTACTAAATTATGAACATACATGTTACTAGGGCGTTCAATATTAAATTTAAGCTAAAACATTGATTTATAATTTTTTCCATTAATATTAGAGGAATACATATTACAGAAATAGGTTCGGCTTTTGCACCGTCATTAAATAACAGACAATAATGACCATTTCTATGACCGGAAATGGTCGGGGAGAAACGAGGTCATGTTCGTACCACGTTATTCAAATTACCGCCAACGAATTTAACAACCAATTCAATTCGAATGAAAAACTAAGAGAAATCACGTATTTAAATGATCGTATAACTGTTTCAAATATTGCAGAGCATTGTTACAATTCCCCTAAAACTATCTCTAGAAATATGAAGCCCCTAAAAAATCTCCATACACCCCTAGGGAAAACCCCTAAGTTGGCATCCCTGATTTATACAGTTCTGCTAATATGTTATCATCTTCAGGTGATTTGCAAATATTTAATCTATATATATATATATATATATATATATATATATATATATATATACATATATATATATATATATATATATATATATATATATATATATATATATATATAGGTATATATATATATATATATATATATATATATATATATATATATATATATATATTTTAAATTGCGCTATTTTTAAAAAATCAAAAAACAATACCGTGGATTTTTTATATGTTAAAATATAAACGTTTCCCTTTAATTTGACGCTAATAACGTCAAGATCGGTGAGGGTGTTTTTGAGAAATTGATGTTTGAAGTTTGTGACTAAATTGTGACTAAATTGTGACTGAATAGCTAATAAAACAAATAGTTTTGTAATTACATTTTATAATCGTATCAGTCTATCAAAACACATCCCCTAGAAGTAGAAAATATGTTTTCCCTAATGAATTTAAGCCATTTAGTAAATTTAGTTTGAATAAAACCGCGATTTTTGATATAATTTGTTATTAATTAATTTCCAGCGTTAACACGACAATTTCGTTAAAACAACGTTATTTCTGGTAGATTTGAGATTAGAACTAACGAAAAAAAATACGTTTACCGATATAAAAAATAGTCGTGATTTTTTTGTCCGATTTGACGTGGAATTACCCATATATATATATATATATAAATCTCGTGTCACAGTGTTTGTTATCGAACTCCTCCGAAATGGGTTGACCGATATTTATGAATTTATTTGGTAGGTCTGAGAATATGTCATACAGTCAACAGACTTAAATTGCTCAACTTAAGCTCCCTTCATAAGCGCCGCGAGGTCGCTGACGTTATATTCGTTCATCGACTGATGAATGACAAGGTGGACTCTGGTTTCTTAAGAAACCGCGCGTCATTTAGAGTGAATAACTACAACCTGAGAGGTGAACCTCTCTTGCACATTACCTCTAACACCAATTAAGGCATGTTCGAACCCGTTAATCGCATGCTTATAAATACCAACAACAATAGGAGTGTGTTTAGCTTGCTAACCAGTGAAGTTGTCCTTAAAAGGACCCTTCTCAATGTGGCGTGACTCTCTGCGTGCCTCACTCCCTTTTTAGTTTTGCATGCTTCTCTGTTTAATGTTTTTGATCTTTTATGTTTTTAATATTTTATGTTTGCATGTCTCAGCTGAGCCACGGCAGTGGTAAACATTTCTCAGCCCTGCTGGGAAGTGCACCTTCTGTATTAGAAGGGAAACTCTATATATGTATATATATACATATATATACCTATATATATGTATGTATGTGTATGTACCTATATATAGATTTTCACGCTTAGCTGTAAAGTGCGCCTTCTGTGCTAGAAGGGTTAACTCTATATAGGCTATTTTTTACACCCTCAACCAAAGGGAGCGCTGAAAAATCTAAAAAATTGGTAATTTTGGGAATTTTCATTTCAATCTATATAGTTTCAATAGCTTCTTGGCCTACCTTATTGTTTGACAGCTTCGTTAATGTAAAATTGTCATTGGCCACGTTCAGTTAGTGGCATAATGTAACATAATATAAAATCTTGCAAAAGAAAAAAGAAGGGTAGAAGAACGATTTTTGTTGGGTTATGCCGCAAATTTTAAATTCACTTGACCAACTGTCAACTGTCATTATGTAACATTTAGAGAAGCAAAATAGCTTCATCGGGTTATGTTACATGAACGACATAACAACGTTGCTAACTGAACGACTTTTTGTGCTACAAACGTCGAAAATGTTTTACATAGAACCTTAACTGAACAACTCTGTGTTACATTATTCACATAATATAACACTGTGCCATTAACTGAACCCACTCATAAATTGAATCATTCCATTTAATGACAATTTCAAATTTACACAGCTGTCAAACAATAAGTAGGCGATGATGCTATTGAAACTAAACTGAAATACAATAAACAAGTAGTATTCTCAATATACCGTTAGATCCATGGCAGCCGTCTCAAGAGGCCGGATTACCACTTTTTTCACCCCCCCCCCCCCAACCCCCGCGACATGGGCATCAAATTAAAGGGTAGGATAAGTAGAATACAATAAGCAATGTAGTATACTCAATATACCGTTAGATCCATGGCGGCCATCTCACGACCCATGTACCCGTTCTTTGAAGCACTTCATCTGTGTAAAATTCATATCTCGAAAAATACCAAGTCAATTGATGCTTTTTATTGGCTACTACTGTTTTATGTGTGCAGCGAGGCGTACCGGGTAGCTAGTAGTCTTATAAAATTCTGAAGTTCTCTGCCGTTGATACGTTTACTAAGCTAACCAAGTCTTTAATTGTTATGTGATCTTAATCTTAACACGCATCATTGCTACTTCTATTTTTAAGTATATCTTAAAAGTGCTCACTCCATCTGCCCAACATCTTTCCTTCATATAATATGTTTCCATCTTTATTTACTTTTAATAGAACTACATAATGGTATAATAAACAAGAGAATACTATGTGATACTATCGCATAAGATGAAAGACTATGGAAAATTTATTTTGTGGAGACAGTGTACACAGTTTAAAAAAATTTAAAATTAGCAAAAGATTTTTGTTGCTATAAACATAAATTAGTGTCTAATCTTGTTTATAACAGAATTAGAATCTGTTTGTGTGCTCAAATTAGATGATGTTGGTTAGAAATTACTTTGTATCAGTTCCGCCGCTGGCTTTCTAGTTAAACAGGAATTATAAATCAGTCAACATTTTATTTCATTAAAATTTATTGTCAACCAAGCATTTATGACTTACATATGTTATGTTTTTTATTTTACCGATAAACTATAGTTCTCAAGCTTTTGCAAGAAAGAAAATTGGATAAAGTAGTTTTAACAAATTGTTAATTTGGCTTAAATAATACTTTAAAAATCATTTGAAATTGTTCAATTTAAAATCAAAAAACGCCACAGGTGAAACTCATCACAAAAAGTTGTAAAAGAGTAAATAAATTCTCAATATTTTACCCTCTATAATTTTTTTACAAATTGCTAATTAATAAAAATATTGAATTCATTCGCATCTTCTTAACTAAAATAAATTATTGTAAATTTGGAATATTTTCCGTAAAACAAAACAAAATCTTTTGCACAATCAACTGGATGGCATATGAAAATAATTTTTTCTCTTTCCCCTTCAGATCCAACTGCCAACCTTTCAAATATCTTCAAATCTTATTGGCAATGTAAGTAAGAAAATAAAAGTACATAATATAACAAATACAATTTCTTTCTCGGTCCTCTATTACAATATTTTCAATACAATATTTTCGTGGCGTACAAGTAATTATTTCAAAATTGTTTTTACAAAAAAAAATATTATTTTAAGCCAAATTTCAATTTATTTCATTTTTTTAATATACACAGTTTATATGTTGTATTCTGTATAAATGTTTGTTTTAATTCCACAGGACTACTTTAATTCTTAAATACAAAATGGATGACAGGATCATTTTAAGAAATAGTATATATTCAAAAATTGCTTATATTAGACCAAGTCCTAAACCAATGTTATACCATGTTTCCATCGCACTTAAAATCCGCAGGTTTTGATAAAACGATTTGGCTAAATCCAAATGTGTTTACATCGCACCACGTAGTTTTCGCTTGTCATAACAAACTTGCATACCAAATTTTAAAAACGTAATTTTATCAACAAAACTGTGGAATTTGAAAGAATAGGCTGCAAAATAAGGAAAATATATAAAGGTAGGAAATTTTAAAATAACAAATTCGTACTATCAAAAATTTTTTACAGCTGAGAAATTTCCCCATGCCGAGTACACATGCTGAATTGGCTGAATAGTCATTAGGAAGATTTCGATCGAGATTTCATTGAAATCTCCCCCGTAGGCGATTTCATTTTATATGCCAAAACAAGAGATTTCACATGAGATTTCGTCCGAAATCCCCATTTTTGCCGAAATCGGCAGATTTCGCGTGTGATGGAAACATGGTATTAGGCGTTTGAACATCTATATCAGTGATTCCCAAAGTGGGTTCCGCGGAACCTTACGGTTCCACGAAAAAATTTTAGGGTTCCGTGTCACCAGCGCCGAAGCGCAAATACATTCGCAGACTCACTGGCGCTGCGCCAGCCATTTAACGCGTTCTTGCTAATCAGAAAGTGCGAGTGGCCCTTCTTCCTTGAAATCTGGCCTACGTCACGCCGCGTAACATTTTGGCCGCCATTCCATATTCCCATGTCGAGGGGGTTGTGAAGAAAATGGTAATCCGCCCTCTTGAGATGGCCGCCATGGGCCAAACGATATATTGCGTATAATATATTGCTTTAGGTGTTCTACTTATTATACCCTTTCATTTGATACCCATGTCGAAGGGGTTGTGAAGAATGTTTCAATCCGCCCTCCTGAGACTGCCGCCATGGATCTAAAGGTATATTGAATATACCATATTGCATTGTCATCGGAGCTAAAGCTGTATGCAAAATTTCAGCATGATAGGATATCCGGAAGTATTTGAAAAATTTATTGCAAAATTTGTTCCGTGAAGAAAACAGTAATCCGTCCTCTTGAGACGGCCGCCGTGGATCTAACGGTATAATGAGTATACCATATTGCATTGTCATCGGAACTGAAGTTGTGTGCAAAATCTTAGGGTGATCGGAAGTATTCAAAAAATCGATTTCAAGATATGTACCGGACAAACAGACAGACAAGAAAGCGAGCTAATAAAAACGTTTTAAAATATATTAAAGGATTAATATATATACATATATCATATATTATTTTATTTTTTCATCGTTGGGTTCCGCCAAATTTTATACATTGTAGAAAGGTTCCGTACGAAATAAAGTTTGGGAACCACTGATCTATATAAATAAATTAGGAGTCGATGTCTTTTCATCTGTTTGGCCGAGATAAACTTATTCTGTAATGATTCAACTTTTCAAAAAATGGGTAAAATTATCTCAATTAAATGACTACTTAAATTCCTTATATGTATAAGGTGTAGTAAAAAGAAATCCATTAATTTTGCATGAAATTGGAGGCTCTATTTAGTATAGTTATAATGCCGACATTTAGGTGAAATATGCGCCGTTTTGTTCTATAATTTGTTGCCAAATTGAAGCTAATTTCATTATGCCTTTCTCATAAAAGTCCTCGTACCTATTTGCCAAAATTTTGGGTAGCCGATTTTCAAAAGCTGTTCTTGAGGGGAGTTTTTCATCAGCAAACTCGTTCGCCATAGCCATGAACAGGTGGTAACCACTTGGTATCAGGTCCGAACTATAAGGTGGATGCATAAGAATCTCCCAACCAAGCTCCCAGAGCTTCTGGCGAGTCACTATCGATATGTGTGGCCTGGCGTTGTTCTGATGGAATACAATTCCTCTACTATTGTCCAAAGCTGGCCGTCAATCCTCGCTTAGCTACCGTTTGCGCCGACTCACCGCGATTAGACCACGACCGTTTTCGCTTGACGGCTTGACGTTGTCGTAAGTGACCCACTTTTCATCACCAGTTACCATCCGATTCAAAAATAGATGTTGCGATTCAGCAGGGATTCACAGAAGGATTCACAATTCGGTCCATGAGGTTTTTTAGCGTTAGTTCGCGTGGCACCCATATATCCAGTTTCTTTTTATATCCTGCCTTATACAAATGGTTCCAAACGGTTTTTTGTGCAATTGCAATGTTTAACTCCAAGGCAATCAAAACAGTGCTTACATGACGGTCGGACTTGACGATTGCCATGATGTTATCGAGGTTTTCGACAATTGGCCTTCTGGTGTGTGATGCATCTTTGACATCGAAATTACCAGAATGGAATCGACGAAACCAAAATTGTGCATGATTGGCTATTACAGTATCAGGGCCATAAACACTATTCACATTTTCAGCCGCCTGGCTTTCGTTTTCACCTTTATCAAAGAAAAACTGTAAAATATGGCGTATTTTCTGTTTGCTGGGTCCATCTTTGACGCGCGCTCAAATAATAACTAAGTCAAGCAATCACAAAACTGTCAACAAAGTATTTTTAGTATGAGATCTCATCTTTCTAAAGACATTAAGTGCTACCAGATTGGACTTTTACAACGCGAGATACAAATTACTAAATCCTCCTGTTGCAAAAATAATGGCTTTCTTTTTACTACACCTTATATTAATTAATGCTCCTTACACAATTTATTAATAACTTTTACTTCGCCGGCGGGTTGGTGGGAGATTATTTTCAGTTACAGATAGGATAACCGGTTGTGAAATAAGGTCCTCATATTTTTTTTAACTAAGTCTGGATCCAAAGCCCCAAAATAATATACATATATCGTTCATTTTGACTTTTTGAAGTGAAACTCTTTTTGTCGCGTTAGAGTAACCTTCTGTGTTTTAATATGGCACCGTCCACGAAAAATGTAAGGAATTAAGAGGAAGTGGCAGAGTAGGCAAGCTGATGAAAAATATGCACTGTATTTTCTTGTGCAGACCAAAGTTTGGTCACCTAAAAAATGCGTTCCTTGAGATCCGTTTATTATAATTAAGCCTTAATAATTTTAAATACTATCCTAGGTGGATGGATTTATATGGGTTTTTAGTTTGATCAAATCCACTTTAGTTAAGGCAAAATCTGGTTCGTTTCAGTTTGAGCAATAGATGTATCGCCATGGCTTTGTGGCCGAATTATTTTTTTGGGGTTTGGGTGTAGTTAAGTTATTAAGTTGTTTCTGTGGGAAAAATTAGCGATGCACAAGTTAATTTTATTATAGATTTTTCTTTAAAAGTATTTATTAAATATGAAGTCTCTTCTGACGTCCAAGGGGGGGCCTCGGTAGTCTAGGGGTAAGGCGCCTGACTACTATCCCAGAGGTCGCGGGTTCGAATCCCGGCCAGCCCCACGGTCCTTCGCTTTTCCACTTTGTCACCCACATAACTTACCTTCTTTCCTCTTCCCTCTTTACATTCCTGATTCCTTCTGTCATAGTCTTCACTAATCCTTCCCCGCTCCACCAAGCGCATGTCATCGGTTGGTTGATGAGATTCAACTCGTTTCAGGAGGCATAACACTCCAGCGAGTTGTTTCTTAAATGCCCCGATGCCAGAGTCGCGAAATGGTTGGAAGTAGGTGGAATAATATAACCGCGGCTAGGTTGTGGCAGCTCCTTCCTACTTCTCTCTCTTTCTACTCTCTATCTTCCGGCTAGAGCTGCTGTTCGACATTCCATACGAAAAAAATAGATTGTCGAACAGTACAAAGGGGCTTTCCCTAAGCCTCTAGCCTATCACATAAAAAAAGCGGGACGGGTCATTTGCACTTTTTGTACCTGATTGATTCTACTGCCCAAATCCCGCGAACCCCGTGTATCCCGCATGTCTAGTCCCACATTACTGTTCCCGCAAAAATTGTGTGGCATCCCGCGTTCGCGGGATTGGATTCCCTACTGCCAACGAACAAGCCGCGTCGCTTGCTTTATGGAAATGCCGTTGCAAGAATGATCGATGCCGAGCCAGAATTTTGGGACATTGTCGAAATTGGGGTACAAAGAACTGTAACGGCGGACCTATCCCCGGTTAGGAATTTGGCGGATAGCAATTTTACCGGCAATGATTTTTTGACTACTGAGTTATGAAGAGAATTAAATTTTTTAAAAAAGTCAGGGATTTTTTTTTTCGAAAAAAAAAAGGAGGCCTGGGGGGAAAGAAAAAAAATAAAAGGGAGTTAGATTTTGAAAAGCGAAAAAAAAAATAGTTCAGTTTTGGAGAATTGAAAAAAAAAACAGTTTAGTTTGTTTTAAATCGGGAAAATTTTATTTTTCGTAAACAAGTATACGGCTAATCGAGACTCATTAAGGAGTGGACGGGGATAGGAATCGTCAACAGTGTAGCTACTGACCGTGCAAGAGTTAAGGCACAGGCGTACCTTCCTGAATTGTCGAACCACCCCCAAAGATGCCCGGAGCAAGACTGGAGCGCTAGAAGGAAGAATTGGCCGTACCGGTTCTATCTGGCACTAGAAGGAAGAATTGGCCGTACCTGGTCTATCTGGACCTGACACCCAAGGACACGTCATGTCGGACAAGTCTCAGGACACATATGAAGAGTCTGGTTGTGAAAAGTGCCGGCAGACCTCTCCTCTCACAGCCTTTTTTTTTCTTGACCGGATCAAGATCTTACTTAACTCTGATACGGGATCAAATTAAGCGAGAAGGACGAAAACTAAATTTGCAGGAAGCGCTAGTGCTGGTGCTAAGATGTTAGTTGAAGTGCTCATCATATGTCGAAGAATGAATACCCGGATTTAGAACCAGAACATGAGATGGATGATGTAGTAATGTAATAACTACATTCTTTGAGGTAGCATTTTGCACATTTTATTATTTTGGTCTACGTTGCTTGTCATATTAAACGTTAGCAACTTTTAATTATATTGAGATATTTAATTTGTTTTACCATATCATTTATTATAATACTTCCTTTCACGTGGGATTGTATTCGTTATAAAATAGAAAAAAAGGAAATACGTGTTGTCCGTGGAACACACAACCTATGCCAGAAATTGTTCCTAAGATTAATTTGAGTTCATTTACTATATTGATTGAGTTTCATATATTATTAATATCTTATGGTTTTTTTCATTCATTATTGATAACTATTTTTACACGGTTAACGAACACATTCACACATTTTATAATATTATATTGTTAGGGTCAAATTGAATTTTTAAGTTATATTGGTGGTATTTGTACAAAACTAAGGCGACACCAGGGCGCGTCGGTTTTCTTCTTTTTGATTGGGTGATGTGTATATAACCAATATTTTTTTTGACTACTGAAGTATGAATGGAATTAAATTTTTTTTCATTGTTCATAAAACACGTTTTCGTATAAGTGGGTTGAAAGTTTCCTTTCCGGTCGTTCAATTAAGGTAGTATTGGATGGCGTCAAATCTGAATCTCACCCCATTTCTGCGGGGGTCCCTCAGGGTTCAATTTTATCACCGGCCCTATTTCTCATCTTTATAAATGACCTACTTTCAATCCCCTCCAACCCACTTCTCAGCTTCGCTGACGACGGTACTTTACGTTACTCGTACAGCTACGATACAAGACAGACTCATGCCAGATCCTGTCTTGATGAACTCATTCTAGAGTGGCGAAAGAACAATCGTGTTGATTTCAACCCTGACAAAACCAAGTACTGTCTTATTTCAAAGAAAAAGATCAACACCTCACCATCCTTGAAAGTGGATGACGTGGTACTAAAGGCCGACCCATCCCTACACATCCTAGGTGTGACATTAACCAAAGACTTGCGATTGAATGACCATATATTCCAAATCGCCAAACAAGCATCCCAGTGCTTGGGATTTCTTAAGAGGTGCAAGTTCCTCCTCCAGCCATCGGCCCGTGCTGTTATTTATAAATCCTACATTCGGCCTCTTCTCGAATACAACTCCCTCGTTTGGGGCGGCGCTCCAATAACCACCTTAGCATGGTTAGATAAGGTCAAAAAAGGGCCCTTAAGTTAATTAATGACGATACCGCTTGCTCCACCATCGACCCCCTGAGCCACCGTAGGAATGTAGCAGCACTGACAAAATTTTATCGCTACTATCATAGTGACTGTTCCCTCGAGCTAAACGCTCTCCTGCCTCCACGACAATCTTATACCCGCAACACCAGATTAGCCCACTCATCTCATTCCCTCCACCTGCAACTCCCCCTTTCACGCACTCAACAAGATATGAATTCGTTTGTGAATAGAACAACTCGACTGTGGAATAATCTCTCGCAGTCAGTTTTTCCGAGCTCATACAACACCCAAGAGTTCAAACGCAGGGTTCATCACCACCTTCTTCAATACCCCCCCGTACCTTTATAACCCCCCCCCCTCCCCCGTACTAAGCTTACTGCTAGACATTGCACCATGACGTGACAAATGACATGACGGACTAGTAGTACAAAGGGTGACTCCTGAGCTTAGCACTGCCACATTTAAAAAAAAAAACATGTTTTTTTGTTTCAATTAACTCATTATTCGTTGTTTTTGAAGTGTTGGAATTAAATTGTCGCTTGTCCATCTCGTGTTTGGTTTTTTTAAATTTCTTTTATATAAGGGTTGGTTTAGGAGGAGTGATGTAGTGAGGAACCGTTAATGGCATAGCAGCGGGCGATGGATCTTGCCCTGAACTTTAGTTGTCGGGGCTCCTCTACCTTGGTAAACAAGCTTCTCGGTCGCCTTGGATGATGAGGTAAGTGGTGGTGAAACACCACTGCATGTCGAGAAAGTCACTGTTTGGGCCGGAGTGTGCTCAAAACATCATCGGACCATTTTTCTTGAAAGTTCGAGAAAGTCTCGACAGCGCACGCCGTCCTTGGATTTTAGGTTACTTTGTGTGTCCAGAAACGAGTGAAAAAGTTCTGACGAACCTATTTTTAACAAGATGGCGCACCTTGCCCCACCGCAGCCACTACGATGAAGTTCTTGCAAAAGTAAAGTTTATGCCAACAAGACCATTGACGAACTGAAACCTAATATACGAGCCGAAGTAGGTGAACGTCCGAAAAGAGCTTTTTGCCTATCGAATGGAAGAGGTAATTTAATTGATAATGTATTCAAAAACTGATTTGAAAAAAATGGTGAGAATATCCTAAATAAATCTTGCTCATTTGTCGAAATCGGCTAAAAAATATCGGAGTTATTCAATGTTGAAATACACAGCCCATCTGATATGCAAATTTACATTTTTTATTGGGGGAAAAGGGGTTTTCTGTAGCAGAAAAGGGCAGTAGGGGAGCCGCACTTTCATAAAGTTTGTAAACCAGTCTTATTCTGAGTACTCGCGACCAACTGAATTTAACAGCAGGAAGAAGACAGTACAAAGCGAATATCATACCACTTTCCATACGTAGGACTCACTTTTATTTGCTGGAACAGTCTATGCAATTTCCGTCGTTGTTCAAATAAACTTCATGCAAAAATCCTGTAACTATTACGCTTTTAATTAACAATAGCTGCGTTCCTTTTCTGCTAATTTTTACAATTTTTTACAAGTGCGTACTAGCAACTACACTTGCTCTTATAAACGAGTGGATATCACTTGCAATAACGCAATTGAAATCCGCTAGAGGAAAGCTCTTATTTGGAGTCTATTGTGAATTATTTTGCATTTACTGAAAATCCCATAGATGGCTTTTGATTGTTTTGAGCTTTTTTCATATAAAAACATCTATAAACAAAATTTTATTTGTATAATTATCTAAAACTATTCTTTCGTTTCATTTTGAAAATTAATCACATAAATTTCAATTTTGTTGTAAATTCTTTTAACTTTTTGTTTATATACAAATAAAATAACATCAAAAATGTTAAGATAGGTTTTACTCAAATCAGCAAATTTTGCGTTCCTTTTCTGCTCTGCTCACAAGTACTAAAAAGTAGAAAAGGAACACAGCTAATAACGGTATAACCACACAATTTGATTTTACATAGTTTAAAAAATAGCGCAGAAAATAAAGAAAAATAATTTCATCCGGCTTCCATAATTTCCCACAGAGATAAAGTATCAATTAAATTAGATACGAAATTCCCGCATACAGGCACGCCGTGCGACGAGTCCTTTTTGGAAACAGGGCCGATAACGCGATTATGGCAGATATGATGTCTCGAATTAATTGCGTTTACTGAGAGCCCTTTTCATTATGGGAAATTTTTGATAAGCATTTTGTGCAGCGCCAGCCGAAATCTAATTTGCAATCTATGATTTTACAGAATATAATTAAAATATTTTTTTTTTCGTTGGTCCGGAATAAAATATTCATGGGATTTAATTGGGCGCTTTTTATTCTTTAACGTTTTTTGGGTATTGTATGTATGGTCAGGGTGTTTAGGTGGGGGTTGGTTCTAAAATTTATGCATTTTTGGACGAGATTTTGAATGCAATTAGTTTGGAATTAGAAATACTACAGGCCATCAAAGTATGTAAATTTAGAGTGACTAAAAAATTACAAATTATCTCACTTCTCACGGGTTCAGCACGATTTCCGTGAAAATGTGAAATCTCTCCATAAGTCTTAGCCAGTGTGCTCTACTACTACTTCTCCTTGCTATTACAACCCATCAACAGCCGTGTTCTCCATAAGTATCCTTCGTCATTTGGATTGTTGCAACAACTTCTTGTTTAGTCTTTTGATCTAGCCTTAATTTTCCCAGTCCTGCCAACACATTATTTTTTCATCGGCCTTAGCTTCTGGATCTCTCTGGTTCTTTCACTGCAAATCTCAGCTTTTGGAAGTGTGTTAATTTAACACGATTATAGTGTGTTATTGCAACGTCGTCCATTTTATTAATATTGTAGTAACTTTTTACACACTTTAAAAACAAATATCACGACGGACCTTATAGCATAGACTAGTTAATATACAGACAGAACAACATGGAAGAAAATGTGATATCATTGTGATTTATTGGAAGTAAGCTTTTTCTAAGCTTTTAGTGAGAGCCATATCTGAAGAAAGAAAATTCTTATCAATTTGAAAAGCTCGAAACTTTTTCGTTGATGCGAGAATAGAGACTTACCTTACACACATCTACAATCTGCTAGCAGATTATTGTGGTGGAAGTTGATGGGAGAATTCCGGTGGGGTAAGGGAATTTGGGGGAGGTTTGCTCCAGGTCCCAGACATCAGATATGCGTGAACACACATTTTATCCGATTATATGCGCACAAGTTAAATCTAAATCTTCCATCTAAACCTTCTCTGGTACGATGGTCTATAAATCATTTTTAAAACTAGGGCTAAAATATGACCTACTAACTTCACTATCAAACCTAACTGCGAAAATTGGATAAAATTACAAGGAACCAATTTTATTATTTGATGTATCCCATCGGCTGATCCAAATGTAACGATGATTCATATAAAAGTAAGTTGTCTACTTGCTTCGGGACACCTCTTGCCAGTCCGGCATTGAAGTCGTCCTCCAATTTAGATTCAGTTTTTCATTGTTGCCAATTGTATCCAGTTCAAGCAACGCCCGTGTCAGGTTCCTTGTCCCAAATACAAAAGAAGCTGTCTTTTTTGTAATTTGCAATACTTCATGGTTGCCAACAAATTATTGATTTAATATAGTCCTGTAAATTGTGATTGAAGCTTATGACTTTCTCCGGCAGATGGTGGTTCATATGTGGTTTGCACGAGGTCGTTAACTAAATACGGTTTAAGCGGTCGATGCATCCATCCATCCAATGACTTCGTCTTTGACAGTTCTACAACTGCATCCTGGTCCTGACCTCTCGCAACTATTATGTTTGGTATACCTATGCTCTGGGCGTCTTGGTCTTCGCCATCGTTTCAGTGGAGGTTGGGTTTCCCTCGCTTTCGCACCTCATAGACCTTACCGTAGGGAACTTTCCAAACACGTTCATCGTTACTCATACGATCTAGATGCCCTGTCCACCGGAGGCTGCCAAGCTTTATTTTCTTCATAACATTTGTTTCGCAATGATGCTCGTAGACCTTGTCGTTCGAGTATTTGGAATCGTCCGTTATCTTTATCACCATTGGCGCTACAGCCATTTGTATCTCTCTTTCCCCGTTGGTAATCCCAATTGTGCTTAAGTTTATTTCTATGTCGCCTTTATATCTCTTTCCAGGTCTTGTTACCTTCTTCCCTCTGGCGTTTGTAGGAACACGATATTTGGGGGCCGCTTCTTCAGGCATTCTCATGACCATGGTACAATAATACAAGGTAGGCTCGTAAGGAAAAGCTCTCTTTCCATCTTGAAAAGCTTCTACCATTTTTATATGAGAAAAGATCTGAGTGACGTCACGAGAGAGCTTTTTTCCTTTGTGAACTAAGATCTGAGTGACGTCACGGGGCCCTTATAAGCTTACCTTGTAATTATTGTACCATGCTCATGACGTGTTCTATCTAGCGTAGGCGTGATATCTTGATGTTATTGGTTATGCCGGGTTCTTTGTATATTTGTTACAACTCGTGGTTGTATCTTCCTCCCAACAATTCTCCGAAGGCTACTGCCGGCTGCTACTATTGACTTAAGGTAGGTAAATGCTTGCTACTTCAAATTGGCGCTCCTCTACCTTGATTGTGGGACCAATGTTAGGTGTTCTTGTAGACGTTTTGTTTTGCTTTCGTTGATGTGCAATCCCAGCTTTCGCTCCGCTCGCTCAATCTGAGTGAAAGCTTCTTGTACAGCTTTTGATGTTCTTCCAAAGATATCAATGTCGTCTGTATAAGCCAGTAATTGGGTGGACTTGTAGAGAATTCTGCCCCTTGATGTCTCGGATTACTTTCTTAAACGCCGGGTTGAATAGGGGGCAGGTTTGACCGTCCTCTTGTCGGAGTCCATTATAGATGGTGAAAATCTGAACGGTTGTTGATTTGCCTAGCCTGAAACCACTTGGCATTGACGGGTCAAAGATGGAACATAGCATGGTGATGGCAGATGGAACTCCAAGGTCACAATTGCAATGGGTAAGTGGCCCTCCGTTTTCCAGACTGAAATACATGCCATTGCGACCTGCGCTAGGTTCAACCTTGAGAAAGTTCTGAAAGGCGCCAACATTAAAATCTTTTCTGGCAGCCAAGCTGCCATCAAGGCAATCTCAACGTGGCAGTTTTCTTCCAAAATAGTTGCAGGGTGTTTTGACGTATTCCAGAGCCTTGCCAGAAGAAATGCGGTCTCGTTCTGCTAGGTCTCTGGACACTAGGGTATCGAGAGGAATGAGGCTGCAGACAGCCTCGCGAAGGAGTGGTCTGAGACGTTGGTCCAGGGCCCAGATCCCTTCTGTGGCATCTCTTGGTCCACCTCCAAGTCCATGGTAGAGTAGTTGATTGAGGGACAAAACCTAGCCTATTGGGAGTCAGTCCCAATTCTTAGACAGGAAAAAGATCTTATAAGACCATTTGGCTTAAAAGGCACTATCACTTTAAACAGAGCGGACCTAAGGCTGCTGGTAGGTTATTTGACTGGCCACCTGTGGTATCAGCTCCACAACCTAGGACTGTCTCAAGACACAGAATGCCGACTCTGCATGGAAGGCGACGAGACTTCCACGCCTATTATTTGTGAATGTTCTGCTCTGATCTGGCTTAGAAGAAGAACGTTTATCAGAGAGTTTTTGAGTCCTGCTCAAGTCCGGTATTCGTCAATTAAAGACCTTCTTGCCTTCATCCGGAAGGCTGATAGTCTGTCTCCTTAAAAAAAATGAACAACTAGAAGGCACGCAAGGCCGATGAACCTCAGCGAAATATTAGCACCCTGGAACTGATAATCAACCGACGAGCGCCTAGAGGGCCTCCAAACAGTTGACTATAAACTCCATTTTGAACTAAGGTAGGCAGGAATAAAGGTTTTAAAAACGGCTTCATCTAACGAAGAGGCGAACTGAGCTCAGCTTGGACGAACTAATAGTCATCGAGGTTGAGAGGGAGTTAGCATCTACAAGCTCAAATGCAGCGGTTGGCAAAATAGTATATACGTACATGATAGCAGGCGGCCTGTACCACCCTCCGGTTGCATGAAGCGAGCTGCTGTGTGGAGAAGAGTAATAGTACAGAATAGAACAATAGAATAGTAATATACTACGCTCTCTACCACAGGAAATAGTATTTGGACCTACCGACTACATGGTCGAAAAATTAAATTTTGTCAGTAACATTAATAACCGGATTCCTACCAGACAGGAATGGAAAGATTTCCAGCCTGACAAAGACCATGACGTTGTCTTGTACACAAACAGATCCGAATCAGAATCGGATGTAGGTGAGCTGGAGTGTTTGCCTCAGCAAAAAATCTTTCAGCTCTGGACTGTTGCAAGACTTTTGTTTTTTCTTCCTTGATGTTCAAGGATATACCTTTTGCCGTTCTCTACAGCTTATGTATAATAATGTTTTTAAGGGCTGTTCCAAATTTCAGCAACTTCCGAATTATCTTCCAGTCAAACCTCTAATTTGACTGGACTATATGAGAAACTACCTAGGAAGTCATAAATTGTATTGACTATCAGAGCTGGAAGAAGTCATCCCAAGAGAAGGTCATTTCACTTTCTTTGAATGGGTTACTTTTGTGTGAAAATACTGAGGACTGATTTTGTATGTAATTTTATTTGCCACTCAATAATTCCTTTTCTATTCCCTTCTTTTATTAACACACAACTTCAACACCTTTGCAGTAAATTTTGCAAATTAATCGTAACGACAAATTCTAGCATAAATGGCTTTATATCCCCCAAATTAAATTTCCTCTTAACCATAAACTAACCTCAAAAAAAATATGTTTAAGAAATATAAGAGAAAACTGAAATTTTCCAGCGGAAGGAGCATTTAAGAAACTCAAACCGGAGCCAAATAGTGGAATTTCGTCGGTATCCGGTGGTGTCACGTCGCCAGGAAGTGGAGTCTCATCGTTAAGTCAGCACGCCGGTCATACGCCAACGACAGCATCCTGTCCGACGCCGGCCCGAAGAAGGCATAGAACAACATTTACACAGGTATATATCAAAAATAGCCCCCAGCCAGCCCCCACAGGCGGCATGGCATGCTGGACAAGTTCTAATCCTTTTTCCCGTATTTTTTTCTGCTCCTTTTTCTTGCAGGAACAATTAGCAGAACTGGAAGCAGCTTTCGCCAAATCGCATTACCCGGATATTTACTGTAGAGAGGAATTAGCGCGAACAACGAAACTGAACGAAGCTCGGATACAAGTAAGTACCACTTCATTATCCTATCGACCACAATGCGACTTTGGTCCTTCAAGCTGTTCACTCCGAGCTGCGATTATGGCGGATCAGCACCCTTTGATGGTGGGGTGCCAAATTCGTCCCAGAGCGCTTTTTAGTTCCACCGCTTCCATTCATCTGAACACGATTAACAACCCTCCATCTCCGCAAGCATTTTGGCCAGGGGATGAAGAATTTGTTGTCTCAACATTTTTGAGGGTTTCGGGCTTACTTACGTCCTACGGTAATTAATTTAAAGTTTTATCACAAGTGCAGCGCTACACCACCCCAAACTGAGCCCAACAGATGGAGAGGGTGGGTAATGACGGGATGTTGTCGAGGGTAGATTCCTGCCGGGATTAGGGCCTGGTCGTGTTACAGGCATTTCAAAGGGATGCTGACATGCGACAGTTGGAAACATCTGATTGAGATGTAATTGAATGATATGACAAGGCGGCGGATAAGAAGGCAATTAAAGGCTCGTCCAATTTTGGGGCCCAGGGTAGTCGGTTGGTTTTGATTTATAGAGTCTCAAAGCAACGACGAAAAAAACACCGGAAGTTTATTAAAAGTTATTTAATGTTATTTTAATTGGGGATGATTTCAGTCAGATAAGCCATATTCATTATATATGCCATAATAACTCTGCTTTCGCCTAGCAACGCCGATCTTCTCCATTCAACTTCGCATCAAAATCTATCAAGCTCGCTCCTTCCTTGCTTGCTTGCTACACCGAAAACCGTCCATCCCCAATTGGAATTGGATGGGACAATTGAGTTAAAGAAGATATAACAACACCCTTTATTTTGCAGTTTGCGGACCTCGTGAGCTTATAATTAGAAATCAGGATAGAATAACGAATTATGGACATGCTAGCCTTGGGCCAGTCTACATTTAAGGGTCCTGCTCTTTTCGATATGTAAAAAGAATCATCTTGGGGGATGAATTTCCATTAACTTAGCTTTCGATTTTCATTATACTCGTAGCTCAGCAATAACTTAACCGCAATTTGACAAACCATAAAGAGATCGCAGATACAAAAGGGTTGTTAGAAATTTTAGGAATATGATTAAAAGTGAAGTCGTTTAAATGCTGTTGATTTGGGTATTAATTGTTTTTGAGAGTGTAACTTCAACCTAATTTAATTTTAACTTAATTCAACGATATTTCATTTCAACGGGACCAACAACAATTTCTGTCTGTCAATAGTATGAATGTCAATAATGTCAATTTAGTGTACCTATAATCTCTTGCTAGCACCTCTTACCAACGGGAAAGACTGAAACTTCATATATACTCATTTAAGTTCTATAAAGGTCTCCTTAAAAATCTTCCTTAAACTCTGATGGCACCAAGGTGTGGTTGTAATGTGCGTGGCCTACTAATTTCAGGTATAGAGGCTAGTGAGAGTAAAATTAGTCCAAGTTTGCAGTCTCGGTATTCGTTGGAAAGAAAGCTAGACAAAAAGTCTAGCTAACTCTGCTACTGTTCGTCTACTATTCTTCACCTGTTAAACTATCGCGTTAAACTCGGTTCCTCTTGTTTGTGTTATTAAAGCAAGAAATCTTGGGGTGGTACCGAAATCAGCAAGACCTGCTGCGATCACATTAGTTTCATTGTTAGTAAAACCTACGGACTCCTGTCTAAATTTCATCATCACTCAACTTGTTGAAAAAGGTTCTGCGTATAAATTTGCTTAAAACCTTACTATGTACTACCTCTTCTAATGCATGGGCTTTAAATCTGTCCCTCTCTCGTTTTTTTGCGCCCATGAACTTAAGCAGCGTTTAACGGTTGTGTACGCCGTTTTGACCACATTTCACCGTACTACTAGCCCGCGCATTCTCTAGCTGCAAATAAACTAACCCAGTGTCATCATGTTCACTAGCTAACTGTAGTAAATAATCTGCCGATAAAGTTGAAAGCCGGTCTACCTTTTTCGCTACTCTTTGGTTTGTGGGCTTGTGAACTAACCGTGTGTCATCATAGTTGCTAGTGAACTACCTGCGAGTATCTCATAATTTGGTTTCATTAATTACAAAATAACGGAATTAATTGCAGCTATCTAGATGGCTACTGAGCGAGTGGAAAGTTTTAAGTATCATCGTCACTATCGCACTAGTTGACTCGTCGGCTTCTAAACTCGTCGGCGAGTAGCTTCTCTACTCTCCTCCTGTAATCGAGCTTCTGCTACTGTATCGCGATATCCTTACATGAACCCAAACCTGCATACCTCAATAAGCTTTCGCAATCCCTTTTGTCCTTAATAATTTAATAATTCTGCCTTTCCGCACATAATTGGTCATGGTTCTTTCTTCGTCTTTGCAGCACAACTTTGGAACTCTCTCCCTAAATTATATTAAATTAAATTTGAATCACCTCGGCCCGCAGTATCTTAATGCATTTTCAAAGTGGCCCGCGATACCATTTGGGTTGGCCACCCATGTTTATATGATATCATGGGTATTATAATTATGTATATAACTTAGGATTTATATTCCACACTTCTTCAGACTTCAATTTAAATTTTCTTGTGTATGATGGCGTCGAAAGCTTTACACGCGAGTGGCTTGTTTTCAAGCAGTCCCCATCTGACTCCCAATCACGTTTAACGCCACTTAACCCCCGCAATTAAACGACAACCGGTCTATTGAGTATGCTATTCTTTATGTTTACCTCCATCCTTTAATTAAGTGAATATTTGTCTAAGGTGTGACAGTGATCTAGTGGATCGTATGTCATCGGCGTATCCTGCCAATTGTTTTAATTTGTTAAGCAGTAGGAATTTTGCTGTGACCCCTGGGTTTCTTAATGGTGGAAATTTTAGTGGGCTCCGGGTCAAAAATAAAAGATTTTTATTTTATGTGCGACGTTTCGGGCATGAATACACCCTTCATCAGGCCTTTAATTAAAAGAAAAAACGTCAATATACAAAATAAATATAAAAGTATCTACACACTTACAATACAAGTAAAAAATAAAATAAAATAAAATAAAAACATAAAAACAGCACTAACACATTTATAACGCGGTGGAACTAGTATATGCATGAACACGAAGCTTGTTGTCAATAATCTGTACAAAAAGCCAACATCCTCGGGACGGCTTATTAACTTTCATTCAAAACAGCCGAGGATGGTGATATTCAACACTGCGCAGAATTTTGTCAATAGAGTACTTGATAATAGTCACATTAATTTCCACCACAAAAATGTAAATATTATCAAACACACCCTGTACTCCAATTCCTTCCCCACTAATGTCATAAATAGTATAATTAATAACTACCGAAGAAGCACCGACCGTCGCCATCAAGATGCTCCACCGCCCTCACCGGTAACTTACCGAAGTGCCCTATACATTCCATGTCTCTCCAACCGTATGAAGGCAGCACCAATACGCAATCGAGAGACCACTAGGATTGCATTTAGATCGGTAAATACACTGAAATCTTTATTATTTACCAATACCAAAGGGAAGCTGGATAAAATGGACAAGTCGGACACGGTCTACAAGATCGCTTGTTTAGGGGGAAGAGGGACCGCTTGCCCAGCTGTATACATAGGAACCTCTAAACAAAAATTGCGAAAACGCCTGTCAGGTCATCGATCTGACATCAACAGTGGGGGCTCCCAGAAAACTGCTCTAGCTCTCCACTGCATAGAGAACAACCACAATCCTGACCTCAACAACGTCACGATTTTGGAAGTTGAGAGACACTACAATAAGAGAATGCTGCTGGAGATGTTACACATAAATAAAATGAGAAATGCAGTTAACCGGCGCTCTGACTGTGACAATCTCAGCTGTGCATATAAACAGCTGATTGGGGCAAGGACAGATTATTGACAACAAGCTTCGTGTTCATGCATATACTAGTTCCACCGCGTTATAAATGTGTTAGTGCTGTTTTTATGTTTTTATTTTATTTTATTTTATTTTTTACTTGTATTGTAAGTGTGTAGATACTTTTATATTTATTTTGTATATTGACGTTTTTTCTTTTAATTAAAGGCCTGATGAAGGGTGTATTCATGCCCGAAACGTCGCACATAAAATAAAAATCTTTTATTTTTGACCCGGAGCCCACTAAAATTTCCACCATTAATTTGTTAAGCAGGGTTGCGTTCGCATCAATGTATACTGTGCGAATTACTTCTTCTAGGCAGAGATTAATAATAGCATGGGTGCCAGCCCATCGTCCTGCTTTAAGAATTGCTTGACTGGGAAGGACTTCGTCAATTCTCCTTGTATTTGACTGCACGACTTGTATTTTCCATTGTCATTTTTGGTAATTTTACTATCTTTAGGGGGATGTGTAGGTCCAGCATTGTCGCATACATTTTTTTCCCTGTCGATGCTGTCGAACGCTTGTTTGAAGTCGATGAAGACATGATACACGTTGATGTTGTATTTCGAGCATTTTCGGAGGATTTGCCTAACTGAAAAAAGTTTCTCCATTGTTGGCCTATTTCTTCCGAATCCATCTTGGTATTCACTTATTGCGGCTTCTGCATAAGATTCCAGTCTGGCTTTATATTTGTCATTTGCTTATATACTGGGGCATGCCTCTGTAGTTTGTACAGTTGAATTTATCTCCGTTCTTCGGTATTGGGTAGATAATGCTGTGCTCCAAATTTTCAGGCATTATTTCGTGCTTTCATATGTAGATAGATGCATTTTGTCAATCATTACGTCGAACATTTAGATCCCTTTAGTTTTTAATGTTTTGAAATAGATGTGGTAATCATTTTTTCCCCATTTTTCTAAATAAACAAAAGTTCTTCGTTCAATCTACTACGAAAGTGAAACCGCGTAAGTTACTTTGACAGAAGTCTATAGTGACAGATGACACTTATTAAAATCAAACAGTTTTCGGTACTACGAGCGCCATCTCTTTAATTTTTGAAGGTCATATTGAAAGAACTTCGTATGAACTGTGCTAAGTTAGAGAGTCTCACAATAATTAATATTTTTGTATTCAAAACAAATTCCCAAAGAGTTCACACAAAATGGTGTCCCTTAGCATACATACGAAATAACAAAAAAAAATATCGCCATTTTTTATAATTAACGAAACGCTTAAAATGAGGTCGACAGCATACAGGACTGAATATAAAAAAATGTGCAAAAAGCAAAGCGAAAATTTCCTTAACAGGATCGAGTAGATAAGCTACGCATCACGGAAGAAGTTGATTGTCTCAAAAACGTCTTTTTAACTCATGAATTTAGATTACCCCATCGACAGGGCGGCTCTAGGCCGATGTCATTACTCATTTCACGATCCACTCCCGTACACCCAGTGCCGTCTTATGTCTTTTTTAAAGTGGCATCTCCAAAGGGAAAGAAGTTCCCCATCTAGTCCTGTGATGTATAAGGATAGACAGGAAAGTAAATGGGATTTTTGCAGTAACACCACGGGGGCAAGTTGAAAAATCTTAAGGAGTTATCCTCCCGACAAGCACGAAAAAAAATGAAACGAACGATGGAGGAAAAAATATATATATACATACATATATAAGCAAGTCTTCTAAGGAGCCAGCAAAGAAGTCTATGGGCATGGCACGGGGACTGAATACCCAATCTACTCGTCCTTGGAAGGCATCAAAATGGTGGCGCGGAGAAAGGGATACCGACTTTCGTTTCCTTCGGGGTTTTCTCCAGAGATACAATCCCTGTCCTTCTAGTGAGTGAGTATGTGTGCCATCAAATGGATCCTTAATTGAGTTACTCCGCCCACGATGCTTTGCCGCCATCCATCTACAGATAACGTACACTCAACTCAACGAACCCCATTTTTAGTGTATTCCTGAAGGCACAACGACGTCGATGACGACGACGACGATACAGCCCCTGCTCATGTACGCGCATCCCTCAGAAAAGGACGTGGCTCCTTCTTTCATCTTTTCCCATTTACTTGTTCCTTATAAGTCGTTCGAGGGGTTGGATTGCGTGCCCGAGCATCGTTCCACTCACATTTTCCAGAAACACTGATGGCAGGAAAAAAAGTTCTTTTAAAAAAAATGAAGAAATGAAGAAAAAACACGCAAATTCTCCCCCACTCGGCGGCACTGAGTAGAGCGAGAGAAAGTCCTGGTGTGGAATGACTTAAAGAATAGATGACTTCGAGTAAGTGCGTCCTGGAATGACGAGGGGCTACACGCTGTCGGACTATTCGCAAATGCCAAAAGAGCACGTTGTCGATTCGTGCAATCCTGTCAAACTGCTCCCTATGAGCGCAAACTTTGGGGAGAAGTGGGAATTTATTCGAGCCAACTGGAATTTAAGCATCAAGTTGTTGTCTTTTACGTGAGTTTTTCCAGCTCCTTTTCCCTTCTTTGTTTTCCTCTTTAACTTTTAGTTTCCCTTTAATGAAGTTCGGCTAATGAAACTTTCTGTTATCTGAATATTGTTGAGTTTTGAACTTTACTGCGGAGGGTCTTTCTAAAAAACATTATTAAACCAAAGGCTCGAAGAGTTTAATGGAAAAAAATGGGAGACAGTACTTTAATATTTAAGGGTGTCTACAGCACTTTAAAGCAAGAAGAATGGTTTAGCCATGGAAAATAAACTGGCGTCTATGCGCAGTTGATTCTTTAAGAAGAAGAATCAAACTAGCAGAATTGCTGAATTCACTATTAACGTTAACAAAACCTAGTTGCACCTGGCTCAGTCATAACAATAGACGCAAGGTGTCACGCATCATTACCAAACTGACCATAGCAGTAGTTAATATAAGGATTGGTGGTAGCACAATTACAATATACATATGGAAGAAGTTATCGAGAAGCGAATATGGACACCGATGCCTTTTTGTTACTCAAAGTAAAAAAAATATGTAGTTTAAAAAAACAATTCAAAAATACGCTTTTATTTAAAAAAAAGTAAAAAATAATTTTGAATGTAAAGTTTTTATCGCTCCAGCCAGTATGAACAACCTACCTTTCGAAATGTAAAGACTCGTGGAACTCTTTATACCTACATATATTCTTATTTTATTAACACTGGAACTTAGCGCCCCACGCGTTTTTACATTTTGAAAGATAGATTACTCATACTGGCTGGGCGATAAAAACTTAACATTCAAAATTATTTTTTACTTTTTAATTCATTCTAGAAATAAAAGCTTTTTTTTAGCTCTTTTAAAATTTATATTTTATTTTCAACTTTTTAGTTTATTATACATATGTCCGTTCTGTGTGTTTTGTAGTGACCTACATATTAGATTTACGTCACACAGCTGTGAAATTTAGAACCCGTATAACGACCAACACTCACAGAGGGCAAATACAACTTAGATACGATATAGACAAGCTAAAGCTTGAAGAAAGAAGATGCTGTCGTACAAAACCTGAGAGAAAGGAGTAGAGGAACAGCTCGACATCAACAACAATTTGGAAAAACTGTAAAGTAGCATAAAGGAGGCAGCACACTACACTAGGCTGGGCTGTAGCTCAGCAATAGCAGAAAGAATCCAGAGCCACAGGAGTAAGGATGGAAGGCCCACAAGAGTAAAGATGGAAGCCTTTAAGCTAAAAAGAAGAACTGCAGACAAGCTGTGCTTGAAAAAAGAAGGTACAGTATCTAAACAGGAGGAGCCTACAGATACAGAAAGACATCAATGAAAGGAGAATTAGGCAAGCCTACAAAGGAACACGCCAGACCAGGAATAAGTTTAAACCAAGAACAGGCATCTGCAGAGACATAGATGGAAACCTTTTAGCAGACCCTTATAGGATAAAAGAAAGATAGAGACAATATTTTCAAAACTTATTGAATCAACCCCAATAATAAACGAAAACCCAAAATCGCTCAAGATGATATTCCCATAGAACCACCGACATTGCATGAAGTGCGTGAGGCTGTAAAAAGGCAAAAAAGCAACAAATCCCCAGGCATCGATGGAATCGTAGTTGAGCTACTAAAGGAAGGAGGACCGCAAGCTTAAGAACTTTACACGAATTCATATACAACATCTGGGAGGAAGAAAGCATTCCAGATGACTGGAATCCAATGTCGGAGGTTTGTAAAGAAAAAGGTAATCCGCCATTTTGTGGTGGCCGCCATATTGGATTTAAAATGACATCAATTAGCTTACTGTATTCTAGTCGACTGTTTCCGCCCTATGTCCCATGAGGGATTAAAGGAGCTTAAAGAAGAAGAAGATTCTAGTCGTCGTATTCTTTCATTTGATATCCATGTGGGGGCGTAGTAAAGAAAAGCAAAAATTTTATGGTGGCCGCCATATTGGATGTACCTTAAAATTAAATATACTATATTGTATTGTCTTCAGAACGAAAGGTGTGTGTCAAATTTGAGCATCGCCGGATATCGGAAAGTGGTCGAAAAGTCAATCGTAAGATTAATCCCCTACAGAGAACGAAGTTAATATAAAGCTTGTAAAATATCGATTATTATTTTTATCAGTCTATATCAGTCTGTTTTCCAGCCCTTTGGCAAGACCTAGTTATTCGTCCACTAGAATTTTAATTCCCTAGATAATCTAGATTACATGCTAGAAAAGGTTGCATATCACGTCGAAAATAGCTCCCTCACATCCCCTTTACGTATTAAAAACAAAATTGGAAGGGTTACAAAGCATTTGCAAACCTCGTCTCTATCTCTCGGTCTATTAGTAATAAAAAGAGAAGCTCTAGTGGGGGTTATTCTCCTTTACCAAGACAGATTTGGATCACCTATCGATTCTCGTGGAACTAAATCTGGAGCCAATGCTCGCATTGCCTGAACTTCAACAAACCATTTTTAGTCCAGTCAAAATAGACTAAATTATGATTCCAGTTTGCATTAATTCCCAACAAGCTGGATTTTTGTGCAGGCCTTGGATGCGTCATTACAAATGACATGTCAAAAGTCCCCATCGATCCCGCTTGTGCGTTGTTTTTTATTCGAGGTCAAAGGTCACAAATTTGCGTTTTTTGCGTACATCTCTGAAACAACGCGAGCTATCGAAAAATGGTTTAGGCAAAGTTTGTAGATCGTAAAATTGTCTACAAAAAAGATCCCAACACTTTTCTTCTACAAAGCATCGTTTTCGAGATATCGTGACTTTAGACCGCAGGAAAGTCGAATTTTCGACCATATGCACACATTTCCGCACCACCTCTGAGGTAGTGTACACGGCGCTTTTTTTTAACATGATTTTATTGAGCGGTTGACCTTGAGAAACATCTGCCTGCGACACTCCATTTTTCAGGTCGTTTTGAACGGTTTTTCGTAGTGAATAGACGTTTTTGTGAATTATATTCTCTTTTTAAACAGTGCCGTTACAAAATTTTGTAAAAATGTCAGAAGTTTGCTTTATTTGCAATAAATGTTTGACTAGTGAAATTGTGGATGTTGATCGTGGGCTAAAGACTTTAATGGATTCAAGTACTGAAAGGGGTGATGGGTTCGATGAATATTTTAAGGACAAAACATCTGTAACGATACATAAGAAGTGTCGTAAAGCATATACCCGGAAGAGCAGCATCGCTGCAGCTAAAAGACAGCGTGAGGCGGAGATAGCTACCACGTCTGGGATTAGTCCTCCTCGTACTAGAGCACGAGGAAATGAATCGTCTTTTTGTTTCAAGAAATACTGTTTGTTCTGTGGCAATGAAGCAGATAAAATGGCTGAAATGAAAAAAGCGCAGCATCTTCGACGAAGAGTGTCTCAAGTTTCAACCCTTGACTTCAAGAAAACCATCTTGAAGGAAGCTCAGACTCGTTCTGATGAGCTAGCAAGAAGTGTCATTGCCCGCATTCAGTATGAATATGACTTACTTGCTGCTGAGGCTAAGTACCACAGTGATTGTTACACTTCGTTTCTGAAACCTATTAGTGGAGGTAAAATAGGTCGTCCTGAAAGTGATTCTATTACTTCAGCGATGGAAGAAATATATGCATTTATTGAAAATCATGATGATTGTCAATTTTCAATACAAGAATTGAAAGATATTTGCAAAGAACCATCGATCGATAATAGTACAATTAAGTCAAAACTCAAGTTAAAGTATGGTAATAGAATCATTATAACTGAGAAATTGGGAAGTTCAACATTCATTTGCTTCATCGACAATCAGCATGACGTCCTCAGCAAAGCTTGGTATGAGAATAAAAAGCAAAATGAAAAGGAAGAGCGGTTGAGAATACTTGAAGCAGCTGCAGCAATCGTTCGAGAAGATATTCAGTCGATAGTGTTTGACACTGATAATTATCCTCCACCTACTCAGATGTTCGAGATATCAATAGTGATATTCCAGAATCTTTGACTTATTTGTTAGAGCAAATAATTTTGAAAAATAAACGATGCAAAAAATTAAATAGTGTCCCATTACATTCTCTCGATCAAAATATATTGTGGAGTATTCCTACTGGGGAAACCACGTTAAAAAAAAGCGCTGTGGACACTACCTCAGAGGTGGTGCGGAAATGTGTGCATATGGTCGAAAATTCGACTTTCCTGCGGTCTAAAGTCACGATATCTCGAAAACGATGCTTTGTAGAAGAAAAGTGTTGGATCTTTTTTGTAGACAATTTTACGATCTACAAACTTTGCCTAAACCATTTTTCGATAGCTCGCGTTGTTTCAGAGATATACGCAAAAAACGCAAATTTGTGACCTTTGACCTCGAATAAAAAACAACGCACAAGCGGGATCGATGGGGACTTTTGACATGTCATTTGTAATGACGCATCCAAGGCCTGCACAAAAATCCAGCTTGTTGGGAATTAATGCAAACTGTAATGTCTATTTTGACTGGACTATTTGGTGATTTGTCGGTTAGAATAATTGCAGCACATCATAGTTACCGAGGCTAGAGACGTCGCCAAAAACCGGGAAGAATGAAAACGAATCGCGAATAGAATTCGAGATCCAGCGGCACCGACGGCAGCGTATCCGATGCGGGAAGTCCCGCTCGGACCGCCAGCTAACGGATCAAAGAAGAAGAAGAAGCAGCACGGCATCCCCGTTTTTAGCGAAAACACGTCCTTGAGGTTTACGGAAGGGCTCAAATCCGATAATGGGATAGGTCTGGTAATCGCTCATGGTGCAAAATATCCATGGCCCTTACCCGAGTTAAAATAATTTAGTTGATGCTGCCCGCAAAACAGGTATGTATGACGAGCAAATGCGACTTCCTTACCAAACGACCATTCCAAACGCGAGGGTTGTGTTACCAAGCGGTCCCCAACTAAGTAATAACTACGTCCAACGCTGCTTGACCTGCGCGATCGAAAGAAAACTAGTCTTCTGAAAATGCTAATGGTACCCTTAATGATCACCATGAAAATGACCTATTTTCTTCGTCTTATACAATTTTTTAAAACTCCCATCTAAAAAAAGTATGAGCGCACCGTGCTTCGTTTGGACGTCTTTTATCGGTACGTTCCTATAGCGGACTGCATGTGGACAAGTAAAGGCGTACCTTGCCTGTTTGGAGTGGCATGCAGGAGTTTTGACGCTGTGCATGCATGTTTTATGCCAACAGCGGGCGAGTCTTCTTTTTACTTGCGGCCCTACTCCCATTGTTTTTCAAGCTGTGCTATTCGCGATTTAAGTTTGTGCCCAGGCTTGTATTAATAGAGCTCCAAACAGATTTAACCTCATTATTTTCTCGGAATGAAACTGATAATGAAATTGGCAATGGCCTCTGGCTAAGCAAGGTGTGAACTCATCATTTTTTTTTGTAAGATGAAGCTTAGGAGTCACCCTTTGTACTACTAGTCCGTCATGTCGTTCATGGTGCAATGTGTAGTAGTAAACTTTATCTGAAGGGTAGATGAAAAAGGGCAGGTTAGAAGTCTGGAGGGTGAATGCGTAGATGCCGATAAACCATCAACCTTGCGTTTGAACTCTGGATCTTATATGAGCTCGGAAACACCGGTTCTAAACCTTTCTGCAGCTTAGCTAGCTGCCGTTTAAGATCGGCCATCAAGACCGGGTATTTTGTCATAAGCCGGCACTTCACGATGCGGCGAACGTTCATGTGAATGTTGGCTTCCATCGTTTGATTCAATACCGACAATTACCCGAATGTGTCCAAACACCAACGTTGGACGCTTGACATTGGACACTCGTAGTTCGAACATCGGTCACATGATGCGTCCTACCATCAAGCGTCCAACGTTGGAGGGTGTTCATAGTATCGTGTAAAACCGGCTATAGCTTGCCAAAGACGCAAGGCGCTCGTCAAGCTAAAAGATTCATTCATATCGACAAAGCTAAAGCGAACAAACTGTTAAATTTCAAGAGGTTGGACCTGACGGTACCTAATATGCACTTTTTTAGGTGAAAATGAACAAGCAAATTACTGAAAGTAGTGACATAAAATTTGACACAGTTATCAGTTGGAGTACTACCAACCGTACGAAAAAATTGATTCGTTTAAGACCGCGTGAAATGGGAAAAGTCTGCCATTATCCTACTTTGATCACAGAGAATGCCTAAAAGGTGGCTTTGGAAGGTAAACCCACAGAATATTGGGCAGGCTCGCAGATCAGAGCAGATTATCCATTTTTGGGTTCCTGTAGAGTTTGGCATCTAGTGCCATCCATAAATATTTAGCGAATTGCAAATTAGATTGTTTGACTCAATAGGAAAATATACAAAGTTGTCGCATTGAAATTTTCATAGATATCCTCTATAAAAGTTCTGGATCATATAATTCCAACTTTTTCATTTCCTGTGTAAATGGCCGACTCTCGCCAAAGACTTGTAGCGCACACTAGGCAGTCACATTCTAGAAAACTGAAAAGAGATCTTCAGATTAAGGGTCGGCCACTGAAAACTTAAGATATCCGCCGCAGTCGATCAAACAACCAACTAAGCTACGAGTGTGTACCATCGAAACGGCGCATCAAAGTGGTAATTAAATCTTGCTTTAGAGCAGCCCTGTACGACACCTATCTTAACTTAACTCGAACAACGAAGGATTTATAGTGCAATTAACTTAAGAATCTGCCTACTTCGCTCTCCTTTTTTTTAAGTTATTTTTCTCCAAACACAAGTAATATTAAAATCAATCTTTTTCCAGGTTTGGTTTCAAAATCGACGAGCAAAATATAGAAAACAAGAGAAACAGTTACAAAAAGCTCTAGCACCGTCTGTGATTCCTTCATGTAATGGGATGATGAGAAACATCCAAGGTTATAGCGTATCTAGAGGATATCAACCATATCCACATCCCAATTCAATAAATCGATACCCTCAGGTGAATTTTTTATCCAAAATTAATTAAATTCCATCAAAGAAAAAAAAATGCCAAAATTAAATATTTTTCTTCTTATTTTCAATTTAGGATCTTTTCCAAATGGGTGCCACATCCTATCCAGGAATGACTCAACCGTTCTCTATGACACACGGTACAAACATGGGATCTGTAGGAGTTCGACAAGATTCTATGGGTAAATATAATATAATATAATAAGGGACCCTCCATTATCCTCCTGCTATATTTAGTGGTGTATTTTTAGTTTCATTTGCAGCATTAAGGCTGTGCTCTTATGTATGAATTTAAATATGTATAAAAGGGCACACACACACTCCTGAAACGGAAATTTTCAATTTCGTAAGAAATTCAACGTCTTGAAGACGTTATTTCCGTTTCTTGGCGTTAAATTTCCGTAATATAGTGCAAGTCCTGGAAGTCAATGTGCCGAAAAAAATTAGCTTAATTGATTTTATTTTTATATTTATTTTTTTGGAAGTAGTAATTTTTATTAAGATACAAAATTCCGGGTTTCGATTTTGACGGCTTTGCAAATTTAAAAATAAATTTTGTTTTTCTAATTATACCGTCTTACGATATTGGAAATGCTCCTTTATAACGACCGAAGTCTTGAAACCATTCTTAAAAACATTGGCCCTCCCTCAAACAACCTTGCCCATGGTGTCTTTCTAGGGTCAGTCTTAAATAAATGAGTTTTATTCGAAGTAAAGTCGAATGCAGAATTTTTACATGGCAGACGCCCAATGCCTAAAATACCGCAATGCCGCGTCATACAGTGAATCGTCTTTACCATCGAAAAACTAAATTGGGTTCTTCATTGGATGGTTCTTCATTATACCATTCAAGAAGGATTAAATAGCGCAAGATCACATCCCAACCAAGCTCCAACAATATTTTACGACAGATTAAACTCATGTATGGTCTCACGTTGTCGTGACGAACCTCAATTTCTTTACGTTTAACAAACTCTTGATTTTCTCAATGATGAATTCGTTTAAATTGCCCAATTGCCGACAATATCCGTAATGATTGTGCGTGCGGTCTTTTAGCAAGAGCTCGATAAAGACGACACCTTGAAAATCTCGCAACATTCGGAACGTAACGAAGAGTGTAGTTTAGATGGAAATCTGCAGCATGAAATTGTCTGTAGTGTACTGAGGTCAGTTCTAGCAGTTTGTCTAGAGGTTTGTCTTCCAGACTCGTTGCCTCGAGTGAGCCTACATTAATCAATAAGATACTAAAGGGTCACCTTGCTTTTCCAATTAAGGGTGCAGAGCTTGTTAATCAATCCCATCCATGTTCTTGAATTCTTTCAACTGTATCCTAATAGTTCTCCAGTCACCTTAGGGAATCGTATAACAAGAAACAGCTTACCGCTGACCAAGCTATACCAGGGTTTCCAATACTCAGTGTATTATATCAGATTCTATCTTGAAGGACTCTTTTCACTAAACTGGTGGATGTCCCAATATCGCATTCCAAATTAACGATTACAGTTTCAGAGCAATGTCTAGCCAGGATGTCTGCCTTTTCATTAGGTTCGAAGCTCTGATGAGCCAGAACAAGGGTGGCGCTGTTGAGAATATCAAGCTCATCGAGCATGCGTTGGCAGCCCTAAACTAATTTGAACTTGGTCCTGCCGGACTGTCGCTCTGCTTGCCTGTCAGTAATGATAAAACATCCGCTTCTTGTAGGCCATTTTTAAGTTCTCTTTTTTGAAAATAAAGTGGCTAGAATCTATTATCAGTAAAGCAGCAGACATGCTCTTGTCGATAGGAAGGTGAATCATCCAACCCGGAGCGATGAGGGTACCTCGATACCTCTGAGTCAGTTAAACATGGGACTTTTACTTTAAATTCCAACAGCTGCCTCTGACTTAAAGCCCATCCAACCTGCGAATCCACTCAGGTTTTGACTAGTCCACCCCAAAGAAGTAAAAAAACGGGTCAACCGAATTATATTAAAATCATTTTAGATTATGCTTTCGTTAATACGCCTCAATCGGCACCTCAACGAAGTCGATCTCTTTGTTCGCGCAATATCGTGCAGGGAAATATTACCACGGACGTAGGCACATATGCACCAACTCACACACATACTTCTTCTCAAAGATGCTATTGGGACCTACGTTGAAAATTACGATTTCGATTTTCGAACCGATTAAAATAACTATAAACTGGGAAGGTAAAAATAACGAAATTCAATTTTATCGGGTATCCTTTATTATCAACCAAAAGAAAATATTCTAGTAAATTATGAAATTCCAATTTTCGATGACGATTTCGAGCATTTCAAGTCGTGTTTAGCCAACAACGCGAATTATGCTGGCTTCCAATTCCTCAATCGTAGCCAGTTCACCAAATTTTTCTCGTAATAAAGCTAAGGAGTCATGACCTGTGTGGTAAAAGCAGCCCTATCCCTTTCAAACCAAATTAATATCGTCGCGGGCTTCAATTTTAGGCAGCAAATAGTCCATTATCATGGCGCCTCCACTCCTTTCACGGTTGCTTTCGGGCGACCTTATTTCTGAAGAACTATGGACCGGCTAACTATCCAATAAACCACACCAAACCGTTATTTTAACTGGATGAACATAATAACATCTCTTGAGCCTCTTGAGGCTGCTACTCAGCCCAAAATAGGGGCAGTTTCCTTATTGACGTAGTCATTGAGCCAGAAATGGGCCTATCGCTTAATAAAATTTTGATCGAAAACAGTGGATGTTTTTCAGGAGACCAAACACTGAAATACGTCGACCGGCTTAAAAATTCCTACACGCAACGGCCGTCGCAATCTGTTTGGACCTTAAAGTCTACAAACTTGAAATTAGGCAGGTAAGCTCCTTAAACGGCAGAAGTAGTCCACCCAACATTTCAGGCGGCGTGTAGAGCACTTGGCTTGCTGAAGAACGATGAGCACTGGTATACCACTCTAGAAGCGGCTCTGACTCTCCTAATAATATGCGTGATCTATTTGCCAACGTCATGTTGGTTTTCTGGTGGAGATCCTCTTATATTGGGGAGCTTGCGGAAGATGTTAGATGGTAAATGGAGAGAGAACGCAGAAATTACCAAATGGACATTGTATACAACCAATAGTGTCTGTTGAGTGCATCATGGTAAGGTGTCAAGGCTCTAAACAGCACGGGCATTAGGGGCCGCTGCCAAGTTTTGGGTGGAGTACTTTTGGCTGGTGACTTCAAACAAACCTTGCCTTTTGTACACGGCTAGATGAAGTTAAAGCCTGTCTCAAGTCATTCATCTTAAGGCTTACTGTCAAAAGTTTATCCTTGAGTGTTAACACGCGTACATGATTTGATCGCAGAGGCGTTTTCTAACTTATTACTAGATATTAGTGATGGAAAGATTTTGGAAGAGGAGGGACGAATAAATATTCCGAATAACCTTTGCGATGTTGTGGGAGATCTGAATAGCTTGACTGACAGAATGTATCCCAACATTCATTTCACTCCAACACAACATTCAACCAACAACATTAACGACTTTCTGCTAGAGAAGCTGTCGATGTATGAATCTGTGGACTCGGTAATGGAGGTCGCGAATGCTGCACATTACCCTGTAGAATTCTTTCACACTCTTAATCCATCAGAATTACCACCTCAAGGTTGACGCTCCAATTATGCTGTTGCGCAATTTATACCCTTTGACTACCACTTTGACTTCAAACGTCTGTAATATCCCTTTAACCCTACGAGGTTCAGGGATTTTTTGGCGCTAACTAGTTCAACTAGGTCTGCGCAGACCTATATGGGATTTGTATGGGAATACGTAAGCAGGTGTCATAAAAGTACCTATGTTTAAATGTGTTTAGTGCTAGGAAAAAGACAAGATGAACAATAAACATATATTTTTTTATATTCTAGGTAATAATTTAGTTAGAAAATAAGGTAAGAAAATATGGGCTAGACACGGACGGCATTCAAGGCACGCGTACCTGGCATGAGAATGCTGTTGACACACCGTTTTTTTTTGCAGAACATGCAATGGAATCTAGTTTTTCGCTGCTTTTTATTGGTTTTATAGTATTAGTGGTAAATTTTAATGAGAAAATTGGCCTTATTTGGTGCTTATTGGTACTTTTCGGCAAAACTCAGGTGAAAAAGTACTAAAAAAGGACGAAATAGAGCAAATGTCGCCATTAAAATTTCTAATAACTTCAACAGTAAAGGTCGTAGCATAATAGTTGTTAGACATTTTTCTTAGGAAATTGTCCAAACTTTCCAATTTTGTAAAAAAAAAAATATTGGCTAATTACGTATTTTTTGGAGAAAAAGGTGGTTGAAGTGGAAATTTTAGTGAAAAAAAAAACAAAATTTTGTCTTTGATGACTCATAACTCTGGATGTTGGTTTGTTGACCCCTTGCCTTTTACAGTTTTAGACAGTTGGGAGAATTCTGAGCTGCCTTTTTTATGCAAATATTTAATAGGGTTACAAAAACATAGGGTAATATGTAAACCTCTACCAAAAGTTTCCGAAAGTCCTAGCGGCTAAACCCTTATGATTCCCGCCCTCCCCCCCCCCCTTGCACCAAACGATTTTTTGTTCGTCTATTCAAGACCTATCCACAGCTAGGCCTTTCGACATTTTCCCTAATACACCCTGTATATCACAAATAAAAAATAAGCAATATTTACCTTTTGTTTTGGTAGGAAAAACCCAAACAAATTCACTTCCGATGTTTGCACTTCAAACAGTATTTACACTTCAAAAGTTGCCTGCGCTCTATGCAACCTGTACGTTCTACACACACGTTCTATACACACACACAAGTCAAAACCGACTTCAATCGCCTGCTAAACCATTCGTTCCATACATAGGTCTGCACAGACGCTTGTACCGTATGAGCCATTCTGTTTGTTAACACGAATAAACCCTAATACAAACACATAAGCGGTCTGATTTTGCGCTCATGGTATTCGCCGTAGATGCTTCTAGGAAGTCATGAACTTATTCCTCGCTGATACGCAAAACAAAAAAGCTATGCGCACGTTTATATGCAAAAGGTCTGCACAGACCTGGTTGAACCTCCTAGGGTTAAAGTTTGTTAAGCCATAACCGTCAATAAGGCACAGGGACGAGTTTGAAAGTAACTGGTTTGGGCTGGGAGTAACTGTTTCTTATATGGCTGAGGAGTAACTGTTTCTCACATGGCCAATTGAATGTAGCGTACCATTACCAACCAGACAAAAAATACCAAAAGTGTTGAAAAATTGATATGAGGTATTGAAAGAATAGTCTTACTACTCATTTCTTTCTTCTTCAGGAAGCTTTATCTACCCCATAAGTGACTACAGACGTGAGATTATGTATACTAACTCATCCGTAACTTGAAACCCGGGTACTTTGATTAAGGTATAATGTTATATTATCAGCTAGCGCTTATGTTAACTTAAAGAGTAAAGCAAATCTCTAATCCCTTCTCTTTCAATACCAGTTGGAAAATTTACGTTTATAGTTCTTTGCCATTTGTCTGAGACTCCCACGACCATAGAGATAGAGTCCAAGTGAACAAATAATTTTTACTCTTTTTCAGGGGCGTGAACCCCATACATAGGTAGTTGTTGCGCCAATTCCTCCACGAGTTGAATTTTGTACACTTGTAAAAGAATATATCTTTACGTAAAATACTTCCATACAACAAGCCAAACTGTTGAGAAAGGCGCCGAATCGATTCATGATGGTTATCGCATACACTGTTAGCTATGCTGGCGGAAGAAGACGGAGCCTAATCATACTTGTTTGTTTTTCCTATCGTCTCCGTCAGACTAAATTTTTGACTTCTTACCGAGAAAATTGCTTCAAATGCTGGATTTTTATCTTTCAACTGGTGTTGGGTAGAACCCGATTATAAAATGCGTTTGTAAGAGGTGCCTCTTTTATTTTTTGAGCCAGTAAAATGTTATACTTCAAAAGAGGCGAGGTGCCATTGAAATTCCTAAATGACAAAAACAAGCGAATTAAAGAAATAAAGCAAATAAAAACCAATGAAAAGCTTTTTTACAAGTTTGATTCTAATATGCATTAAGCTGCCTCAGAGTAACAGTGACCTCGCCTCATTTCGAGTTGGAAATTTCAATTCCACAAAAGAAGTCAG